>CM055117.1:784352295-785552295 GCA_029206835.1 Rana muscosa
CACGTACCAGCCTGGGTGGGCCTAGACCAGGAGGGGTTTGTCCCTGGAAGAGAGGCCGGGGACAACACCATTAAAGCCCTGAACCTGCACAACTGGCTCACTACTTCCCATCAGGAAGGCTTTTTCCTGGCGATGGATGCGGAGAAGGCGTTCGACAGAGTGGCCTGGGACTATATGGAAGCAGTCTTAACGTCGCTGGGGCTTAGGCCCTGCATGCGGGCCTTCATTTTTTCTCTATATACTAACCCTAAAGCTAAAGTAAAGGTCAATGGCCATCTGTCGAACGCCTTCCCCGTCCATAACGAAACTAGACAGGGATGCCCCCTCTCTCCCTTGCTTTACATATTTACGCTAGAACCCCTTCTCCGTTGCATCCGAGCCAACCCAGATGTTAAAGGCATAAGGATTCGGGATCGAGAATTTAAGATAGCGGCCTTTGCGGATGACGTACTATTGTTTCTATCTTCACCACTTACGTCCTTACCCAATTTCCTGCAAATTTTGGAGCAATTCAAACTACTGTCCAACTTAAAAATCAATTACTTCAAATCATTTGCGTTGAATGTCTCCCTGCCCACGACACTGGCCAAGCATTGTCAACTTAATTTTCCTTTTCAATGGAAGACGGGAGCCATAACCTATCTGGGTATCCAACTTCCCACTGATCTAGCAGAGCTTTACAGCAGGAACTTTCAAACGGAATTACAGAATATACGTCATGATCTCCAAAAATGGGATAAATCCACCATTTCCTGGTTTGGGCGTGCGTCCTTTATAAAAATCACTATCCTCCCCAGGCTGCTTTACAAACTTCAAACACTACCTATATGTCTACCACCTTCCTTTTTTGAACTTTACAAATCCATATGTAGAACCTTCCTCTGGTGTAACAAACCCCCACGGATAAGCTGGAAAAAGCTGGTGCTTCCTAAAGCATGCAGAGGAATAGGCCTTCCTGACCTACAACGCTATTATCGGGCGGTACATTTAGCATGTATTGTCGACTGGAAGGTGCATAGCCAATGTAAAGGTTGGGTGACTTTAGAATACCTATTAGCGAGAGCAGACTTACGCCAAACCCCCTGGCTCTCAAAGGCGCATGTATCTCCAGTTGCTTTAACCCACCCTCTAATTGGTGCCACCCTTCAAGAGTTTAACAGGGCTTGTGCTAGTCACGCAGTTTAGGCTAAATCATGCCTTATCACTCCGGTAAGAAACAACCCGGACTTCCCCCCAGGCCTATCCGGCGCCTTTTTGAAATCTGAATGGCCGCATGCTGAAATGCTAGCCAAAAATGTATTTCTAAGGGGCCGCTTTATGCGGCAAGCGGAACTTGCTGTGAGCTCTGACACAGGCTCATTCCCATTCTAGCCCTATATCAAGCTTAAACATTTCCTAGATGACCCCTCCCGCAAAAAGGGTTTCACAAGGACACCTACAACTTTGGAATCACTCTGTTCTCGCTCGACCCCCCAAAGTCATGTCATATCCATGGTCTATGCTTCCCTATTCGAGGAGTCCTCTGCACTTTTAAGCTCAGAACGCTCCTATTGGAACTCTGTATTAGGTTCTGAGATAGAAGAGGAGAGCTGGGACCGCATACATTTGTACATCCACAAAGGGTCCCTGAATGTTTCTGTTCAGGAAAATGGGTACAAACTGAAAACCCGCTGGTACAGAACCCCGGACCTGGTCCATGAATTCTCCCGTCAGTCTCTGATCAATGCTGGCGCTGTGGCAAGGAGCCAGGTACATTTCTCCATATTTGGTGGGATTGCCCGGTGCTCCAACCCTTCTGGCATAAAGTACATTATTTGACAACAACGTTATCTTTGCTCCCGCCGCAATTTTGCCCAGCACAGTATCTCCTACATTTAACAAAAATCTCTAAAAAGGAGGTACTTTAGGTCGGTTGCAATGCACATGATAAATGCTGCTAGGATGTGTATACCAGTACATTGGCGGTCCTCATCCCCGCCCTCCATGGCTGAATGGGTTACTCGAATCAATCGTGTAGCTGAGATGGAGGAACTGATCTACACTGCTTCAGATAATATTTCTAAATTCTCTGCTATTTGGGAAACCTGGACAACCTTTAAAAGCTCTCAATCGTTCCAAGATCTTCTGGATAAAGCAAACTAATACTGATTTGGGGCCGGATTACCCCAGACCTTAAATGCAGACTCAGGTTCACGCTACTGGCATGACTCACCTTAGTGTTTTAAACACTGGATGCTGGAGAGAGTAGCTGGTGACTTCTGCACCCCCTCTCCTCATTAAGCTTAGCCCTTTCCTCCCCCTCCCCCCCTTGTCTCCTCCTTCCCCTTTTCTTTGAATTATATTATTATATGCTCCCTATCCTAGAATATAAAACGCCCCAACACCGCGTCCTCATTTACGATTAAGCTTACTGAGTAGGGGTGTTTAAACATATTATCTTTTATACTCGGTTGAAATCTATCTGTATAACTTCCTGTTTGGGCTTACGGAGTCATTTGTATTTTTTTTTTGCTTATGTTATCTACAATTTTTTTTTAATAAAATCTTTATGGAGAGAAAAAAAAAAGAAACTGGCCAACATTCAGCCTGTGTGTACGGCAGCCGGTCGTACAGAAGCCGGCCATTCGGCTGGCTTCCGTCGAAGGCTCATTACTGAAAAAGGTCTGCCAACCAACACCCCATCAGCGCTCTCAGCCAGTAGCTGAGAGCGCTGACCGGAGTCTTCTGGTAGGGCCGGGCTGTCCCCCTGTCAGGACACAATAGCACAGCAGGGTAGATTGCTGTACTATCCGATTGTTAGTACAGCGGTTCCGACCTGAGCGGTCAGTTTTTTTTCGTTCAACCCACTGGACCAATAGTGTGTACAAGGCTTTACTTTTTCTTACTCTGTCAAAAACAGAAAAAAAGGCTTAGCTGGAGTTAGACTTTAACCAATTTAGCTCTTACACCTGCACATCTGCTATGGACCATGGGCCTGGCAATAACTTAATCATTACTTAAAGCAGCGTTCCACCCAAAAGTGAAACTTCTGCTTTAAGGACTCCTAGCCCCCTGACATGCCACATTTGACATGTAATTTTTTTAGGGGGGAGTGGGTACCTAGTTTTGACAGGTATCCAGATCCCACTTCCGCTCGTGCCACCTAGGCGACTCGAGCAGAAGTTCTCCTCTTTTCCTCCTTCCCTGCAATCTTCTGGGACATGTCACAGATACCAGAAGATTGCTCGGCCATTCAGTACGGGCAGCGTGACTTGCAAATGTGCAGCGCGCACCCGGCTGTGAAGCCGCAAGCTGTCACTGCCGAGTGCCCACACTAGTGATGACGGCACAGGGGAGAGAACCAAGGCTTTGTGCGGTCGCATCGCTGGATCGTGGGACAGGCGAATGTGTGTTTATTAAAAGTCAGCAGCTACACTTTTTGTAGCTGTTGCCTTTTAATAAAACACAGAAACGGCTCCAACTCCACTTTAACATACTAAAGCAGGGGTCTCAAACTGGCGGCCCTCCAGCTTTTGCAAAACTATAAGTCCCATGAGGCATTGCAATGCTGACAATTACAAGCATGACTCCCACCCACAGGCAGAGGCCATGATGGGACTTGTAGTTTCGCAACAGCTGGAGGGCTGCCAGCTTGAGACCCCTGTACTAAAGCAATCTTTTTTTTTTTAAGGAAAAACAAAGCTTTTTGGTCATATTGTCATGCATAAATTATTTTATTTTTTTGCAAATCAAAAGAATAAAAAAACAAATTAAAACCATTTTTTTTTTTACTTTGATTCAGTAATTGAAAAAAAATTAAAAGCTATAGATAAAAATGGGATTGTTGTACTCACCGTAAAATCCTTTTCTCTGACGTCCATGGACTGACACAGCTCTAATACTGAAACACGTGGGTATATGTCCCTGCTCGCAGGAGAAGATCTAGGCAGAATGTTAGAAACATACATTCTAGAAAAAAAACTGAGCTGAACAGCCCCGCCCAGGGGGGCGGTCCCTCCAGACATAACCCTCCTACCTGCAGCTAGCAGCCTCAGTTCGTAACAAAGCAGTACAAACCTTAAAGAAGGGTGGGTGCTGTGTTAGTCCATGGACGTCAGAGAAAAGGATTTCTTTCTCGTACATCACGGGACACAGAGCGACATAGTCATTACTAATGGGTTATATAGATACCGTCAGGTGCTGGCACTGGCAACTTCCAAAACCGGAAGTACCCTCCCCTATATAAGCCCCTCCCATCCGGGAGCACCTCAGTTTTTTGCCAGTGTCTAAGGTGTTGGCCAAGAAGAAACATGTGTTTTTCACTGAGCTTGCGTACAGGTTCTTTTGGGCCTCAGTAAGCTATTCCGGATCCGACCAATAATTTTTAATGGTGGTCAAGAAAAAAAATAAAAATTTTTTTTATATATATATATATATTTAATATATTAGACTGCGGTACCTGTGTTTGTCCACTAGAGGCCGCTGTGGAACGTTTCTTGTCATGTGGACTAGTTTCTTCTCATCAGAGCGAGTCCAGGCAGATGGTGAGTTCTCTTATGGGAAACTGCTTCCTCTGCCATGTTGCAATGCTCGTCCATCCCCCGGCCTGCGGCAAAGGGGCCCTGGCTCTTGTCCCTGGTTTCCATTTTCGAAATTAGCGCCGAAGGCGCACGTGGCCGCGCGCGTGCGCGTGCACGCGCCTCTATATATAGAGGTGAGCCGGGAAAGGGGGCGGAGCCTGGGGGATGACGCTCTGTGCGCGCCGCAGCGCTTCTGCGCATGTGCGGGCGTCCCAGCATGTTAAAAACCACAATTTTGTGTGGTGAGCTGGCTATGAAGTACAGAGACAGAGCTGGCAACATTTAAAGAAGGCATACAGCAAGCGGTTGATACAGGCATCCCCTAGAAAGGCACATTAGTAGACACCAACTGTTTCTTATAGCAGCATTTATGCTAGACTATTGTCAGTAACTGGTGTATTTCGGCTGGAATACCTCAGCTTTGTGGCTTAGGAATATGCCGTCTAAAAACTCCGGGACTAGAAATTCCAGGAGGAATAGGGGGTCTCCATCGGGCTCTGAGGATCTTGGGCATGCTTTGGCTGCACCAGTCTCCCCTGAAGAATCAGAGGTTAGTGACCGTAGAGCACCCTCAGGAGTACCTGGTACTGTGGCTGTCCTCAGTTCACCTGCTCCTGTGTATGTAACAGAGGAGGTTTTTTCCTCAGCTCTGGGAGGGCTGGAAGAGAGATTGTCAGCATTGATCGCGGCTTCCCTGTCACAGGAGAAAAGCGCCCGATCTCCGTCTCCTCCCTCAGAGTGCCTGTTAACAGAGCAACAGTCCCATACAGGGATCGACCTACCCGAAGGGGATCAGGATGAGGTCGATTCGGTTGTAGAGGAATCAACAGTGGAAGAGCCGTTCTCAGCATCACATGCTGAAAGGTTATGGGTTCAGTCCCTGACTAATATGGTCCGATCAGCAATTAAAATGCCACTTGCGGAGCCATCATCCACTTCTGTCTCCTCGTTGGGGTCGCTAGACTGTTTGTTCCTTTCCGATCCATCCTTTACTGGAAGGGCTCATTTACCAGGATTGGGAGCATCCTGACAAAATATTTACTCCCCCCAAGAGATTTCCGGTGGTCTATCCCATGGAGGATAAGTTCATCAGAAAATGGAGGGTCCCTACAGTGGACGCAGCCATCTCTTGTGTGAATAAATCACTGACATGTCCGGTGGATAATGTCCAAATGTTCAAGGACCCAATAGATAAAAAATTGGAGTCCTTATTAAAATCTGCTTTTTCTACAGCAGGATTGGTGACACAACCAGCAGTGGCAGCTATTGGGGTCTGCCAAGCAGTGAAGGATCAGTTGAAACAGGTCTTAAGGGACTTGCCAGATCAGCAGGCTCTTGCCCTAGCTGATCTACCTAGAGCCTTATGCTTTGCGGTGGACGCTATAAAGGATTCAATCCATCAGGCCTCCCGCCTTACGCTGTCTGTAGTACATATGCGCAGGCTTCTATGGCTCAAAAACTGGTCTGCTGAAGCTCCCTGTAAAAAATTGCTGGTCAGCTTCCCATTTCATGGTGAACGCTTATTCGGGGAAGACCTGGACAAATATATCCAGAGAATTTCCAGCGGTAAAAGTACACTTTTGCCGGTTAAAAATAGAGTTAGAGGTCCCTCTTTTAAGAGGCCTGCTTCTCCAGTCCCTAGGACATCGGCTGTGAAACAGTTCCGACGGCCTCCTCGGTCAAATCCCGGAGGTAAAAATCAGGGACAATTGCAGGGTAACAAGAAGCCCTGGAGCAGGAGAGGTACAAAACCTCCCCCAAAGTCAAATGCATGAAGGGTTGCCCCCACCCAATCGGGTGGGGGGAAGACTTCAGTTGTTCACAGAGACCTGGCGGGACACGATCCGAGACAGATGGGTGCTCTCCGCAGTAAATCTGGGATACAAATTGGAGTTAAAAAACTCCCCTCCTTCCCGCTTTATAAGGTCAAACGTGCCAAGGGATCCCCAGAAGAGAGGATCCCTCCTGTTGGCACTAGAACAATTATTGCTCCAAGCAGTAATTATAGAGGTTCCCCTGGAAGAATGGGGGTTCGGGTTTTACTCAAACCTCTTTACAGTCCCGAAGCCAAACGGGGACGTGAGGCCCATATTAAATCTAAAAGGGCTAAACAAATTCCTACATATCAGGACTTTCCGGATGGAGTCGATCCGATCGGTAGCCACTGCCCTACAAGGGGAGGAATGGTTAGCCTCGATCGACATCAAAGATGCTTATTTGCACATTCCCATCTTTCCAGCCCACCAAAAATTTCTACGCTTTGCGGTAGAAGGGCGCCATTTTCAGTTCAGAGCCTTACCCTTCAGTCTGGCCACAGCACCAAGAGTGTTCACAAAAATTCTGGCCCCATTATTGGCCAATCTAAGAACACGAGGTGTAACGATAATGGCATATCTAGACGACTTGTTGCTGATAGACCACTCAGTGGAAAATCTAGAAGTGGTTGTTCACGAGACAATCAAGTATCTGGAATATCACGGTTGGATTATCAACCGAGACAAGTCAGCCCTAAAACCAGTCAAAAGTCTGGAATACTTGGGGCTAAGGCTGGATTCAGACCAGAGAAAAATTTTCTTGCCTCAAGAAAAGGGGTCGTCTTTGAGAGATTTGATCCACTTAGTGGGTTCAAAAAGACAGCCATCCATACGCCTGTGCATGAGGCTGCTGGGAAAAATGGTGGCATCATTCGAAGCAGTACCCTACGGTCAATTCCATTCAAGGAAGTTGCAAAGGGCCATACTGTCAGCCTGGAACAAAAAAGTTCAGGCTCTGGACTTACCAATGTCCTTGTCCCCTTCCGTTCGCAAGAGCCTCCGCTGGTGGTTGGTTCCCCAGAATCTGGAAAGAGGGAAATCCTTCAGTCCGATTTCCTGGAAGGTGGTCACTACAGATGCCAGCCTTATAGGCTGGGGAGCAGTACTGGAGCAATGGTCTCTCCAGGGCAGATGGTCGGATGCGGAAAAGGCCCTGCCCATCAATCTCTTAGAGATACGAGCAGCCCGGTATGCCCTAGTAGCATGGACATCCAAACTCCAAGGGTCCCCTGTCAGAATTCAATCAGACAATGCCACAGCAGTGGCATATATCAATCGTCAGGGGGGCACCAGGAGTCGTGCAGCCCAAAGGGAAGTAAATTACATCCTGAGATGGGCAGAAAGATATGTCCCAGCCATATCTGCGGTATTCATTCCAGGAGTGGAGAATTGGAAGGCGGACTTTCTAAGTCGCCAACAATTATGCCCAGGGGAATGGTCCCTTCATCCCGAGGTTTTCCGGACAATATGTCAGCGGTGGGGAACACCGGATGTAGATCTGCTAGCATCCAGATTCAACACAAAAGTGGACAGGTTTGTCTCTTGGACAAGGGATCCCCTAGCTTGCGGCTCGGATGCCCTAGTGTTCCCTTGGGATCAGTTCAAGCTGATATATGCATTCCCACCGCCACAATTGTTACCTCGATTACTCCGCAGAATCAGGGTAGAAAAGAAACCAGTGATTCTGGTGGCTCCAGCGTGGCCCCGAAGAGCATGGTACGCGGAGATTGTAAAAATGTCTGTGGGGAGTCCTTGGACCCTCCCACATCGCCCGGACCTGCTTTCGCAAGGACCGATATACCACCCTTCCTTACCAGCCCTAGGTTTGACGGCCTGGCTATTGAAGCCCACATTCTAAAAAAGAGAGGGCTCTCTAATGCTGTGGTATCTACCATGATCAATGCCAGGAAGCCGGTATCCAGGCAGATCTACTATAGAATCTGGAAGGCGTACATCGCCTGGTGTGAGGCCAAGAAATGGCATCCACGTAAATACGTAATAGGTAGGATTCTGGACTTCCTACAATGGGCTGTAGATAGGAAGCTTGCCTTGAGTACTATCAAGGGTCAGATTTCGGCCTTGTCAATATTTTTTCAAAGGCCCTTGGCTTCGCATTCACTAGTCAAAGCCTTTATACAAGGAGTGATGCGTATTAGTCCTCCGGTTAATATTCCCATATGTCCATGGGATCTAAACTTGGTTCTGTCGGTTTTACAGAAACAACCATTTGAACCATTACAGCATATTTCCTTGGTGCTTCTCACCAGGAAATTGATTTTTCTAGTAGCCATTTGTTCGGCTAAAAGAGTGTCGGAATTAGCAGCTATGTCCTGTAAAGAGCCATATCTGGTTATCCATAAGGACAGAGTAGTATTACGTCCTCAGCCAGCCTTTCTTCCTAAGGTGGTATCGAGGTTTCATTTGAACCAAGATGTGGTTCTTCCTTCTTTTTTCCCCAAACCTACTTCGGTAGAGGAAAAATTATTGCATTCTTTGGATGTAGTAAGAGCAGTTAAAGCTTATCTAAAAGCCACTGCTCAGATTCGCAGAACGGATACTTTGTTTATTCTGCCGGAAGGCCCCAGAAAGGGTCAGGCAGCGTCAAAATCTACTTTAGCCAGGTGGATTCGACAGCTCATAATACAAGCCTATGGCTTGAGAAGGAGACCGCCTCCGTTCAAAGTTAGAGCGCACTCCACGAGAGCAGTTGGAACTTCATGGGCAGTGCATCACCAGGCCTCCCTGGCTCAAATCTGTAAGGCCGCAACATGGTCTTCAGTTCACACGTTTACTAGGTTCTACCAGGTGGACGTTAGAAGTCAGGAGGATGTCGCCTTTGGGCGCAGTGTGTTGCAGGCCGCAAAAGATCCTCATGTCTGATAGCGCTCAGCTTATATATGGTGTATCCCCCCCCTCATTTGGCATTGCTTTAGGACATCCCATTAGTAATGACTATGTCGCTCTGTGTCCCGTGATGTACGAGAAAGAAAATAGGATTTTTATAACAGCTTACCTGTAAAATCCTTTTCTTGGAGTACATCACGGGACACAGAGCTCCCGCCCCTCTTTGGGGACACTTATTGCTTTGCTACAAAACTGAGGTGCTCCCGGATGGGAGGGGCTTATATAGGGGAGGGTACTTCCGGTTTTGGAAGTTGCCAGTGCCAGCACCTGACGGTATCTATATAACCCATTAGTAATGACTATGTCGCTCTGTGTCCCGTGATGTACTCCAAGAAAAGGATTTTACAGGTAAGCTGTTATAAAAATCCTATTTTTACGGTGAGCACAAAAATCCAATTTTCTCTTATCGTCCATGGACTGACACAGCTCTAATACTGAAACACGTGGGACGTCCCAAAGCAGTATCAGAAAAGGGTGGGGAGCAGTAGTAAAAGGAAAAACCAAACTCCACTCCAAACAAGCAGAACTCCTCAACGGAGGAGATGCAACTTTAAACAGTGGCCTGCAACCCTTGCGGCCAAAGGAAGCATCCGAAGATGCAGCCACATCAACCTTATAGAACTTAGAAAAGGTATAAACGGACGACCAGGTCGCCGCCTTGCACATATGTGCAACCGACGCTTGATGTCGGAAAGCCCAGGAAGCACCAATTGCCCTGGTGGAATGCGCTGTAGCCGAAAAGGGAGGCGCACGCCCCTTAAGGGCATAGGCCTGTATAACGGTCTGTCTGATCCACCTAGAAAAGGTGGCAGACGACACCGCTTGGCCCTGTTTTGGACCAGAGACAGACACAAACAGTGAGTCAGACTTCCGAATGGAAACAGTAGCAGACAGGTACACCCGTAAGGCTCGTACCACATCCAATGAAGCGCAAACTCTCAGGGATGCGATGGGTGAGGACACAAGGACGGAAGAACAATGTCCTCATTAAGGTGAAAGGCCGAAACCACCTTTGAAAGGAAAGATGGTCGTGGGCCCAACACTGCCTTATCCTTATGAAGGACCAAGTAAGGCGACTTGCGGGACAAGGCCGCCAACTCAGACACGCGTCGAACAGAAGTAATGGCCACTAAAAAAGCCACCTTCTGGGACAAGGTCAAGAGAGGAATCTCCCTGATATTTTCAAAGGGATGTTCTTTGAGAACCGAGAGCACCAAATTCAGATCCCAAGGAGGGGGAGGAGGCTTGACAGGGGGGATCACATGGCGAACCCCCTGAACAAGGTGGTCGTTGAAAAAGACAGCCTGGGCCGAAATCCGACCCTCGATGGTACGCAAGGCCAGCTTTTGGGTCACACCACGCTGTAAGAACAGCAAAATCTTGGGAACGGAATACGTCCATGGACGCCATCAAGCTCCTCGCACATAGCGATGTAAGCCTTCCAGGTACGGTGATAGAGCTTTCTGGAGGAGGATTTCCGTGCCACAACATAGACGAGATGACCGAATCGGAGAGCCCTCTGTCCCTTAGCACCTGGCTTTAACAGCCGTGCCAAGGACTGTAAGGCAGGATGAGGTATGGGACCATGAGACAGAAGGTCCACCCAAATAGGCAGTCACAAAGGAGCGTCTGCGACTAGCCGAACTAGATCGGCGTACCAATGTTGCCGTCCCGGAGCAATGAGGATCACCGGAATGGCCTCGACCACTACTCTGCGAAGCAGGCGAGGCAACAACAGTAGCGGAGGGTAAGCATACATCAGGCGATACTGCCCCCACGGGCCACCAACGCGTCTGACGCGTCTGCCCAGGGATCCCTGGACCTGGCCACGAATCTCTACATCTTGCGAGTGAGTCGAAAGGCCAAAAGATCCAAATCCAGTGCCCCACCTCTGGTAAAGGTGGTGAAAACACCTCCGGACGAAAGGACCCTTCCCCTGGAATGCACACGGCCGACAGGACCGTCCTGCAGCGGGATGGGTATGATAAACCCAAGGAGACCCCGCAATGTATCGGAGAAGGGAGGCCCCGGCTTACGGGGTGCCTAAATTGTTGGCCAAGAAAGGCAACCTGACAGAGCTTCCCTAGAAACTCCGCCAGAGGACCAGTATCTCAGCCTCTACAGGTGGTGCAGACCCACCCCGGACACAGAGACCCTAGAGGCTAAAGCAGTTGCAGTGCACCTGCTGGTCGACTGATAGATAAAGCAGAGGCTTTTGCCCAGTCATTGAGCTTCAGGAACGCCAGAGACGCAGCCAATAGCGGGTGCAACGCTAACCTCAGCATGGTGAACACAGTCCAAGCCAGCGCTTCTGCTCCATTGATAAGTGCTGATTGTACAAACACATAGTTTATACTGTGTATTGCGTCAAAACGTGCAATTAGAGCGTGGGAATAAAAATCCCTCAGCCCCAAAGAGCATAGTACAACCACATACGGCGTATGTAGTTTAGTATGTGTGGATAAACATATTAAACACGTTTATACTGTGCCAGCGATGAAGGCGCGCACATCATTGGGGCGTAGGCGGAAACCAGCCACGCAGACTGCGTACACAACCGTGTAGGCATGTTAGAATGCGAATAAACAAAATTGCACATGTTTATGCTGTGCATAGCGCTGAAAATGCGCACACCATTGGAGCGTGGGGAAAAAAACGGAGCACGCGGATGAAACCCACGCAGACCGCATACACATACCGTGTAGGTACTATAGTATGTGTGATAAACATTTTGAACATGTCTATGTGTGCATAGCGCCGAAGGCGCGCACACCGTTGGCGCGTGGGAGGAAACCGGAGGACCCAGAGGAACCCCATGCAGACCCAGAGAATACAATACATACATCTACTGTGAATGTATTTAGTGTTGTGTATAAACATACTGTGTAAGGCGCGCATGTCATATAGCATGAGCGGAGACCAGAGGAAACCCACGCAGACTGCACACACATACCGTGTAGGTATGTTAGCATGTGGATAAACAAATCGCACAAGTTTTTAGACTGCATACCCATACCACGTAGGTATTATAGTATGCGTGATAAACATATGGAACATGTTTAAACTGCGCAGAGAGCCAAAGGCGCCCATACCGTCAGAGCGAGGGAGGAAACCGGAACAAACCCACGCAGACAGCACACAGATACTGTGTAGGAATGATAGCATGTGAATAAACATATTGCACATGGTTATGCTGTGCATTACACTTGGAGCGTGGGAGGAAACCGGAGTACCCGGAGGAAACCGGAGTACCCGAAGGAAACCCACGCAGACAGCATACACATACTGTAAGTATTTATAGCATGTGTAATAAACATATTGAACATGTTTATACTGTGCAGAGAGCCGAAGCGCCCATACCGTGAGAGGACACCGGAGCACCCGGAGAACACCCACGCCGACCCAGAGAGTATAATACATACATATACTGTGAATGTATTTAGAGTCGTGTATAAACATATTGTGTATGTTTATATCGTGTATGGCACTGAAGACACAGCAATGGAACGTGGGAGGAAACCCATGCAGACACAGAGATCAATAACACATACATACACTGTGAATGTATCCAGTGTAGAGTTCTAAGATAAGTTTTAATTATGGCGCCGAGGCGCATAATCTTCTCTGTCATCATTCCAACCTGCTTAAATGTGCTGCCGAAGCAGCATGCAGGTAAAAGGTAACCTCTGACACCGCAGACTGTGGTCCTGTCAGAGCTCAGAGCGTTCCCCAGGAAATGGCGGGAAAACACAGGTGCAGAGACCCTGTTGTTGCCTCAGAGACATCACACAGAAGGCTCACAGGGACTATAGAAATACATGAATAAAGTGCCCCCCCCACCATGTTGCACCGACCAGGGGGGGGGGGGGAGGCACTGTGTACCACTGTATCATCCATGCTGCTCTCGACGCAGCGTGTGAAGAAACAGTTAGGAAGCTGTGTAATAGAAAAGCTTGAAAAGAACCAAAGGAGAAAGTGTCCGCCTGTGGTACCACAGCCACAGCATCCAGCTTGAGAGTGTCCCTCACAGCATCAATAAGCTCACTTACAAGCGCCCTGTCATTTACTGACTCAGAACTGGAGTCTTCCTCACAAGGAATGTCCTGTTAAAAAACATTAAAATATTCAGAGCTAGGGTCCTGAGCAGCAGCAGCTAGGCCCATATCTGAATCAGAGCACTCCCCATGTGTGAGATTGTGTGGGGAGAGGGCGCTTTTATAGCTTCTTTGCTCGTACACCGCTACCATCTTGACAATAAAAATTTTCCCAGGACTGCCGACAACTGGTCCATAGGGACCGCAGGTGCTGAGCACTGCCAGTTGCCTCTGGCAGGAGTGGGGAAGCAGGTGAACCAGACTCCATATTTGCCACCCTCTGAGACCTTATACACTATAAAGTGAATAATACAGTCCACCCACTGGCTGTGCTGAGGACCGCTCAGCTCTGCTGCATGTCACCGCGCTGCCAGCGTGAGTGAAGTCTGAGGAGAACCGAAAGTGAAAGCGCCGCGGCTTCAAGAAAATGGCCGCCGGCCGCGTGTAAGCAGCGCTATTGATCCGCGGCAAGATGGCCGCCGAGCGCAGCTTAAACATTAAAAGCCATGCCAGCTAGTGGCTTCTCCAAACACTCACACCTCACAGCCCCAGCACACAGACATGAGCGCCCCCCGCAAGGCCAGAGTGACCCCCAAGTACCCCCACACAGCACAGCGCCAGTACAGGGTGCAGAGAGCAGCATAACCGGGGGGAGACAGGGAGAAACCCCCCATACAGAGAAACACAGCCAGCATGTACTCACCTGAAGCAGGAGAGACTACTTACCCATCCCATAGGAACTCACTGGCTTGTTTCAGACAGACCTATCACAGAGTAGTACTGAGTAGCTGTCGGCCCAGTCCACCGCGAAAGATACAGCAGGTACTGTTCAATCTTGTGAGGACCGCGGGAGCATAAAAGCCACCCGGCCACCCCTGGAGTCATGGGGCATGTCGTGAACTGAGTCTCACGCACACAAGGCGAGGATCAGATCGCTCGATGGTCAGACAGGGAAGACTACGAGGATACCAGTGTACCCAACCTGTTGCCCAGCCGACAGTTGATTGAAGGTCTCAAAAAGAAAATAATAAAATTCCCAAAGGAATAAAAATCTTCCAGGAGACTGGCTCCTGAGAGAGCCACGTCTTCTCCTTCTGCTAGACAATAAAAAAACTGAGGCTGCTAGCTGCAGGTAGGAGGGTTATGTCTGGAGGGACCGCCCCCCTGGGCGGGGCTGTTCAGCTCTGTTTTTTTCTAGAATGTATGTTTCTTACATCTAACATTCTGCCTAGATCTTCTCCTGCGAGCAGGGACATATACCCACGTGTTTCAGTATTAGAGCTGTGTCAGTCCATGGACAATAAGAGAAAGGATAATTGAACATTAAAATCCTGATTCAGGCACAAAGCATTGCAAGGTTATTTACAAATGAAATTACGTTTTTTTTTTCAATTTTCTTGCTTTTTTTAATGCAGCACTGTCCCTAAAACACACACACACACAGTAGTATTGGGGAGATTAATGTTATGTGGCAAATGGTTTTCCAATGAGTTGCGCCAGTCAAAACTGTATTTAACGGCATGGCAGACCACTTTTACTAAACAAAATAGAGTCCACATAGACATCAGTTGCCCACGCAGGGGGAATATACCAAGTCATCTGTCTCCCTTGTTAACAGCACTACAGTCCCTCTGTGTTGTCCAGCTCTACTGGTTTCTTTGGCTCGCTTAGCCTTCAGTAGTAGCACCCTGCTGCACCACTCCTGGCCAGATAAGGGGTTCTCCTGTCACCCCGACAGGAGCCCACCTGACTCGTGAAACACAACCTCCTGTCTACTGACTGGAACATCTCTAATCCCTGGGTGAGACCTCCTGTCTCTTGACTCCTGGCTGGGGCACCTCTGACACCTGGGTGAGACCTCCCATTTCTTGGTTCCAAATTGGGAGCTCTGAGCTATCCTCAGGTTTGAGTATATAACAACCCTGCACACCTGTGTACTCAAACAAGCTACAGGCACCTGGTATAATCCGGACACAGGATTGACTACAGAATCCTGAGAAAACCAAACACTCAAAAACAATAGCCTGGAACCTCCCATTACCCTTAATGTGAATCATGTGTTTGTTTTTATATATATATATATTGCATGTAATATAGAGATTTGTTTATTAGTCACTAGTGGGGTCAGTTTGCTCAGTGCAATTGATTGGTCTCTCTTTAACCACCATCTGGAAGATTTACCCCCCCCCTTCACGACCGGGCCATTTTTTGCTATACGGCACTGCGTTACTTTAACTGACAATTGTGCGGCTATGCGACACTGTACTCAAATAAAATGTAATTTTTTCCCCACAAATAGAGTTTTCTAGTAAATCTGCTATGGGGTGGACAACAAGTAGTTATGGAACTGTTGAGGATAGGTGAGCAAGATACGGAGTGCACTAATTTCAGTTGGTTTGCAGACCCGCAGATGTGCATAGTGAGGAGAAGTAAATTGCAATAATAACCTGAGCCTGGATGTGTAATTAGCAAAACATAGCTACTCCATGTACATATATAATCACAAATAGATGAATACGTTCTTTTTAACATATTGATCAGATTATTTACAGAACACTAGTCTGTGTGTTCCTAAAAAAAACATATATGGTCTGTTTAAGATGTGAATGCTTCAAAACATCATACATCTGTGGTGTATTCTGGTGGCAATGGCTAGGTGTGACATCAATTAAATGAGAGTGATGCTGTATGACTGTCCTTCAAGATGGACTATAAATAAGCATGAAAGCCTGAGAAAATATGTTTATACATCAGCTTTCAGCATCAGCTCTGCAGAAAGAATTTACAACTGTTTAAACAATGTATATTACACCAGCAGTTAACGTGCATACTGACATCAATTCCATCATGCGGAGACTTGGATACAAAAGTCAAACAACAACATAAGAAAAAACATAACGGCAAGTACTAGATTACATATAAACAGGCAAAAATGATAGAACTTGTGAATGTTAAGCTCCCATGAAACCCATAAAATACTACAGCACAGGTACTTTTGCAGGGCACTACCTTGCAGGATCAATTTTTCCTGATGATGCCTCCCTTGGTGTGGAATATTCACAATATTCACAAACCCTCCGTTAAAAGATTTGAGTGGCTTGGGTTTGTCTCTACTTCCCCCCAAAGAATTACTGGAAGTGACCATTAACTTTAAGGCCTCATGCCCACGGACGTTTTTACAGCCACTTTTATGAGCGTTTTTTGCAGCTTAAAAACGGCTCTCCATGTTAGCCTATGGCCACATGCCCACCATGATGTTTTTGAGCTGTAAATGGCATAGCCGTTTTTAAGCTGCAAAAAAAAAAACCAGGACCAGTGTGTTCTGAAGCTCCAGTGTTAGAGCTGTAAAGACGTCAGATGCCGGCAAAGGGTGTTAAACACGATTTAACGAGGCTTAACGCTGTGTTAAGCCTCGTCCGGCGTTGCTTTCTCTATTCAAAATCAATGGTTCCCTATGGGAGCCCATTGATTTGAATAGAGGTCGCACCAGAAGTCAGATCAAGATGATCCGACTTGCGGGGCGTCTCGTGTGCGGAGAATCTTGAAGGGGAACCCCCCAACCCATCATTCCCTCGGGACTGTGACACCATAAAAGGTGGGGTCACCAGGTGACATCACCCGGTGACCACGCCCCATGCCTATATAAGTCGTTGCGCACACGGCATTACAGCGGGGGAGAGCGTTGTGTCAACATCGAAGAAGAGAAGAGGGATTAAGACGGCGAAGACCGGGCCAACGCTAGCAAAAGAGCGGCAAAAGAGCAGAAGATAGCGGAGGAGCCCAGCAGAAGAACCAGAGAACGGGAGAAGAACCGGAGAGCGGGAGAAGAACCGGAGAGCGGGAGAAGAACCGGAGAGCAGAGAAGTCGGAAGAGACCCCCGAAGTCGGAAGAAGACCCCCGGAACTGCCTAATAAAATACTTAGTTTTTTTTTTTATTGACACTTTTTTCCCCCCAGGTGAATGGGTAGGGGTACGATGTACCCCATACTCATTCACATAGGGTGGGGGGCTGAGATCTGGGGGCCCTCTTATTAAAGGGGGCTCCCAGATTCCGATAAGCCCCTCGCCCGCAGACCCCGACAACCAACGGCCAGGGTTGTCGGGAAGAGGCCCTTGTCCTCATCAACATGGGGACAAGGTGCTTTGGGGTGGGGAGGCGCAGTGCCCCCCCCTGCCCCAAAGCACATACCCCCCCATGTTGAGGGCATGTGGCTTGGTATGGTCTAGGAGGGGGGCGCTCGCTCGCCCCCCTTTCCTGACCTGCCGGGCTGCGTGCTCGGATAAGAGTCTGGTATGGATCCTGGGGTAACCCCCACGCCATTTTTTTGGGGTGTGGGGGTTCCCCTTAAGATCCATACCAGACCGAAGATTGGTGTGAGGGGGGGTTCCCCTCAAGATCCATACCCCTTCAAGATTCTCCACACACAAGTCGCCGCGCAAGTCGGATTCATCTTGATCCGACTTCTGGCGCGATCTCTATTCAAATTTAACGGGCTCCCATAGGGAACCATTGATTTTTAATAGAGAAAGAACAACACGGCTGAAAGCTAGCGCGGCGAAACGTGCATTGAATTCAATGCAAAACGCAGAAAAATTGCGTTAAAAACGCTGCTTTCTTCCTGGCGTCTGTACTAGCATTACAGCCCGTTTTTTAAAACGTCCGTGGACATGTAGCCTAAAGCTGGCCATACACCATTAGATTATCTGCAGATTTTCTATGGTTAGATGGAAAAAGTGGGAGATTCCTCCATCCACACAGTTAATATACATGGAGAAATCTGTTGCACTTTTTCCATCTAACCATAGAAAATCTGCAGATAATCTAATGGTGTATGGCCAGCTTAACACTCACCAGATACATTTTAACAGATGGAACCAGTCTGTTGTGAATGCCCTATGCCCATACACAAGAAACTTGCTACCCGAGTCTGCTGGAACTAAACAAAATGTACAGCAAGTCATACTGCTGTATGGTTACCTATCATATATTAGCTTCTTTCTACTCAACATTGAGTTTTCAGTAGGGGTCGAGTCTTTCACTTTTAGGGCCATTGGTAAAAGTCTGTCACATCATAGGTTTATATGTTGTGTTGCTAACAATTGCTAAACTATGTGAATAAATATAGGCTACACAGTACACAACCTAGACTCAAAGCCAAGGCACATGATGCATGCCTTCCGGTATTTTCAGGGAAAAGGACTTGCTTTTAAGACCAGCCTGAGATCAGTGTAGGGCATAAAAAGACTTTCTATGAGCAAATAATGCCAATCAATTATATGTATGGTATGGATAACACATTATCAAAAAAAAAAACAGTAAAAATGTGGGGGGAAAAGAAATGAAAAAAACATTTTGATTTTATCCCTTTACAGACAGGTTTTTACATTCACTGCATGTTCATAGAAATATGTCATGTGAGCTCTACTGTTGACAGAAAAATACCACAAATACTGATACAAAAGTATCTCCTAGAAAATGGCTTGTGTTATTTTTTTGTCGCACACAAATATTTATTTCTCGATACTAAAAATATGTACATTCTAAGGAAAACGGGGCACAGATTTCAAAATACGCATAATGTGCCATTTTAAATAGTAAAGCGCAGAACTAGCCACTTTATTTTTTTTAAGTGAAGCCTTTGGATTCAAGGGAATTGAACCCATCTGATAAAAGAACATACAATCTGCAGCATTCAACAGAGGATCAACTCAAGTACTTTTGTTGGCAGCACAAAACTAAAATGTTTCTGAAATTCAATGAACCCTTTTATTTAAACACTCTGACAAGAAACATTTTCATGTTCCACATCTGAGATCGCAGAATTGTAAATTTTGACCTAACCTGTCTTTTAAAGGGGATTTTTTTTTTTTTTCAAACTGAAAACTGGACTGGTAGAGCCCTCCACACAGAAACACCACAGAAAGCAAACAATTTAGTAAGCACCAAGGCCTTTGTCTCAGTACACTACTTATGCTTGTTCAGTTGGCTAAGGCCGGCCAATCCAAGCATAGCTGGTGACAATACAGCAGCGATTGAGTTAAAGTGGTTGTAAACCTCAGACATGCAATATAAACAAAGCATATCCCTCTATAGTGTGTGCTTGTCTCAATTAACCACTTAACGTGGAGTTCCACCCTGTTTTTCTCCCCCCCAAAAAAATAAAAATAAAAATGTACTCACCAGAAAGGGCGGTTGCTATGCGGAACTAGCTCTTCTGCCTCTACCTCCACCGCAGTGGTCTTCTTCCTCGTCCTCTGTCTTCTGGTGAATGGGGCGCGCTGCCTTCTGGGAACTGTGTGTATCCCAGGAGGCAGCCGCCCATTCACAAAGCGCTGTGCGAGTCGCGCATGCGCAGTAGGAAACGGGCAGTGAAGTCGTAAGGCTTCACTGCCTGTTTCCCTTAGTCAGGATGGAAGCGCCTGGACCTGCCAGGACCGAGCAATCGCCGTCGGGGGCCTGACATCGCGGGCGTGCGACGTGGCTCCCAAACAAAATTGGCGTCCTTTTTTTCCCCACAAATGGAGCTTTCTTTTGGTGGTATTTGATCACCTGTGCGGTTTTTATTTTTTGCGCTATAAACAAAAATAGAGCGACAATTTTGAAAAAAAAAATAATATTTTTTACTTTTTGCTATAATAAATATCCCCAAAAAATATATAAAAAAACTTTTTTTTCCTCAGTTTAGGCCGATACGTATTCTTCTACATATTTTTGGTAAAAAATAAACAAAAAAAAACGCAATAAGCGTTTATTGATTGGTTTGCGCAAAAGTTATAGCGTCTACAAAATAGGGGATGGTTTTATGGCATTTTTATTAATAATTTTTATTTTACTAGTAATGGCGGCGATCAGCGATTTTTATTGTGTCTGCGACATTATGGCGGTCACATCAGACACTTTAGACACCATTTTGGGACCATTGTCATTTTTACAGCGATCAGTGCTATAAAAATGCACTGATTACTGTAAAAATGACACTGGCAGTGAATGGGGTTAACCTGTAGGGGGCGCTGAAGGGGTTAAGTGTGACCTAATGTGTGATTCTTACTGTGTGGGGCTTGGCGTGTGACGTCACTGATCGCCGTTCCCTATGACAGGGAACAGACGATCAGTGACAGTCTCACTAGGAAGCACGGGGAGAGGTTTGTTTACACTTGCTTCTCCACATTCTTCACCGGCTGCGATCGGGTCCCGCGGGTGTGGTCACGGAGCGCAAGGCCAGGTTGCAAGCGCGCTGGCGTGCAACCCACGGCTGGGCATCTTAAAGAGGACGTACCTGTTCGTGCTTGTGCCCAGCCGTGCCATTCTGCTGACGTATATGTACAGGCGGCGGTCCTTAAGCCGTTAAAAGCACTAAGTGTCATTTCTGTCTGCCGCTTCAATCCCCTATCAGCATGAGTCACTTCTGAAAAATTTTCTTGACACCAAAAGAAAAATGGTGACAGGGGAGGGGCCTCCAGCAGATTGACCGCCTCAGCTATATTCCGGTGAGCTGTGTGAAGAGGGGTGTGTCCATTCCCTCCAATCAATCAGCTCTAATTTAGATGGTGTGACAATTACTTGTTGGTTGCATTCCTTAACCTGGCCATTTTTGCAATAATAAAGCTCATGTATGTGGTCAGTGTAAGAGAGAGGAAAAATATTTACAACAAATGCCTGAACAAATGGTGCTTGTAAAGCATTAATGAGTATGTAAAACCAACATTTCATATTCCTGATATTAAAAAGTATCAGTTTCTGGCTGTCCTTCAATGATCAGACTTGTGCTGACAACCCCCCCCCCCCCCACCTTAAACACCCATTTACTGGGAAGACCAGTGTGCTGCTGCCCCCCCCCAGCTCTCTGGAAATGTGATCACTTTTTTAAAAAAAAGTATTTATAATTAATCTACATATATATACCAGTAGCAAAAGTAATTATTTGATCCCCTGCAGATTTTGTAAGTTTGCCCACTTACAAAGAAATGAAGAGTCTAGAATTGTTATCATAGGTGTATTTTAAATTATAGAGACAGAATATCAACCTAAAATCCAGAAAAAACACATGATACAAATGTTATAAATTGAGTTGCAGTTCAGTGAGCAAAAATAGGATTTTTCTAACAGCTTACCTGTAAAATCCTTTTCTTGGAGTACACCACGGGACACAGAGCTAGTCATTACATAATGGGTTAAGGGTCACCAGCGGTGATTGGACACTGGCACAACCAATGGAAGACAGTTCCCCTCCATATAACCCCTCCCATCAGGGAAGTACCTCAGTTTTGTAGCAAAGCAGTAAGGTTCCCATAAGAAGGGGGGGACCTCTGTGTCCCGTGGTGTACTCCAAGAAAAGGATTTTACAGGTAAGCTGTTATAAAAATCCTGTTTTCTTTATCGTACACCATGGGACACAGAGCCAGTCATTACATAATGGGACATCCCAGAGCAATGCTCATATGAAGGGGGGGAGACACAGATCAAAACATGCCGCTTGCGGACCAGAAGCCCTATACTGCTGCCTGCAGCACACTTCGCCCAAAGGCGGAATCCTCATGTCCTTTCACATCTATTTGATAGAATTTGGAAAATGTATGGACTGAAGACCAAGTTGCAGCTTTACAGATCTGAGCCATCGAAGCCTGGTGGTGCACTGCCCATGAAGCACTTATCGCCCTGGTAGAGTGCGCCTTAACAGGAAAAGGAGGAGTCCTGTTCTTTAAACCATAAGCTTGAACAATTACTTGTCTAATCCACCAGGAAATGGTGGATTTTGATACCGCTTGGCCCTTCTTGGGCCCATCTGGTAAAATAAACAAAACATCTGTTTTACGTATCTGAGCGGTTGCTTGCAGATACACCCTTACCGCTCTCACTAGATCTAGAGAGTGTAATAATTTTTCCCCCGCCGTCCGCTGGTTTGGAAAAAAGGAAGGCAGAACAATGTCTTGACTCAAGTGAAAAGCCGACACCACCTTAGGTAGAAAAGCCGGATGGGGTCGTAGTACGATTTTGTCCTTGTGACAAATTAGATAAGGCTCTTTACAAGAAAGAGCTGCTAGCTCTGATACTCTCCTAGCAGAAGCTATAGCAATCAGAAAGGCCAACTTCCTACTCAATATAATTAAAGGAATATGGCGAATAGGTTCAAAAGGTTGCTTTTGCAACACTGACAATACCAAATTCAAATCCCATGGACACAAGGGAGTCCTAACTGGAGGATTTATCCTCAGTACCCCCTTAATGAATGTCTGAACTAGGGAGTGAGATGCCAATGGTCTCTGAAAGAAGACTGATAGAGCCGATATTTGCCCTTTGATGGTGCTAAGGGCTAAATTCATATCCACTCCTAACTGGCAAAAAGCAAGAATCCTACTTATTTCATATTTCTGAGGATTCCAACATCTGGATTCACACCAGGAAACGTATGCTCTCCAGACTCTCTGATAGATGAGTCTGGAGGCTGGCTTTCTAGCATTAATGAGCGTAGAAAGAGCCGGACCAGAGACCCCTCTCTTTTTCAAAATGTGGGTCTCAGCAGCCAGGCCGTCAACTTTAGCCTTTGTAAGGAAGGGTGGAATACTGGACCCTGTGACAGCAGGTCGTGTCGAAGTGGAAACTTCCAGGGCCTTCCTATCGCCATTTTTACAATCTCGGCGTACCAAGGCCTCCTGGGCCAGTTTGGGGCCACTAGGATTACTGGTATTCCCTCCTCCTTGATCCTGCGAAGCAGTCTTTGTAGAAGAGGGATCGGAGGGAATGCATAGATCAGTGAGAACTGATTCCATGGAGTTATTAGAGCGTCTGTATTATTAGAGCGTCTGTCCCGTAGGCTAGAGGATCTCTCGTTCTGGACACAAAGTTGTCCAATTTCTTGTTGAACCTGGCAGCTAGCAGGTCTACATCTGGGTTTCCCCATCTCAGACATATGGCCTGAAAGATCTCGGGGTGAAGAGACCACTCTCCTGGTAGCAGCTGCTGACGACTCAGGTAGTCTGCTTGCCAATTTTCTATCCCTGGAATGAAGATTGCAGAAAGGCAAGGTACATGCTCTTCTGCCCATGCCAGGATCCGGTTCACCTCTCTTTGGGCTGCCCGACTGCGGGTGCCTCCTTGGTGATTGATGTAAGCTACTGCAGTAGCATTGTCGGATTGAACCCGAACTGGGTAGCCCTGTAACCTGTATGTCCAGGTTTTGAGGGCTAGATATACCGCCCGGATCTCTAGCACATTGATGGGCAGGATCCCCTGAGTCTTGGCCCAGGTTCCCTGGGTAGAAGCCTCCTCGAATACTGCACCCCAGCCCGATAGGCTGGCATCCCTAGATACCACCTTCCAGGCCACTGGGAGGAAGGGCTTTCCCTTCCGTAAATTCCTGGCTTCTAGCCACCAATCGAAGCTGTGGCGTACTTGTGAGGACAGGCGCATGGGTATATCCAGAGCTTGGCTCTTCCTGTTCCAGGAAGCTAAAATATTGCCTTGAAGTAGTCTCGAATGAAACTGGGCGTAAGGGACCACCTCGAAGGAGGCTACCATCTTTCCCAATAGTCTCATGCAAAGGCGAATAGACGGCCTCTTGTTTGCTTTGACCTTGTGGATCAGGTCTTTCAGAGACTGTATCTTCGGTTCTGGCAGGTATACCCCGTTTTGGGCTGTATCTATGATCATGCCCAGGTACACTATCCTTCTTTGGGCCTGGAGAGAGGATTTTTGTAAATTTATAATCCATCCTAAATGCTCCAGGTATCCTACTGTAGTGTGTACAGCGTGACCCAATCCCTCCTTTGACTGATCTATTACTAGTAGATCGTCCAGATAGGCTGTTACCGCAATGCCCCGTGTTCTTAGGTTTGCTAACAGAGGAGCTAGCACCTTTGTGAATACTATGGGCGCGGTGGCTACACCAAACGGCAGAGCCACAAATTGAAAGTGGCGATCTTCTACCGCAAACCTTAGGAATCTTTGGTGAGCGGGGAGGATGGGTATGTGTAAATGTGCGTCCTTGATATCTATGGGCGCCATGAATTTTCCGCCCTTTAAAGTGGCGGCCACGGATCGGATCGTTTCCATTCGAAAATGGCGATCGTTCAGGAACCGATTTAGGGATTTTAGATCCAGGATGGGTCTGACATCTCCATTTGGCTTTGGAATCACAAAGAGGTTTGAGTAAAAACCTGCACCTCGCTCTTTTTGGGGTACGTCTGTAACTACCCCTTGAGCCATTAAGTGATTCAAACCTTTGAAGAAGGATTCTCTTTTTTGTGGATCCTTGGAGAGTCTTGAACCTCGGAATTGAGAAGGTGGGATCTCTCGAAATTCCAGTTTGTACCCTGAGGATATTGTGGATACTACCCAATTGTCCTGGATTTCTGACCCCCAAGTCGCTCAGAACTGATAAAGCCTTCCTCCCACTCGGCCGAGCGGGGGCGCCCCTTCACTGAGAGGCTTTGGGGGCTTGCTTATTAGCTCTTGCACCCCACGGCTTCTTGTTCTTCTGAGCTTGCCCCTTGGCTTTTGTGGGCGGCTAAAACAGGCCGCCGCCACTGGTTGGAGTCAGATTTCCCGGGAGCTGGGGAGAGAGAGCGTTTAAAACAAGATCTCTTGTTTTTCTTTCTCTCAGGTAAAAGTCGTTTTACCACTTGATATCTTCTGTATATATTTTTCTAAATCTTCCCCAAATAGGCGTTCGCCATGGTACGGGAACTTGCCAACAGCTTTTTGCATGGGGTTTCCGCTGACCAATGCTTAAGCCAAAGTACTCTGCGCATCTGTACCAGCTGGAGTGTAAGGCGTGATGCCTGTATGATAGAATCTCTCATGGCATCCACTGTGAAGCATAAGGCTTTAGGCAAATTTTCCCAATTTCTAGCCTGCTCTGAAGGCAGTTCCTTCAGCCCCTGCTTTACCTGTTGGCTGATGACCTGACACATACCGACTGCTGCTACTGCAGGTTGGGTAATTGAGCCGGCCAAAAGGAAGGAGGATTTCAACTTCCTCTCAGAAGGATCTTTTAAACCCTTGTACATTATCCACCGGACATGTCAGGTTTTTATTTACACAAGAAATAGCCGCAACTACCGCAGGCAGGCTCCATTTCTTTAAAAAATTTTCCCCCATAGGATAAAGAATGTTAAACCTTTTTGGAGGTGAGAAACGCTTATCTGGATGTTGCCAGTTTGCGTATATTAGATCCTCTAGTAACTGATGAACCGGGAAGGAGCATGCACCTTGCAGGGATCTTAATGACCCTAGGGAGGAGACAGGTAATTCCGTTACCTCCGCAGAGGTTAACTTAAATGCACTGCTATAGCATTGTACCTGTGACCTTAAAATCTGGCTCCTCATCCTCTGCTGATGTAGCCTCCTCCTCCTCATCCTCCTCCCTCAGGTACTTCTGAAGGGAGGTCCAATACTGGAAGAGACCTGCTTCGCTTATTGTCCTTTTTAGAGGACTTAGCGATTAAGGTAGCAATTTTTTCCTCCAGATTATTTAGGGCAGCTGATAAAGTGTCCTCAGTGACATATACAGGCCCAGGCTTCACTGGGGAATCCCGCCATACCTGACAGAGGTAATGGCTCATCCTGTACAGGTGCATTTGGCAACACAGGAGAGGAAGGTACCGAGTCAGCACAGCTAGAGCCTCCTCTCAGGCGGTGGTGCTTTCTTATCTCTTTTTGTCCGTATTACTTCCCCTGGAAGGCTTACTGTTTAGACAAAATACAAGGTACCTAAATGCATATACTACCGTGTTCAGTTTAGCAAATACATTAAGTATGCAACTTTTAACACATAACTATGCATAACATGGATGTCTTCTAGGAAGTACCCAATCCAACCACATGGAGTCTTACGTCCCTGTATAGCTGCTGTGTTTCTCTGCCAGGAACAAGAGAACTAACGAGCTTGCTTGCTGCTGCAGTGCTTCTCACACTGACAGTCTTTTAAATTTGGCGCCGTTTCTGTGCCTGCGCGCGCGCCACGTGCCCGCGCACAGCCTTCGCCCCCCCCCTCCGATAAAGCGCGCTCCCGCGCGCGCGCGGCCCTTAGCGCGGTGGCCATAGTGAGAGAGGACTCTCATCAGCCCTTGTTCCCACTTACCTGCATCTGCAGGTGTCTGGTCGGCCACCGAAAGGAGGATCGGGGTGCCCCAGCAAGCTCAGCAGCGGAGGTGACGAGCAGTGTACTTCGCCGAAGCCGACACTGAACAGAGTGAGGTGAGTATATTCAGCTCTTTACTCCCCCCAGTGGTGGAAAAAAAGAAGACATCCATTTTTTGAAAAAGGTCCCAACCTAGTTATGGACCTTCTAATCTCACCTTATCCACGCCGCAGGTTTTTCTGCTGAAAGATTTCAGACAGATACCAAACTTCACCCTTCACGGTGGGCTATGTGTGCCAACCTTCAGGGATATGGGTTCCTATTTAAAGGATACCTCTCCCCTGGGCCTTGTACAAGACTCTTACCAGGACTTTATAGCGAAATAGCGAAAGTGCTGGATCTTAGAGCCCAGTCCTCCGAAGAGAGACATTACAGGCGACGCCTCATGGATGAGGCCCGGATCCCATCCAGATTCAGCTCATTTGTAGGCGTCTTGGATGGATCCGAAAGCATAGCTCTTTTACCCCCAGAGGGTCTCTTTGGTAGAGCTTTCCTTTAGCACCTCCTAACGCGTCCAACACCTTTCGACACTGGCGAAAAAAACGGAGGTACTTCCCTGATGGGAGGGGTTATATGGAGGGGAACTGTCTTCCATTGGTTGTGCCAGTGTCCAATCACCGCTGGTGACCCTTAACCCATTATGTAATGACTAGCTCTGTGTCCCGTGGTGTACGATAAAGAAAATAGTATTTGATCCCCTACCAATCAACAATAATTCTGGTTCCCACAGACTGGCTATGGTATTTCTCATGTGGTACACAGATTAGTCCTGTCAATTCAAGAAGGTGCTCCTAACAACAACTTGTTATTTGTATAAAAAAAAAAAACACCTGTCCGCAGAATCTCTTACTTCCATTCAAACCTCACAATCATGGGCAAGACCAAAGAGCTGTCAAAATATGTCAGGGACAAAATTGTACACCTGCACAAGGCTGGAATGGGCTACAAGACCATCAGCAAGAAGCTTAGTCAGAAGGAGACAACTATTGGAGCAATTATTTGCAAATAGAAAAAATACTAAATACCGTATGTACTCCAGTATAAGCCGACCCGAGTATAATCCGAGGACCTAATTTTACCACAAAAAACTGGGAAAACGTACTGACTCGAGTACAAGCCGAGGGTGAGAATGCAGCAGCTACTGTAAGCGGAAAAGAGGGTCAACAATGCCCATTTGCATGCCTCACTGTGCCCATTTGCAACCTCACTGTGCCCATTGCAACCTCACTGTGCCCATTGCAACCTCACTGTGCCAAACCTCACTGTGCCCATTGCAACCTCACTGTGCCATACCTCACTCTGTGCCATACCTCACTGTGCCCATTGCAACCTCACTGTGCCCGAGTACCTGAATTCTTGAGAGGCGTCCAAGTCGCATCTTCCTCCCGGCGTTCCGTTCCGCGATAGGCATTTGACACTGTGTTCCGCCTATCATGGAGGTCCTCTCATCCTCGGACTCCGTTTCAAAGCAGACACTGTGTTCAGTGTTCCGCCAATCACGAACGTCCTCTTGTCCGAGGATGAAAGAATGTCCGTGATTGGCGGAACACTGAACACAGTGTCTGCTCTGAAACTGAGTCCGAGGATGAGAGGACCTCCGTGATAGGCGGAACACAGTGTCAAATGCCTATCACGGAACGCCAGGAGGAAGCCGGGACTTTAAAAAAAATGGATGCCTGTCAAGAATTCAGGTACACTGACTCGAGTATAAGCCGAGGGGGGTATTTTCAGCCCTAAAAAAGGGCTGAAAAGCTCGGCTTATACTCGAGTATATATGGTAGCCATCAATCGCCCTCAGTCTGGAGCGCCATGCAGGATTTTGCCTCATGGGGTAAGGATGATCATGAGAAAAGTGAGGAATCAGCCAAGAACTACACAGAGCTTGTGAATGATCTGAAGGCAGTTGGGACCACAGTCACTTAACATACCACTGGTAACCCAATACGCCGCCACGGATTGAAATCCTGCAGTGCCCGCAAGGTCCCCCTCCTCAAGAAGGCACATGTACAGACTTGTCTGTAGTTTGCCAATGAACAGCAAAATAATTCGAAGAAGTATTTGGAGAAAGTGCTGTGGCCAGATGAGACCAAAATTGAGCTTGCATTAACTCAACTCACTGTGTTTGGAGGAAGAAAAATGCTAACTATGACCCTAAGAACACAATCCCTACAGTCAAGCACGGATGGTGAAAACATTATCCTTGGGGCTGTTTCTCTGCTAAAAGGTATCGGCCAACTTTGCCACATTGAGGGGCCAATGGATGGGGCCATGTATTGTAAAATCTTGGATGAGAACCTTCTTCCCTCAGCCAGAATAATGAAGATGGGATATGGATGGGTCTTCCAGCATGACAATTACCCAAAACCCAGGACCAAGGCAACAAAAGAGTGGCTCAACAAGAAGCACATTAATGTCATGGAGTGGCCCAGTCAACATTTGTATTGTGTATTTTTTGGTCGATATTCGGTCTCTATCATTTAAAAAACACCTATGACAAAAATTATAGACCCTTCACTTCCTTGCAAGCAAACTTATAATATCTGCAAGGGGGGGATCAAATCATTATTTTCCCCATTGTGTGTGTGTGTGTGTGTGTGTGATATATATATATATATATATATATATACACACACATTCAAATGTTATGCCTTTCATTTCTATTTTAATAGAACATCAGGTAAGGGTTCACATATAGTTTAATACGGCCCTTAAAATTTCCACTGGCCTGGTCGCATTTGGCAAGTGGAAATTAGCTGAGGGCGAGAATGGAGCAGGGGCGGACTGGGCTTAAAGTTTCCTGGCTGATGGCTTGGAGAAGCGGTACCGATAGGTTGCATTGATGGGCAATGATGAGGCAGAACTTGTGGGCACTGATTGGCTGCATTGACGAGCACTGATAAGGCTGCACAGATGGGCACTGATGAGGCTGAACTGATGGGTTCTGATATGCTTTATGTTAATATTGTTAAAGTTGTTGTTGTTGTTGATAAATGTTTTATGCAGAATTAAGTTACAAAAATATATAACAGTGGAATTTCATGAGATAATTTACCAGGGCGTGTTTACGGGCGGAATTAGGGGTGGAGCAGGATAGGGGTTGGGTGGGGCAACTGGTGGCCAGTAACTCTTAAGGCCTGCCTAGTAGCTCAGGACTTGAATATTTGAGCCCTGGTTTAATAGATATCACCGATGACACCAGGCTTTTTTTCTATAGGGCAATACAAATTCCAAACATTTATTTATTATTCTCTTTGTTGCTAAAGGCTTTTTTTATGCACCAGGAGGATCCTAATATTTCTGCTGCATTCTCTACATGCATAAAATAAAGTTAAATATAACAGGAAATATATATAAATCCAACGGTCACGACAGGTGGGATAACTGGACACTTAAAAGAGAGCTTGCAGCCAAAGTCAGTAGATAATCTAACTACCTTCTACCCATTTATAAATAAAAAGATCAGTTTTGGGTGGACTGACCTTTCAATATTTACAGTAAACAAAATGACTGAAAATCTTACACACCGACTTGACTTTGAAAGCTGTTCTCAAAGGGTCTAAACATTTTCTATGGGGCTAGAATGTATTAGTCATATCTAGGGAAAACAGCAAGGTCACTTAAGTTTGTGACATATTCCGTGACACTTTATGAAGACAGATGAACTTTTTATTACAGACGTTCATGTGTATATATCCCTTTGACTGAGACTTTATAACAGGCTAAATAAAGGCATAAATGTCAAAGAAACAAACAGCTAGTCAAATGCTACTGTACCAGATCAAGTAGTGGATGTTGTAAGTCAGCCCATGATGACAAATGGAACTAATTTTGGAAAAAGAACACTAAAGGCAATGGTTTTAAAAGTGAGTCATTGTAAATAGTGAAGAATGACATGACAAGATCAATAGACTTAAAGTACAGCATTAGTACAATGTTGTGGCACAAGGTATAATAACAGGTTTCGTTAGGCTGTTAGATTGATTTGATTGATATTTCTTAAGACTTTAAACATTGGCAGTTATTAGTCACATAGCATTCAGTTTATCTGGGAGTGTGGCCTGCGTTTAAAGCAGCACTAACCACACAAGGAAGTATTTCTTATTGTTGGCATCTAATTTATTTCCCAAATATTTTCTCAACCAAAGCATTCCCTGTGGTAAGACAATGACTGTGTCCTGGAATCACATGTTTCCTATCAAATGCAGAGGTACACAGAATATAGCTAAACGCGTTACAGTGAACCCTAGGACAGAGCTAGAGATCCTGTTATTAATATTGATAGAACAGTTATGTGTTTATGCAACACAAAAATTGTGCTTTCTATCCCCAAACAAGAACAAGCAGCATTCTGTAATACAGGAATTAGGCAACATTAAGGCCCCATGCACACGGGGCGTTTTTACAGCCGCATTTTTTACAGCTTAAAAACGCCTATCCATGTTTTATAAACATTTTTTGACCTTTTAAAAAATAAATAAAAATGCTGGCGCTCAAAAACGCAATCGCTGCGTTTTTGCGCGTTTAATAGCGTTGGGCGTTTTTGCAGCTCGAACCTGGAGCTCCAGAACGCACTGGAATTGGGTTTTTTTTGCAGCTGGAAAACGCCTATGCCACTTGGAGCTCATAAAAGCTCTATGTGTGCATGACACAATAGAACAACATGGATAGGCGTTTTGCAGCTGTAAAAAACGTCTAACGCTGCTAACAGCAGCTGCAAAAACGCCCTGTGTGCATGGGGCCTAAAGGACAAGTTCACGTTTTCACAAAAAATGAAAAAACGCAAACAGCGTAACCCCCCCTCCCCAGTCCCTGCTGCACTTACCTGCGTGGATCATTAGCTTTCACTGGCCACGCAGCCAATGCCGGGATCCAGGGATTAGAAAGCTGTGGTCTTCTTCCCCTTCTTTCCTTAGGAACGCTGGGACAAGACAGGGATTCTGATTGGTCAAAGCTGTTATGTGCCAGCATGTGACCAATAGGAATTGTTCTTATTTATCCCAGACCCTGCACCAACTGCATGGGTAGTAAAATCGAATCATCCATGTAAGTAGGTGCAGCAGGGACCATTGGGAAAAGCTGGGGGGGGGGGGGTGTATTTTTTGCAAGAAGGTGAACTTACACTTTAAGCAACTTACTCATTACATATTTTTTAAGGGAAACTGCATCATGGTAAAATGTATTATAATATTTGTCATATATAGGTTTTTAAACTTTACTTAAAGTGATTGTAAACGATCACCTTGTAAAACAACCCATTCAGTTTAAAATAGAAATGAAAGGCAAAACATTTGTGTATTGATATATATAAAAAAAAACAAAAACAAATTATAAATACCTTTTTATGCTTTTTTTTTATAAAAAAATCTGATTCTCTCTGTTCTCAGCAGCATAAGAGCTGCGGAAGGAGAAGCAACAGTACACTGATTTTCCCCGTGAAAGGGTTGGGGGGGTTGTCAAGAAAAGTCTAATCAATGGATGAGAGCAGGCTGAGTTCCCAGCATAGCTAGAGAACTGACCACAGTGTGTTCTCCTGCTTAGTGTGGTCAGTGTTTAATAGGAAAGAAGAAGGACTGGAAAGGAACACCAGGAATTTCACACAAAGGAAGCAATACAAAGAAAACAGGATACTTATTCATACAGGTACATGGTACAACAGGCACATATCCGGAATATGAAATGTTGGAGTAACAAATCCTTTAGGCTTAAAGTGATACTAAAGCTTCGTTTTTTTATTAAAAAAAATAACAAACATGTCATACTTACCTCCACTGTGCAGCTCGTTTTGCACAGAGTGGCCCCAATCCTCCTCTTCTGGGGGCCCTAGCGGCTCCTCCCCGCATTAGATAACCCCCTAGGAGTAGCGCTCTCCCATGGGGGTTACCTTGCGGGCGCGCTCCTGAGTCATACACTCGGCGTCCATAGACGCCGTGTGTATGACTCGGCCCCGCCCCCCGGCACCTGCGTCATTGGATTTGATTGACAGCAGCGAGAGCCAATGCCTGCGCTGCTATCAATCTATCCAATCAAATCCAGGACTCCATGGAGAGAAGGACGCAGGGGACACGCCCACGGAAATTCAGGGCTCAAGTAAGTAAAACAGGGGGGGGGGGGGGCCGGACACTGCAAGGTGTTTTTTTTACCTTAATGCATAGGATGCACGAAGGGGAAAAAACACAAAGGCTTACAACCCCTTTAATGTACACGGTAAGTTTTTACAACCTCTCCTGAACGATTTAACTTGACAGATGGTAACCCACATTTAAAACGTCCGGTTTGCCGCGTTTACATGCCGCATTTTGCCGCTTTTGCATTTAGAAGTGTTTCTAAAAAAATATATATATATATTTTCTAAATAGCCAAAAACGAAAAACACCTGTAAACGAAACGTGGGTTTCCGCTTTTACAAGCATTTGGCGCTTAGAATGCCTCTGAACTCTGCGTCTGAACTCTTTTTTGCTTTCCAAAAAAAGCCTCTAAACTCAACTGCCTAGAAACGACTATAAACGACCCTGTGTACATGTACTGATAAGATAACAGAGGAGAGTTCAGGAGCAGTTGAAAAAAAATGCCCAACTGCTCCTAAAACGTTCGTTTACCAGCAGCAGTGTACATGAGGCCTTAAAGCGGAGCTCCACCCTAAAGTGGAACTTCCGCTTATCAGATTCCTCCCCCCCTCCGGTGCCACAATTGGCACCTTTCGGGGGGGAGGGGGGACAGGATACCTGTCAAAGACAGGTATCCTTACCCACTTACTGGAGTCCGGCCGCGGCGGTGAAGTCGCGCGAGGCTCCCTCCTCCTCCTCCCCTGGCCGCTGGGCTAATAGGAGAGAGGAGCGGGCCTCGCGCATGCGCAGTAGGGTTCCCGGCGTGAAGCCGAAAGTCTTCACTGCCGGGTTCCCTTACCCGCAATGGCGACGGAAGCACCGACAGCTGATGTGAAACATCAGCTGCTGTGCCGACATCGAGGGACACCAGGACAGGTAAGTCTCCATTTATTAAAAGCCAGCAGCTGCAGTATGTGTAGCTGCTGGCTTTTAATTATTATTTTTTTGCACGGGGTTGCCTGGAACACCCCTTTAAAGTAAGGCTTTTTTTTCTGCAGTTTATATAAAGAGAGTACAGCAATACCCTCTCTATAATAAAAATCTGTATGAAACTGCACAAAACAGAAAAAAAGCAGACAAGGAAGGCAAAATAAATAATTTCACTGACTTATCTGTGTGTGCGTGTGTAATTGGACCTTGAACTATTGAGATCTGTGCGCGTACACAGCTAGATTGTAATCAGCAAAGCAATTCGGATTAGTCTGGTAAATATGAGCCCAAGCAATCCACCTGCTAACTGAAGAAAAAAAAAAAAAACTATGAAATATTCATATAATATATTTGATATTTACTTGACTAAAACATGTAGTTTCTTTAGGGGAATTTCTTCACACTTACTGTTCAGCTTCTGGGAAAGAAAGGAATTGAGAGGGAATTTCTCCAAATGAGGCCACGTAGCATTAAAACCCTAACTGAAGAATCCTTTCCACGCTTTCAAAAACTAGTTTTTGATGTGGATATTAAGCCCAAACTAAAAGAACCATTTTAAGGGTTTGACTGAAAGGATAAGTTCACCTTTTTCACAAAACAACCTATAAAGTGGACCCCAAAAGATATTATTAATGCCGCTTTGATCATTACATTTTTGTTTTACCTGTAGGCTATTTAGGTCCCCTCAAAAGCCTGGCTAAAAAAAAACCCTAGCCTGCAACCCCCACATCCTGACTTGTTGCTAGGACATGAAAACTGTTGGATGTTCCCTCCAAGCATTGCAGGATTGAAAACCAATGGTTTTTGTATTTTTTTTTTTTACTTTTAAAGTCATGCCTCGTGTGCCAAAGTAAACCAACATCTTCGCACAGGGGTTACATTATCCCGAAACCGTCTAATCAAGATCCCTGAAAGGGGGGGCGTGTCCTGACCATGGAGGAGTGAGGACGCGTGTCTCTGCAGCTCCGTCCCGCCGCCGCACTTGCCATAAGCTACGAGGGAGACACTCACCCCAGCTGACACCTAACATGTCCCAGCGGAACCGGGCGTCCTCACAGCCACCACGCTACGATCGGACCAGACAGGGGCAGCTGGAGTCTTTCTTCCCCGGGACCCGTGGGCAGAGCCGCGAGGCTTCAAAGATGGCGCCGGTCGCGAAGGCCCAGAAAGCACCCAAGGCCTCGCAGAGCTCCGACGCACGATCGCATCAGCCTTCAGGCTCCCCCATACCATCCCCAGGGTCGGTGAGTGACTTGCCCCCCTCCATCTCTCCTGGCTCTCCATCAACCCTGACCAGAGACTCTGGAGCCCCAGACCCGCTAGCTGATGCAGACCTCAGGCGCCATATTTGGTCTCTCCCCACCAGAGATGACCTGGAGCGCTTCGCAGACAGGGTAGAGAAGGCCCTCAAGGAGGACATTGCTCAACTTAAAGCTGATACCTTGCACCTGGGGGGTAGAGTGGAGGCCCTAGAGCAAAGATTGGAGGACACCATCCCAGTGATTTCCATGCTCCAGGATAAGTGCACCACGCAAGATCACCAGATTGAGGCCCTGCTCTGTCAGTTAGATGATATGGAGAACCGCAGTCGCAGGGCCAACATCAGAATAAGAGGAATGCCTGAAGCGACAACAACTAGAGACATTATCCCTAGCTTGGAGGGCATATTTAAGGAAATATTGGGACTGCCTGCTACTGACTCTGTGGAAATAGATTGTGCGCACAGGGCCCTTAAGCCCCCATCCCAAGACGTGAATAACCCACGGGACATCATATGTAAGCTACATAAATACACGCTTAAAGACCGCATTATGCAAAAAATGCGCGGCAAGCCCTACTTTGACTTTGATGGCGCACATTTAACCTTCTATCAAGATATTTCCAGGTGCACTCTCATGCAACGACGATCACTTCGCCCCCTCCTAGTAGCTATACACGAAGCGGGCTTGCAGTACCGCTGGGGCTTTCCCTTCTACCTCCAAGTCACCAAAGCTGGCAAGACGGTGACCCTCCGCACCAAAGATGACCTGCCAAACTTCCTGGCCTCTCTTGAATTAGACCCTGTGGACTTCCCAGACTGGCGGGGAACATCCAACCACCTAGACCCTAAGCCACAATCAACTCAACCGTGGCTGCCAGCTGGGCGCAAGAACCGCAGACGAGACCGCAGACGACATCCCTCCGATTCTTCACCAGGCCCGGCCCCGAGAGACTGATGGCAAAATTAGCCCATGCCGGTGCACGGACCCCACCTTTGAAAGATTCCCCCTCGAAGGCTGTGCCTTGGACTCCCCTATGCTGCTGAAGATGGACCTTGTTTGCTCGCACTTATTTTGGCAACTAACTCAATCTCTCTTTTTGCCCAGCCGCCTGATTGAGCTGGTTGGGATCTCATAAGCTTAAGTGGCACCCCGACCACTCGCGACAGACTTAGTAGAGCCCGCACCCCATGGGGACCGAGTATGGGTGACCCCTTTCTTACTCCCCCTATACCGCACATAGTTAGATGCGGTGGACGGAGACAGTGACCCCTCACCTTCCCCCCTATGTTGGTTCACGTACCCCGAGTAGGCCGCCCTCTTTCTGGGTACAGATCCCCATTGGGATCACGGGTCCGTGGTCGGGGACTCCCCCCCTATAGGGGGCGGGGTCTCGAACACGACCCTCAGATGTTTTACATGTTAAAATGGCTTCGGCCAGTTTGTCTTGCTCAATATGTTTTTGATACTGCTCTCATATGTTTTTTCTTTTCTTTTTTGTTGTTTTGTCCTATCACTTTCTCCCTCCCTTTCCTTCCTCTCTCTTTTCCCTCTCTCAGGAGTGTTCCACTGCATTGCCACCCGCGCCGAGCACACCACCGACTTTGGCACCTCGACCATTCCCAGACCTCCCCATGGCTACTTTAAAGGTAAGCTCATATAATGTTAGAGGCCTCTGCTCCCCTCACAAACGCAGCAAATTATGGTGGGAACTAAAACGGCTCAAGGCACAGGTAGTTTTCCTTCAAGAGACCCACTTCACGCCCCAATCACTTCCTAAGCTGCCCACTCACCTCTTTAATCAGTGGTTTCTCAGTAACTCCCCTGTCTCCAAATCTAGAGGGACGGCCATAGCAATCCACAAGTCCTGCCCTTTCCAGCCCACGGGTAATAAAATCGACCCTTTGGGTAGGTATGTCTTCCTGAAGGGTAGTATAGCAGGACAAACCTACACGTTTGCAACCATCTATGCCCCTAACACCGCCCAACTTTCCTTCATTGACTCGACCTTGGAGCAACTGGCCGACTTCCGAGAAGGCCTCTTGATCCTCGGGGGAGACTTTAACGTCAGCCCAGACCCCCTGCTTGACACGTCTCACGCAAAACCCTCACACCCCTATGCGTTCCTCAAACATTTTCGCAAGACCCTCCAATCCCACCTCTTGGTGGATAGTTGGCGGGTATTGCATCCCTCAGATCGAGACTTCAGCTACTACTCCAAGGTACACAATGTTTACACGCGCATAGACCATATATATGTAGACCGTACCACCTTGGAGCTCTTGCAGTCTGCGTCCATTGGCAACATCACTATCTCTGACCATGCCCCAGTCACAATTGCCTTCACCATGCCATCAGGTACTTATAGAACCTGGACGTGGAGGCTGAATGAAAATTTGCTAGATGATGTAGTGGTGGTGGAGGAGGTAAATGACACCTTAACCCACTACTTTAAAGAAAACTCCACTGTTGATGTCAGCGAGGGTGTAGTATGGGAGGCTCATAAAGCTGTGGTCAGGGGAATATTGATCTCCCAGGGCTCCAGACTAAAGCGAGACCGCCAGGCAGACTTCCAGAGGGTGCACACAGCCCTTCAGAAAGCTGAACTCCAACACAAGGCAAATGGAGACCCCAAAGCACTACAGGCTCTCACTGAGCTACGGGAACTGTTCCTACGTCTTTTAGACCGCCAAACTCGTAAACAGCTTAGATTTATGTCACATAAATTTTACGAGCACGGAAATAAATGTGGTCGTATGCTCGCACGGGCACTCAGGAAAAAACATGCGCAGGCATACATATACAAACTACGCTCCTCTCCCGGGGATTTGACGGTACAGTCCTCTAAAATCGCCGCAGGGTTCCGAGAATACTACGCCAAACTATACAATTTGGAATCCGAGCTCCCACCTGAAGCACGAGATACCAGACAAACGGCGGTCCAGGCCTACTTGGCGGCGGCTGGTACCCCCCCCCTCACGGAAGACCAACGCGCTGATTTAGAGCTCCCGATCACCCCAACTGAACTGGGTGCGACGGTGGAGTCCTTGCCCAATGGGAAGAGCCCCAGCCCGGATGGGCTCACTAAAAGGTACTACAAGGCCTTCTTTTCTCACCTAGCGGCACCTATGTGCAAATATTTCAACTCCGTGGCGGGGGGTACTGCCATCCCCCCGGGGGCTCTACTAGCCCACATTACAGTGATCCCAAAGGAGGGAAAGGACCCCACTATCCCCCAAAGCTATCGCCCCATTTCACTTCTTAATGTGGACATAAAACTCCTGGCAAAAATTTTGGCCAATAGACTTAAACACCTTTTCTTTTTCGTACATCACGGGACACAGAGCGACTTAGTCATTACTAATGGGTTATATAGTTTACCTTCAGGTGTTGGCACTGGCCAATTCCAAACCGGAAGTACCCTCCCCTATATAAGCCCCTCCCACCCGGGAGCACCTCAGTTTTTTGCCAGTGTCTAAGGCATTGGCGCACGGGCGCGCGCGCGGGCGCGTGCACGCGCCTCCTATGAAAAAAAAGGGGCGGGGCGGGTGGATGACGCTCGATGCGCGCCGCGGCGCTTCTGCGCATGTGCGGGCGTCCCAGCATGGTTAAAAGACACAGTACAAGTGTCAGCTGCATGCAAACAGAGCTAGCAACAAACAGTGGCACACAGAGGCGGTTGATGCAGGCATCCCCATAGAAAGGCACTTTAGTGGACACCAGCTGGTATATAGCAGCACCTGTGTTAGACTATTACCAGCAAAAATTGGTGTATGACGACGGGAATACCTCAGCTTTGTGCTTAAAGGATATGTCGTCCAGACGCTCCGGAAATAGATCTTCCAGGAAGCCAAAGGGGTCTCCATCGGGCTCTGAGGATATTGGGCATGCTTGCACTGCACCAATCTCCCCTGAGAATGCAGAGGTCAGTAGCCGTAGAAACCCCGCAGGAATGCCTGGTGCTGCGGCTGTCCCCAGTCCACCTGCTCCTGTATATATAACAGAGGAGGTTTTATCCTCAACTCTGGGAGGATTGGAAGAGAGATTAACAGCATTGATCGCTGCTTCCCTGTCACAGGAAAAGCGCGTCCGATCTCCGTCTCCTCCTTCAGAGTGCCTGTTAGTGGAGGAACAGCCCCACACAGAGATCGACCTACCTGAAGGGGATCAGGATGAGGTTGATTCACTTATAGAGGAATCAACAGTGGAAGAACCTTTCTCAGCTTCTCAGGCTGAAAGATTATGGGTTCAGTCTCTGACTAACATGGTCCGATCAGCATTTAAAATGCCTCTGGCGGAACCACCATCCACTACGGTTTCCTCGCTGGGGTCGCTAAAAGCTCCCCAGGCGGTCTGTTCCTTCCCAATCCACCCTTTATTAGAAGGGCTTATTTACCAGGATTGGGAGCATCCTGATAAAATATTTGCTCCCCCCAAGAGATTTCCGGTGATCTATCCCATGGAGGATAAGTTCATAAGAAAATGGAGGGTCCCTATAGTGGACGCAGCCATCTCTTCTGTTAACAAATCACTGACATGTCCAGTAGATAATGTTCCAATGTTCAAAGACCCAATAGATAAAAAATTGGAGTCTTTACTAAAATCTGCTTTCTCTACAGCAAGTATGGTGACACAACCTGCGGTAGCAGCGATTGGAGTCTGCCAAGCAGTGAAAGATCAGTTGAAACAAGTCTTAAGGGACTTACCAGATCAGCAGGCTCATGCCCTAGCTGACCTGCCTAGAGCCTTGTGTTTTGCGGTGGACGCCATAAAGGATACAATCCAACAGGCCTCCCGCTTTACGCTGTCTATAGTACATATGCGTAGGCTTCTGTGGCTCAAAAACTGGTCTGCTGAAGCTCCCTGTAAAAAACTGCTGGTTAGCTTCCCATTTCATGGAGAACGCTTATTTGGAGAAGATCTGGACAAATATATCCAAAAAATTTCTGCCGGTAAAAGTTCACTCTTACCGGTTAAGAACAAGGGTAGAAGTCCTTCTTTTAAGAGGCCTACCTCTCCAGTCCCGGGCACATCGGCTGTGAAGCAGTTCCGACGGCCTCCGCGGTCAAATTCAGGGGGCAGAAATCAGGGACAATCACAGGGTAACAAGAAGCCCTGGATCAAGAGAGGTACAAAACCTCCCCCTAAGGCATGAAGTATTGCCCCCCGCTCAATCGGGTGGGGGGAAGACTTCAGTTGTTCACAGAGACCTGGCGGGACACCATCAGAGACAGATGGGTGCTCTCCGCAGTAAGTCTGGGATACAAGCTGGAGTTAAAAGGCACTCCTCCTGCCCAATTTATGAGGTCAAACGTGCCAAGAGATCCCCAAAAGAGAGGATCCCTCCTTCTGGCACTAGAACAACTATTGCTCCAAGGGGTAATCATGAAGGTTCCCCTGGAAGAAAGCGGATTCGGGTTTTACTCGAACCTTTTCACAGTCCCCAAACCAAATGGGGACGTGAGGCCCATATTAAATCTAAAAGGGCTAAACAAGTTCCTAAATATCAGGACCTTTCGGATGGAGTCGATCCGATCAGTGGCCACCGCCCTACAAGGGCAGGAATGGCTAGCCTCGATCGACATAAGGGATGCTTATCTGCATATTCCCATCTTTCCGGCCCATCAGAAATTTCTACGCTTTGCAGTAGAAGGGCGCCATTTTCAGTTCAGAGCCTTACCTTTCGGTCTGGCCACAGCACCACGAGTGTTCACAAAAATTCTGGCCCCATTATTGGCCAATCTAAGAACACGGGGTGTAACGATAATGGCATATCTAGACGACCTGCTACTAATAGACCACTCAGTGGAAAAGCTGGAAGTAGCTATTCACAAGACAATCGAGTATCTGGAATATCACGGTTGGATTATCAACCGGGACAAGTCAGCTCTAAGACCAGTCAAAAGTCTGGAATACTTAGGGCTAAGGCTGGATTCAAATCAGAGAAAGATTTTCTTACCTCCAGAGAAGGTGTCGTCTTTAAGAAATTTGACCCACTTAGTGGGTACAAAAAGAAAACCATCCATACGTCTCTGCATGAGGCTGCTGGGAAAGATGGTGGCTTCATTCGAAGCGGTACCCTACGGTCAATTCCATTCAAGGAATTTGCAAAGGGCCATACTGTCAGCCTGGAACAAAAAAGTTCAGGCTTTAGACTTACCAATGTCCCTGTCCCCTTCCGTTCGCAAGAGCCTCCATTGGTGGTTGGTGCCCCAGAATCTGGAAAGAGGGAAACCCTTCAGTCCGGTTTCTTGGAAGGTGGTCACTACAGATGCCAGCCTCATCGGCTGGGGGGCAGTGCTGGAGCAATGGTCTCTCCAGGGCAGGTGGTCAGAAGCAGAAAAGGCCCTGCCCATCAATCTCTTAGAGATACGAGCAGCCCGGTATGCCCTAGTAGCATGGACATCCAAACTCCAGGGGTCCCCTGTCAGAATTCAATCAGACAATGCCACGGCAGTGGCATATATCAATCATCAGGGTGGCACCAAAAGTCGTGCAGCCCAGAAGGAAGCAAATTGCATCCTGGAGTGGGCAGAAAGATATGTCCCAGCCATATCCGCGGTTTTCATCCCAGGAGTGGAAAATTGGAGAGCGGACTTTCTAAGTCGCCAACAATTATGCCCGGGGGAATGGTCTCTTCACCCCGAGGTTTTCCAGGCAATATGCCAGCGGTGGGGAACACCGGATGTAGATCTGCTAGCATCCAGATTCAACGCAAAGGTGGACAGGTTTGTGTCTCGCACAAGGGATCCCCTAGCTTGCGGCTCGGATGCCCTAGTGTTCCCTTGGGATCGGTTCAAGCTGATATATGCATTCCCACCGCCACAATTGTTACCGCGATTACTCCGCAGAATCAGGGTAGAAAAGAAACCAGTGATTCTGGTGGCTCCAGCGTGGCCCCGAAGGGCATGGTACGCGGAGATTGTAAAAATGTCAGTGAGGAGTCCTTGGACCCTCCCACTTCGTCCGGACCTGCTGTCGCAAGGACCGATATACCACCCTTCCTTACCAGCCCTAGGTTTGACGGCCTGGCTATTGAAGCCCACATTCTGAAAAAGAGAGGGCTCTCTAATTCTGTGGTATCTACCATGATCAATGCCAGGAAACCGGTATCCAGGCAGATCTATTATAGGATCTGGAAAGCGTACATTACGTGGTGTGAGACCAAGAAATGGCATCCACGTAAGTACATGATAGGGAGGATTCTGGACTTCCTACAGTGGGCTGTAGATAGGAAGCTGGCCTTGAGTACTATCAAGGGTCAGATTTCGGCCTTGTCAATATTTTTTCAAAGGCCCTTGGCTTCGCATTCACTAGTCAAAGCCTTTATACAAGGAGTGATGCGTATTAGCCCTCCGGTTAGTATTCCCATATGTCCTTGGGACTTAAACCTGGTTCTGTCGGTTCTACAGAAACAACCGTTTGAACCATTACAACACATTTCCTTGGTTCTTCTCACCAGGAAATTGGTTTTCTTAGTAGCCATTTGTTCGGCTAAAAGAGTGTCGGAATTAGCAGCTATGTCCTGTAAGGAGCCATATCTGGTTGTCCATAAGGACAGAGTAGTATTACGTCCTCATCCAGCCTTTCTTCCTAAGGTGGTATCGAGGTTTCATTTGAACCAAGATGTGGTTCTTCCTTCTTTTTTCCCCAAACCTATCTCAGTAGAGGAAAAGTTATTACATTCTTTGGATGTGGTAAGAGCAGTTAAAGCTTATCTAAAAGCCACTGCTCAGATTCGCAGAACGGATTCTTTGTTTGTTCTGCCGGAAGGCCCCAGAAGGGGTCAGGCAGCATCAAAATCTACTTTAGCCAAGTGGATTCGACAGGTCATAATACAAGCCTATGGCTTGAGAAAGAGACCGCCTCCGTTCAAAGTTAGGGCGCACTCCACAAGAGCGGTTGGAACTTCATGGGCAGTGCATCACCAGGCCTCCCTGGCTCAAGTATGTAAGGCCGCAACATGGTCTTCGGTACACACGTTTACTAGATTCTATCAGGTAGACGTTAGAAGTCAGGAGGATGTCGCCTTTGGGCGCAGTGTGTTGCAGGCCGCAAAAGATCCTCATGCCTGATGGCGCCCAGCTTATGTACCCCCCCCCTCATTTGGCATTGCTTTGGGACGTCCCATTAGTAATGACTAAGTCGCTCTGTGTCCCGTGATGTACGAAAAAGAAAAAGGGATTTTTATAACAGCTTACCTGTAAAATCCTTTTCTTGGAGTACATCACGGGACACAGAGCTCCCACCCCTCTTTTTGGGACACTTATTGCTTGGCTACAAAACTGAGGTGCTCCCGGGTGGGAGGGGCTTATATAGGGGAGGGTACTTCCGGTTTGGAATTGGCCAGTGCCAACACCTGAAGGTAAACTATATAACCCATTAGTAATGACTAAGTCGCTCTGTGTCCCGTGATGTACTCCAAGAAAAGGATTTTACAGGTAAGCTGTTATAAAAATCCCTTTATGCCTGAGCTAGTCCATCCCGACCAAACAGGTTTCATTGTAGGCAGGGAGGCTAGGGACAACTCCCTTAGAGCAATCCAACTTATTCACTGGGCCCGTACCCGCCCGGATCCCCAGCCATACATAATACTATCAACTGACGCGGAAAAGGCTTTCGACCGGGTCGATTGGTCCTATTTGAAAGCGGTACTTGAGTCCATAGGACTGGGGCCGCGAATACTGACATCAATCATGGCTCTATACTCTACACCTTGCGCGCAGGTTAAAGTGAACGGGACCCTCTCATCCAGCTTCCCCATCAGGAACGGCACGAGGCAGGGGTGCCCCCTCTCACCCCTTTTATTCGCCCTAGCGCTGGAGCCTCTGCTTCGCGCCGTGCGGGCCAGTAAGGACATCAAGGGTCTAAAAGTGGGCAACACGGAACATAAGCTTTCGGCATACGCCGATGATGTCTTATTCCACCTCTCGGACCCCCTGATCTCTTTGCCTAACCTGATGAAGGAACTTAAGCAATTTGGCTCACTCTCAAACTTTAAAATAAACTATACAAAGTCTGAACTCCTGCCCATCCATTTGCCCCCCCTCTTAACTAAGAGCCTCCGGTCTGCCTTTCCCTTTACCTGGGCTGAATCATCTCTACGATATTTGGGAGTGCAACTCACGGACCGCTTCAACACCTTGTATATGGCCAACTATCCCCCGCTGCTTACTGCGGTCCAGAGAGACCTCTCACAATGGACGCAGACTGCCTTCACATGGTTGGGACGAGTAAACATCATAAAAATGAATATACTGCCACGTGTACTCTTCTACTTACAAATGCTACCGATACCCCTACCTAGGCTCTTCTTTGACCGATTGTCCAGCATGCTGTCCGCGTTCGTATGGAACGCACGGAAACCTAGAATAGCCCTAAGGGTGCTGAGGCGCTAAAAACGGGAGGGCGGCCTGGGGATCCCCGATGTCAGACGCTACTACAGGGCCATAGCCCTCCAGAGAATACTAAACTGGCGTTTCCATACCCACTCAAAACTATGGGTTTCCCTGGAGAAATGCTTGGCGGGCAGGAATTTATCCTATGCACCATGGCTACCCCGGGAATATAGGGGGCTATCGGTAACGACCTCCCCACTGACAGCCCAGGTGCTCTCAGTCTGGGACCGGACCAACTCGGTTTTGAAAATTGCCCCCCCTATGTCCCAGCTGGCCCCACTGGGTGGGTTCCTGTGGTTCCCCCCAGGTGAACAGATGGCCTTTTTTGGGCCCTGGGTGGATGATGGAAACGCCAGCTGCGGCAAGCTCATGAAAGATGGTAAGCTCCTGAGCTTTAGCGCCCTGCAGGCCAGACACCAGGGCTCCCGTATGAACTTTTGGAGGTATAGGCAGTTACACCACTTCTTTGAGAAACATGGCCACTCAATTAGGGACCCAACCTCCCTCACCCCGTTCGAGCACCTCTTCGTTAATGAGGAACCTATCCCCCACATGGTGTCGGAACTATACCGACTTCTTGGCTCTGCTGCCCATCAACCTAAACCTGCTTTTATTCGAAGCTGGGAAAGAGACTTAGGACAGGAATTCACTGACTCACAGTTGACTCACCTGTACGACCTTACTCACTCGTCCGCCATAGACTCAAAAGCTCAAGAAACAAACTATAAGATATTGTCCCGCTGGTATCGGGTACCAGCGGATATGGCACGCATATATCCTTCTGGATCGGAGCTTTGCTGGCGTGGCTGCGGGCACAGGGGTACGCTTATCCACATATGGTGGGAATGTCCCCTAATCAGGCCCTTTTGGGAAGACATCAAGGACCAAATAATGAGCATAACGGGGATCGATGTTCCCCTCTCTCCGACGCACTTCCTCTTGCATGTCCCTCCGATCCCACTCAGTCAATATAGGAAGAGCGTACTGCCCCACTTATTAAATGCGGCTAGACGCCTGCTCCCAACTTTTTGGAAGCAGCCCAGAGTCCCTACCCGGGAGGAGTGGATCGGTGGGGTAAATGCAGTCCGAGAGGCTGAAGACTGGATAGCGACCTGTAGGGACTCCCGAGACCGGTTTGCCGGTATCTGGACACCCTGGACCGAATACGTCACAGATCCTGGATACGTGCCATCTAGCCTAGACATAGCTTTATTGGAACTGGCAGAACCTTCTCTTAAAAACCGCAGGCTGTCGAGAGCTTAGAAGACTGAGAGCTACCCTCTGACATAGTGAGACTAATGGAGTTTACCTGGTTTGATGGCTACGCTTGAGGGTGTGCTCGGTGCGGCCTGGAATGAGGCCTCCTACAGAAAGACAGGTACGCTCGGATCACTCCTTCCTTTCCTCCTTTCCTTTCCTTGTCCTTTTCCTTCCCCTCTTCCCCCCCCCCCCCTTTTTTTTTTTTTTTTCTCTTCTTATATATGTTTTGCAATGGTATGCATTTATGCCAGTTAAAGAAATGTCTGTTATGCTGGCGGGTGTTGTAATTACCATGAGCCTCCGCGCTCGCGGGATGGGCCCCCCTTTACAGGGGGCACAGGGTGTCCCGCCAGAGCGTGCACCGTAGCATATCGGTGCCCCCCCGCTGCGTGCGGGGAGCGGGGAGAGGTCAGATGGAGGCTATTGAGCCCCCTCCCCCCGCCCCGGGTCGGGGGACCATGTCTTAATTATAGTCACATGGACAACACCCCTGGCTTGTTATCAGTGGTGGGACGGTAATATGTGAGGCCCCCACATTCCATGTGCCCTCCGCGCCTACCACAGTTGTGCACCCACTGTTCCTATGGTGGCACCCTTACTCTACTAACTAGTGTGGCCCATCGGCCGCCCCACATAAGGCATACAAGATACTGCTATTATTGATGTACTCTATTTCTTTGTTCAACTTGTTTATATGCTGGTTATGCACACCAGACGGGTCTGTGCTTTTCCTATTTTATTTTACTTATTATTTTTAATTTTCCCCCTTTTTTTTTTTTTTTTTTAAGCAAACTGTTGGACTTGTCTGGTTGTATATTTTTCTTTTATAAAATAAAGATTATATAAAAAAAAAAAAGATCCCTGAAAGTGCTGCATGCAAAAGATGACCACATAAAGATGTTAGCAACGGTAAGGAGGTGATGAGGAGATCATGAATGTCACATTGCTGGAGGGGAGAGCTTAGAGAGGTAATGTGCCATAATAGGCCAGTATGCCCATAATACTGCCACATTATGGGAAAAGCTCACCCACCAGGATGCAGACATTACTTCCACTTTATAAACACCTGCTGTTTGTTTATATGAGAAGACAGGCAGGCTTACAGGTTCCTGCTACCACAAAAAAAAAGAGAGAAGAGCTGTGATTTCAGTGCCTCCATTGTGAACTTTGCAGATGGATTTCTTCACAATGGCTATACCAACAGAGAAAAATCAGTGTCCGTTTTAAAAAGCTTTAATTGTTTGTTAAGTATAGTTATCAGATTTTAAATTGGTTAGTCTGTTCACTTTCAGGGATAGGGGGTGACAGGAAATCTTAAATACTTGTTAACAGCACAAAAAAATGCCCAGGGGTTTCTCTTTGTTGAGCAAACAAAGACCCTCACACTGATGCACAATTAGGCCTCCACCGTGGTGGTACACACTTGAATGGTTAAATCTGTACAGGGACACACATGAGCGGCCCTGGACGCAAAGGGGTTGATTTACTAAAACAGGAGAGTGCTAAATCTGGTGCAGCTATGCATGGTAGACAATCAGCTTCTAACTTCAGCTTGTTCAATTAAGCTTTGATAAAAACAAAATTTGGAAGCCGATTGGTTTCCATGCAGAGCTGCATCAGATTTTGCATTCTCCAGTTTTAGTAAATCATCCCCAAACTGTCTACATCAAGGGTCATTAATCCTTCCCTGTACACATGTAACTGCTCAGGTGTGTGTACAGCTGTGGCACCCCTCAGCCTGTCATGGATTCTTCTGGCCGCAGCTCCAAGCAAACGCCAGTGACTCCTGGGAGCAGAAATATGCTTCTTTTTGACAGTATACAGCCCTCTGTGTCTGTATGAATGAGGTCAAAGACCCCATACACATATACATTTTCTGCAGATTTGTCTTCAGATTTACCAAAACCACATAATATGAGGTCAAACCTTAAAAATTTCAATTTGTATGCAATTAGGCAGGCCCTTGCACTACATGGTTTTGGTAAATCTGAAGACTAAAATCTGCAGAAAATCTAAGTGTGTATGGGGTCTAAAGGCTTGTATGCACGATATGAAAATCTGATGGAAAAATTCCTACAAACGAGCTCTCTGACAGTTTTCAGATCGTTAGTACAGTGCTTTCGACAACCGATTTCCTTTTTCGTGAGACAAAAGCTAGATGTGCAGACTATAAAACTTTTGTCGGATGTGAACTCAGACGATTTTCGTTTCATTAGTACGGTTTTTGTACAAAAAAAAAATCGTAAGAGCAAGGCTACGCATGCTCAGAAGCTAAAGAATACATACAAAACTATTCAACACATTACATCACTTCTGACGTTGTATTCGGTCATATGAAAATTTTCGTATTGTGAGTAACCTCTTCACTTTCAACATGAGACTAGCATGCCACAAAAAACAGACGTTCGGTCGTCCGAAAATCTGATGGTGTGTACAAGGCTTTAGTGTCTGTACCAGACATATATATCATCACCACCAAGTCAAGTCTGCAACTAAAGGTCCATACACGAGACGAAAATCGGATGGAAAAATTTGTACAACGAGCTGTCTGCCAATTTTTAGATCATTAGTACGGTGCTGTCGACAGACAATTTTGCTTTTTCATCAGACAAAAGCTGGATGTGTAGGACTATAACATTTTTGGCAGACATGAACGCAACGTCCGATTTTCATTTCATCAGTACGGTTTTTGTCCGAAAAAAATCGTAAGAGCAAGACTACGCATGCTCAGAAACGAAAGAATACATACAAAACTATTCAACACATTATGTCACTTCTCACGTTGTATTCTGTAGTATGAAATTTTTTGTATTGTAAGTAGACTCTTCACTTCCGATATGAGACTAGCATGCCACAAAAAACGGACGTTCGCGTCGTCCGAAAATCTAAGCGTGTGTACGAGGCTTTATACTCATGGTCTCTCTCAATAAACACCAAGTTTGTATGAGATTGAATGACCTTTCTAGACCACAAATTCAGTAGCTACAAGTCATTTCAAACTTTAAACCTGTCTAAAAGTTGTGCTAATTGCAAGTGCAGCCAAAATCAAAAACAGAAACATCAGCTCAAGAGACTAAACCTTCAGTCAAGCAGGATGGGTCTCTTGTGTTTCCTCTTCTTTGCAGAAATCTTCCTCCATTCACACACCCACCCCACAATCTTCGAGTGAAGCAGAAGGTTAATACAAAGACAACGTCACAGGCTCTCACCAAGAAAGCCTTAAGCCCTGTACACACAATGGATTTTTCCATCGGAATTCCGATGAAGCTGACTTCCATCAGTCTTGCCTACACACCATCAGACAAAATTCCGACCGTCTCAAACGCCGTGACGTACGACGGCACTATAAATGGGAAGTTCAAATCCAATGGCGCCACCCTTTGGGCTGCTTTTGCTGATTTCGCATTACCGCGTGTTAGTAAAAGTTTGGTGAGAGCGCGCTTTTCAGTCTCCGTGCTTTTCAGTTCGTTACAGCATGACTGTAACGGCACCCCAAGTATGAAAGGGGTTAACGCCGTTTAGGATATTCCCTCTCTGGACACACATCCACTGCCGATCCTCCACAGTCAGGCGACCGCTTCCCATAGGATTATTCCTTCCAAACATACGAGACAAACACTCTGTATGAAGTTTCCAACTGGACTGACAATCTTTAATGACAAACTCCCAGTTTTATACACACAGAGAGGAGGTTCTTACATTCTCCTCAGACAATACACCTTTGACCAGACCTAATTTACATGAGCTAATTAACTACAGTGATGACTCGGACACATGACCTTTAGGCTAGCCCCACTGTCTCCCAATACACATCTGACATCTTAGCAGACACAGGTGGGGGCTGGATGTGGTGACATTAGCATCTAACAGTATGTGTCCCAACATCATGAAGGAGTCACTTTCCAGTTAACCTGTTGAGTTCAGAATCAAACAGTAAATAGTTCTTTACAGATATCCTGGGGAATATTGTGGAAAAATATCACTGTCCCATTTTAAAGCAATCCAATACATTCTTAATGTCCATTATTTTCTGGCTCACCCTGTGCCCAAAGTGACCCCTGTCACAAGGACGAATGTGCAATCTACATTACGAACGCTAGTTTTACCAGAACGAGCGCTCCCGTCTCCTAATTCAATCTGAGCATGCGTAGGTTTTTTCTCCAATGGAGTTCAACACAGACGATTGGAATTTCCTATCGTTTTTTTTTTCTATCGGAAAAATTTAAAACATGTTCTATTTTTTTTCACCGATGGAAATAAGTCCGATGGGGCCCACACACGATCGGTTTGTCAGATGAAAACAGGACCGTTTTCATCGGTCAAACCGATCGAGTGTACAGGGCTTAACTATGCTTGCCCTTTCCACCCAGCTGCCCCATTCATGGAAGCCGTACTACAGCTTCCACGAATGGAACACAATCTATGATTGGAGGGGTGGAGCTATCACCTAACAATTCTCTATTCATAGATCATGTTCCATTCATAGAAGCTGTAGTGTGGTTTCTATGAAAGAGGTAGCTGGGCTAAGATAGCGGGCATAGTTTGGCTCTTTAAATGAGAGCCTGTGATAGAACCTTAGTTGTATCCATCGCCACTGCAATAGAAGATTGGGGTTGCAGGGGTGGAGGGTCAGAACTTAGAACGATTTCTACTAACAGAAGAGTAATAAACAAACAAAACACGCCACTGACTGTAAAAAATGTCCCTTGTGCTGATTTTTCTGTTTTTGATTTTTGCTGCACATTGGCTTTAAAATTGTGATCCCTAGCCCTAATGCAGTCTATGTATCAATGTTACACATGAAAAACAAAAGCCCACGAATATTTGACAAAGATAGCTGCAATAAAAGTAATGTTCCCAATATAGATGGTATGTGCTATAAAGTAATTCTGAGCCTGTCTTTGTGCACTCACCTCCTGAGCCAAGTCATTTCTCTCCTTTGATTGAGTTTTATGTGACGCATCCAACAATTCAAAAGCTCTCCTGAGCTCTAAGAGTTCACGTTCAAGGGCATCTCTCTCACTTTAAAAAATGAAAAAAGGAAGATGCAAAAGTGAATAAAAGAACAGCAATGTATGACAAGCTCTTAAAAACAAACATGAATATATAGACTGCAATGCTGCTGTGATGTACCAATGTGTACAATGAAAAATACGATGTAGACATCAAAGAAGTGAGTAGAAAAGAACTTTCTAAATAAAATAGTGAAATAATCCACTCGCTGTGTCTCCTCTATCGGTGTGAATTCCACCATTAGGTATAGCCTTCACCTGTGATTTTCTACTGGTGTTTAAAACCCAAATCCCAGTGCTGCAAGTGCTTGCTGCATCTTCTCCAATGCTCCACTACCTAGTGAAAATATAAGAGTGGCCCCGTACCTTTTACCTAGACCTATGACATAGGTCTAGAAACGCCTGTTTCCCATTCACACCCATAAAGGAGCGAGTGGAATATTTCACCGATTGAACACGGTTTTATACACTATTACCAAATAGTGTTGTTTGGACTTTTTTTTTAGCACTGGACATTTATTGTGTTTATTAAAGTGTTTGTTAAGACTTTTTTTTTTAAAACTGCCAGCCGTTCTATTAGAGGCTGGCATACAACACTGTGTAAATACTTTCTAAAAACTAGCAGTGTAAATCGATATTTAGAGCCGTCTTCAGGCAGGTCACGTGACTCACGACCGCTTTTCAGCTCCGATACATGGCTACAGCAGGAGGGACCGTGATCTCCCTCTGACGGCAGCAGGGGAGATCACGTGGCCACTCAGCTCTTCCCTCAGAAGCCCTGTCTGTAAAGCAGTCGCAAGTCACGTGACCGGCCTGAAGACAGCTCTAAATAGATTTTTTACACTGCTCGCGGAGTGGAGACAGAGGGGGCGCTGACAGGCAGGAAGGAGGGGGTGAGGGGGAGAGAGGAGAGCAGAGCAGGGCAGCGTATGAGGGAGGGACGCACTTTGACCACGGTGATCAGGGCAGAGCAGCCCTGGTTATCGTGGTCAGTTTAGAGAGGGCATACAGGAAGTATTTTTTTACAGTCTAGAGGGGGGCAGATTACACAACACAAACACTGTGCTGTCTAATCTGCTTTAACGGATCAGGATCTGTATTTTTTTTTTGGGGGGGGGGGGGTAACAAACACTTTAAGGATTACTGGATATTATTGGAGTATTAGTATTTTATTTAAAAAGTTAATTTCTACTCACTTCTTTGATGTATATATAGTATCTTTCATTGTACACATTTGGTACATCAGAGCAGCGCAGCACTCTTTATTTATAGATTTGTTACTATATGTGAGGAACACGCATTCAGCCCAGGTTCACACTGACAGCATATCTGTCCTGACTTCGGGGGCGATTTCAGAGACATCTGTGTGGGTTTCTGCACAGACGTCTATTAAAATTGCACCCCGAAGTCACCAAAAGTAGTACAGAAACGGCTTTTGGGAATCGGTGCGGCGCCGCAAAGTCGGCGTCGCACCAATTCGGACATTACCATTTACGGCAATAGCCGCCGATTTGGCATGCAATCTGACATGTCAAATCGCATGCCAAATCGCTGCAATGTGAACCAGGGCTCAGTGATTGCAGCAGATTAACACAGATTAACACTTTAGTTCCATCACATTTTTCTTTGGGAGCGCACTGATTTTTTCTTTTTATAAACATGAATATAGTTTACATGGAAATTTACATTGTCTTTTTTTTTTGCACAGGGACAGTTTTAGGCAAAAGATAACCTGTAAAAGATACATTTATAAATACCTTTACAGTGGGCAGTGTATTTAGAAAGTCAACACTTCTCTGTTGCCCAGCTGCTGCAAGTATTTTGAACATGTGCATGCCTATAGAATACCTCCTGCTGGCTTGTAAATCACTTAGCCCACGTTCACACTGACTGGGGGTTAGAAATCGTGCGAGTTCAGCTGAACTCGCACAATTTCAAACCAGCAATTCAGTCAGACTTCGGGGGCGATTTTACAGACATATGTGCGGGTTCATGCACAGATGTCTAGTCTAAATCACCCCTGAATCAGTGTGGCGCCGCAAAGTGGCCATAGCCGGCATTTTGGCATGCAATTTGACATGTCAAATTGCATGCCAAATCGGCCCGATGTGAACGTGGGCTAAAGGACATATGAAGTGGGGGAAAGAATCACAGTGTCTGGCAGGGCGAGTACATATTCAAATTATCCAATAGTCAAATAACTGCAGTGGGGAGCAGAGATGCAACTGTCAGAAAGGCAAGTATATAAATGCCTCTTTTACAGGTAAGATAAAGGTGACCCTGTGGTGCCAGCGTCATTTTAAGTATGCAACATATGAAGACAAAAGTAAAACAAAAAAGAGCGATTAGCCAGGTAAAATTAAATAATACCATCTATTCTTACCTTTTCACTTTGTCATAGTTTTCGATCTTGTAGTCCCCCTGATGAATCAGCTGCTTAGTGTCGGCAAGCTGCAATGTCAATCGCTGACATCTTGTATCCAGTTCTGAACGGCTTCTCTTCTCCTCTTCATAGCTCTGTGCAAAAGAAACCATTGTCTAAATGTATTAAACTTTCCAAAGTATTAGAACAAGATTTCTATGGTGATTTTAGTGGTTGCCCTTTGAAATGCCCAGTTTAAAAATAAAAAAGGGGGGTCCTATTTCCCAGGAAAGTAAAAATCATGCCTTGCATTGGGGCAGTCCCAGCTCTGCAAGGGTTATAGTGTATCTATGGTAGAAAGGTAAAATCATATATTAAAAGGGGTTGTAATGGTAAAAGTTTTCTCACCTTAACACATTCTATGCATTAAGATGAAAAAACATCTGTGGATTAGCGGCCCCCCAGCCCCCCGTTTACTTATCTGACCCTTCGAAAGTCCCACGCCGTGAACGCGCTTGCTTCTCGGCCAGGCTTCTCGGCTCATTCACTGGTTGATTGAAAGCAGTGCAGCCACTGGCTCGCGCTGCTGTCAATCACATCCAATGACACGGCGTGCCAGGGGCGGGGCCGAGTGAGCGGCTATGGGCCCTGGCTGCATCACGGAAGCGCGCCCGCAAGAACTCATCACCATGCGAGCTTGCTCGCACGAAGGTGATGAGTTCTTGCGGGGGGGAGCCGAGACAGCCGCCGAGGGACCCCAGAAGACCAGGTTCGGGGCCACTGTGCAAAACGAGCTGCACAGTGGAGGTAGGTATAACATGTTTGTTATTTAAAAAAAAAAAATTACCTTTACATACCCTTTAATTTCACATTGTACTTAGTTATTTCTAGCCTATTCCTATTAATCTGAACGATCTTAAAGTAAATGTAGTTTGTGACGATCTCCACACATTTACTTCCTTGATCTATGACACGTATCCACAATGTCCTTAGAGTAGGCATTGCTGTGTCACACATTTCACAGAGCCCGGCTTCTGAACTACAGAGGAGCTGAAAGGAGGGGTTTCAGGAGGCGGAGTCAGTACAGGTATCCCTGCTTTCAGGCAGCAAGATACCATGGGATATGTAGTTCTTAGGGATTGAATGTAAGCAGCAATTGTAGCTGCAAAGCATGCAGGGAATCCAGAATGTTGTAAGTGTTGTCTACCTGCTGGCCATTTTATAATAACGTGCACTGAGATTTTTTTCAAATAAGCTTATATTGGATTTTTAAAAATAACTTTATGCTGTGACCATGGAACTCCTTTAAATGCTAGTTTGTGTCTAGGGGACCAGAAAAAGCAATATTACTTACCTGAACCCCACCTCCCCCAGTGCTCTACGTTCCAACAGTGGACTGTTTCTTGGCGTTTTCATGTCAAATGAAGGGCTATGGGCATCTGACTGCTGGAAAGTAGGGGAGAACAGGCTGTGGAGACCGATCTAGCTGCCAGGAGGGCGCCTGCACCAGTGAGGATCAGGTAACAAAAAGTGCTATTTCGGGTCCCCTAGACATAACTGAGCACCTATACCCGACTTCCCCGCCTGTTGCCGGAACAGATTCAAGTCAGGCTGCGTGCTTCTCAGCCACAAGAAGCATTTTATTTTTGATCAGTAAAGACAAGACTTCCTCTGATTGGCTGAAGTGAACAGTCAGGTGGATGATGTCACAGTTTCCACCTCGGCCCATCAGAGGAAGCCTTGTATTCATTCATAAAAAGTACAAGGCTTTCTTTTGAAAGCTTTCTTGCTGTGAAGACCAGTCATAGATGACGGCAGTGACATTTTTGTTATATGTATTGTTGTCATTGTGGTCAGGCAACGCACTAGCACCTTTGCTTCCATGTGCTGGGTGTTTAGTGTGCTCCTGCCCCTTTAATGGAGGGTGGGCTCCCCCCAGTCACCTGCCCTATATCTATCCATCAGCATACATGTGCTTCCATTGAGGAGACCTTAAATTTTATCGGTTAGGACTGCAGCATACAGGGAGCCTTGACGCGGCCTGCAGCTTACACATGTATTTGCAAATGCGTGCAACTAAACCCCTGTTTTTAAACGCACTGTTAGACAGGTGAATTTGTTTTGTTGCTGATTGGTTGGTAAGTTGAGCTTGGATATTCTGTGTGTTTTTTATTGACATGCGTCCGCCCATCCAGTGCTCCTTGCTGTGAAGACCAGTCATAGATGAGGGCAGTGACATTTTTGTTATATGTTTCTTTTGAAAGGTTGAGAAGCACTCAGCCTAGCGGGATTTTGTTCCGGCAGCAGACAGGAAGTCAAGAACACAACGATGCATGCTGTATGTAGCTAATGCTACTATGGTATGATACAGTGCTGACAGCAGCATTACAATGTAGTCATGAAAATAGTTTGTTTGGGCCAACATGACCTAAACAAACTACGGTATTTAACGTGAAAGGTACCGTAAAAATTATCGTGCAAAAAAATTATCTATTGATCATGCCAGAAATTCAGAGATGTCCCATGCACACTTTGATTTATCTCAAAAAGTCCAATATGCCCTCCTATTTTTTATCTTGGACTACAGAATAATTGAAGTTTATATTGTAGAGACAAGAGGAGTGGCAGGGTTTGACTACTAAACATACTGAAAAGGAAGTTCTCAAAAAACGGGAGAAGACAGAATCTGGGAGCAGCTGTGCATGGCAACCAATCAACTTCTCTCTCTCATTTTTAAAGTTTACCTGAACAAGCTGAAGTTAGAAGCTGACTAGTTACTATGCAAATCTGCTCCAGATCTCGTCTACTCCAGTTCTGATAAATGTGCCCCACTTCGTGTCATCAGCCAACAACAGTATTTAGGGGCAGAGTGCATTTCTTGCAGATAATCGGGTATTTTGTTGTACTTGCCTGGGTCTTTAACCACTTAAGCCCCGGACCAATACGGACCATAATGACCAGAGGCGATTTCACAATTTGGCACTGCGCTGCTTTAACTGGAAATTGTGCGGACATGCAATGTTGTACCCAAACGAAATTTGCGTCCTTTTCTTCCCACAAATAGAGCTTTCTTTTAATGGTATTTGATTCCCTCTGCATTTTTTTTTTTTTTGCGATATAAACGGAAAAAGACTGAAAATTGTGAAAAAAATGATATTTTCTACTTTTTGTTATAAGAAAAATCGAATAAACTCAATTTTAGTGATACATTTAGGCCAAAATGTATTCAGCCACATGTCTTTAGTAAAAAAAATGTCAATAAGCGTATATTTATTGGTTTGCGCAAAAGTTATGACTGCCTATCTCATTTCGGCCGCAGAAACAAATCGTCCCGAAAATTGCCTTTTCGGCAAAATGCCGAAAGAGAAAAATGGCCGATACTGAAAGGGGCGTGGTACACCCCGGGTGCTGCCCATTGCGGGAGTGTCCCTCTGGCATGCCCAGTCCTTTACTCCCTCCTCCTCCCCTCGATCTCCGTGTGTGTGACAGGGCGGGCACTCTATTCCTCCCTGCGGCGGAAGTCGGGGCTGTCCGCAGTGAGAGTCGGGCCGGAGGAGGCCGGGGTGCATACTGGGCAGTGTAGTCCGGAGGTGAGAAATGTTTCCCTGAATCTCCTCCCCTCCCTCCCTCCGGATACAGAGAATGATCGGTGCCACCATCATCATCCACCGTCCGCTGCGCCGCATGGCATGCCGGGATATGTAGTCCGGCCTCTATTGTTAATGAAGGGGGAGGTCTCCTTGAAGAACTACTAATCCCAGGACTCCTAGCGGGAACGGTTCCAGGCAGGGAGCGGAGAGGAAAATGCTGCCCAGAGCCGGGGAGACGTGGGCAGGTGCTGGGGAAGCCCGGCCGGAGCTTTACCGCTGGAGGAGGCAGAAGACGGGGGCACCAAGGTAAGGGCATACCTGGGGGGTCTGTGTAACCGAGAACCTGAGAGAGGACCATTGTACTACCTGGGGGCCTGAGAGAGAGTATACATACATGGGCAATGGTGACACCATAGGGAGTGACAACACAGGGGCAATGGTGACAACATGGGTAGGAGTGACAACAAGGGTAGGAGTGACAACACAGGGGCAATGGTGATAACATGGGTAGGAGTGACAACACATGCGCAATGGTGACAACACAGGAAAATGGTGACAACATGGGTAACCGTAAACTTCACCGAGCGGGCTCACCGTTTCTAACAGCATGTCAAACAACAAGTCCTGCACTCTTAACCCCCGGGCGCTTCACACGGATAATTCTCTTCCCGCTGATCATACCGACAAGCCACTGCTTAACGCAGTGTGCTGACAGCTTTCCTCCATAGATAGAGCACTGTTCTTGGCTCTGCATTGCTAACACTGCCCGGTCCTGATCCTGTCTGACATACTAAGGCAGGCTGCAAATGATGGGCACTGGTGAGGCTGCATTGATCTCCTGTACCTTGTCCCCAGTCTCTGACCATCTCCTGTACCTTGTCCCCAGTCTCTGACCATCTCCTGTACCATGTCCCCAGTCTCTGACCATCTCCTGTACCATGTCCCCAGTCTCTGACCATCTCCTGTACCATGTCCCCAGTCTCTGACCATCTCCTGTACCATGTCCCCAGTCTCTGACCATCTCCTGTACCATGTCCCCAGTCTCTGACCATCTCCTGTACCATGTCCCCAGTCTCTGACCATCTCCTGTACCATGTCTCCAGTCTCTGACCATCTCCTGTACCATGTCCCCAGTCTCTGACCATCTCCTGTACCATGTCCCCAGTCTCTGACCATCTCCTGTATGAAAATATTTTTTTTTAAACAACAGTCAGTTTCGGTATCGGTGCTGTTTCGGCACCAAAAAACCCATTCGGTGCATCCCTAATATTTTGTATTTATTTATGATTAATGATGAATATGTATTTATGAATAAGACCTTTACTATTTGTACTTTAAAATATGTATTTCATTATAAAACAAATAAAGAATAGAAAATTCATCTTTGCAGCTGTCACCACTTTCGAGTCACCTACAAAATATTATACCTGTCACATGAGACCTTTGAATTAAAAAAAAAAAAAAAAGAAAAAAAGCTAAATATATTAACGAATAACAAAAAGACACCCACATTCTGCAAAACATCTGTAAGAGTTGAAAAACATGCTCGGCTAGAGTTATCGTTTCCATGTTCATAAGGAAAATATTGACAAAGTCAAAGGTCAATATTACCCACCAAAAGAAATAAATCGGAACGTTTACTAAAACAGAAGCAGACTAACAACACCTAGAAGAACTACTTAGCAATGCTAAAACACTAGAAAAGCAAGAACATCTTGTCACACACAAAAGAGTAAGATCAAAGAAACAAGAAAATATTTAAGCTTTGACAAAAAGGATTCTGTGCCAATGGTTTAATAAGAAAGATTTCAACTTCTTTTATCACCTTAAAGGACCAATACATATAAACCACACACTGTCATTTACAAGATTATGGATAACTAATACCGCAGAACAGTGCCGTAACTAGAACCTACAGGGTCCTAATGTAAGAAACCATGACCCCCGGACGGGGCCCTTCCCTCTGAGCCCGTTGGTGGAATGCCAGGGCCCAGTCGCAAGTGCGACATTTGTGTAGTAGTTCTGTCACTGGTCTCAGTTTTTTATTTTTATTATATTTTTCTACAATTTGTTTTATTAATTTTTTATTTTTTTTTACAAGATTTTATTTTATTTTTATATTTTTTTACGAGCCCCTTGAGGGGCTTTGGTGAGATATCAGAAGTCTAAACAGACCCCTGATGTTTAACCTTTGAGACAGAGAATGGAGATTGAGGACATTTCTTTCTCTGCAGCCTCAGATGTACAGAATGAATGGACAGGAACAGCTCGGTATAGAGCTTCCCGGTCATTCATAAACTGAAGCATAGTAAACACAGTTTACCATGTTTCAGTCATGAATGGACAGAGTCAGTGATCGGTACGGATCACTGACTCTCTTTTCAGAAAAGGCTTCATCCTGACAGATCCCCTGGCAGGAGAGGGGAGAACCCTGCAGAACTACGGTTCATTTGAAGGGACATCATGATAAGACTGGCTGCTAAATGGGAGACTAGCTATAGATACATCCGTGTCATACCTAATTGATGTCCAGCACAGGCGTATCATCCAGATCACCCAGAGGTGGCGTTGTACGCCTGTGCTGGATATCAATTAGGGCTGACACGGATGTATCTATAGCTAGTCTTCCGTCTAGCAGCCAGTCTTATCATGATGTCCCTTCAAATGAACCGTAGTGTTACGATGAGCCCGCTATCCATGTATAGCTTGGCTACCCAATGAGGATCATATTAATCTTTAACTTTTTGGGGTTGGGACGTGCATTGTTCTCATGGCTGCGTATCCTTTTTTCCCATAGTTAAAATGGTGTCCCGAAGGCAGCTACCCACGATTCAGAACGAGGTGTGTTTTTTTGCATTGTGTATATTTAAAAGAGGAAGTAAACCCTGATGGGTTTACTTCCTCTTTGTTTCCCTGCAAGGGTAAAGCATAATGGGCTACTATGCATCGCATAGTAGCCCATTATGTGTCGCTTACCTGAAGGAGAAGCCCGCGATGTCCCAGATTTCCTCGCTAGTAGCGAGTGTCCATCTTCACCCCTCTTGTTCCAGGGGCTGCGAACTCCGGCTCTGTGACTGGCCGGAGTCGCGTGACGTCACTCCCGCGAATGCGTGCGGGAGCCGCCACTTGCGGCTTCTACACTCACTCTCAGTGCGCCGTAGACATCGGTGAATTTCTTTTGCAAATATCTCCTAAACCGTGTAGGTTTAGGAGATATTTGTTGCACCTACAGGAAAGCCTTAATCTAGGCTTACCAGTAGGTTAACCACTTCCATACTGGGCACTTAAACACCTTCCTGCCCAGACCAATTTTCAGCTTTCTGCGCTGTTGCACTTTGAATGACAATTGCGCGGTCATGGTACACTGTACCCAAACTAAATTTTTATCATTTTGTTCCCACAAATAGAGCTTTCTTTTGGTGGTATTTGATCACCTCTGCGATTTTTATTTTCTGCTAAAAAAGACCGAAAATTTTGAAAAAAAAAAAGTTTTTTTTTGGTTTCAGTAACAAAACTTTGTAAATAAGTTTGTTTTCTCCTTCACTGATGGACACTGATGGGGCTGCACTGACGGGCATGGATAAGGCGGCACGGATGGGCACCGATGAGGTGGCACGGATGGGCAACGATCGGCGGCACGGATGGGCAACGATCGGCGGCACGGATGGGCAACGATCGGCGGCACGGATGGGCAACGATCGGCGGCACGGGTGGGTACAGATAGGCGGCACGGGTGGGCACAGATAGGCGGCATGGGTGGGCACAGATAGGCGGCACGGGTGGGCACTGATAGGTGGCACGGGTGGGCACTGATAGGTGGCACGGGTGGGCACTGATAGGTGGCACTGTACTGTACTAATGGATGCCAATCAGTGCCAAACAATAATGCCTGCCAATCAGTGGTGCCCATTGTGGGCACTGATTGGCATCCATTGTGGCACTGATTGGCATCCATTATCCCTGGTGGTCTAGGGTGGCATACCTTACATGGTGTGCTTCCCTGGTGGTCCAGTGGCATCCCTGTGGTCTAGTGGCATCCCTGGTGGTCTAGTGGCATCCCTGGTGGTCCAGTGGGCATCCTCGGGGGGGCTGTGCTGATAATCGATCAGCACAACCCCCCCCCTGTCAGAGGAGCAGCCGATCGGCTCCTCTACTCGCGTCTGACAGACGCGAGTGAGGAAAAGCCGATGACCGGCTTTTCCTGTTTACACTGTGATCAGCCGTGATTGGACACGGCTGATCACGTGGTAAAGAGTCTCCATCGGAGACTCTTTACCTAGATCGGTGTTGCGAGGTGTCAGACTGACACCCCGCAGCAACGATCGCCGCGATGCGCGCCCCCGGGGGCGCGCAGCGGCTCAAAATCCTGAGGACGTCATATGACGTCCTATCAGGATTCTGCAACCACTTTGCCGCCGTCAATCCTCTATAGGGCGGGCGGCAAGTGGTTAAAGCGGTCTGTAAGGGTTTACAACCACTTTAAGTGGTATGTCAGTACGCCGCCTGTGCCCCAGGACGTCGTCAGGTTAGTGACGAAACGCATCGGAAGGAGCGACGTGCTGACGTCACCGCGTGATTACGTCCCATTGTTTGTTTGCATGGGGGTGTGTACTGCTGCCGGCCGGCCGGCCGCATAATTTTATATTGAGACTATATTTTTATGCCATGATGGCGATTCTTTTTTAAGCTTTTATAATAATAAAAAAAAAAAAAAAAACGGGTTTTACCTACGGCCACTTCGTATTCTCCTTTTTTCTGAGCCACGATACTGCCCTTGAGCCACCCATGAGCCGGGAGTGAAGGATTGTTTCAGCTGCAATCTTGGTGAATGGCCCTGCAGATGGAGTAACCGGATCGGTGCTTGGAACAATTGTGAGGAAAAGACCCTGGCTGGGTGTTAGCCACAGGCTTGATTGGCCTGTGCAGCAGTTTTCTTCAGAAACTTGTTCACATATTGATCTTATTATTTGGTTAGGTTTACTTGCACGCCAATTTATTTTTTTCTTTAGAGCGCAACTATATTTGTATTTCCTTGGTTAACATTACTGTGACGGAATGCGCGCAAAAATGAGCATGTTCCTGACATGCAGACAAACTCTGCTCTTTGGCAGACACGCAGGGGTGCTTTTAATTTTAATGGTACCCCTACACATTGGAAAACGTGGTGCATTTTCGGTGTGACTGGAAATATACCCCTAGATGAATGGGGCTGCACTGCAACCACCCCGCAACTGTGTGCATTGCGTGCAGTTGCAGCATAGCGATGATCCATTTAGGGGGTTAAAACAAGCGCAGAGGAGGCAACATATTGCATCTTTACCACCTGTCAAATGCCTCTGAAAAGTGATCTGAACATGGTTCGCTTTTCAGAGGAATGGCATTTTCTTGCTGGAACAAGCCATAAAAAAAAAAAAAATTTAATCCGTTCTGATTGTATACATATAGGGGGTCAGGATTAAAAGTAATATGCATTAGGGCCGAAACAACTAATCGATTATGAAATTAATCGATTACAATTTTCATAATCGATTAATCGGCCAGTAACAGAATGAGGTTAAAAATAAACTAAAATGAACCCTTTATAGTACAAAAATAGCAAATCACTACTGTAAATATTACTTTCACTGTCCCACAGTAAAAAGTGAACCCCTTACAGTAGCGATTATTTGCTCTTTTTGTACAAATTTTTGTTTTTTTAACCCCATGTTACTAAACATCTCAGGCCCGGGTCACACCTCTGTGTTTTGGTGCTTTTTGCAGAAACAAACTACAGTTCATTTACATGGTTTCCTATGGGACACGTTCACATCCATGATTTTTTCAGCTGCTGCGTATTTGGAAAAGGCAAGGACTTTTTTTAACGCAAAACGGTGCTATTTTAGTTTTTTGGTTTAATATACTTCAATGGAGAAGCTGCAGAAAAGCATGTAATGTGTTTTTGCGGCAATTTGTGTTTTGTAATCTGCCCAACAACAAATTGGCCCAAAAAAATGCCAAAAATTACCTTTTTTTTCTTCTTACGGTTATTAACCGATTAATCGAAACAATAAATCGGCCAACTAGTCGATTATGAAAATAATCGTTAGTTGCAGCCCTAATATGCATACATACACACAGAGATACAGAGATGGAGATATATCACACACACACACACACACACACACACACACACACACACACACATACATACATATATATATATATATATATATATATATACACACATATATACACACACACATATACACATATATACACACATACACACATACACACACATCAAAAAATTTAAGGAACACTTTGAAAACACATCAGATCTCAACGGGCAAAAATCTCATGCTGGATATCTATACTGTTATGGACTGGGTAATGTGTTAGGAATGAAAGGATGGCACATCCTTTGATGGAAATGAAAATTATCCACCTACAGAGGGCTGAATTCAAAAGACACCCCAAAAATCAAAGTGAAAAAATTATGCAGCAAGCTAGTCCATTTTGCTGAAATTTCATTGCAACAACTCAAAATGGTCCTCAGTAGTTTGAATGGCCCCCAAGTGCTTGTATGCATGCCTGACAACACCAGGGCATGCTCCTAATGACACGACGGATGGTGTCCTGGAGTATTTCCTCCCAGATCTAGACCAGAGCCTCGGATAGACCGAAACAATGTCCCAGAGGAGATCTTTCGGATTTAGGTGAGGTGATCGTGGGGGCCATTCAATGGTACCAATTTCTTCATCCTCCAGGAACTGGCTGCATGCTCTCGCCACATGAGGCTGGGCATTCTCGTGCACCAGGAGGAACCCAGGACCCACTGCACCAGCGTAGGGTCTGAGAATGGGTCCAAGGATTTCATCCCGATACCTAATGGCAGTCAGGGTGCCATTGTGTAGCCTGTAGAGGTCTGTGCGTCCCTCCATGGATATGCCTCCCCAGACCATCACTGACCCACCACCAAACCAGTCATGCTGAACGATGTTACAGGCAGCATAAAGTTCTCCGCGGCTTCTCCAAACCCTTTCACGTCTGTCACATATGCTCAGGGTGAACCTGCTCTCATCTGTGAAAAGCATGGGGCACCAGTGGCGGACCTGCCAATTCTGGTGTTCAATGGAAAATGCCAATCGAGCTCCACAGTGTTCGGCAGTGAGCACAGAGCACACTAGAGGACGTCGGGCCCTCAGGCCACCCCCATGAAGTCTGTTTCTGATTGTTTGGTCAGAGACATTCACACCAGTGGCCTGCTAGAGGCCATTTTGTAGGGCTCTGGCAGTGCTCATCCTCTTCCTCTCTGCACAAAGGAGCAGATACCGGTCCTGCTGATGGGTTAAGGACCTTCTACGGCTCTGTCCAGCTCTCCTAGAGTAACTGCCTGTCTCCTGGAATCTCCTCCATGCTCTTGTGCTGGGAGACACGGCAAACCTTCTGGCAATGACACGTATTGATGTGCCATCCTGGAGGAGTTGGACTGCCTGTGCAACCTTTATAGGGTCCAAGTATCGCCCTGTGCTACCAGTAGTGACACTGACCCTAGCCAAATGCAAAACTAGTTTAAAACAGTCAGAAAAGATGAGTAGGGAAAAAAAAAAAATGACAGCTCCACCTGAAAAACCATTCCTGTTTTGGAGGTCGTCTCATTGTTGCCCATCTAGTGCACCTGGCAGTATCATACCTTAAAGTGGTGTTCCACTCGTTAAGTTTATTAAAAGTCAGCAGCTACAAAAAGTGTAGCTGCTGACTTTTAATAAAACAGACAGACACTCACCTTTCCCAGGATCCAGCCGTCTGAAGCCTCGATCCTCTCCGTCTCCTCTCCGTGGCTCCGTCATTGCAAGTGTGGGCACCCAGCTGTGACAGCTTGCGGCTTCACAGCCGAGTGCGCACTGCGCGAGTCGCGTTGCGCCTTCTCAGAGGCCAGGCAATCTTCTGGGACCTGTGACATGTCCCAGAAGATTGCAGGCAGGGAGGGAGAGAGGAGGAGTTGCCTAGGCAGAAGTGGGAGCTGGGTACCTGACAAAACTAGGTACCCACTCCCCCCCCCAAAATAAATAAATAAGGTCATGCCAAATGTGGCATCGAAGGGGGAGAGGAGTGCTTAAAGCGGAAGTTCCACTTTTGGCTTAACCTCTGCTTTAAAGGGGTTGTAAAGGTTCGTTTTTTATTTTCTAAATAGGTTCCTTTAAGCTAGTGCATTGTTGGTTCACTTACCTTTCCCTTTGATTCACCTTCTAAATGTTTTTTTTTCTTTGTCTGAATTTCTCACTTCCTGTTCCTCCTCACTAAACTTCACACCATCATCCGAGTGGTGTGGAGTCAGCCAGAACAGCTTACTGAACAGCTTACTGAGGAGGAACAGGAAGTGAGAAATTCAGACAAAGAAAACAAAGAAAACAAATATTTAGAAGGGAAATCTAAGGAAAAGGTAAGTGAACCAACAATGCACTAGCTTAAAGGAACCTATTTAGAAAATAAAAAATGAACCTTTACAACCCCTTTAACTCTTCCTGCCGGGTACTGCAATGTAGGGGTAGGCACAGAGCACAGCATACACTGTGCTTTCACTATCTTAGGTCTAAAGTGTGACCAATTCGGCTGAGGATCCGGGAGCTTGGTCTCAGCCGCCCTAGCTGCTCTTCCTATCCAGGCATACAGGGGGCCCGCACAGGCCGGGTTGCGATGGGGACTACTGCGACCCCTGTAGGTCCGCCCCTGCCACAAAAGCTTTTCAGAAGATATCTAATACTGATATTTGATAGCGGGGCAGTTCTTCTACAAACAGCCCCACTCTCTGATATACATAAAAGGAAATTATTTAGGAGAAAATAACTTGCTAAAATGACAATGCAAAATGATATAATTATACAAGCTATGTAATTTTTCTAAATCCCAATTGTACATCTATGTGTAATCTAAACAACGAACATTAATACTAAAAACAGTAAAAATTGCAATTATATAGGTTCCAAAGCATAGGGTCATAGGGTTAAAGGTTTTTAGGGTGGAACATGTAACATGTTCCCTCTCCTGCAGCTCTCCCACCCCCCTGCCCCCTTACCTGTGACAGTGAGCTGGGGATCTTCTCCCCGCTGGCACAATTTGAAAAGAACGCAGCCACATCATTAATTCAATCACAGGGTTATGTGAATGAATAGACTACAAGTACCCACAGACTTTACGACTGACGGCTTGTAGTTCTCAATGAACTACCAGGGTGCTGGTAGTTCAGTAATTCTTCCTGTCATTCAGTAACTTCCTGCCTGTATCAGAGGTACAGGTAGACACCTCTATTGACAGTCTGCAGGAGCCAGACACTACACCCATGATCTGCTGATCGTAGATGCAATGCTTTACAGTACATGTGTCAAACACAAGGCCCACAGGACGAATCCGGCCCGCCAGGCCACTTTCCACCTCTCCTGCAGCTGTGGCACCCTCCTCATCTCCACCCCTACTTTGTGTCAGCAGAAGAGAAAACTACAGAACTTCTCTGCCAGATCCTGTGCCTCTCTGTGCAGCTGCAGAGAGGCTTGTCAATGCCTCCCACCGTCTCAGCAGTCGGCAGCAGAGTGGACGACAGAACTCCTCCTACAGATCCTGTACCTCTGTGCAGCCACAGCACCCCCTCATCTTCACCTTCCTTGGTCTAAGCATTCAGCAGACTCAGGCAACTAACTCCAGCCCTCCTATGGTCCTCCTCCAGACCCTGCACTTTCTGCCTTCCAGCTCTGCCCCTAGCTCTCGGCAGCACAACACAAGGAAAAGAGAGGTGGGGTGCTCTGGACATCTGCTTGTAATTATTATGAGAATAATACAATTTAATGCCAATGAAAAGGAGGGTCACATACCGCTGTATCATCCACAAGAAACTATATATTGGAGACTGCTCAGACAGAACACCATGGCAGATACAACTGGCCCTTTGAAAAAAATAAAAAAGGAACCTGTTCCCTTAAAGCATGAATAACAGCACAGTGCTTGTGCTGTGTATTTTGGCCCCCTGTATCACCTGAAATACCTGGCTGATCCTGACAGTTTCTACCCTCCCCTCTGTACGCTAACCATTATATATCAGGGCTGCTGAGCCCTGACACCGTGGTCGGCGTACGTGCCTCCATCACCTGCTGCTATCTGCAGCTCTCCTGTGCCTTCCTCTGTCCTCCTCCCCTTCCCACTGCTTCAAAAACTATCTGATAATTATATCATCCCCTCTGTCACATAAAAAGCTGTATCCTAGTGCCTGTGTTTTATCCCCTTTTCCTAGGCGGACATCAGCAGAGGAATCTCGGCCCCGACCACTGGAGATATCAGTCGGGGAGAGGCGAGAGCCTGGGGTCATGTGATCGCTGAAAGACACTGTTAAAACAGGTAGAAATCTGTTTTTTTTTTAAATGAAGCACAGGCACTAGGACACAGCTTTTTTATGCGACAGAGGGGATGATATAATGATCAGTTAGTGGCTTAACAACCACTTTAATATTTTAGAACTGATGTAAAAAGTGTCACGTTAATCATTGCACATGTACTGTATAATAGGATTTTTATAACAGCTTACCTGTAAAATCCTTTTCTTGGAGTACATCACGGGACACAGAGCGACATAGTATTAACTATGTGGGATTATATAGATTACCTTCAGGTGCTGGCACTGGCACTTTAAAACAGGAAGTACCCTCCCCTATATAAGCCCCTCCCATCCGAGAGTACCTCAGTTTTGTAGCAAAGCAATAAGTGTCCCGTGATGTACTCCAAGAAAAGGATTTTACAGGTAAGCGGTTATAAAAATCCTATTTTCTTTCTCGTGCATCACGGGACACAGAGCGACATAGTATTAACTATGTGGGACGTCCCAAAGCAATGCCCAAATGAGGGGAGGGATACACCATACATAAGCTGGGCGCCATCAGACATGAGGATCTTTTGCAGCCTGCAACACACTGCGCCCAAAGACGACATCCTCCTGACTTCTAACGTCCACCTGGTAGAACCTAGTAAACGTGTGTACGGAAGACCATGTTGCGGCCTTACAGATTTGAGCCAGGTAGGCCTGGTGATGCGCTGCCCATGAAGTTCCAACTGCTCTCGTGGAGTGCGCCCTAACTTTGAACAGAGGCGGTCTCCTTCTCAAGCCATAGGCTTGCATAATGACCAGTCGAATCCACTTGGCTAAAGTAGATTTTGATGCTGCCTGACCCTTTCTGGGGCCTTCTGGCAGAATAAATAAAGTATCCGTTCTTCGAATCTGAGCAGTGGCTTTTAAATAAGCTTTAACTGCTCTCACTACATCCAAGGAATGTAATAATTTTTCCTCTACCGAACTAGGTTTGGGAAAAAAGGAAGGAAGAACCACATCTTGGTTCAAATGAAACCTCGATACCACCTTAGGAAGAAAGGCTGGATGAGGACGTAGAACTACTCTGTCCTTATGAATAACCAGATATGGTTCCCTACAGGACATGGCGGCTAATTCCGACACTCTTCTAGCCGAAGATATGGCTACTAAAAAGATACATTTCCTGGTGAGTAGAACCAAGGAAATGTAACGCAAAGGTTCAAATGGTTGTCTTTGCAGAACCGATAGAACCAGGTTTAGGTCCCATGGACATATGGAAGCTTTAACCGGTGGGTTAATATGGGTCACACCTTGTACAAAGGATTTGACAAGTGAATGCGAAGCCAGGGGCCTTTGAAATAGTATTGATAAGGCCGAAACCTGACCTTTGATAGTACTTAAGGCAAACTTCGTGTCCACAGCCCACTGCAGGAAGTCCAGAATTCTGCCTATAACGTACTTACGTGGATGCCATTTTCTGGCCTCACACCAAGTGATCTACGCCTTCCAAACTCTATAGTAAATATGCCTAGATACAGGCTTCCTGGCATTGATCATAGTAGATACCACAGAGTTAGAGAGACCTCTCTTTTTTAGGATGTGGGATTCAATAGCCAGGCCGTTAAACCTAGAGTTAGTAAGGAAGGGTGGTATATCGGTCCTTGCGAAAGCAGGTCCGGACGACGTGGAAGGGTCCAAGGACTCCCCACAGACATTTTTTACAATCTCCGCGTACCAGGATCGTCGGGGCCACGCTGGAGCCACCAGGATCACCGGCTTCTTTTCCAACCTGACTCTGCGGAGAAGTCGAGGCAACAATTGTAGCGGTGGGAATGCATATATTAGTTTGAACTGATCCCAAGGGAACACCAGAGCATCCGAGCCGCAAGCGAGGGGATCCCTTGTCCGAGAGACAAACCTGTCCACCTTTGCGTTGAATCTGGATGCTAGAAGATCTACATCCGGTGTTCCCCATCGCTGACATATTGCTCGGAAAACCTCGGGATGAAGGGACCATTCCCCTGGGCATAACTGTTGGCGACTCAGAAAGTCTGCCTTCCAATTCTCCACCCCTGGAATGAAGACAGCGGATATGCATGGGACATGCTTTTCTGCCCATTCCAGGATGTGATTTACTTCCCACTGGGCTGCACGACTCCTGGTGCCCCCCTGATGATTGATATATGCCACTGTCGTGGCATTGTCTGATTGAATTCTGACAGGGGACCCTTGAAGTTTGGATGTCCATGCTTTTAGGGCATACCGGGCTGCTCGCATCTCTAAGAGATTGATGGGCAGGACCTTCTCTGTATCTGACCATCTGCCCTGGAGAGACCATTGCTCCAGTACTGCCCCCCAGCCTGTAAGGCTGGCATCTGTAGTGACCACCTTCCAAGCAATCGGACTGAAGGATTTCCCCTTTTGCAGATTCTGGGGAATCAACCACCAACAGAGACTCTTCCGAACAGAAGGGGACAAGGACATCGGGAAGTCTAGAGCCTGAACCTTTCTGTTCCAGGCTGACAGTATGGCCCTTTGCAAATTCCCTTGAGTGGAATTGGGCATATGGCACAGCTTCGAATGATGCTACCATCTTTCCCAGCAGCCTCATGCACAGGCGTATGGACGGCTGTCTTTTTGCACAAAGCAGACGGACCAAGTCCCTCAAAGAGGATACCTTGTCCTGAGGTAAGAAAAAACTTTCTCTGGTCTGAATCCAGCCGTAGCCCCAAGTATTCCAGACTTTTGACTGGCTGTAGGGCTGACTTGTCCAGGTTGATGATCCAACCGTGAGACTCCAGATACTTGATCGTATCGAGAATTACCACTACTAGTCTGGCAACTGAGTGGTCCATCGACAACAGGTTGTCTAGGTATGCCATTATCGTTACACCTCGTGTTCTTAGATCGGCCAACAGTGGGGCCAAAATGTTTGTGAACACCCGTGGTGCTGTGGCCAGACCGAAAGGTAAGGCTCTGAACTGAAAATGGCGCCCTTCCACTGCAAAGCGTAGAAATCTTTGATGACCTGGAAAGATGGGAACGTGCAAGTAAGCATCTTTGATGTCGATCGAGGCTAACCATTCCTCCCCTTGTAGGGCAGCGGCTACCGACCGGATCGACTCCATCCGCGGACGTTCAGGAATTTGTTTCGACCCTTTAGATCCAATATGGGTCTTACGTCTCCGTTTGGTTTCGGGACTGTGAAAAGGTTTGAGTAGAAACCCAACCCCCATTCTTCCATAGGAACCTCCATAATTACTCCTTGGAGCAATAGTTGTTCTAATGCCAACGGGAGAGATCCTCTCTTCAGAGGATCTTTTGGCACGCTTGACCACATAAAATGGGAAGGAGGAGACTCTTAACTCCAACTTGTATCCCAGAGTTACTGCGGAGAGCACCCATCTGTCTCTGATCGTCTCCCGACAGGTCTCTGCGAACAACCGAAGTCTTCCCCCCACCCGTTTGAGTGGGGGCAGCCCTTCATAGGGCCGACTTGGAGGCTGGTTTAGTACCTCTTCGGATCCAGGGTTTTTTATTGACCTGTGATTGTCCCTGATTTTTACCTCCGGAATTTGACTGAGGAGGCCGTCGGAACTGCTTAGAAGCAGATGATATCCCCGGGACTGGAGAGGTAGGCCTCCTAAAAGGAGGGACCTCTAACCTCTTTTTAACCGGTAAGAGAGTACTTTTACTACTGGAAATCTTCTGGATATATTTATTCAGGTCTTCGCCGAATAGGCGTTCACCATGAAATGGGAAGCTAACTAAGAGCTTTTTACAGCGAGCCTCAGCAGACCAGTTCTTGAGCCACAGAAGTCTACGCATATGTACCAAAGACAGCGTAAGGCGGGAGGCCTGATGGATGGAATCCTTGATGGCGTCAACCGCAAAGCATAAAGCTCTAGGCAGATCAGCCAGAGCCTGGGCCTGCTGATCCGGCAAGTCCCTTAAGACCAGTTTCATCTGATCCTTCAAAGCTTGGCAAACTCCAATAGCTGCCACTGCTGGCTGTGTAACCGCCCCTGCTGTGGAAAAGGCAGATTTTAACAAGGACTCCAATCTTTTATCTATTGGGTCCTTGAACATTTGAACATTATCTACTGGACATGTCAGTGATTTGTTCACAGAAGAGATGGCTGCGTCCACCGTAGGAACACTCCATTTTTGGGTGAACTTATCCTCCATGGGATAGATCACCGGAAATCTCTTAGGGGGAACAAATAGTTTATCAGGATGTTCCCAGTCCTGGTATATAAGTCCTTCCAGTAACGGATGAATTGGAAAGAAACAAATTAGTCTGGGGAGCTTTTAACGACCCCAACGAGGAGACAGAAGTAGTTGACGATTCAACAAGAGGCATGCTGATCGAACCATGTCAGTTAGGGACTGAACCCATAATTTCCTCTAGGACAGAGTCAACCTTATCCTGATCCCCTTCAGGTAGGTCAATCCCTTCCTGGGACTGTTGCTCTGCAAACAGGTACTCTGACGGAGGTGACGGAGATCTGGCACGCTTTCTTTCTGGTAGGGAAGAAGCGATCAATGCTGCCAATCTTTGTTCCAATCTTCCCAGAGCTGAGGCAAAAGCCTCCTCTGTTACATATACAGGAGCAGGTGAACTGAGGGCAGCCACAGTACCTGGCACTCCTGGGGGTTCTCTACGGGGACTAACCTCTGATTTCTCAGGGGAGGCAGGTGCAGATGCATGCTCCAGATCCTCAGAGCCCGACGGAGATCCCCTATGCTTCCTGGATGGTAAGTCCAGGAGCTTTTTGGGCGGCATATTCCTAAGTCCAAAGCTGAGGTATTCCAGCCGCAGTACACCCTTTACTGATAATAGTCTAACGTACTTGCTGCTATATGTATCAGTTGGTGTCTACTAATGTGCCTTTCTAGGGGATGCCTGTATCAACCGCCTGCTGTAAGCCTGGTTATAACATGTTACCAGCCCTTTTTTGCTCTGTCCTCCACAGCTAGTTCATAGAAAACTGCGTCCTTTTACTTAGCTGGGATGCCCGCACATGCGCAGAAGCGCCCACAGAGCATCATCCGCCAGGCTCCGCCCCTTTTCCCGGCCTATTCTTATAAAAGAAAGCGTGCGCGCGCGCGCACACACACACACACACGTGTGCGCCATCGGAGTCTACCCATGGAGACAGGGAGAGGAGCCAGGGTCCTTGTTTTCACCAGGGCCCGGGGATGGAAGAGCGTTGAGGCAACATGACAGAGGAATGCAGCTTCCCTTTCAAGAGAGCCCACCATCTGCCTGGACTTTCACCATGGAAGGAATAGTCCAAAGAAAAAGATGTTCCACAGCGGTCTCTAGTGGATAAACACAGGTACCGCACCTTGTCTTTTTTTTTTTTTTTAACTCCTATATGAAAAAACTTTTTCTAGGATTAGCAGTCTTTAGGCATATACAGATATTAGCGGGAATACTGTTTAGGTAACAGGCAGAAAGACATATTAGGATTGAGGGCCCCCCAATAGAACCAAGTTCCTGAGGGGCCCCCACTTACCTTTTCCCCGCCGCAGGACTCTGTTTGGCACAGAAGCCCAAACTTCGCCTCTCACGGCAGGCAATGTACGTAGACCTTCAGGGACCGGGTTCCCAAGGATTCCACTCCCCTGGACCTGTATAGCACCCTGCACAGATAACATCTTGGTTTTGGGTATGACCAGAGCTCTGGATCCCAAGCTCCTAAGAGAGGCATTACAGGCAAAACCTTGCTCTTCTCTGCAAGGCCCGGGTACCGACCGTTTAGCTATGAAGCTTTTTTGGTCGGATCCGGAATAGCTTGCTAAGGCCCAAAAGAACCTGTACACAAGCCCAGATGAATACATGTTAACCTTGGCCAACACCTTAGACACTGGCAAAAAACTGAGGTACTCCCGGATGGGAGGGGCTTATATAGGGGAGGGTACTTCCTGTTTTAAAGTGCCAGTGCCAGCACCTGAAGGTAATCTATATAATCCCACATAGTTAATACTATGTCGCTCTGTGTCCCGTGATGTACGAGAAAGAAATTGTGATTCCCACTGTGTAGTGCAACAAAGTGATTGTTCCTCATTGCTCCACTTGTCTAAGTGGTCTCGATGGCCTGCTCTTATTGAATGAAAACAACTCCTGAAATTGATTTTATCTCAGCAGTGATTTAATGATGATGTATCTTGCACTGTCTGGCACACAGACAGCAACTATGAGAGAAAGTTATTCTTTAAATTATGAAAACCATGAAAAAATTTTGTATATAAGAAACAAAAAATAATAAAATTATATATATATAAAAAAAAAAAAAAAAAAAAAAAAAAAAAAAAAAAAAAAAATTATATATATATATATATATATATATATATATATATATATATGTGTGTGTGTGTGTGTGTGTGTGTGTGTGTGTGTGTGTGTGTGTGTGTGTGTGTGTGTGTGTGTGTGTGTGTGTGTGTGTGTGTGTGTGTGTGTGTGTGTGTGTGTGTGTGTGTGTGTGTTTCATTGTTTCAAAGATGTGATTTTTATATGACTTAGCTTAAGCCCCGAGTCTCAGTGATGTAAAAGATATATATGCCACATTTCAAGAAGATTGGATAATATTTAGGGGTTGCACACATTGATCACTTTTATCACAAACTAGTGAAATTTCTAACATTGAACTAAGTGTACAAAAGAAGAAAAAAAAGATTCATATAAGAATAAACATTACAAAGCTATCGCTGAAATCAATAAGACAGTTATACTGGAAGACTCATCTCCATCATCACAAGCACCTAGTAAGGAAGAGGCTGACTTTTCGCCCTAGTCCTAGATCACAAGTACTAGATTAAAACCTTGATAAGGCAATAACGTCTAATTGGGATCGAAAACGGCTATCTATTTGACAAGCAAGTACTTCATTTATAGCAACTGCAAACAGCCTTGTAGAGAACAGGAAAAAATGCTTGGACAGCCGCACTCCAAAAATGGTGGTTTATTATAACAAAAATGTAAAAAACATATCACAGCATGGAAAGCAGCATACAGGAGCTGACGCGTTTCGCACTGTGACTCAGTGCTTAATCATAGCTATTGAACAATTTAAAATGCACCTCTAATATATGTTCCCAAATGGTATTGAAACAAAAGCAAAACAATTAAAAGAGTGATTAAGTAATTAAACTTCAATTAGTTAATTAGTGGACTGACAGGTGTATGCTATCAGTGCCGTTTAGGGAGCATCATGTGAACAAGAATATACAAATATCACACATACACAAATTCATTGAAAACCATAATTAAGTGTGATTCTTGGTGTACTTATATCTATATGACTTACAGAATACATGTGTATATGTCACACAAACACACACATATGAATAAATCACCTAATTATATAACAAAAAATAAAAAACTTTTCTTCCTCTTCTCAAATTCTTTTTGTGTCATAAAACAAGATATATTAAATTATAAAGTGAAAAAAGAGTGAAAAGATTTTTAAAAGTGAAAAAAGATGTCTTGCTTGGGTGTTGAATGATATAAATAAAATAATAAATTATTGTAAGACAGAATAAAGTGTTTTTGGTGTATATAATATGGACAAGTAAAAATATAAATAATGTGAATGACATAATTAGGACACAAGCAGGCAATTGGTGAAAAAAATCGTAAGCAAATGCAATGGTGCATAAGTAAATGAATGGCATACACCCAATTAGCAAACGCTGACTTCCAATCCCAAAATAATTTTCAACTATGTATTAAAGGTAATAGTGCGAACATTATTGTTATTAAGCTTAGTAAACTGTATTCAAAGCCGAAAAAGCAGGGGAGTATTATAAACGTATGCAAATGTACACAAAAATTAAGAGAAAGAAAAAAAAAAAAAAAGAAAAAAAAAAAAAAAAACACTTTCTCTTAAAAAATTTTTTGTTTCATCTGGTCGGTTCTATAACCTTATCGGGCATGATTGTGGCCATGTATGTGCATTCAATAAGGATCTTATGGCCGTTTAGGTCGTAGCATTTTTATGCAAACGAATGTGTGACAATATGCAATATGTGTATCTCTTCAAAATATATAATAGTATGTCCAAATACATAGGTAAAAATGAAAATTCTTGGACTGGATCTATGTGCAATCCATTAATGCTGGTAAAATGTTGTATGTATGGACAATACGGAAAAGAAAGAGATGCTATAAAATTTAAGCAGAACTATTAAATTAATGCCATGTGAGGCGGATAGACTGCGGTACTGATACTATTAGTAAAATGTAAAATGTATAAAGAAATCAAAAATATAATGGACTTTAAAAGTAGTAATCGGTTTTAATGGGGACACAATTTCTGGCAAGGACATATAAATATGTATGGAACTGGATAAAAGCAAGATGGAAAATAAAGAAAAATGATAAAGATAGTAAAGTTGGAAAAGTACAAAAATAAAGGATAATTGACTGTCGGTTAGACGACCGTGTCATGCATATAGCTAGACGAATATGATATCTGGTATGTTTATTAAATCTTCAAGACCATAATATACCCGTAAGACACTACACATTATATAACGTTAATCTGTATAGGTGGCTGGAACTCCGTCATAAGTAGAGGGCGAAAGCACATCAAAAAAGAAGGAAGACCTTACACTATATAAATGATGAGGGGTAAGTAGAGATCATATTGCATAGCTCATATTATAGAATGTATAAAATGAGGAAAATAATATTGAAGATATTATTATTAAAGATTTTATTATGTAGCTGGGCGTGTTTAAGAGAGTATCCTTCTATCTAATGCGGCTTCTTCGTAAAAATGTAAAGAATAGAACACTGTACTCGCTAGTGGACCAACAAAATTATTATTATAAAATTATTGATTATTATATTAATCCAGTGGTTATTCATAAAAATGGGATACATCCCACTCAAAATTCAAACCTAGTGGTATTCTCGTATGTAAAAAGAAAATCCAAAATACTTCACGTTTGCATAGCATCCGGAATTTGTCTCCTCCTCTAATGGGAACCTTTATATATTCTATACCTTGCAAACGAAGATGAGAAGTGTCTTTTAGATGTACAGTGTTCCAATGTCGGGCCACATTGTTTTTTTTGTTTATCTCAATATCATATAGGTGATCTCTCAAGCGATCTCTAAGTCGGCGTATCGTGCGTCCGACATATTGTATATTGCAGAGTTCACATGTGATGACATAGACTACATATTTGGTATTACAGTTGATGAACTGTGTAATATTAGATGTTTTTCCGTTCGTACAAGACAAAATCTTATCACCTTTCTTAATATACCTGCAATAGTCACAGCTTTTAATGCCACATTTGAATGTTCCTTTAAATGTCAACCAGTTTTTATTTACGGCTTTGCTGGAAAATAAGCTAGGTGAAAGAAAGCTTCCCAAAGTAGGTGCTCGTCGGGATATTGTTTTTATACCTTTAGACAATATCTCATTATAGATGGGGTCATTAAGCAATATGGGCAGGTATTTGGTGACAGGGTTTCTGATTTTAGTGAATTCACTACTGTAAGGAGTAGAAAAGACTGGTATATTTTTGTAAACTTCCCGTGTGATCTTGGTATTCCTATGGGGACCAGTGTCTATTAACAAACTATCTCTTTGTACTGCATTGGCAGCAGAAAGGGCTTTGCCAACAATTTTGGTGGAGTATCCTCTGCATTCAAATCGCTTAGCCATTTTATCGGCCTCCTCATCAAAATTGCCAGGCTCACTACAAAGGCGTTTGAGCCTGAGGAATTGCCCATAAGGCACCCCTCTTATAGTGTGGCTGGGGTGTGCCGAGTCTGCTCTTAGCAGTGTGTTGCCCGCTGTGGGTTTCCTATGTATCTTGGTAATTATGACATTGGCCACACCTGTCAATGTCACGTCCAAGAAATCTATGGTGTCTTTATGTATTTTGCCTGTAAATTTTAAATTCAGGAGACTTTATTCTGTCTTACAATAATTTATTATTTTATTTATATCATTCAACACCCAAGCAAGACATCTTTTTTCACTTTTAAAAATCTTTTCACTCTTTTTTCACTTTATAATTTAATATATCTTGTTTTATGACACAAAAAGAATTTGAGAAGAGGAAGAAAAGTTTTTTATTTTTTGTTATATAATTAGGTGATTTATTCATATGTGTGTGTTTGTGTGACATATACACATGTATTCTGTAAGTCATATAGATATAAGTACACCAAGAATCACACTTAATTATGGTTTTCAATGAATTTGTGTATGTGTGATATTTGTATATTCTTGTTCACATGATGTTCCCTAAACGCCACTGATAGCATACACCTGTCAGTCCACTAATTAACTAATTGAAGTTTAATTACTTAATCACTCTTTTAATTGTTTTGCTTTTGTTTCAATACCATTTGGGAACATATATTAGAGGTGCATTTTAAATTGTTCAATAGCTATGATTAAGCACTGAGTCACAGTGCGAAACGCGTCAGCTCCTGTATGCTGCTTTCCATGCTGTGATATGTTTTTTACATTTTTGTTATAATAAACCACCATTTTTGGAGTGCGGCTGTCCAAGCATTTTTTCCTGTTCTCTACATTGTGATATGCACTGCCTGCACCCACGGCTCTAGGACCTTGTGAAGCATTTTTCAGCTATACCTGAGCGGTTACTCCCTTTTCTGTTTGTCTTGGACTTTGCAAACAGCCTTGGCCACGATGTTTCAAAAATTTCCATATCTCCAGCTACCGTTTACCGAGCTCGGGCCATCAATAGAAGTAAAATGGCAAAGAAAATTGAAGACTACAAAGAGTTATTATAACTCTCACTCCTGTCGTAAAAACGACTTCAGTTTCAGGATCCCAGGGGCACTGCATCAAGCAAGGTGGATGGCAAAGGCAATATATGCACTCAAAATTGTCCTCTTCACTAAACAGTTGAATATTCTTCAACAATTGGAAGGAACGAAACGGGTTGCACATTTTGTCAGCCTCATATATGTTCGCTTTTGGCATGAGGCAATTGTAAGTTGATGGGCTCCAAAGAATGATTTGGATATGCTACAGCGTCTGAGCACTTTCCCAGTTGCAGACGTCAAAAAATGTGCTCTCACAGTTGCTAAGAGACACCTTTGATATCTATCAGAAACAAACGTAGGATTGGCTTTTTTGGACAAACGTATTACTCAGGCTGTTAAGAAAAATATGGCTAAAAATTTAGACACCAAACTTGCAAAGAAAAAGGAAGTGAAACGATTAGAGGTTAAAAACATGGTTTTTGAAGTAAAAGACCTGAGCCATTTCGTTAATAATAAAACAGACGTTCTTTAAATTATTTGGGATCCACGACGTGACAGAATACTGCAGTGATTCTCTAAGAAGCCATGTGAACGCTCTTAAGGTTGTCAATGATACTGCAGAAAGCCCTGTACACATGATCGGATTTCTTATGGATTCTAATCCGATGGATTTTTCCATCGGAAATCCGATGAAGTTGACTTCCATCAGTCTTGCCTACACACCATCAGTCCAAAATCCGACCGCCCCAAACGCCGTGACGTAAAACACTCCGACAAGCCGAGAAAAATTAAGTTCAATGCTTCTGAGCATGCGTCGACTTGATTCTGAGCATGCGTGGGTTTTTTGTCCGATGGAGTTCCACACAGACGATCGGAATTTGCTATCGGAAAAAAGACCGATGGGGCCCATACACGATCGGTTTGTCCGATGAGAAATGTCCATTGGACTGCTTTCATCGGTAAAACCGATCGTGTGTACACGGCATTAGTGTATAGTTTTAATAGTATTTTAAGTTTGTGATTTCTAGTTTTCCCAATAAAAGTAATTCAAGCCTCGTACACACGAGCGGGAATCCCGTCGGAAAAAAAAACAAACACTTTGGTTTTCTCGACGGGATTCCTGGCAAGCTTGTCTTGCCAAGCCCTGTGTACACACGCGCCATTCAAAAGAACCGCCGTTATTTTGAATGGCAAGAACGCTGTGACGTCATTGACTACAACGAGCCGGCGCTCGTCACATTAGAAACCATACACACGACCGGTTTTCTCGGCAAAATAATCTCCCAGCAGTTGTCTTGCCGAGAAAACCGGTCATGTGTACGAGGCTTAACATTGAAAAATTTTATTTTTTGCCTACTTTTACAAAACATATCAAAGTGTGCAACCTCTAAATATTATCCAGTCTTCTTGAAATTTAGCATATATATCTCATCTTTTACATCACTGAGACTCGGGGCGTAAGCAAAGTCTGCAAACATTTTACAGTTTATTTTTTGCCTTAGAAAATGAAACACCCTAATATTATATATATATATATATTACACACACACACACACACACACTACTGCACCCCTATAAAAAAATATTTTAATCATAGTCGATTCCAACATGTTTTATAGAACGCACCTGCATAATATTCTTAAACTGCTGTTTATAGCTATTTAGTTCTTCAGACTGTGTTTCATTCCTTAGATGAAGGTCATTTAATTTATTCTTCAATGGCTGGACCACTTCATAGAAGCGAATCTGTGAATAGATAGAAAGAAATTATTTCATTATGTAGTCAGAATATAAATAACAATCCAATATACTGCACTTCCCATAAACGAAACCGGTCTTCACTATGAGAGTAGAAGAAAGGTCAAAAAACCTGTTCACAGTGCTGCAGGAAAAAAAAAAAAAAAAAAAATGTATATGCATTTTTATTTCCATTTTTTGTGTATTTTGCAAGCTTACAGAAAGCACTACAACTTACTTAATGCAATGATTAAAATAAAGACGCATACGGTACCTCATATCACTTAAAGTGATACTAAACACACTGTTCAATTGTCCCTTCTATTTCTGTATATGGATGAAGGCACTGTAATTATTAATAAAATTTAATTAAAAAACACACATCTAAGTACCATTTTCCTAATTGATTTACAGCCGTCACATGACCCAGATCTTTCCCAGCCTGCCTGCAGGGAAACATAAGCAGGAGGAGCTTCTAGTCTCCTGCTGTTGGTCACGTTAAAAAAACCAAAAAACCTTTGGAATACAGGAGGAAAAATGTATATCAATAAACTGTTTTAAATTGTCATACAAATATATGTTTGAAATCAAATCTTTATTATTTTTTGGCAATAACATGGTGTGGGTGGATTTCTGCCAGTCACAGGCTGTGTCACGCCCCTCCAGCCTGTGTCTTAGAATAAGAGGGAGATGAAATCTCCACTAATCTACATGTAATATCCTGTTCCTATTGTGTTTAGCTGGATAGTGGGCATGGAGGAGGAAGAGGGAGGGAGTGGGCCGTCATTTACCACTGTGTATACACCAGGGTGGATTTAATTTAAATCAAGTCTTTTTAAATCACGATTTAATACACTAGTAAAAAGGCTTGATTTAAATCAACTTCATTTAAATCATAATTTTTTAAAAGCAACTGTTATCTCTGTCTCGCAGCGGCTCCTGCTTTGACCCGCTGTTGACTCACCAACAGTCCCATTCACTGGTGATGTGGCAATGACAAGATGAGGGACGTGGCGGCAGCAGATGAGTGGATGCCTGCTCACAGGCGCTGCCATTATGGATCTGAAATGACAGGTGCTCTTTAAATGTAAGGACTTAATCTTGCTGGTAGTTAGAATCTTTATCATCTGTAAACTTAATGACGGTTTCCTATTTAGAATAATAATCTATCAGGTTAGTAAAACAGCGATTTTAGAACCGATTCAATCATACAGTTTTTAGTGTACATCGATTTGCAAAACAAAGGAATATTCCTGAAGTTTGTTTTATCTCATGGGTACTGTGAAATTGTGGGAACGCATCAATGCAAGTGCATGTTATTTCAGCATGCAGAGCTTGGATTCATTGAATGAGTTTACCAAAAATGAAAATATTGCAATATATAGCCTCATGCTAGAAAAAATAAGCTCCATTTCACGTTGAATAAACTAAATTAATAATGTATCTTAAATAGAAAACCATCTTTGGATAGATTTGTACTCCAAAAGCATTTTATTAAAAATAAACTTGATAAAAATAAAATAAAAAAAATAAGATTTAAAATCAAAATCTTTTTTTTTTTTTTCCCCTTTAAAGCCTTGATTTTTATCCACCCTGGTATACACCCACATGTGTGACTCTATAGTCACATGGGCTGCTCAGATGTGATGGGGAGGAAATGCTCAGCATAGAAACTCACTGAAAACTGAGCATGTGCAGTGTTGCCACCACAGCTGCAAATTCCTTAACTGAATTGGGGTCATGAACAGAAGGTGGAGATAGAAAGCAGCAGGATCAAGCAGGTTTTTTGCAATACAGAAAACAAATCTCAAAGCCCTGGTTCACACTGGTGCATTTTGACTTGCGATTTGGCATGTCAAAACTGCGGTATTTGCTGCAAATTGCCGGCAATGACACTGTCCTAATCGGTGCGACGCCGCATATGCGGCGCTGCACCGATTTCAAAAAGTAGTTTCTGTACTACTTTTTGCGATTTTGGCCCGCGATTTACATTGACATCTGTGCAGAAACCTGCACAATTGTCTCTGTAAATCGGGACTGACCAGCGGGAGTGAAATTGTGCGAGTTCAGCTGAACTCGCACGGCTTCACTCTCGCAGCCCAGTGTGAACCTGGGCATAGTGACAGAGTATCAACAGCATTCATTGATAGTTTTTTTATGATGTGGGTTTAGTGACACTGTAAAGAATATCTAAATGTAAAAACAAAAATGTAATATATTGCAGCTTATTAATTCACAGATGTGGTAGTTGCATTAATGTTCTGTCTTTAGGGGGGCTGCCCTAATTTTCACCTGCTGATATTGACAGTAACACACTTCCTGTCTCAAGTGGGGTACACACTAAGAAAAATCGGACAAACGATCGTCCGATTTTCCTCGTTGTTTCACAGCAAATCGGACCGATGGATGAAACATTTGTACGAAAATTCTCATACAACAAAAGCTTTTTTTGTTGTTGTTTATCGTTTCTGATTTTTCTTGTACGAAAATCAAAATTAAAAACGGTACACATTAAAACGAAAATGGTTAGTTCTGTTCCCGTACGAGAAACATTTCAGTTTGTCCCTTCGAGAATTTTCGTTACAGAAATTTGGAATCGGCTGTCGAAAGTTGTGTACACACTATATGAAAATCATACGAAAATTCTTTAGATTAAAATTTTCGCCCGATTTTATTATAGTGTGTACGAGCCTTTAGAGTGTCTCCTCTATCTATGGAGGAGCAACAGAGACACCCTTGGGAAAGCATCATTTTCTGGAGAGGGTACCGTTATATGGACTTTATACAAGTGACTAACAAATTAAAGCCCAACTCCAGCTAACACACTTTTTTAGGCAGTTAGAAACAGTTGTTTTTTTTATTGTGAGAAGGGTTTTAAGTGCATGAATAAAAGCTCACAGTTGTAAGCTGCCCAGTTAGTGTTATATGGTTTGTCCAAAGCCTCATACACACGATCAGGCTTCAAACAAACTTTTCCGTGGATTTTTGTCCGAAGGGAGTTGGCCGGGCACACCCATAGCATACACACGCTCAGACTTTTCTGCAAACTTTCCCAAAACTTTTCCAACATCACGTGGTTTTCTGCTCTTTACCGCCACCCTTTGGTCAACTTCTGCTATTGTTGGTTGATTTACACATTGGTTCTGGGCATGCTTATTTGTCCAGCGGACAAAAGTCCGATGGATTTCTGTACACACGGTCTGACTTTGCTCCATCAGACTTTTGTTGGCGAAAAGTTTGTCCGTTTGCAGACCGAACATTTGTCCGATGAAAACCAAAAAAAGTTTGTCCGATGGAGCGTACACACGGTCAGATTTTTTGACAAACTTGCTCAAAATGAAGTTTGTTGGCAAAAAGTCCGACCGTGTGTACGAGGCTTTAGGCTCTGTTCACACCTTGGCGTTTTTTGGGCATTTTCTGCTCTAAAACTCCCAACAAGACATATCCCATTCATTTCAATGGCCCCTGTTCACAGCTGAGCGTTCTGTCACCTAAAGCAAAAAATGTATAGGAGCTTCTTTTTTGGCAGATTACAGGCATTTTTCATTCTTTTACATTGGTGAGATTTTGACCTGTACAAAGTCGCGGTAAAAATCGCGCGATTTTCTGCCGGAAAACATAACGCTCAGGTGTGAACGAAGCCTCAAGGTATCAGCTGCCACTTTTGCTCCGTATGTTAAAGGAAGTTGAAAAATAAACGGACTTACTGACAGGATCAACAGATAATAAAACGGTCAAAGGGTGACAGGAAAACAAAAAAGACTGCTGCAGCTATTGACAGGCTGTATCATATGTGCCATGTCTGATTTTGTCTTTAGTATCACTTTAAAGCAGATCTAATGCCTTCCACCATGGTCTGTAAGCTGTAGATATTGTAATTATTAGCAGAGGATATTTCAAGGGTTATTCCATGTTAGAAAGATTGAAGGGCTGACCTATATTTTAAAAGGTAAACTCCACGCACACAATAAAACTAACATAATATTCTACATGCTGATAATGTTTCATAAAAACGTAATTTTTAAAAAACATAACATGTCATTAAACCCAGGCTATGAAAAACTCAATACACGCTATATAACAGAGTGTTCATACTCACAAAGCCACTAAAGCATGCGTTGTGTAGTGTGAAATATACCTGGTTCATCCCGCCTTTAGCTGTCCCCCCCATCCTCTGTGTCCCCCCACTGCAGCCTGCTATCGTGTAGGCTAGCTGTTGTCATCTATTGAACATGCTCCCGTTTCAGTTCCCTCTTTTTTTCTCTTTCTTATCTATGTGCGACTATAGAGCCACACATGTTGGCGTATACATAGGTGGAAATGACACTCCCCTCTCTCCCTTCTCCTCCATGTCCCCCTGTTGCTAAACACTATGGGGGCAGGATATAGTATACTGAATAATTGAATTCACTAATAAACTCACAAAAACATTAGTTATAATATAAATCAGTAATAAATATATCAAATGTTTTGCGAATAAGTAAAAAAGAAAGAGCTTAGGATGCAGATGCCGTCTGAACAAAATGAAGGCTAGTTTCAATCATCTTTGACTCCGCCTACACCATATTACCCGCTTGCCAACCAGCCGCCATCATTTTACTGCAGCAGGTTGGCACGGCTGTGCGAATCACCGTGGGTGTACGTGGGCCACTTTCAAGAGTGAAAGGGGGCGTGCGCATTGGCAGTGCGACACAGAGCCGATGCGCGTGGGTCCTCAGAGAGCCAGAACGGGACCTGTCAATGTAAACACATCCCCGTTCTTACAGGGGAGTAGAGAGAGATCTGCTGTCCCTAGTGATTAGAAAGAGCAATATCTCTCCTCCTCCAGTCAGTACACTCCCCCTACAGTTAGAAACACCTCCCTAGGGAACACCCAACTCATTTATCGCCCCCTAGTGTTAACCCCTTCCCTGCCAGTGACATTTATACAGTAATCAGTGGCTATTTTTAGTTCTGATCGCGGTATAAATGGCATTGGTCCCAAAAAAGTGTCAAGTGTCCAATCTGTCTGCCGCAATCCCGCTAAAAATCACAGATTGCTGCCATTACTAGTAAAAAATAAATAAATAATAAAAATGCCATAAATCTATCCCCTATTTTTTTTTAGACACTATAACTTTTGCGCAAACCAATCATAATACTCTTATTGCATTTTATTTACCAAAAATATGTATTAGAATACATATATGTCATGGATATGCAGTAATGTTTGTCTGTCAGCTTACCTCTCCATGTGTTCTGCTTACGAGGCCAGCCACTCTCACCTGGCTGCTTAAGTAATCTCTCAAAGCATGGCTCCACCCCAGCCCCCATCAGGGAACTCTATATTAACCTGTGCACTGCAAGCCAGCTCTGCTGATCAATATTGTGTGTTTGGCTTTCGTGTGCGACTTGCTGTGTCTTCGACGTCTGATTCCAGTTACCGATCTTGGCTTGTTCTTGACTATCCTTAACTGCTTGTTGCACCGACCTTTGGCTATCTCCTGACTATCCTTTGTTGTCGCAGTCTGCTGCTTCCACTCTACCTCCCTGTAGTCTAACATGAGCGTGAGCTGGTGTCAGGGCTGGGCTCAGCCCTTCCTTCTCTGAGCTGGCCGCTCAGCTATCGGCTAATTGCCAGCCTCTTTTTTCTCCACAGTGACTCACCTGTTGATGATCCCTCGTCAGTCCTGCCTACTTAAAGCCTTTCAGCTCACTTTATATCTGCCTTCGCCTTTGTCAACACCACAGAGACTTTCTCCCGCGTTCCTGTGAAGACCTGCTCAGCTAAGGTTCCTTCTGGCTCTCTGAAATTGGCTTGGCCGACTACCTGATCTGGTTACTGAACTCTGGCTATGTTCTGACTACGCTTGTTTACCTTTTTATTATTAAACAAGTGTGATTTAACTGTACTTCTGTCTAGGTCTGATTCATGGTTTCTGACAGCAGGGAGGCCCTAGGGGTCTACCGCTAAATCCATCCCCACCACTAGGGGCCTCTGGTGAACACCTGCTGGCTCTTAGATTCCGCGCCCTGGGAAATCTCATGCTCTAGCTCCCAGTGTCATCCGTGTTGGTGCTACAGAGTACCTGCTATCCTGCATCACCTAGAGCTCCATCCATAGCAGTCAGCCGTAGGGTCCACTACCCTGCGGTGCACCCCAGACCTCAACGGGGTGCATCTGTCACCTGGTTTCAGGTGACCAGACAACATTTTGGCCTAAACCGATGAAGAAATTAGTTTTACATTTTTTGGGGATATATATTATGGCAGAAAGTAAAGATTATTATTTTTTTTTCAAAATTGTTGCTCTTTTTGTTTATAGCGCAAAAAAAAAAAAAAAGACATCGATTTTGTTTGAGTAAAACGTTGCACGACCACGCAATTGTCAGTTAAAGTCGAAGCAGTGCCGCATTGCAAAAAATGGCCTGGTCATTAAGTGGGCAAATCCTTCCAGTCCTTAAATGGTTAATGCACCAAAAATACACATTTGATGTTCAATAAAGATTTATTGGTAAATGTAAAACTGTTTTTGGATATTTCAAATTAAGTTTGAATTGCTCTTCAAAAACCCTTTGTTTTTTATTTAGTCATGTGACCGGCCCAGCACCAATCAGGGCTGTGCAGACAAAGACTCACACCTGCAGATGCCAAAGAACAGGGAAAGCAGCATATTTAGTGTAAGTGATGTGACTACCTATTTATTTGATACTATATTTTTTTACAATGTAACAATAAATCATGTACTGTAAATTTTATGTTTCTGTTTATATCTGACATGGCGGTTGCCTCACTCAAAGTCCCACAGCTCTCCTTTTCTACAAATTAATTTAGGGATGGAGGTCGCCATGTTGTGCTATAGTGTGTGTCAGGTCACATCCAATTCACTGTTTTGACAAATATTTGGGTGGAAGACACCCGATCCCAGTGATCTTTCACACCTAACATACCTTATGAACTTTTTTTTATTGTTCCTATACTATAACAATGTTCAGCAATTTGTTATCAGATTTATTCCTTATTCCCATTAGATTCTTATGTTAATATCTTCCCATGTATTACCTTTGACCCATTAACCCTTTTAGATCACCTCCCAATCCCTTGTCAGGTTCAGCTTGGGTTTGGGGGGGGGGGGTCCGGTGTTTTCTCTGTCTCTGGGGTTGCGATGTGCAGCAGTCCCCCCCCTTACTTTTTGGTGGAGGCGGGGCCTGGCCTCCTGCTCATTGGCGTCATGCTTCGATGCTGCATCAGCAGTGTCATTGACATTGTTTAAACGTCTTTTTTCCATCCTTAGCCATGCACTATGTGGGTGGGGACCCACTGCTGATGGCTCCTCCACATGCAGCTGGGAATCCCCTCCCCACCTCTCTTGTGCAGTATGGCCAATCAGGCATGATGTTGACGGGGCCCCTCCCTTGGAATGGGAGTATATAGTAGCCTTGGAGCAGCCGATGGTTTTTTTGCTTGACTCAATCACAAGGACAGCACACACTGAATCCACACATAGGTTACCTTCGTTGAGATCTCAGCAATCCTTTTTTGGTATGTTTTCTTTTTTCCCCCCTTAATTGGTTTTATTTCACATACACCCCCTTATGTAGTCCCCTTGTGGGAACACATAGATATTTGCCATGATTTGACACACTTTACACTTTTACACATTCAATTAATCTTCCCCTTTTTGATACACATTTTTTCCAGGAACACTATGCACTTTTTGTGCACACATAGTCCATTGGATCAGGCTGTGACCACCGCGGTATGCTCTGGGCGCTGTTCTTCGTCCTTGGAGGGTTCCCCCGTCTCAACCCCGGGGGGAGACATCAAGCCTGTTACCCCCATCTTCCCTGACGGACACCGGGCCTGGCCTTGGGGCTGTGCAGTGAGTATCCCAGATTGTCCCCACTTTGTTGGGACACAGTCTCTCTGTCCTCCCTTATTCTAAGGGTATCATTATTAATCCTTGTCACTTTCCTTTCCAGTATATTATGTTACAATACTCCTGATGAATGGCTGTAATGCCAGGAAACGCGTTGAGTGCCACTAAATGCCCTAAGTTACCTGTCCCTACAATGTTTTTTAACCCATCTATCTTACTATGTACAGTTATGTTGAATTCCTATTTGTATTGCATGCTATATAGCAGCATATTTAGTGTAAGTCATGTGACTACCTATTTATTTGATACTATATTTTTTTTACAATGCAACTGTAAATTTTATGTTTCTGTTTATATCTGACATGGCGGTTGCCTCACTCAAAGTCCCACAGCTCTCCTTTTCTACAGGGAAAGATCATGTGACTACACAACAGCGCTGCAGGAATAAGGTACTTAGAGGATTAGAAAAATAAAATAAAAAATACACAATGGCATGATATATATATATATATATATATATATATATATATATATATATATATATATATATATATATATAATTTATGTAAATAAATTATGGAAATTAACATTTCTTTGTTTAGTATCATTTTTATTGCTTGTTTTTAATTGCTACAAAATTGGCTTCCATGAACCCTTTATGGAAGGAGCTACAATTATAAAATTAGCATTGTGGGAGTGTGGAGAATGCAGTTGCTCTATTATCACCTACTGACCATGAAGCTGCTTTAAACGTGTAATATATTGTACAATACACCAGTACACTGTTCAGGGACAAGCAGAGCATGGTAAGAAAGTGTTACAATAGGTGTAAAATGGCACACATGTATGTACTGTATAATTACAGTGTATAACTCCATTGGGGTTTTTGTATTAAACACCAGGCAAATCAAAACCATTTACTGACTATACACCAGCATACAGGTGGTAATTTGTATGGCATATAATGGTTTGTGGTACACTATTAATAAACGTGTGTGCAAATCTTGGGTCTAAACCTTATTTGTAATGAAGTCAATTTTGTTTGGGTACCGATAGTTGTAACGAGGGCCAAGGTGTACTTGCAATCACTCTTATTATTCAGTATATCAAGCATCAACTTGCCAGGTACACAGTCACCACTCTAGTAATACCCCCAGCATTAAATACTACTTTAACAACAACAAAAAAAAAAAAATTACACATGCCTAAAGCCAATTTTAGATGCCTTTCAAACATAAAACATTACTACCTGACACTCCCTGAAATGCCCCTGCTGCATGCACTACTGTTCTATTTGGTCTATGGAAAGTCCTAGACTGAGTTTTGCTGTAGTCAAGAGGGCTGCCAACCTAACAGCTCTCTATGAGTCAGCACTAGACAGGCCTGCCTGCGTGTTTGAAGGTGAATCTCCTGTGGTTTTTAGCAGCAGAAAAAAAGAGCTATAAAAACACTGTAGTGATAACGCCCAGGTATTCGCCAACTGATAAATGAATGCTTAAAAGGCAACCTACATACATTATAGGTATACTTATCGCTAAAACGCCTTTTACATCAGTAATTTCTTCTAAAACACGATAATCTGACTGCTTTGGCACTGGAAAATGTTCTTTCCTGGCTGCTGTATAATAAAACAAGCAGTGGTACAGGACATGCGTTCATTAGTAGGAAGTTCAGCTGCACTCACAACAGGGTGGTGGAGTTCAGCTTTTGCAATCAACTTAATTGACCTCACCAATAGACTGCATCATTCTCATGGAATGCATTCCAAGGCTCTGTACTTGGAATCATCACAAATTGTATTACATTATTGAGTAATCATTGTGATTAGTACTTTGTCCCATTCTCCATAGGGGCACTAGCTGTCTATCGGAGAGGGCGTCCTCCTTGGTGCATGGTCGCCTGATAGCTAGAGAGACAGACCAGTCTACGAACAGCAAGAAGACTAGTTTAGATCAAAGCAGATTAAGGTGTTTGAATGGCCCAGTCAAAGTCCAGACCTAAATCCAATTGAGAATCAGTGGCAAGACTTAAACTGCTGTTCACAGACACTCTCCATCCAATCTGACAAAACTTGAGCTATTTTGCAAAGAAAAGTGGGCACAAATGTCACTCTCTATGTGCAAAGCTGGTAGAAACATACCCAAAAAGACTTTCAGCTTTAATTGCAGTGAAAGGCGGTTCTACAAAGTATTGACTCTCGGGGGCTGAATACAAATGCACGCCACACTTAAGATATTGATTTGTAAAAAAAAAAAAAAATGAAAACCATTTATCATTTTCCTTCCACTTCACAATTATGTGCCACTTTGTGTTAGTCTATCACAGTGATGGAGAACCTTGGCACCCCAGATGTTTTGGAACTACATTTTCCATGATGCTCAACTACACTGCAGAGTACATGAGCATCATGGGAAATGTAGTTTCAAAACATCTGGGGCGCCAAGGTTCGCCATCACATAAAATACATTAACATTTTTGGTTGTAACATGACAAAATGTGGAAAATTTCAAGGGATATGAATACTTTTTCAAGGCACTCTATTTTTCTGCATGGTTGAAAATCAAAAAGAGCATGTAGTAGCCATGCAAACTAGTAGCGTGTGCTTTAACAGACATGGGAGGAATGGCATCCTTAAAACCAGACCATCATCCAAATTTATATGTCTGAATCACCTAGAGATGGGAGACAGAAAAAGCTGGTACACCCTTACGAGGTCTATTCAAGATGACAAAAGTTGATCAGTCTTCTTGAAGAAGCAATGGCTGCGAGACACTCGCTGTCCAAAACATATCCAGACAATGGAGGAAATTTTATTTTAGGTGAATTGGAGTCAGATGGAGGGGTGGGAAAAAATATCCTGGTTGATGTAAAAGGCAGAACTACATTAGGTGAGAAGGAAGTCCTGAACCTCAACATCACCATGTCGCTATGCAAATCAGAAAGGGCTGTTGCAAGATAAAGGCACCAGATCAGACACACAACTTCACAGAGGTGATGATCAACAGGGAATATCAACTTGTGGGCAAAGAAAGAAAAGAAGAAAAGAAAGGTAGAGTAGAGAAAACTAGCTTCAGATCCCTTGGACATCCTGTAAAAGCATCTAAAGTCAAGGAGTGAAAGGCCATAGAGCCATAAAACCTGGTCCTTGAAAGTGGTAAGAACCAAAACACTGATCCAGACCCAGCTGCAGGAAGGAGAGGATTCGCCTCAAGGGGAAAATCCTGGGGTGGAAGCTCTAAGACTCACACCAAGTGAAGTATTACGTTCCATGTTTGACAGACCTTGCCAGAGGTAGACCAGAAGATACTGATGATTTAAAAAAGTGCCAAATGGAGGGTCTGCCAGGATTTTTACCAGGTTGGCATATCACATCTGCCTGGGTTAGTTCAGAGCAATAAGGCCTCATTGTACACTGCTGCTGGTATAAGGAAGTTTAGGATCAGTTGGGCATTTTTTTCAGCTGACCCTGAACTCTCCTCTATGTTATCTTATCAGTACAGGGTCGTTTCTAGTCATTTCTAGCCAGTTGCGTTTAAAAACATTTTACTCTTTCGTCCATGGACCGACACAGCTTCTCTATTGACAAAGTGGTATTATCCGTTAATTAGGAGTGACTAGGCAGAAAAACTTGTAAAAAGTGTTGCATCACACCTTCTACAGCACCGCCCAGGGGGCGGACCCTCTGGGTATACCCTCTCAGTCTGCACATCGCAGATCAGTTTTTTTCTGTCTAGCAAGGAGTAGGACATGGCTCCCTTCGGGCCCATTGGTCCGGGGAAAAAAGATATATATATATATATATTTTTATTTTTTTTGCTACATTTGTTGTTTCCTGCGATCTTCGATCAACTGCCGACTGGGTGACAGGCTGGATCTTCGATCCTTGTAGTCTCCCCAGTTTCGGCCATCGAGCGTGTGCCGACCCTAGCTACGCGCTGGGTTTTCCACGACATGCCCGTCGCTCCACGGGTGGCCGGTGAGCCTACGCTCCAGGGCCTGCATCAGACCGCTCAGCTTCGGCTGACCTTACGGCCGAGTCGCAGCAGCCTGGCCGGTGAGCTTACGCTCCAAGGCTTGCATCGGACCGCTCAGCTTCGGCTGACCTTACGGCTGAGTCGCAGCAGCCTGTCCGGTGAGCGTCATGCTCCAGGGCATACATATGATCGTCCCTTCTGGGTCCAATCACAGCATGCCTGGCCAACAGTCACCTTCCGTGCGCGGACGATGATCTGTTTGGAATGTCTTCCAGCAGAATACATGCAGGATAGGTAAGTAAAACTCCCCTGCCTCGGCTGGGTGATTTAGCTGGACATTCCTGGAGAGATCAAGTAAGTGGTTGTGGCCCCTTTCTTCCCCTCTCCCTGCCTTTCCCTCCTCCCTGGGCTTCTAGCTAAAGGTTGCTGGGTGCTGGGGGTCACCTAGGGGGTCCCACTGGAGCGGGGCTGGCTGTAACTAACATTTAAAAGAAATGTCATTTTTTCTTACCTGTGTTTGTGTCCTTCCTCCTCCATGCTGTCGGCGGCCATTTTGAGGTGGTCCATGCCAAGTTTGGCCTCTTGTGACTGCCCGGCGGCCATCTTCCTGTGGTTCGGCCACACCCACTGGCCCCTATCAGCTGATCGGCGGCCATGTTTGTCCACCCTGTATGCAGATATTGCCGTTCGGCGGCCATATTTTTGTGGGCTATGGCTGCTTGACCTCTATCTTCTGTCGGCGGCCATTTTCTTAGAGCCCACATTATCTTCCATACAGACGTTTTTGGCAACCATTTTTCGAGAGCCTCCGGCCTCTAGGGTGCATTACACTGGCGCGAAAATTCACACAGGAAGTGCTGATAAAAGAAGCAGACTGACACAGCAGCAGTGGGACAGCATCACAGGCGCAGCATAGCAGTACCTATCCAGGGTGGTGAGTCCTCTGGGTGACCCGGCCTCTCTGCAGCACAGGAGGGTGGCCTATTGATATCTTGCCTGGAGCCCTGCGAGTGTCAGCGTGTGGTCAGCATGGCATCTGAGCCAGATGTCTTCTCCCCTGAAACACCAGATTTAGCAGCTGGTGCCCCTGAGGTGTCTATGAACGCTATGACTGCAATCCTAGAGGCGTTTGCTGCCAGGGTGGAAGAAGCACACGGGAATACAGGGGGTAGTAAACGCCCCATCCCCTGCAAGCTTCTGGGGATAATTCTGGTGCAGAACCAGGTCCAGCTACGGCTCGGGGCCCAGATTCTGACGCATCAGAGACGGCAGACCGTGACCGGACAGTGAGAATGACTCAAAGTCCAGGTCAGTACGCGAGACGGCTTTGGTATCTGACCTTATTACTGCAGTGCGGGATATGCTAAAATTGGAAAATACTGCAGAAGCAGCAGAGACTCCGGTCCACTTGGGTTTCATAGACCTGCCCGCACTGCTAAGGTGTTCCCTTGTGTGTCTTTTGATAAACTCTTATACAAGGAATGGGAGAACCCACTGAGGGTCTTTACAGCCCCAAAGAGGTTTGCGGTACGGTACCCCTTTTGAGGAGAGTTTTCTGAAGAAATGGACCTCTCCCCCCTATAGTGGACCCTCCTGTGTCCAGACTTAATAGAGCCACCACAATTCCTGTAGAAGGGGCTCCTGTATTCAAGGACCCTGTGGATAAGAAGGCTGAAGCACTCGCTTGCTACCTATACTCAGTGGTAGGCTCGGCAGTACGCCCGGCATTGGCGGGGGCCCTAGTGTCTCACACACTTACTGAATGGGCAAGATTGCTACTCCAGGGGTTAAGGAGCGAGATGCTCCTCCTGATGAGATAACATTGGCCGACCTGTTGGTCCAGGGCCTTAGGTTTGTCTGCGAGTCAGACATGAATACTATTCCCCTGCTGTCTAAAACTTCGGTTTATGCAGTAGCAATACGCCGCCTGATCTGGCTAAAAGGCTGGTCTGCGGACCAGACTTCCAAGAAAGCCTTGTTGGATCTGCCTTTTAAGGGCGACAGACTTTTTGGGGCTTCTCTGGATGACATCATCAAGGATGCCACAGGAAGTAAAAGCACTTTGCTTCCCCAAATTAGCAAGGATAAGGGGCCACGCCAAGGGCCCTCCTTTACTGCACACAAGTGGTTTTTTCGTCCCCCTAGGGCGACAGGGAAAAGACCCCAGGCCGATAAAGCGCCTGCCCAAGGACAAAAGCGTCCCTGGTCCCGCCTACCCAATAAGCCTGCGGACAAATTTGCGTCCGCATGAAGGTCCACCCCCACCCAGCTCTCGGGTGGGGAGACGTCTTCGCAAATTCGCGACTCAGTGGACAGCACTAATCTCCGACAGGTGGGTTTGCGAAGTAATCTCCTCAGGCTACAAGATAGTTTCTCTCTTGTCCACCGGACAGATTCAACACCTCCAATCTCCAGCTACTACCGACCCGTCGGGATGCCCTGTATGGGGCGGTCCAGGGTCTACTGGAACGCGGGGTAGTTATTCCAGTTCCAGAACTGGAACGGGGTTTTTACTCAAATCTGTTCATTGTGCCGAAGGAGGGGGTTCGTCCAAGCTTGGATCTCAGAGCCCTCAATTGCTTTGTGAAGGTACAAAGTTTTCGGATGGAGTCGGTTCGATCTGTAGTCACGGCTCTCCATCCGGGGGACTTTCTGGCCTCCTTGGACATCAAGGACGCATACCTGCATGTCCCCATATACTCCAGACACCAGAGGTTTCTGCAAATTGCTATCGGGAAGGACCACTACCAGTTTGTGGCCCTCCCGTTGGGCCTTGCCTCAGCACCCAGGATGTTCACCAAGGTGCTCGCTCCGATTCTGGCACTTCTAAGACAGCGGGGTATCGCTATCACAGGCTACTTATACGACCTTCTGCTGAAGGCCCCTTCAAGCTCAGAATTAGAGGTAAGCGTGTCCATTACCTGTCAGACTCTTCGAGACTGTGGTTGGATACTAAACACGCAAAAGTCAGTATTGGTGCCCACTCAACGCCTAGGGTACCTGGGGTTGATTCTGGATTCTTCAGAGGCAAAGGTATTCCTATTCCTCCCTGTGGAGAAGTTGCAGACCCTCCGGGCTGCAGTACGGCAGCTAACTTCCAGGAATTGGTCGTCACTCCGTTTTTTGCATGCAAGTGTTGGGCCTCAGGGTAGCCTCCTTCGAGGCGGTTCCATATGCTCAATACCACACTCGAGTGTTACAGAAGGAAGTTCTGTCCAGATGGAACAGATGTCCATCATCTCTGGATTATCAAATCCGAGTGAGCCACATAGTCAGGAGATCCCTGGTATGGTGGCTGACAGCACCGGCTCTAATGGCCGGGAAGTCATTTCTTCCGGTTTACTGGATAGTGATCACGACGGACGCCAGCCTTACAGGTTGGGGGGGGAGTCTGGGGTGTTCAGTCAGCGCAAGGTCGCTGGACCCCAGAGGAAGCCCTCCTGCCGATCAATGTCCTGGTAATCCGGGCGATCAGGCTGTGCCTCTTCAAATGGTCTCAGAGGCTGCAAGGGCGTCCAGTCAGGATCCAGTCAGACAACGCCACAGCAGTGGCATATGTCAATCATCAAGGAGGAACAAGAAGCTCAGCTGCAACATCGGAGATCGCTCGCATCCTGAAGTGGGCAGAGAGGAGCGTACCGGCACTGTCGGCCGTGTACATTCCGGGTGTGGAAAACTGGCAGGCGGACTACCTGAGCCGCCAGATGCTGGACCAGGGAGAATGGTCCTTACACCAGGAGGTGTTCCAACTCCTCTGCCAAAGATGGGGCACACCAGACGTAGATCTTCTGGCTTCCCGACTCAATCGGAAGGTATTGAGGTTTGTGGCCCGGTCAAGAGACCCATGGGCAGACGCAACGGACGCGTTGGTAGCATCGTGGGGTCAGTATCGGCTAATCTATGCCTTCCCTCCCTTAAGGCTTCTTCCTCTTCTGCTCCGCAGAGTGGAGGCAGAGGGAATTCCAATGATCCTAATCGCTCCAGATTGGCCTCAGCGTCCTTGGTACGCCGATCTAGTACGTCTGGTAGCAGACGTCCCCTGGCACCTACCACTACGGAAGGACCTGCTATCGCAAGGTCCCATATTCCATCCAGCTTTACAGTCATTGGCTTTAACGGCATGGCTGTTGAAAACCAGGTACTGAGAGATCGGGGCCTGTCAGACTCAGTAATCTCTACTATGAGAAGTGCTCGGAAACCGTCCTCTAGGAAGGTCTATCACCGCACTTGGAGGGCCTACATCTCCATGTGTGAGGAAATGAAATGGCATCCGCGTACCTATTTGGTTTCCAGAATCCTGCTGGTTTTACAGCATGGGGTAGACCAAAGGCTTGCCCTAAGTACGATTAAGGGACAGATATCTGCCCTGGCTGTCTTTTTTCAGCGACCCCTGGCGACTCACTCTCTCGTGAGTACATTTGTGCAGGGGGTTCGACATATGGCCCCTCCGGTCCGCTCCCCGCTACCTCCATGGGACTTGAACCTGGTCCTCTCGGTGCTTCAGAAGGCACCGTTTGAGAATATTAGAGATATTCCCCTGTTGACACTTTCTCAGAAGGTGGTCTTTTTGGTGGCTGTTACGTCAGTTAGACGAGTCTCTGAGCTGGCAGCCCTGTCCTGCAAGGCTCCCTATTTGATTTTCCACAAGGATAAGGTGGTGCTGCGGCCGCAGCCTTCCTTTCTTCCGAAAGTCGTTTCGGCTTTTCATCTCAACGAAGACATTGTACTTCCATCCTTGTGTCCTCAGCCGTCGAATCCTAAGGAGTCGGCGTTGCATTCCTTGGACGTTGTCCGAGCTTTGAGAGTATACCTATCTGCTACTTCCCTGTTCCGGAAGTCAGACTCACTGTTTGTTTCGGTGGCTGGTCCCAAGAAGGGCCAAGCAGTCTCATCGGCCACCATCTCTAGGTGGATCCGACAGATAGTAATCCAGGCTTACGCCTTAAAGGGTCAGGCGCCCCCCTTTCCTGTCACGGCGCATTCGACCAGGGCAATAGGTGCCTCTTGGGCTTTCCGACATCAAGCGTCTGTTTCCCAACTATGTAAAGCGGCGACTTGGTCGTCCGCTCACACTTTCACAAAATTCTACAAAGTTGATGTAGGTGCATCTTCGGATGCCTCTTTCGGCCGCAAGGTTTTGCAGGCGGCTGTTTAGAGTTGCAACTCCTCCGTTGGAGGAGTGCTGTTTTGTGTTTTGGGGTGAAGTTTGTTTTTATGCTGTTACCACCCCTCGTTTTTTCTCTGACACTGCTTTGGGACGTCCCACTTTGTCAATAGAGAAGCTGTGTCGGTCCATGGACGAAAGAGTAAATAGGATTTTTTACTCACCGTAAAATCCTTTTCTCTGAGTCCATGGACCGACACAGCACCCACCCCTCCTTTTAAGTTTGTACTGCTTTTTGACGAACTGATCTGCGATGTGCAGACTGAGAGGGTATACCCAGAGGGTCCGCCCCCTGGGCGGTGCTGTAGAAGGTGTGATGCAACACTTTTTACAAGTTTTTCTGCCTAGTCACTCCTAATTAACGGATAATACCACTTTGTCAATAGAGAAGCTGTGTCGGTCCATGGACTCAGAGAAAAGGATTTTACGGTGAGTAAAAAATCCTATTTTTGGAAAGAAAATAAAAATGAGTTCAGGACGGATGTTCAGAGGCATTTGAAACGCCAAATGCCTGCAACAGCCTGTAAAGCGTTTCGTTTACAGACGTTTTTAATTTTAACAAAAATGAGGCATGTAAATGCCGCTAAACTGAGGTTTTTAGACGCCGGTTTCTAGCCGTCAAGTTAAATCGTTCAGGAGAGGTTAAACAACGTCCTGTGTACATGAAGCCTAAGGATCATTAAAATGCCCTCCATCTCGATTAGCGAAGTAGAGTAGGAATTTGTTTTAGTGGAGGAAAAGCTTCAGTCATAGTGCACTTATCCCCTGGATCCAGGTGCGGTCAACTGAGGGAGTCTGCTTGCTGATTGTCTATGCTTGGGATGTACACAGCTCAACACCTAGAGAACATCAAGATCCGACTAGAACAGGATCTGATCTATCTATCCTACCATGGCGAGTCTTTTAATTCCACCCTGATAATGGAGGTACACTATAGCTGTGGCATTGTCTGACACATCCGAATAAGTTTACTCTACAGTAGGATGGTCCACCACTGTGCAGACCCAAAGTTTCAGGATGTTCACCGGGAGACAAAACTCCTCCAATAACAAAGTCCCCTGCACCAACAGGTTGCCCAAGACTCTGACAGACTGGTAACCGTCATGATAATCCTCCAAAAGACAGGAAACAAAAAATACTTGGGGGGGGGGGGGGGGGGCACACCCTCAAAAAATGTATCAAAGATGGTGCAGCCATAAGACCATACAAACAGAACAAAATATTACAGCGCACACATACAAGAACGAAATTTAACTCCTGCAAGGCTATTTTTTTTTATTTTTATTTTTTTTATTTTAAATATTGAGTTTTTTGTATCCTACAAGGCTATTTAAAACAACTGAACATTTTCAAAAAAATGTGGATTTATCCACACCATATGGCTATACAGTGCTTAAGCCCACTTACTGCATCAAAGTACCCCATTTTCAGTGGGTCCTACGCTATTCATAGAATGGGAGATCTTGCTTCTCTAATCCATGGGAGAAATACACTGCTCTATATGGGAGAAATAAAGGACTCCTCCTATATCACAGGTGGACACTAGACCCCATATAGCCTTGCAGGAGTTAAATATACATTTTTGTATGTGTGCACTGTAATATTTTGTTCCGATTCTTAGGCTAGGGACAACCTGGTTTTCGTGATAAATTAATCAGTCTGTTCAAAGACCAGACAGACAAACCCGTCGCACAATGATAGAATAACACATGGTAGAGGTCTGGGGTGAAACTGGGCAAATGGAACTGCCCCCCCCAAAAAGCTACCATTGGACCTAGACCATGCAAAAAGCAGAGGAGGCAGATGTCTCCAGGACTGCAAAGTTCAATTCTGAAGTGTCTGAAATTTCTCCCCTAGAATGAACACTCTGGCCTGAGTCCGAGTCCCCTCTGTCCAAACATCAGATAGACATCTCCAATGATGACAGAATGTTGCATGGTAGAGGTAGATTGAAACTGGTAAGAGTTAAACTGGGCAACTGCAAATGCCTCTAAAAAGACTGCCATTAGATCTAAAGCTGGCCATTACTTGGATTGAAATTCAGCAGATTCAGCAGAGACTGGCTGAATTTCGATCGATCAACTTCTGTACAACCATCCTTTCGGATTTTCCCCGAATGATCAGAGCAGCTGGCTATAGCTGGCAACACTGATAATTGTATTCTGATGGCGAGGAAGGCTGATGCCCTGAAAAGATAGACCAGTGGTTCTCAACTCCAGTCCTCAGGGCCCACCAACAGGCCAGGTTTGCAAGATAACTGAAATGCATCACAGGTGATATAATTTGCTGCTCAGGGATTGCAGTATTCTAGTCTGCATCTCACCAAGGTAATACTTAAAATCTGGCCTGTTAGTGGGTCCTGAGGACAGGAGTTGAGAACCACTGAGATAGACAGTACGCTTACTTGATGCTTATGGAATCCAGAAAGGAAGGAGATAAAAGTTTTTAGGTAGAAATGCTAAATCTGACATTCAGAGCTTTGAAATTCATAATGGGGCAAATGCCCCCTTTGGGATTGGGTACGGTAAAGGGGTTGAAGTAAAAACACCTGGAACAGTTCTGCCCCAAAAGTAGAACAATGACACCCTAATGCAGAAGAGCAGAGAGGACTCAATGGAGATTTGTTAATCTGATGATATAGTAAGGCTGGAGGTGAAAAATTGAAGAGGGGCAAGGATTAAAGAAAAACTGTAGCCCTGGGGGGACCCAAGAGTGTGAGAGGCAAGCTGTCCAAGCTTTCGCAAAGATAAACAAAGTTACCCCAAATTCTGGAACGTGGGGGTACGTTTCTGCAGTGGAATGCTTGTCTAAAGATTTGTCAGGCTTTGAGTACCAGACCTTGCAGATGGACATGCAGCCAAGCTTAAAGCAAAACTATAGGCAAAAAAGTTTTTTTTCCCCCATTTTGGATAGAACAAGGGAGGGTTATAACCCTTGTCAATTTTATTTTGCCATCTGTGTCTCATTGAGGAGACTTCCCTTCACTTCCTGTCCCATAGTCAAAACAGGAAGTGAGAGGAAATCCCAGCAAATTAGAGGAATTCTTTGCGCCCCCCACCAGAACTAGTGTCTCCATTAGATTTCCCCTCTATTACTTTTCTGGAGACAACCCAAAATTTGGGATTTTAATTTTCACTTTCAATGATAATGGTAAACAGGACAAATAGAGAGGGAAAATCTCCCTAATGGGGGCGAGGGTAGCAATAAAAACCTGACAGGCGTTTTAATCCCTCTCCACGTTTTGCTTTTAGTTACACATTAAGGATTCTCAACGTTGGGACCAAAGAAGCAAAAAGGAACGGGATGTTTCTTAACCACTTAAGGACCAGTGCACAACTATTTACGTTGACACAATGGCTCCTGTGGGCATATGGGCGTACAGGTATGTCCCCTTTAAGAAGCGGCATTGTGGGCGCGCGCGCCCACCGCAAGCACCGTGAGTCTGACCGCGGGTCCTGTGGACTCTATGTCTGCGGGGATACCCACGATCGTCTCACGGAGAGGAAGAATGGGGAAATGCTGATGTAAACAAGCATTTCCCCATTCTTCCTAGTGACAGGACACTGATCAAAGCTCCCTGTAAATCGGGAGCAGTGATCAGTGTCGTGTCACACACAGCCGATCCCCCTACAGTTAGAAGCACACCCTAGGACACACTTAACGCCTTCAGCGCCCCCTACAGTTTAACCCAGGGGTCTCAAACTGGTGGCCCTCCAGCTGTTGCAAAACTACAAGTCCCATCATGCCTCTGCCTGTAGGAGTCATGCTTGTGCCTGTCAGCCTTGCAATGCCTCGTGGGATTTGTAGTTTTGCAACAGCTGGAGGGCCGCCAGTTTGAGACCCCTGGTTTAACCCCTTCACTGCCACTGCCTTCGGCGTGGCTCCTTACCTTCTCTGGATTGTGGGAGTAGTGTGCTCTTACCCCCAGTGACATCCTTAATAATGTCATCCAGCGAGGCTCCAAATAGCCTCTCACCCCTGAAAGGCAAAACAGCCAGAGCCTTCTTGGAAGTCTGGTCAATGGACCAGCATTTTTGCCAAATCAGGTGACGCTGTACCACAACAGATACTGATGCTCTTTCAGGGGAGCAGTGTCCAGGTCTGCATCGCAGACCTATGTGAGGCCATGCATCAACTGGACAGCCAGTTCTACGCAGACCGGGGAAACCTGTTAGGTTTCCAACTCCCGGTGCAAATTTATTGCCCCTTCTGGAAGTGCTTGTGACACCAGAGCCGCAGCCAAACCTGGCCATAATGCATCCTTAAATGCAGGGGTCCCCTCAACCGGAATAGTGGTTACTTTGTTTAACCGCGATACCTGGGGGTCCACAACCGGGGGAGATGCCCATCTTTTCAGCAGGCTCTCTTCAAAGGGTAACGGACCGCCATGCGGTTTTTGGAACTTAAAAAACCCTCTGCGGCCGTTCCCATTCCTTGTCTATGAACTTATCAGAATAAGTCCCATAAGGAAAAAAAAACCTGAGCAGTGCGGGTTGGCTTGTGGGACCCAAAAAGGGACCAACACCTCCAGCCGTATCCTCCAGCTTAAGAGTTACCCGCCTGTGGTGATAAGTGCTCCAACAAGTGCTTAGTTCTGCGCTGACCCAGAAATGGAGTCCTTCTCACTGTCCGAATGGTCCTGGTCAGCAGTCTCTGACCTGTCAGAACAGGGGTTCTGTGCTACAGCCAGGCCCGAGTCTGAGGCAGAGCAATCCCCAGAAGATAGTGGGGGGGGGGAGGGGGCAGTGATTACCCCCCTTTACGCCCACACACCGCTACCAACCTGGCCACCAAGGACTCCAGGGCTGCCGACAAGCGACCGCAGGTGCAGCATAAAGCATAAACATCATTACAGCTACCAATGGACTATCTGGGGAAGAAAAAACGCCAGCTTCTGACGCCATGCTGACCCCCTGACAGTCCATATGAACTAAGTCAGGGCACTTGTGTAAAAAGAGGCCCCCCCTCCTTGCTGCTCGTGACTAAGGGTTTACCCAGGAAACTCACCACCCAGGCGAAAGAACTGCTCAGCGCCGCGGTCCGCTTCCTCTCTGCACACAGAGTGTGTCTCTCGGGTGTTCTCTGAGATGAACAGCGCTGACCGCGCCGTCCAGGAAGCCATCCAACGCTAGAGGCCAAACATGTACAGGAAACCCACACCAAAATGGCCGGCGCGCGCCTCAGATATAAAAAAGGCGCGGGCCACAAGAAAACGGCAGCCCGCAATAGAGATCTATGCTACAGCGCGGCCACAAGAAAATGGCCGCCAATGGGAAATACAACACAGCAGCAGGCCACAAGAAAATGGTGCCGGCGCTACCAGAAATGGCGCCCAAACACGCTGAGGTGGACAAGAAGGCTGCGGAGACACCGAGCGGAGGCTTCCTAAATGACAGACCACCCCCAGAGAGCGGACCCAGGCACCCCCACAGGGACCCAGAGTCCCCCTACAGGTACACCCCGGTCGCACACAGCAGGCCCTGCATGCATGGGGAGGAGAGAAAAAAGGGGAACAGGGGGAGAGGAAAAGGAGGACAGGAGATCCCCTAATCGACCCCCCCAGGAATGCCCAGCTGTTCCAGCCTGCCGAGGCAGGAGGAACCGTACTTACCCATCCATGCTAGGACTTGCTGGGCGTTCCTGACAGACCAACATCCGAGCAGTACGGAGTAGCTGTCGGCCCGGTTCACTGTGACTAAGACAGCAAGCAGCACAGTCATATGTGAACCCTGGAGCAAATAGCTCACCGGCCACCCCTGGAGCCATGGGGTATGTCGTGGCCGACCCAGCGCGTAGCGAAGGCCTGCTCACGCTCGATGGCCGGACTGGGGGGACTACAAGGATCTATATTATCCAGCCTGTCACCCAGCCGGCAGTTGATAGGATTTCTTAAAATAAAATCATAAAATAATAAAAAAATTCTTCAGGACCCTGGGCCCAAAAGGGAGCCAGGTCCTTCTCTACTAGGCAGAAAAAAACTGAGCTGCTGAGGCAGTGTGAGGGGTTATGACCAGAGGGACCGCCTCCTGGGCGAGACGGTTCAGCTTTGCTAAAGTTACATGTTTTAAATGTCTAACATGTCTGCCTAGTCCTCTCCTAATAGACGGAACATAACCCACAAATCAAGAATTATAAGGAGCTGTGTCCGTCCATGGACGAAAGAGAAAAAAAATAAAAATAAAAATGCCATAAAACTATCCCCTATTTTGTAGACGCTATAACTTTTGCGCAAACAAATCAATAAACACTTATTGCGTTTTTTTTTTTTACCAAAAATATGTGGAAGAATACGTATCGGCCTAAACGGAGAAAAAAAAAAGTTTTTTTATTTTTTTTTATAGATTTATTTTTTGGGGATATTTATTATTATAGCAAAAAGTAAAAAATATTGCTTTTTTTTTCAAAATTGTCACTATTGTCACTAATTGTCGCAAAAAAACAAAACAAAACAAAAAAAAACGCAGAGGTGATCAAATACCACCAAAAAATAAATAAAAACTATTTGTAGGAAATAAAGGACGTCAATTTTGTTTGGGAGCCACGTCGCACGACCGTGCATTGGTCAGTTAAAGCGACGCAGTGCCGAATCGCAAAATGTGCTCTGGTCTTTGGCCAGCCAAATGGTCCGGGGCTTAAGTGGTTAATAGATAAGAAGAAAAAAGAAAAATGGGTCAGAAGAGATAATGTCATTTAAAAGGCAATGCCGATCAAACACTGCTAATCCAGAGGTACTTCAGTCCAGCATTAAAATCAAAAGTGCCCTATGCATGTGGACTGACATGAAACTCTCAGGCTGGGTTCACACTAGTGCGACACGACAGCCGTCCTACTTTGGATCCGACTTTGCCCCGCAACATGAAGCCGACATATGTCCGACTTTGAATGAACGGGGATCCGACTTGGATCCCCGCCAATAGCAGGCACTGTGTTTGGTATGAATCTTGAGGGGGAACTCCAGGCCAAATTTTAAATAAAAAACCGGCATGGGTTCCCCCTTCAGGAGCATACCAGGCGTGGGGGTCCCCCCCAAAATCCAAATCAAACCCTTATCCGAGCACGCAACCTGGCAGGCCGCAGGGGAACCGTACCAGGCCGCATGCCCTCTAAATGGGGGGTTTGGTGCTCTGGGGCAGGGGGGGCGACCTGCGCCCCCCCCACCCCAAAGCACCCTGTCCCCATGTTGACGAGGACAGGGCCTCTTCCCGACAACCCTGGCCGTTGGTTGTCGGGGGGCTTATCGGAATCCGGGAGCCCCCCTTTAATAAGGGGGCCCCCAGATCCCGGCCCCCCACCCTATGTGAATGAGTATGGGGTACATCGTACCCCTACCCATTCACCTGGTGGAAAAAAAAAATGTCAATAAAAAACACACACAGCTTTTTAAATTAATTTATTGCACAGCTCCGGGGGTCTTCTTCTGACTTCGGGGGTCTCCGGTTCTTTCTTCTGCCGGGCCTCCGCTATCTTCTTACAGCTCTTTTGCTAGCGGAGAGGCCCGGTCTTCCCGTCCGGCTCTTCGCTGTCCTTCTGCTGGCCCCTTCACTATCTTCTTCCAGCTCTTTTGCTAGTGGAGGGGCCGGTCTTCCCGTCGCCCTCGCCTTCTCTCTTCTCCTCCTCGATGTTGACGCGTCGATTCCTCCCGCTGTAATACTGGCTGTTCGCTCCGCTCCGCATTAATATAGGCTTCTCATGACGTCACAGTCACATGCTCCCATGACGTCACAGTCACATGCTCCGGGGCCACCCGGAGCATGTGACTGTGACATCATGAGAAGCCTATATTAATGCGGAGCGGAGCGAACAGCCAGTATTACAGAAGGAGGAAGCGACGCGTCAACATCGAGGAGAAGAAAGAAGACGGCAACGGGAAGACCGGTCCCTCCACTAGCAAAAGAGCTGGAAGAAGATAGTGGAGGGGCCGGCAGAAGGACAACGGAGAGCCGGACGAGACGACGGGAAGACCGGGCCTCTCCGCTAGCAAAAGAGCTGGAAGACGATAGCGGAGGCCCGGCAGAAGAAAGAAACGGAGACCCCCGAAGTCGGAAGAAGACCCCCGGAGCTGTGCAATAATATAATTTAAAAAGCTGTGTGTGTTTTTTATTGACATTTTTTTTTCCACCAGGTGAATGGGTAGGGGTACGATGTACCCCATATACTCATTCACATAGGGTGGAGGGCCCTCTTATTAAAGGGGGGCTCCCGGATTCCGATAAGCCCCCCGCCCGCAGACCCCGACAACCAACGGCCAGGGTTGTCGGGAAGAGGCCCTGTCCTCATCAACATGGGGGCAGGGTGCTTTGGGGTGGGGGGGCCGCAGGTCGCCCCCCCTGCCCCAGAGCACCAAACCCCCCATGTTGAGGGCATGCAGCCTGGTACGGTTCAGGAGGGAGGGGGGGCGGGGGCCGCTCTCTTGTCCCCCCCTCTTCCCCTGCGGCCTGCCAGGTTGCGTGCTCGGATAAGGGTCTGGTTTGGATTTTGGGGGGGACCCCCACGCCGTTTTATTCGGCGTAGGGGTTCCCCTTCAAATCCAGACCAGACCCAAGGGCCTGGTATGCTCCTGGAGGGGGAACCCATGCCGGTTTTTTATTTAAAATTTGGCCTGGAGTTCCCCCTCAAGAGCAGCACAGCACAAGTCGCATGCCAAAGTCGGATCATGCAAGACTGCGGTCCGACTTTGATCCGACTTCAACGATAGTCAATGGGCTGAAGTCGGATTAAAGTCGGACCAAAGTAGTGCAGGGAGCATTTTCAAAGTTGGACCGACTTGTGTCGGACCAGTTAAGACGGCTCCCATAGGGAAACATTGATTTTCACACGACATGAGCTCCCAATGTCGGAGCGTTTGTCGGGCCAGTGTGAACCCAGCCTCACATGAGACAAGCCAGAAGGTGTTCAGCAGATGATTATAATTAAAATTTGAAGTCCCAGCAAATTGTTCCTCATGCACTATAATAAAAGGAAATCAACCACAGCATTAGGGAAACCTATAACAGCTGAGGTCAGAAATAGCAATTTGATGAAGAGTCATCAGTTCTATTAGGATAAGGTTGGATCGAACAGCCTCAAAAAAGAAAAAAAAAAAAAAAAACTTCTTAGTTTTGTTGTAATAAGCGCTGACTGAGGTTGGTCTAAAAAAAAGGTTCTTCCACTGGAAAGAATATAGGATTCCACTTCTGATAGCAGATGTGCAAAAGGAGCCCTCAACTGAACCAGTGAAGTCCAGCAAGTCTTTGTCAGATATGGGCTATCTGGGGATATGGGTTTTTGTGAACCCTAGGCAGAAGTGGTTTCTAAGCTGCAACACGCACAGCTCTATAAAGAAAACCTCTTTACAAATTTCAGGGTTACCATTTGCACAAGAGGAACTCCTAAAGGTAGTAAATAAGAAGTCCTAAAAATTAGGTCACAGAGCGACCCCCCCTTCCCCATCCTTTTACAAGCCATAGCAAGGAAAGCCAAATAAACAATGCTAGGGATAAGGCCAAAAAGAAATATACTAGCCCCCAACACCCCAGAAGTACTTATAGTACCAGGGGAGTGAGAAAACCACGACGGGAAAATGTCAGGGGCAACAAGCAGTCTAACAGGGCTTTGGCTAGTGTTGTGTTCACTGAAAGTGCTTAGCTGTGAAAATGCAGGTGAGAATCTAGAAACGCTGGGAGGGTATGTGACAGTTCTGTGCCCAGCCATTATGTCATCGAGCTAGGAACATACAAAGTAGTAATGGTTGCTGCAGCACCTGAAAACAGTACTAAACTGTCGCTGAAAACAAATCAAAAGCCCTTAGTAAAGATACACTGAAATTCCAGACAGGAACAGCATCCTCAGTGCAGCAAGGAAAGAAAGGATAGGGTAAAAAAAGTAAACCATAACATTTGCCTTTTGTGGCAATAGCAGACAAATAATGGAGGAGGGTTCCCCCATGTGGCCAGCTTGCAAAGTACATAAAAAATAAATAAAATAGAATTTTAAAAAAAAGGGAAAATTAGGAACAACGGGCAACATTAGAGGCTGGGAAATTGTTGCGAAAAAACCAAGAGGAATCATGTGCGAAAATCCCACCCATTAGGTCACCTAACTCAATAAAATCTTGACAAGGTCAAGGTAAGTATTGGCGGCTGCAGCTCAAGAAACAGTGCTCAATTGGCACACACAAAAGCCATAACAAGAAACGGCTGTTCTAAAACGTACTTACTGCAAAACCAATGGTTTTATTCTATTCTATTATGCCGCGTACACACGACCGTTTTTCATGACGAGAAAAATGCAATTTTTTAAAATGGTCATTAAAAATGATCGTGTGTGGGCTTCAGATTATTTTTCACGACGTGAAAAATGGCCATGAAAAAATTGGAACATGCTCTAATTTTTCTCATCGTTTTTCACGTCGTCGTTTTTCTCGTCATGAAAAACAGGCGTGTATAGGCTTTAACGACGTGAAAAAAAAAAAAGCGCATGCTCAGAATCAAGTATGAGACGGGAGCGCTCGTTCTGGTAAAACTAGCGTTCAGAATGGAGATAGCACATTCGTCACGCTGTAACGGACTGAAGAGCACGAGGCTGAAAAGCGCAAATCATCTCTCACCAAACTTTACTAACACGAGGATCAGCAAAAGCAGCCCAAAGGTTGGCGCCATCCGAATGGAACTTCCCCTTTATAGTGCCGTCGTGCATTTCGTACGTCACCGCGCTTTGCTCTAGCATTTTTTTTCATGATCGTGTGTAGGCAAGGCAGGCTTGAGAAGAATCACGTCGAGAAAAACGTCGTTTTTTTCAATGACATTAAAAACTGTCGTGTGTGCGCGGCATCAGACCTTTCTGCTGCCTTTTAAACACCCTTGGCCTCTGAGACTCTGTTCTTTATGGGGTCTCCTCCTATCTAAGCGTACCTTCAGTGTCACCTACAACTTTATTTTTCTTAAGGGGTCACCAAAGTTCAGTCCTCTGATCACTTCTATTCTCTATCTACATACCCACCCTGGGTCAGATGATAACCTTCTAACTTCCCACTCCTTTAAATACCACCTCTAGGCTGAGGAAACCCAAATCAATCTCTACTCCTGTTTGCACTATATAAAAAAATTCTATAGAACTATAAAATCATTAATAATAATAAATTATAATATTAGTGCAACAAAAACGAGAGCACACTCAATTTAACAAAGCAAGAATACAACGCCCTAAGGATAAGCAGAAACAAGCAGAGCACTGCGACGGCTCTAACCTAGAGGTAACACTATCTGCAGCATCTTCAGCACACTGGCCTGACATGTTGCAAAGTCTTGTGAAACTGGAAAACAGACTGGATTATCCCTCAGGGATGCAGGGCTTTCACTGGGAGAACACCAGTATGAAGTGAGTAACCTGTGCTAATTGGACTGGAGAAACTTCCAGGATTTCACTCATCTGACATGAACCAACCAGCACTTGTTAGCTTACTGGAGAGGCTTCCAGGATTAAGCACATCCGGCATGATTTCAATGGCACCCATTCCAATGTATGCGACTTAAAAAAAAAAAAAAAAACTTTTAGTGCTGTACTATTATGTGTTTATATATATATATATATTACACACACTGTATATACTCGAGTATAAGCCGAGGCACCTAATTTTACCACAAAAAAAGGGAAAACGTATTGACTCGAGTATAAGCCTAGGGTGTCCATCTGCATGCCTCACTGTGCCCATGCCTAGACTGACGTTTAACATGGGAGTCCATGGAAGGGGTTCCCGGCTTTGAAAAATCGGTGCTCCCCGGCCGTAGGTCCCCAGACAAAAAAAATTTGCACACTTAGAGGAGAAATGGGGATACATATGTGCCAAGTTTCGGGTCCAGGAGACCTAAGACTGGCCAGTACCAGGTCCCCAAACTCACCTGAGAAATTACCGTTTAACATGGGAGTCTATGGAAGGGGTGCCTGGCTTTGAAAAATCAGCGCTCCCCGGCCGTAGGTCCCCCGGACAACAAACTTTGCACACTTGTAGGAGGAAGAGTGGGGCTACATGTGTGCCAAGTTTGGAGTCCAGGGGACCTACGGCCGGTCGGTACCGGAAATCCGGGAGATCAGGCGCTAAAACGTGACTCGAGTAAAAAAATGTGCTGAAAAACTCGGCTTATACTCGAGTATATATATATATATATATATATATATGTGTGTGTGTGGTGTGTGTGGTGTGTGTATCATCCTCAGTTTCCCAGCAGACGTCCGTGATTGGCGGAACACTGAACACAGTGTCTGCTGGGATGGGCGAGGATGAGAGAACGTTTGTGATAGGCGATTCTCAGCAGACACAGTTCCGCCTATCACGGAAGAGACCGCAAGTTTTAAACGATGGACGCCGCAGCCTTCAGGTACAATTTACAATGTTTAATTTTAATTCTAGGGAAACAGTGAGGATGGGCACATGTGAGGACGGGAACAGTAAGGTGGCAATGGGCTTAGTGAGGTTGCAATGGGTGGGCATTGTTGACCCTCAGCTTATACTCGAGTCAGTAAGTTTTCCCAGGTTTTTGTGGTAACATTAGGTACCTCGGCTTATACTCGGGTCGGCTTATACTCGAGTATATACGGTATATCCCCTGTGTAATAATAATCCTGTATAATAATAATAAATATATACGTTTTGAATCTATGTACACTTTCCTTTGTTGCTTTTTAATATGTTTTAGACTATTGTCTCTTAAGAAATCACATCAATAAATATTGTGAATTTTAATTCAGTTGCTTATATTCTTGGTGCTTATTAAAAATCCCAGGCTAATATTTTTATTACCAAATACTAAATTACAGATGCTGTTTACAAAAAGGTGCCCAAGTATGCTGTTCTTAATAAAATACTGTACATTTTCTTTTTTAAAACATCAAATACGGATTATTATTTTTTTTTTCAGGCTGGCTTACAAGTAGCCATCAGCATAAGGTATTGAATCATTTCATATACACATTACAAAATGTGAGCCTATTTCATAAACGTATTACAAAATGTGAGCCCAGAACACTATTAGTATGATCACTGTAATGTGAGCTCCCCCTTGTGGTTATTTACAGCAATCATTAGCCTACGGGTTTACAAGCTTTATAGTTATGCTTTATATTTATGCCACTACATACCAACAGGATTTCAACAAGTTAACAGTTTTTATTTAACATACCCCACCATTGTGTAAAAGATTAGATATACAGCTTGGTCAACACTTATTTTAATGTATGCAATCTATAACTATAAGAGGATGAGAACTGCCACAGTTTGCTTTGGCCATTTAAAGTGGTTCTGTATGCAAACAGGGAAAACTGCAGAGGGGTTGTAATCTATGGAATAATAAAAAAAATAAAAAAAAAAATAAAAACACACACGTGTCAAAATGAGGTTAAGCCTTGTACATACGGGCTAAAAATTCAACAGGAACCAGTAATTTTCGGCCTGTGTGTACAGCTGTCTGTTCCACAGAAGATGGGCTCACGACCGGCTTCTGTTAAAACGGGCATGCTAAAAAAACAGCATCCGTCCTGCATCGGATCAGCCAGTGCCTATCAGTGTGTTGCAGCAGGGAGGCAGTACCCCTGTCAGAAAACAAAGGCACAGTGGGGCAGATCACCACACTAACATGGCTTGTGTTAGTATGGCGACATCTCAATTATTTTTTTTTGATCAGTCCACTGGGTTGAACAAAAAAACTTCTAGTATGTACCAGGCTTTAGCAGTAAAGCAATCTTCTGTGTCTGTCAGAGCTTGCTATTCCTTTTATAATACTGTTATAATACTGACAGTCACTGTAGAAGCAAATCATACGTTACAAATCTGCATTCAGCCGTTCTTTATACAGTATATTACCAAAAGTATTGGGACGCCTGCCTTTACACACATGAAGTTTAATGGCATCCCAGTCTTAGTCCGTAGGGTTCAATATTGAGTTGGCCCACCCTTTACAGCTATAACAGCTTCAGCTCTTCTGGGAAGGCTGTCCACAAGGTTTAGGAATGTGTCTATGGGAATGTTTGACCATTCTTCCAGAATTGCATTTGTGAGGTCAGGCACTGATGTTGGACAAGAATGCCAGTCTCGCAGTCTCCGCTCTAATTCATCCCAAAGGTGTTCTATTGGGTTGAGGTGCAGGTCAATCAAGTTCCTCCACCCCAAACTCGCTCATCCATGTATTTATGGACCTTGCTTTGTGCACTGTTGCGCAGTCATGTTGGAACAGGAAGGGGCCGTCCCCAAATTGTTCCCGCAAAGTTGGGAGCCTGAAACTGTCCAAAATGTCTTTGTATGCCGACACCTTAAAGAGTTCCATTCACTGGACTTAAGGGGCCAAGGAAAACCCCTAAAAAAAAAAAAAAAAAAAAAAAAACCCCACACCATAATTTCCCCACCACCAAATGATTTGGATCAGTGCACATATTTGCGCAGTGGTTTATCAACTGGAAATTGTCAGGAAAAAATATCATTATTGTACGCACACAGTATATAACAAAAATTGTTCGGTAAAATATAAAAGATGATGTTACTCCGAGTAAACAGATTCCAAACGTGTCATGCTTTAAAAATGTGCACACCTATGGAATGGCGACAAGCTACGCTACTTAAAAATCTGCATATGTTACCAGTTTAGAGTTATACAGCTGGTCTGGTGTTAGAATTATTGCTCTCGCTCTGACATTCACAGCAATACCTTACGTGTGGTGCAATTGCTGTTTACATAAGCATGCAGGACCTACGTATGCGTTCAAATTTGCACGTGAGCACAGGGGGACGGCAACGCTTTCATTTTTTTCTATTATTAATTTAAAAAAATCTTTACACTATGTCTTTACATTCTTTTTAAATCAACCTTTTTGCCATTACAAGAGATTAACAACATCCCCCCTTTCACCATGTGTAAAAGTGATCCAGTGGCTGTATAGTCACTCAGATCACTTTTAAATTATAGAGCATTGCTGGCTCCAAAAGACCCACTGAAACCTGAAGCTGTACAAGTACATCTGTTTCGATCAGAATGCTGGCTGAAAAAAACTAAACTATGTATGGCCAGCCTGCCGCCCTGTACACACGGCCGAGAATCCCGTCAGGAAAAAAAAAAACTTTGTTTTTCCTGACGAGATTCCTGGCAAGCTTTTCTTGCCAAGCCATGCATACAGATGGCCATTCAAAAGAACCGCTCGTCACATTCAATGACGTCGTTTCCATCTTGCTTCACCCTACACTACCCTTGTAAGCTACCGCGCGCATGCGTCGAAGTCTCATCAAGCATGCGCGGGCTTACCGGAGGACAGGTACGCTTGTAGCCTCACACACACAGACAGAGTTTTCTCGTCGGGAAACCGGCCGACGAGAATCCCGATGAGAAAATAGAGAGCAGGTTCTCTATTTTTCTCGTTGAGATTCCCGGCAGTTTTCTCAACAAGAAAACATACACACGACCGGTTTTCTCTGCAAAAAGCTCTGCCAGCAGTTTTCTTGCCGAGAAAACCGGCCGTGTGTATGAGGCTTAAGACTAACCAGATTAGACTTGGTAGCCATGACAGAAAGTTTTCATTTGCTTGTGAAACGTGGAAATTACTCTAAACTTTGCATTTGAAAAGACAGAAATGTCTCTCAATGAGTAATTTTGTAGCAGCACATTGTCTAAGAATCATGCATGTTAAATAAAAACCACCATGTCCAATTAACAGTGTATACATACAGTACATTTTACATAAAACAAACACTCACAGACACATATTCAGGGATAGAGAGTTGATCCTCTGGTAGAGATTTCAGGTCGTCGTACATTTCCTGCGTCAGTTCCAGGTCACGTAAACTACGACGCATGTCACCTGTTCGCTCCCTTAATTGGCAGTTCATCTCTTCAGATTGCTTAAGCCTTTGCAAAATTGTTTCCATTTCCTTTTTCTTAATTTCTTGATCCCTCCTAATGATAGAAAGTTATTACATTTCAATTCTAGGATAAGAAATGCACTCATAAATAAAATATAACACAACAGGCTCCACATCATTAGCTCTAAGGAGTAAGAAAGCAACTACATTGAATAAGGACTATAGAAGTAAACACAGTTATGTGCATAATTCTATTGGAATATACAACATTCTGTCACTAGTGCTAGAGTATATCAAGCACCACAGTGCAAAGGTTCTTTTAAAATAGGCATGGATCCAAGCATACAGGTCAGCTATGCATCATTAAATTACATTTTATTACAATAAAGTCTGTATAAGATGTGGTCAGAAAAAATTAATAATAATAATATCACGATCCCAGAATGAAGTGGGCACCCTTCAACTTTTTCAAAGTCCACACAACAAATAAAAAGTAGTAAAAGTCTAACAATATCAGTTCAAGTAGGCTTGCTCACCAGGTATAGGACCAACTTTTTATCTCGGGGACTTTTATTGAGCCATGCTATGGGCTCACTTGGACATTAAACAGACAATAAACAACACCCTTATTCTTAAATAATAATCCATAAACATTCACTACTTAAAGTGATTGTAAACCTAATTATTTTTATAAAGAGGTTCAACTTATCTGCTCTGTTTAATGGTATTGCACAGAGCGGCGGCTTACCTCCTCTTCTGGGGTCCCCTACCAGCAATCCTCTTCTGCGTGTGCTCCCATAGCAAGCCGTTTGCTATGGGGACACATATGCAGGCTTTCTCCTGAGCAGGGCGCTGGGAGTCCATTAGGCACGCACAGCACAGCTAGGCCCTGCCCCCACCTGACAGCATTTGACCGACAGCAGCAGGAGCAAACAGCTCCTGCTGCTATCGGCAAAGCCTGTGAGGGCAGGGAGATGGAAGAGAAGACCTGCAGCTAGGCAGAACACTTTTTTTCTTTGCCTAATCATACTTACCTATGTGGATGGAGCATCAGACTGATGCTGCATCTGTCCCTGGGCATCTCTGCACTAGGAACTGAGCCACCGAACACCGCCGATGGCTCTGTTCTCACTCCTCCCTGAGCAGAGCGATGCTGACTGTCAGTCAGCATAGCTTCTGCTCCACTTCTCAGCACTTATTGGAGCGCTGAGCAGTGGAGGGGCGGGGAGCGGCTGTCTCAGCGGCTTGCTGAGATTGCCATCAATCAGGGCAGCTGGCGGATCCAGACTTGGAAGTCGGGATGACGCGTTCCCCCCGACTGATGGTAGCGACGTCAGCGGAGAGCGGACTTCAGACGGCTCTCTGCTAAAAACGGGACACAGGAGTGCAAATGAATTGCACTTCTGTGACCCAGAGGAGAAGTCCATCCTAAAAAGCTCAGGCTGCACTTCTCCTTTAACACTAAATATCTGAATTGTGTAAAAGCCTACAATTGCGAGACAGAACAATGCTTACTTTTTACTGCACTGCAGCACCAGTAAGGCCGGCCATACATGGTTCAAACCATTATTGGAGCAGGCTGAATGTACCAAGTTGATTGATTAATCAACTTGGGTACAACCAGCCTGCTGGATTCTCTTACGATTATCGCTTGCGGCTAGTAAAGCCGATAGTAATAATCACTGTCTTCTCCTGGTGGGGATGGCCTCCCCTGCCCTTGCCAGGAACAGAAAATTGTTTGGCAGGAGAGATTCCCCTGTCAGCAATCTCTGTGTTGATGGGGGAATCGTGCAAAAAAATTTTCTGCAACCTATGGTCGCAGAAAGGAAATTTGCACCATGTATGGCATGCCTAAGTGGAAGAGCCCTAATTTTTTTTACAGGCGAAATAAGACACTGCAATAGTCTCTCTGGAGTTGTAATGTGGCCAGGCTCCAGAGTTGTTGAATAGGTTATTTTAAAATCGGTTATTTAAAACAGCATTGAAAATTGGAAAGGCAAAACAAAAAAATTATGTATTGATCATCATAATCATCATCGCAATCTTCAGTTTATTCTAGGAGTCAAAGAAGCAACAAGCTGAGCAGGTTAGCCCTCATTTCTCCTTGCCTGGCTACCGACTTACATTATGTTCATCACAGGGGGTACCAAGGATACCAAAGTCTTCCTATGGTAATTGAAAAACTAATCCTGCCCTGGGGACTGAAGCCTATTTCAAACTTTGAGACAGTTTCTAGGACTTTGATCCTGGTCGCAAATGAATTGCCTAAGGTTTTTAGTAGAACAGCCAGTAATAGCTTAAAGACATCAGTAACTGGTGACAGGCGCTTGTGTGAGTGCTTTTCTTGTTTGTTTAATTCCTTTATGGCATATAGCTCTAAAATTATGCAGACACTCCTAAACAACACATACCATATCTACACATTAGCAAGCAAGTTTTACTGTAGATGTGTCATTGCTGTGATACGATGTGCCAGTATTCCATAATTCAGTGTGATATACATTTTTTCATAATATGCTTCTAAACCAGTTGTAGTCTAAAGAAATTACATTTAGTAAACATTTCTGTCAAGAATATTGACAAAGTTTTACAAAAGTTGCCATTGTATTGTTACAACCCAATATGAACTGATTGCTATTTTCATAAGAAAACTAAATATGGCAAACAAAACATTTGGACTTGGACAAAGTTCTCCCCTATCTATCTCAGCATCACCTACAACTCCACCTCCTCCTCTTCCTTAGAATAGGTCTCCCATGGCTCGGTCCTGTGACCCCTTCTATCCTCTATCTACGACTCCTCCCTGGGTCAGTGTTTAACCTCCTGTGGTTTCCAATATCATCTCTACACCAGCAGCACCAAAATCTCTTTCTCTACTCCTCAGTTTACCCCTACGGTCTTCCTTGTGCATCACTAATTTACTAACTGACATATCAGCATGAATATCACATCACTTCCTTAAAGCGGAGTTTCACCCAAAAATGGAACTTTTCGGAACCCTCCCCCCCTTCGGTGACACATTTGGCACCTTTCAGGGGGGAGGGGGGGTGCAGATACCTGTCTAAGACAGGTATTTGCACCCACTTCCGGGCATAGACTCCCGTGGGAGTCACGCCACTTCCTGTGACCCCCTGCTGTCTCCTGGGAAACACACTGTTCCCAGGAGAGAGCGGGGACCAGTGACAGCGCGCCGCGCTACTCGCACATGCGCAGTAGGGAACCGGGCAGTGAAGCCGCAAGGCTTCACTTCCTGATTCCCTCACAGAGGATGGCGGCGGGTGCATCCAAGGACCGAGCGATTGCTCAGCCTCGTCTGCCGACATCGCGGGCGTGCTGGACAAATAAGCGTACATTTTTTAAAAGTCAGCAGCTGCAGTATTTGTAGCTGCTGGCTTTTAAAAAAATAAATTCGGATGGACCTCCGCTTTAAACTCAATCTTTCAAAATCTTCCTCTTCTTGTACAGTGCCTTGCAAAAGTATCCACCCCCTTGGCTTTTTACCTATTTTGTTACATTACAGCCGTTAGTTCAATGTTTTTTTAACCTGAATTATATGTGATGGATCAGAACACAAATAGTCTAAGTTGGTGAAGTAAAATTAGAAAAATATATACATAAAACAATTTTTCAGAAATAAAAAAGCAGATAATTGGTATGTGCGAACATATTCACCCCCCTTTGTTATGAAGCCCAAAAAAAGCTCTGGTGCAACCAATTACCTTTAGAAGTCACATAATTAGTGAACTGATGTCCACCTGTGTGCAATCTAAGTGTCACATGATCTGTCATTACATATACACACCTTTTTGAAAGGCCCCAGAGGCTGCAACACCTAAGCAAGAGGCACCACCAACCAAACACTGCCATGAAGACCAAGGGACTCTCCAAACAAGTAAGGGACAATGTTGTTGAGAAGTACAAGTCAGGGTTAGGTTATAAAAAATATCCAAATATTTGATGATCCCTAGGAGCACCATCAAATCTATCATAACCAAATGGAAAGAACATGACACATGCGTGCGGGAGCCGCCAGTCATGGCATGATCCCTTTACAAACGGCACGATCGTGCCCTTTCTAAAGTGCGCATTCGTCGAATATATCGGTGCACAGGTATATTGTAGATATCTCGTAAACCGTGCAGGTTTAGGAGATATTTGCAGCACCTACAGGTAAGCCTTAATATAGGCTTACCTGTAGGTAAAAGTGGTTGTACAGGAGTTTACAACCACTTTTAGACCCCTTTCACACTAGGGCGGTTTGCAGGCGCTATTGCGCTAAAAATAGCACCTGCAAGCCGACCCTAAACAGCGGCTGCTGTTTCTCCAGTGTGAAAGCCCGAGGGCTTTCACACTGGAGCGGTGCGCTAGCAGGACCGCTCCAAAAGTCCTGCTAGCTGCATCTTTGGAGCGGTGTGTTTACCGCTCCTCCACCACTCCTGCCCATTGAAATCAATGGGACAGCGCGGCACTAACCCTTTTTCGGCCGCTAGCGGGGGTTAAAACCGCACCGCTAACGGCCGAATACCGCCGCAATTCCGACGGTAAAGAAAACAAAAATAGCGGCGCTTTACCGCCACCGCACCTCCCGCCCCAGTGTGAAAGGGGCCTAACTCCCATCTGAAACCCCACACTTTGGCATTCCATATCTGCACCGGGTTCTCTGAGAGGTGAACCACATTTTTACCAAGGCAATCCTCTTACAGCACATTGCTAAAGTACGTAAATTCATGGATTTGAGGTCTATGTGATAGCAGCCCTGATGCCAAGCTGACAATTGTTTGTAAGGGAGCAATGTATGTGATTTTAAGATTTAATAAAATAAAACAGCAACAAGACCATGAGAATAAAGAAGTACCGTATATACTCAAATATAAGCCGAGGCACCTAATTTTACCACAAAAAACTGGGAAAACTTATTGACTCGAGTATAAGCCTAGGGTGTCCATCTGCATGCCTCACTTTGCCCATGTACATGCCTCACTGTGCCCAATCTCCCTACCTAATCTCCGGCGCTGTGTGACTAGACTGATGTTTAACATGTAACTACATGTGTGCCAAGTTTAGGGTCCAGAGGACCTAGGGCCGGCCGGTACCGGGTCCCCAAAATCACTGGAGAAATGACTGTTTAACATTGGAGTCTATGGAAGGAGTGCCCGGTTTGAAAAATCGGTGCTCCCCCGCTGTAGGTTCCCCAGACAACAAACAAAGTTTAAGATGGACACAGACTCGAATATAAGCCGAGGGGGCATTTTCAGCACAAAAAATGTGCTGAAAAACTCGGCTTATACTCGAGTATATACGGTAATAGTGGATGGCTTCAAAAATAGCAGCAACAATTATTATATTTGAAAGTAGAACTATAGGCAGAACTATTAAGAGGAAAAACACATATAGGAGAGATAGAGGTGCTGCGAAACCCGGTAAACGGAGAGAAGGGACAGTTTCCCCAGTGGGGCTTTGGACAGCAATGTGTACGTGTCAAAGGAATGTACAATGGATAGAAAAAAGCAATACATTTATTGAGAATCAAGCAATCATCATTGGTGGTTACAATGCAACATATAAACAGATAAATAAAGGCAGAACTATTTTTTTTTATTTTTTTTCGATAGAGCAAGGGTGGGTTATAACCCCCGTCAGATTTTCTTTTTTTTGCCATCTGTGTCCCATTGCGGAGATGTCCCTTCACTTTCTGTCCCATAGTCAAACAAGAAGTGAGAGGAAATCCCTGCAAATGAAGGGAATTCTTTGGGGACCAAAACTATTTTTCCCCCACCCACCATGGGAAGGTTTCCCCTCTATTATGTTTCTGGGGACAACCCAAAACGTGTTACTTTCAATGATAATGGTAAACAGGACAAATAAAGAGGGCGAATTTCCTTAACAGAGGCACAGACATCAATAAAAACTGCCAGGCATTCTAATCCTTCTCCACTCTATCCAAAACTAAAACAAAAGTTTTGCCTTTAGTTATACTTTAAGTTAAATGATTCGATTTTCCACCCTGCACTCATTTAAAAATAGGTAAAATTGTTAATATAGTTCATGTAATTCGCACCCAGCATTGCATACTTACATGCTAAAATTAATATTATAACCAGACAGATAACTTGGTGTACCAGCAATTATGTTTCGAGCCTTTAAATAAATAATAAAAAAAAAAAAAAGAAAAGTGCTCTAATTGCAGGCACTGAATACCATGCTTTATTCTGGGTACAAATTCCTACCTGACATCTTCCTGTTGGATTTTGGTCTGGGTTTCAAGTTTGTGTGTTAGGATTTGTTTCTGATAAAGTGCATCATTCAATTTCTCTTCAAGTTCTTCAATCTACATAAATTCAATGCAAACGTAAGTTTAATGAGGTCACAAATGTTATTATTGCAATACAGTATGGGCAATGAAACGAAAAAAAGAATAAGAATTAGAATAAGACACTTAAGAGCAATACACCATACCTTTGGAATTTAATGCATACTGGGTAAGAGTTAAACTGTTAAAATGTTAATCAATAAGCTAAATTTACAGCATTTATTTAATATTCTATGATTAAATTGTGTACATTCCACTGTACACTGGCCATTTGAATTCTATAGAAGTAGCAGCAAAACAACTTCCTATACAATAAGATTTGGACAACTTTTGGATAAATGGAGCCACCTAGTGATCAGAAATAGAAATATTATACTCATAATAATATGCATCAGTGAAAAAAAAAAAAAAAAGTGGTAATTTTTTATTATTTTTTTTGGTAAGGAAAGTTGAAAGCATTTAATTTGAATGAAGTTATTTATCCTGCAAGCAGGTGTTGCCATTTCAGAGAAGTATCAATAATTTAGGCAGCATTCACATGTGAGCAACAGAATGGTTTTTTTTGGTGCGTTTGTCCAGTAACAGCATAGAGCAGTCATTTACTTGAATTGGCTGCCTGATGTACAACAAACACAACAAAATAACGCTTGTACATTTTGCATTCTGTGTTTTGCAGTGATTTTTGCACAATTTAGGGTAGAACTGCTAGCCCTGTTTATCAGCAGCAATCTCTTCTCTACATCCCTTCAAAGTGCTAAATTTAGATAAAATCCTTATTTATCTGTCAATAGCACAGAGGAGGGGACAGAGAGCTGAAGTTAGAGCTCTTGTACAATGTGTGAGAGCCGATTGGTGGAAATGCACACACCCCCTTCCACACACAGCACAGGAACGAAGTAACAATGCAGAGCTGTGTGCTGAGCTCTCCTCCCCTGTCACCATTTTAGCTCTGGTGTCAGGATAACTTCTACAAAGTGACTCATGCTGATAACAGAGAAACAAAGCGCCAGAGAGAAATGACACTTAGGCCTCGTACACACGGCCGATTTTCTCGGCAAGAACCAGCAAGAAACTTGCTGGCAGAGATGTCTTGCCGAGTAAATCGGTCGTGTGTACGCGGCTATCGGGTTTCTCGTCGAGAAAACCGACAAGTAACCTAGACGAGAAAATAGAGAACCTGCTCTCTATTTTCTCGTCTAGATTCTCGTCAGCCTGTTTCGACGAGAAAAGTGAGTGTGTGTACACTTACCTGTCCGCCGGGAAGCCCGCGCATGTTCGAAATGAATTCGACGCATGCGCGGTAGCTTCCTAGGCATAGATAGGGTATACCAAGATGACGGCATCGAATGTGACGAGCGCATGCTCGTCGTAGTCGATGACGTCACCGCGTACGCTCCATTCAAAGAACCGCGGGTTCTTTGAATCGAGCGTGTGTACACTCGGCCGGGACAATTTTCTTGTCCAAGAATCTCGTCGAAAAAAACGACATGTTTTTTTCGACGAGAATCTCGGCCGTGTGTACGAGGCCTAAGAGTTCTGGAGATAGACAAGTAAACACTACAGATATATGTGCTTTGTTCAACTACTTTAAGAAATAATGAAACCACAAGCTTGATGAGCGTTGTGCCACCTTTTTCAGCTCGTTTCCGAAAACACTGGCAGAAACGTGCATTTCTGTCCGTGTTCTGAGAACGCTTAGGTGTGATTGCAGCGGCTGGCGGAGAAGACACTAGCACAGCCCACTTAACTCTATGGGTAGTTGGATGTAAACGGACTACCTGTCTGTTTACATCCGAATGTCATCCGATTCACCCGATGGGGAACAGATCCCCCATATGTCTCTTTTTAGCAGATAGGATGTCGACGGGTGTAAATAGACACATGTCCTTTCACATCCGCCACACCATAGAGGGCAATTGATGGTCCCATCAGGTCCACCTAGAAAACTAACAAGTGGGCTCTATTGGTCTGCCCATGTGAAAAGAGCCTTAGCCTTAAAAAAAAAAAAAAATAATCTTTCTCCCTCATGATTTCCTCTCCATAACAATAGCATATTACATCACTTTGACTTTTATTATATAAATAAATGTAACAAAGAAGAAGGGTAGGGTCTCTGGAAACCTATTGATACCCCTCTGACTTACACAAATACAGCTCACATCCCAAACCAAGAAACTCACTTTAGTCAAGTATTCCCCTTTCAGGTTGTCAATCATGAGGTTTTTCTGGGAGAGTTCTATCTTCACTAGCTGGAGATTATGAAGGAGCTCTTTCCTTTCAATCAGATGTCTGGTGACTTTCGAGGACCCATTGCGCTCTTCTGAAGAAGAGATTTCATCTGTGGGGACGGTTGTTTCCAGACTTATATCTTCAGACTCCAGAGAGCTGGAAATATTAACTTTTTTGCCTGCTTTTCTTGACATGTTCTCGCTTTATATAGGCCAAGTTGAAATATACACTGCAAAAAATAAAAAAAAATAAAAATGTAAAATAAACTATTTAAGAGAAAGTAAGTAATTTACAACAGTGATCATCAACCCTGTCCTCAGGGCCCACTAACAGGCCAGGTTTGCAAGATAACTGAAATACATCACAAGTGATCTAATTTCCTGCTCAGTGATTGCAGTATTCTTGTCTGCATCCTCCAAGGTAATACATAAAACCTGGCCTGTTAGTGGGCCCTGAGGACAGGGTTGATGACCACTGATTTACAACTATCTTCCATTATCAAAGCTTAAAAGGGGTTTTAAAGGTTCGTGTTTTTTTTCACTTTAATGCATCCTATGCATTAAAGTGAAAAAACACCTCACTGTCACTGGACCCCCAGCCCCCCCGTTTTACTTACCTGAGCCCGTTCACCTGCTCTGCGCGTCCACGGCGTCCTCTTCTCCACGGAGTCTCGGCGTTGATTGGATAGATTGATAGAAGCACAGCCATTGGCTCCTGCTGCTGTCAATCAAATCCAAATGACGCGGCCGCCGGGGGGGCGGGACCAAGTTATGAACGCTGACTGTATGACACGGGAGCATGCCCGCAAGCTAACCCCCTTGGGAGAGAGCTTCTCAGAGGGGGTTAGCTATTGCAAGGAGGAGCCGCGAGAGCCGACGTGGGAACCCAGAAGAGGACGATCGGGGCTAAGTTTGTTTTGCACAAACTGCACAGTGGAGGTAAGTATGACATGTTTGTTATTTAATTATTTTTTTAAATAAACCTTTAAAAAAGGGGTTGTAAAGGCAGAAGGTTTTTTTTATCTTAATGCATTCTATGCATTAAGATAAAAAAACCTTCTGTATGTAGCAACCGCCCACAGCCCCCCTAATTACTTAATTACTTCTCTCCAGCGATGTCCACGAGTGTCTTAGCTGTTTGGGACTCTCTTCCTGATTGACTGAGACACAGCAGCGGTGCCATTGGCTCTCACGGCTGTCAAAGTCAGTTAGCCAATCAGGGGAGAGAGAGCGAGCCGGGTTGGGGCTCCGTGTCTGAATGAACACACAAAGCTGTGACTCGGCTCGGGTGCCCCCATAGCCAGCTGCTAGCTGTGGGGGCACTCGACAGGAGGGAGGTGTAAGGAGCAGTGAAGAGGGACCCAAGTAGAGGAGGACCTGGGCTGCTCTGTGCAAAACCACTGCAACAAAGCGGGTAAGTATAACATGATTGTTATTTTTTAAAACAAGACTTTACAATCACTTTAAGGCTCGGTTCACACTGCTGCGACTTGGGATCCGACTTGTGAGACCCCAAGCCCCGTGACATGTGAAATGCCACGTTAGTCAATGAGAGCTGTCTTAATTAGCACTACTGAAGTCGCTCCGACTTTAGAAAGGGTCCCTGTACTACTTCAAGGTGACTTCTATCCAACTTGTGCCCATAGACTTTAATTGAAGTCGCCTCCAAGTCGGATCCTCATCTATATTGATGCGATTTGGATCCGACATTACAGGAAGATTACCCAGGCATTCTATTAACCACTTAAGGACCGCTGCCTGTACATATACGTCAGCAGAATGGCACGGCTGGGCATTAGCACGTATATATACGTCCCCTTTAAGATGCCCAGCCGTGGGCGGCGCGCTTGCGACCCGGTCCTGAGCTCTGTACCCGCGGACCCGATCGCCGCCGGTGTCCCGTGATTGGGTCACAGAGCTAAAGAACGTGGAGAGGTAAGTGTAAACAAACCTTTCCCCGTTCTTCCTAGTGAAAGTGTCACTGATCAGTGATGTCACATGCCAAGCCACGCCCCCACACAGTAAGAATCCCTCATTAGGTCACACTTAACCCCTTCAGCGCCCCCTACAGGTTAACCCCTTCACTGCCAGTGTAATTTTCACAGTAATCAGTGCATTTTTATAGCACTGATCGCTGTAAAAATGACAATGGTGCCAAAATGGTGTCAAAAGTGTCCGATGTGTCTGCCATAATGTCACAGTCATGATAAAAATCGCTGATCGCCGCCATTACTAGTAAAAAAAAAAAATATATATATATAAAAATGCCATAAAACAGTCCCATATTTTGTAGACGCTATAACTTTTGCGCAAACTAATCAAACGCTTATTGCGATTTTTTTTTTTTTACCAAAAATATGTAGAAGAATACGTATGGGCCTAAACTGAGAAAAAAAAAAAAAAAGGAGGATTTTTGTACTCACCGTAAAATCCTTTTCTCTGGTATCCATGGACTCACACGGCGTCTCTTATTCACTGTACACGTGGGTTATGTCCCTGCTTGCAGGAGACCTAGGCAGAATGTGAGAGGTTATACATACATTCTAAAAGCCAGAGTTGAACAGCCCCGCCCAGGGGGGCGGTACCTCCGGACATAAGCCACCCCCTGCAGTCAGCAGACCTCAGTTCGTAACAAAGCAGTACAAACCTTAAAAAGGAAGGGTGGTTGCCGTATCAGTCCATGGATGTCAGAGAAAAAGGATTTTACGGTGAGTACAAAAATCCTATTTTCTCTTATCATCCATGGACTGACATGGCGTCTCTTATTCACTGTACACGTGGGATGTCCCAAAGCAGTGTCAAGAGGGATGGGAGCAGTATAAATGGAAAAACCAAAAAACTTCACTCCAAACAAGGCAGAGCTCCTCAACGGAGGAGGTGCAACTCTAAACAGTGGCCTGCAACACCTTGCGGCTGAAGGAAGCATCCGAAGATGTAGCCACATTAACCTTATAAAACGTAGAAAAGGTATGAACAGACGACCAGGTCGCCGCCTTGCACACTTGTGCAACCGACGCTTGATGTCGGAAAGCCCAGGAAGCACCAATTGCCCCGGTGGAATGCGCCGTGCCCGGAAAGGAAGGTGCCCGCCCCTTGAGAGCATAGGCTTGAATGACGTTTTTTTCTGATCCACCTAGAAATGGTGGCAGACGAAGTCGCTTGGCCCTGCTTCGGACCAGAGGCAGTCACAAACAGTGAGTCAGACTTCCAAAAAGAAGCAGTAGCAGACAGGTACGCCCACAAGACTTGTACCACGTCCATGTGTGAAGCACAAACTCTCTGGGACGTGATGGGTGAGGACACAAGGACGGGAGGACAATGTCCTCATTTAGGTGAAAGGCCGATACCACCTTTGGCAAAAAAGAAGAAGGTGGCGGACGCAACACCGCCCTATCCTTATGGATGACCCAATATGGCGACTTGCAGGACAAGCCGCCAACTCAGACACTCGTCTAACAGAAGCAACTGCCACTAAAAGGGCCACTTTCTGAAACAAAGTCAAGAGGGGAATATCCCTGATATCCTCAAAAGGAGGTTCCTGGAGAACCGAGAGTACCAATTCAGATCCCACGGGGGGGAGAGGAGGCTTGACGGGAGGGAGCACATGGAGAACCCCCTGCACAAAAAGGTGTTAACCAAGGAATGACCCGCTAGTGGTCGCTGAAAGAAGACGGCCAAGGCCGAAATCTGACCCTTAATGGTACTCAAAGCGAGCTTTTGGGCCACTCCATGCTGCAGGAAATGCAAGATTCTAGGGACGGAATATGTACCAGATCGGCGTACCAGTGACGCCGAGGCCAATCCAGAGCAATGAGGAACACCGGAATTCCCTCGGTCGCCACCCTGCGCAGCAGGTGAGGGAGCAACTGCAGCGGAGGATACAGTGCCTTGCGAAAGTATTCGGCCCCCTTGAACTTTTCATCCTTTTGCCACATTTCAGGCTTCAAACATAAAGATATAAAATTTTAATTTTTTGTGAAGAATCACCAACAAGTGGGACACAATTGTGAAGTGGAACGAAATCTATTGGATATTTTAAACTTTTTAAACTAAGAAATAAATGAAAAGTGGGGCGTGCAAAATTATTCGGCCCCCTTGCGTTAATACTTTGTAGAGCCACCTTTTGCTGCGATTACAGCTGCAAGTCGCCTGGGGTATGTCTCTATCAGTTTTGCACATCGAGAGACTGAAATTCTTGCCCATTCTTCCTTGCAAAACAGCTCAAGCTCAGTGAGGGTGGATGGAGAGTGTTTGTGAACAGCAGTTTTCAGCTCTTTCCACAGATTCTCGATTGGATTCAGGTCTGGACTTTGACTTGGCCATTCTAACACCTGGATACGTTTATTTGTGAACCATTCCTTTGTAGATTTTTCTGTATGTTTGGGATCATTGTCTTGTTGGAAGATAAATCTCCGTCCCAGTCTCAGGTCTTTTGCAGACTCCAACAGGTTTTCATCCAGAATGGTCCTGTATTTGGCTGCATCCATCTTCCCCTCAATTTTAACCATCTTCCCTGTCCCTGCTGAAGAAAAGCAGGCCCAAACCATGATGCTGCCACCACCATGTTTGACAGTGGGGATGGTGTGTTGAGGGTGATGAGCTGTGTTGCTTTTACGCCAAACCTATCGTTTTGCATTGTGGCCAAAAAGTTCGATTTTGGTTTCATCGGACCAGAGCACCTTCTTCCACATGTTTGGTGTGTCTCCCAGGTGGCTTGTGGCAAACTTTAGACAAGACTTTTTATGGATATCTTTGAGAAATGGCTTTCTTCTTGCCACTCTTCCATAAAGGCCAGATTTGTGCAGTGTACGACTGATTGTTGTCCTGTGGACAGACTCTCCCACCTCAGCTGTAGTTCTCTGCAGTTCATCCAGAGTGATCAAGGGCCTCTTGGCTGCATCTCTGATCAGTCTTCTCCTTGTCTGAGCTGAAAGTTTAGAGGGACAGCCAGGTCTTGGTAGATTTGCAGTGGTCTGATACTCCTTCCATTTCAAAATGATCGCTTGCACAGTGCTCCTTGGGATGTTTAAAGCTTGGGAAATCTTTTTGTATCCAAATCCGGATTTAAACTTCTCCACAACAGTATTACGGACCTGCCTGGTGTGTTCCTTGGTCTTCATGATGCTCTCTGCGCTTTCAACAGAACCCTGAGACTATCACAGAGCAGGTGCATTTATACAGAGACTTGATTACACACAGGTGGATTCTATTTATCACCATCAGTCATTTAGGACAACATTGGATCATTAAGAGATCCTCGCTGAACTTCTGGAGTGAGTTTGCTGTACTGAAAGTAAAGGGGCCGAATAATTTTGCACGCACCACTTTTCAGTTTTTTATTTGCTAAAAAAGTTTAAAATATCCAATAGACTTCGTTCCACTTCACAATTGTGTCCCACTTGTTGGTGATTCTTCACAAAAAGTAAAACTTGTATATCTTTATGTTTGAAGCCTGAAATGTGGCAAAAGGATGAAAAGTTCAAGGGGGCCAAATACTTTCGCAAGGCACTGTAAATGTATATCAGGTGATAATGACCCTATGGGGCCACTAACGCATCCGCCCAAGGATCCCTGGATCTGGCCACAAACCTCGACACCTTGCGATTGAGTCGAGAGGCCATCAGGTCCACATCCGACGTGCCCCACCGTCGCCAAAGGAGTTGAAAAACCTCCGGGTGCAAGGACCACTCTCCCTGGTCCAGCGTCTGGCGACTCAAATAGTCCGCCAGCCAATTGTCTATGCCCGGAATGTAAACGGCCGACAGAGCCGGCACGCTTCTTTTAGCCCACTTCAGGATACGGGCGAACTCGGAAGCCGCGATCCTGCAATCTCTCAGACCACGAGGAGAAGCACAGTTTGATGGCCCATATTTCCAGAACATTGATCGGAAAATGGGCTTCGTCCGGAGTCCAAAGCCCTTGGGCTGACAGGACTCCCCAGACTCCACCCCAGTCTGTCATTTGCTGGAAAGGAAGGACCCTGCTTACAGCGGGCCTCCTTACCCTAGCTAGACTGAGGAAGAAGAGTGCTTTTACCTCCCATGACATCCTTGATGATGTCATCCAGCGTAGCACCTAAAAGGCTACCACCTTTAAATGGTAGATCCGTCAGAAGCTTCCTTAGGAGGCTAGGTCAGCAGACCAGCATTTCAACCAGATAAGATGACGCAATACCACCGCCGAGGCAGAGACCCTGAAAATTAGGGGCCGCGTCGAACGTGGCGTCGCAACCTAAACCAGGCCCTGCACCATTTGGAGGGCCAGAGCAAGTGTCTGGAGGAAGAATATGCTCCTGTACAGTCTGGTGCAAAATTTTTGCCCATCCCGTAAGTGTCTGAGACACAAGGGTCGCCGCTACCACAGGCCGTAGGGCGGACCCCAACAAGGCAAACATGGCTCTGCTCACCACTTCTGACCTCCTGTCAGCGGGGTCCTTAAATACAGGAGTCCCCTCCATCGGGAGAGTGGTGGCCTTGTTCAACCAGGCGACTGGAGGTTCGACCACTGGGGGAGAAGCCCACGTTTTAAAGTAGGGTATCTTCAAGGGGTATCTGATAGACAAACGCAGCGGGACCATAAAAGTCTTCTGCGGCTTTTTCCCAGACCTTATCACTGAGCTGGTCAAAGAAAGGTACATATGGAAAAACCTTTTTAGAAGGCCCGGCCTTAAAGAACCAAAGGAGACTGTCCGCCTGAGGTTCTGCATCCGCAGCATTCAGCTTGAGATTGTCCCTAACCGCAGCAATGAGTTCACTTAACAAGCGCCCTGTCATTTACTGACTCAGAACTGGAGTCTTCCTTGCAAGGAATTTCCTGTTCAAAACCATCAAATATTCAGAGCTAGGGTCCTGAGCGGTAGTGGCTAGGCCCATATCTGAATCAGCGCACACCCCCTTTATTTATTGATTTAATTTATTTTTGGAAATAAAGTGGGGAGAGGGGCTTTTTTGCTCCCTTGCGCTCACACACTGCTTCCCTCCTGGTCAGATTAATGATTCCAGGACTGCCGACAACTAGTCCATAGGGACCGCAGGTGCTGGAGCACTGCCTGTTGCCTCAAACATGTAAGGGGAAGCTGTGACACTGACTCCATATTGCCCCTCTCTGAGATTCCTCAGATAAAAAAAGTCCACCCACATGCTGTGCTGACTGAGGAGGGGGCGCCCAGGGGACTCACCAGACTAGACCAGGACCACTCAGATACGTCTGTCTGTACCACGCTGTGTCAGCGTGAGTGAGCTGTGAGGAGATTTGCGCTGTTTACAGCTGCGATAGAGGCCAAACTAGTGCTGAAAAGCGCGCGGGCTACAAGAAAATGGCAGCCGCACTTCACTGAGGCGATCCGCGGCAAAATGGCCGCCATGCGCAGATAAAATAAAAAAAAAATTCAAAACAGCACACACACAGCGCCAAACGGCGCCCAGGCCCCAAAATAACACAAAAGGCCCCCAGCGATATGCAGACCAGCATGAGCCCCCCCAGGACAGTATGACCCCCAGGTACCCCCCCACAGCACAGCGCCAGCAATGGTGACAGAGAGTGACAATAAAACACAGGGGGAGACAGGGAAAATCCCCCACAGAGAAACACACACAGCATTTTGTACTCACCTGCAGGCAGGAGAGACTACTTGCCCGTCCCCTGAGGGACCCACTGGTGTGTTTCTGACAGACCTATCAGAGTTGTACTGCGTAGCTGTCGGCCCGGTCCACCACAAGAGAAAACAGTCTGTCAGGTACTGTTCAATCTTGAGAGGACCGCTGGAGCATGAAAGCAACCCGGCCACCCCTGGAGTCATGGGGCATGTCGTGAACTGAGTCTTACACACACAAGGCGAGGATCAGCACGCTCAATGGTCGGACAGGGAAGACTACGAGGATACTAGTGTACCCAACCTGTTGCCCAGCCGACAGTTGATTGAAGGTCTCAAAAATAAAATAAAATTCCCAAAAGGTATAAAAATTAAAGTAAAATCTTCCAGGAGACTGGCTCCTGAGAGCCACGTCTTCTCCTTCTGCTAGGCAGAAAAAAACTGAGGTCTGCTGACTGCAGGGGGTGGGTTATGTCTGGAGGGACCGCCCCCCTGGGCGGGGCTGTTCAACTCTGGCTTTTAGAATGTATGTATAACATCTCACATTCTGCCTAGGTCTTCTCCTGCAAGCAGGGACATAACCCACGTGTACAGTGAATAAGAGACGCCTTGTCAGTCCATGGATGATGAGAGAAATAATGTTTTTATATATTTTTTGGGGATATTTATTATAGGAAAAAGTAAAAAATATTGAATTTTTTTCAAAATTGTCGCTCTATTTTTGTTTATAGCGCAAAAAATAAAAACCGCAGAAGTGATCAGATACCACCAAAAGAAAGCTCTATTTGTGGGGAAAAAAAAAGGACATCAAATTTTGTTTGGGAGCCACGTCGCACGACCGCGCAATTGTCATTTAAAGTGACGCAGTGCCGAATCGCAAAAAGTGGCCTGGTCTTTAACCAGCCAAAATGGTCCGGGGCTGAAGTGGTTAAAGTTGCTTCAAAGTCACATGAAGTGGTACTCAAGTCACTAGGAAATCGCCTGGCAAAGTCGCAGTTTGAACCAAGCCTGTTGAAGTTAGAAGCTCATTAGTTACTATGCACAGCTGTTCCAGATTCTCTCTGCTCCAGTTTTAGTAAATCCCACCCCCACCTTTATATTTTCTGAAAGCAGAGACCCCGGACGATAAAATGGTGGTAATTCCATTTTTTTTTTTATGTCACATAATATTATTGCAAGGGTTTATCAAACCCATATTATCACTAAAAATACACTGAAGCCAATTTTAGTGCATACAAATGCAATATATTACCCAACTTTATTATTAAATTTAAAAGATGAGGTTACGCTGAGTAAGGACCAGTTCACATAGGAACGGAGAGCTGCTGGAGCACTTTACTAAAGCAAACACTTTGTTAAAAAAAAAAATATCTTTGTTTGAAGCGTACAAAAGTACACTTCATTAATGTAAGGCATACACGATGTGCTGAACTGTTGTACAGTATCATGCGATTCTTTACAGTGCGCTGCGATAAAACGCAGCACGTCTGCATTTTAGAGCAGCTCCGGGCTGCATTACAGTGGGAATGAGACACACAGGAGTACACTGGAATATTCCTTTTGCTTTCTCTACAGCTTGAAAAACAATAAAATACTTGTTAAAAAAAAAAGAAGAAATGAGCTCTCCCACTTTTTTCAAATGTACTGCATGCATTATTTTCTATGCGTTCCTGCAGGGGAATGTGCAGGAATTGTATAGAAACACGGACCATGTTCCTGTGCAATTCTGGTGAACCAGCCCTCTCAAGAGGCGCAGGGGTTGAACCAGGGGTGTATTTAGGTTTTGTGCTGCCCTAGGCCTGACCTAAACTTGTGTACCTCCTAATTTAAATATGACACACCCTTTGCTGTCAAGGTCACACCCCTTCCTATTTAGACCCGCCTCTGCCAGTTGAATTACGCGCAGCCGGTCTGGCCAGTCACCAGTCTTTTTATGGGGCGCAAGTCACCCCCCCCCCAGTCAAGTACGCCCCATACTGCCCATAATAACAAGTTCCGCGCTACAGCAAGCTGGCCGCCAGGGACTGTATTTGTGCAGGAGGCGGCCACGGGAGCCTGGACTTGGAAGGACAGATGGGGGGGGGGCTTTTTTTTTGCTCCCCCCCTGCAAAGTGCTGCCCTAGGCCTGGTCAGCCTAGGCCAAGACATAGCACTGGGTTGAACCATGTGAACACTTTCTGGGTCAAAAAAATTGCATACAAACCCCCCCCCCCCCCCCAAATGTTTTGAAATGCTCCCTTCACATCAGGGTCTGGATGTGCAATATTATATCCTTTACAGTAGGCGGCTTGAGCTACAACTATTAAGTCATTATTATCATTGTGTGTTTCCATTGGGTCATTGTTCTACAAACTTTAAAAAAGAAGTATAGGAATCAACAAAAAATAAATAAAAAATCATATTTACCTAGATGGCTGCAGCACTGATTCCAGCTTCAGCTCTCCCCCGCCGCCTCCAAGACTGAGAACTGAGCGATCAAACATTGCCGATTGCTCAGCTCTCGGCCCTCATCCTACAGAGAGCTTGTGACTGGCAGTCACTGGATCTCTGTTGTGCCCTTCCAGCACTCTTCAGAGTACTGTACTGTGGAGGAGGCAGGGGCAGCTGGCTCAACCAGCTGTCGGTCCAGGCTTCTGAGCTCTGTGATGTCAGCCGACAGCAGGCTTTAGTCCCATAGGAGGAGTAAAAAGCTTTGGCCATACTTCTCCTTTAAGTAAATTAGTCTTCTGGACAGCGTTGATAAACTTGCTGTAACCTCATAAAACTTAAAGTGTTACTAAAATCTATTTTATTTTTTAAATTAAAATATAAAACATGTTATACTCACCTGCTCTGTGCAATGGATTGCACAGAGCGGCCCCCCAATCCTCCTCTTCTCGGGCACCCCGATGGCGATCCTGGCCCTTCATTTTCTTCATGTGTCCCCGAAGCAAGCTGCTTGCTATGGGAGCACAGCGTTTCTGCTCGCTCCCCAACTGTGTGTCTATGGAGGCGCAATCCATAGACACACACACACACACACAACAGGACTTAGTCTTGCCCCCCCACTTCATCCTCACTGCATTTGATTGACAGCAGGAGCTAATGGCTCCTACTGCAGTTTGAGTCTATGTGCGAAGAGGATGAGAGGGGTGAAGAGCTGCAGCTGAAAAATAGAATAAAACTAATATCACTGTAGAAATGTAAACTACAGTAGGGTAGTGGATGGTGGCAGTAGGGCAGTGTCAATAGTTTTTTATATTTTATTCTATTTTTATTTTTTAACAGCCCTGTTGGGGGGGTTTCCGAGAAATAATACAGACCTCTGATGACTTACGTTTTGAGACAGAGAAAATGATTGAGGACAAAGTCCTCCATCTCTACAGCCTCAGCTACACAGAATGAATAAACAGGAAGAGCTCTGCACAGTCTCCCTGTTCATTCACAAACAAAAGCATAGTAAACATAGTTTACTATGCTTCCGGTTATGAATAAACACAGTGAGTTACCTTCCACTCTAGAGGTTAAACATGAAGGGTTAAAATGCTCTTAACGAATTCCAGCCCAAGGACATCATATGACGTCTTTAAATTTCAGTGGGGATATCTGAAGGATGCCTGCAGCTGCAGGCATCCTTCAATTATCTTCTTTTTCAGCTGGCGATTCTGTGCACCGTAAGATTGATCATAGCGGCAGTTCAGCCACTTGATTGTTTATACAGGCGGCGGGAGGGGATGCCCCCCCCCCCCCTCCCACTGCCCTCTGGTGCTTCTCCGGGCTCGCCCGTGCGATCAGGGACCCGGAGAAAGAATCCGCCGCCGCCAGATGAAGAGCATAGAGATTTCCGTTGACCAGATGGTCACCAGTCATCTCTATGATATCTGATGCTTTCTAGCTTGGAGAAGAGATGTGGGGTCACACACATTCCTAATACAAGGGATGTTTACAGTCCTTGTAATAGGAATAAAAGTGATCAAATTTATTTTATTTTTTTTAAAGAGGAAGGGTAAAAATTAAAAGTGAAATAAACCATAAAAAAATTTTTTTTTTAAAGCGCCTCCGTCCCCGTGTGCTTGCTCACAGAAGCGAACGCACGCGCAAGTCACGCCCGCATATGTAAACGCCATTCAAACCACATATGTGAGGTATCGCCACATGCGTTAGAGCGAGAGCAACAATTCCAGCACTAGACCTCCTCTGTAACTCTAAACTGGTAACCTGTAAAAAAAATGTAAAGCGTCCCCTATGGAGATTTTTAAGTACCGAAGTTTGGCGCTATTCCACAAGCGTGCGCAATTTTAAAGTGTGAAATGTTGGGTATTTATTTACTCGGCATAACATCATCTTTCACATTATTATACAAAAATTTGGCTAACTTTACTGTTTTGTTATTTTTTTAATTAAACAAAAAGCATTTGAAAAATTGTTGCGCAAATACCATGTGGCATAAAAAGTTTTGGAGCCGCACAGGACCCCTTCATCAGGCATGTGATGCCTGATGAAGGGGTCCTGCATGGTTCTCAAATGTTGCTGTAACAATGTGATCACTGAATAAATCTTTGGACCCAATTTTGGAAACCCATGGTGTGCTGGCGAAGCCTTTTGCACTGATTGTTAATGCTTCCAGCCGTTGGTTGCTTCAGCACCCACTTTTATAGGAACGTGTGCGTTGGGAATAGTGTATTGGACTCATAAGACACACAGAATGCATCTTGGCCCCGGCCCCTCCCCCCAGCTCCTGCATCTCAGCCAATGAGGAGGGAGAGACCCAGGAGAGCCGCTGCTCTCATGCACATCACTGGATCGAGATTGGGCTCAGGTAAATATTGGGGGGGGGGGGAGCTGAGCATGAAGGTAAGAAAAAAAAAAACACACCTTTAGAACCATTTTAATCGTAAGACTTACCTTTGTACAGCAGCCTTGCCAGTCTAAAAAGGTGGGTGAGTGTTATAGTAGCAGATTTAGATATATTAACAAATTGAAGTCAAACTCAAGCTCACGCTTTATAAGCAATTACAATAACAGTGTTTTCATCTTGGGATAAAGGTTTTACATAAAAGCTGACCATTGTAAGCACCCCTGTCAGTGGTGAATGGTTTGTCTCAGCCCTCTTAAAGTGTTACTAAACCCAGAACCCTGCATTCACTATATCTGGTTGCATACAGAACATGAAAATGCAATTATTTTAGTAAATATAAAAATGCTAAATACCTTTTCTCATCAGCAGTATAAGGCAGTATTGTGACTTCTATCAGTACCTGGTTAAAGCTTGTAGGAGGAGTTTTCATACTGCACTGGTTGTCCTTTCAGGATCCAGGACCACCGAACCTCTGCCTGGACAGTGCCGATTGTCCCTGTGCTGATCACATGTAAGGATGAGCTGAGGCGTGTTCGCAACTCAACGTGCCTGCGCCCACCAGGAAGCTGACCCTCCGTAGCGCTAATCACAGTCAACGAGTCATTTCCTGATCTGCGGCTGCACAGATTGGGAAATGTCTCACTACCTGTGATTAGCGCTGCTAGTGTCAGCTTCCTGGCGGGCACGTGGAGTTGCGAACACACCTGAGATAATCCTTAATCACATGAACTCTCCCAAGAAAGGAAAAAAAAAACTCTCTAGCAATACACATCAAACTGAGCATGTGCAGCCTGACTCCATTAACTCTGTCTTATCCAAGCATGTTCTGGAGATAATGAAAGAAGAGGAGGATCTGTGCATACAGGATCAAACAGCCTTTATTACACAATGCAGAGGATTAACCCCTTAGGTTCCACAGTGAGTATAACAAACATGCGTTACTGCACATACTAAACCCACAACAGTAAAATCAGTGTGTAACAGTTTAATGGATAAATTTGCTCTGTTGGAAAACAAAAGACTTAGAGCCCATTCACACAGGGGCGTCTTTGGATCCGACTCCAAATCGCCCCAGGTCGCCCCTAGTCGCCTCAGGTCACGCTGGCTGAAGAAATCAATGTAAGTTAATGGAGCCGTCCTTATGCACACTACTGCAGTCGCTCCGACTTCAAAAAAGGTCCCTGTACTACTTCAATCCGACTCCTAGGCGACCTGTAACCATTCATTTCAATGGGAGTCGCCTCTCACTGTCTTAATAGGAGCGACTCTCCAGGAAGAAAACATACATTTATCAGGCAAACCTCTCCCTCCCCCCTCCCTCCCACAGAGCTGATTCTTGTTTGATTGGCCACTGGAATGTCTCCTGTCCTGCAGGCAACTTGGAGTTGCCTTGTAAATAGCTCCAGGTCGCGCTGTGATTCACACTCAGGTCGTGTCTGAGTTGCCTCATAAAATCGCGCTGGAAGTCGTGTTGCCCCTGTGTGAATGGGCTCTAAGGGTCCTTTCACACGGGGCGGATCCGTGCAGATCCGCCCCGTGAACCTCCGCTTGCTCAGCGGGGATCGCTCCGTTGATCCCCGCTGAGCCGACGGATGACTGGGCGGTCCCCGCACACTGTGCAGGGACCGCCCTGTCAGAGCGCCGCTCTCCCCTATGGGGAATCGGATGACGACGGACCGTAGAGTCCGTTGTCATCCGATCCGCTCCGCCGACGGAAGGAAAAATAGGGTTTTCCTCCGTCACACTTTGGCGGAGCGGATGTCAGCGGACATGTCACCGCTGACATCCGTGCCTCCATAGGGGTACATGGAGGATCCGTTTCAGGTCCGCCTAAAAAACTGACAGGCGGACCTGAACGGACCTCCGTGTGAAAGGGGCCTTAGGCTTAAACGGGTTGTAAAGGTTCGTTTTTTATTTTCTAAATAGGTTCCTTTAAGCTAGTGCATTGTTGGTTCACTTACCTTTTCCTTAGATTTTCCTTCTAAATGTTTTTTTTTTTCTTTGTTTTCTTTGTCTGAATTTCTCACTTCCTGTTCCTCCTCAGTAAGCTGTTCAGTAAGCTGTTCTGGCTGACTAAACACCACTCGGATGATGGTGTGAAGTTTACTGAGGAGAAACAGGAAGTGAGAAATTCAGACAAAGAAAAAAAACATTTAGAAGGGAAATCAAAGGAAAAGGTAAGTGAACCAACAATGCACTAGCTTAAAGGAACCTATTTAGAAAATAAAAAAACGAACCTTTACAACCCCTTTAATGTACACGGGACGTTTTTACAACCTCTCCTGAACGATTTAACTTCACAGATAGTAACCCACGTTTAAAACGTTTGTTTTTCCGCGTTTGCATTTAGAAGCATTTTAAAACGTCAAAAATGAAAAACGCCTGGAGCCGGGTTTGGCGCTCGAAATGCTTCTAAAACCATTTTTTGCGTTCCAAAAAAAAGTCTCTAAACTCAACTGCCTACAATCGCCTATAAACGACCCTGTGTACATGTACTGATAAGATAACATAGAGGAGAGATCAGGGGCAGTTGAAAAAAATGCCCAACTGCTCCTAAGCCCTGGTTCACATTGGTACGATTTGGCATGTCAAATCGGCGGCATTTGCCGGCAATGGCACCGTCCTAATCGGTGCGGCAATGCACCGATTTCAAAAAGTTGTTTCTGTACTACTTTTTGCGATTTCGGGCTGTGATTTACATTGACATCTGTGCAGAAACCTGTACAATGTCTCTGAAATCAGGACTGACAAGCGGGAGTGAAATCGTGCGTGTTCAGCTGAACTCGCATGGCTTCACTCCCGCAGCCCAGTGTGAACCTGGGCTTAACTTCCGTTTAGCAGCAGCAGTGTACATAAGGCCTTACTGGCCAGATCACCAGGTGATAATAAACAAAAGCCTAAAAAAGAAAACTAAGCCCTGGTTCACACTGGTGCGATTTGACATGTCAAATCGCATGTCAAATCGGTGAAATTTTACGCAAATTGCGGGCAATGGCACCGTCCTAATCGGTGCGACGCCGCATCTGCGGCGCTGCACCGATTACAAAAAGTACTACTTTTTGCGATTTCAGCCGCGATTTACATTGACATCTGTTTCAGATGTCTTTGAAATCGCGGCTGAAATCGGGACTGCCAGCAGGAGTGAAATCGTGCGAGTTCAGCTGAACTTGCGGGCTTCACACCCGCAGCCCCAGTGTGAACACACATCTAAGAATCGGAAAGCTGAAATATAACAGGCGTTTGATTTTAATACCACTTTAGGCCCCTTTCACACGTGTGCGACTTTTCCTGGGACTGCAAAGTCGCATGACAAGTCGTACCTCATGATTTCCAATGAGAAACGTTCATATCTGAGCGACTTCATCGTAGTCCCTTCACTACTTTGGTCCGGCTTTTACGCGACTTGAGGTCCACAGACCTCAAGATTACACAGGCATTGCATCAAAAGTCACGCTACTTCCAGGTCTTGGTTATGGCACTGCATGCAGGCAATTTTAAACCAGAGGGAAGTTTGCAGAGACTTGTCACAATGGACACTAGTGGTCCTTGGTTATTCTCGGGCAGGGACTACCTGTGACATCCCTCCTCACTCACTTTAAATAGTGACAATGACATTAGCTGTAAGTGAATGGATCTCCCTGTACCCATAGAAAGTAGAAGAGGACAGTGTAGTGGGTCAGTCCCCAGCAGTACATACCCGGCTCCTTCTATGCTCTTTGCCGCTGTTATAACCGCCTACACTACAGCTAACAACACACAACTACTTCTACAGCGCATGCGTTGTTCTCAGCCCAGCCCAGCTCCGCCTCTCTCCTCCCCATGCCCGCCCCGTTACACTTTACTCCTCCCCTCCGCTTTCTTTCAAGCATCATTTGACAATTTTAATTACGTAAACAGACTTTAGAGCTCTGAAGGAAGGATGTGTATTTCCTTAGATGTGGTTTAGATTAGGTCCTTCCTTAGATGTGTATAGCCTGAGCGTCACACAAGGAATGAACTATCATTTTGATTGGCTGTTTTAATCACATGACAAACCAAGTCTTCCGGGTTTGCGGATCACGCCTCGATTTGATACTAACCTTTCTTTGATTGGTGAATTTTACGGAGTTTCCGCTCACTACACGTGGGTGCTGCGCATGTGCAGTCTGGCCTGTCGGGTGGAAAACGTGAAGGTAATATTAGAAGGCTTCAGTAGAGGTGATTGTGATTATCTTGTAATGTTTACTTGGCTTATAGAATGTGTTGAGCGGTGCGGAACTTGCTGGCAGCTGTGACTGATATACATATAAGGATTATTGATGTATGTGTGAATGTGATTACCTTATTATACTATAGTCAACATGCTGTGTTATAGAAGGACTGAAACCAATGCAACCTGCTGTGTTAGGGCTCATTCACACAGGCGTACGTGTATATGGTACAGTGTAAAGTATGTGTCTAAAGTACTCACCTTTAGACTTGTACAATTCTTCTTTTTTTTCCAATAAATGAATACACATGTACGTGTTAATGCATGTAGACCAGGGGTGATCAACTATCATGATATGAAGGGCTTCAAGTGTGACCCCCCGACATCACCAAAGGGATGCACATACAATTCTGTGACTCATAGGTGTGCGCAGGGGGTGTACCAGGTGTGCAAACCCTAATCACTGTGTGTCACCGATTCCCCTACTTCCTGGGCTCCCCCCCAAACCCCCCCTTTGAGTGCTGCTGGCTCTCTCCTCTGCGGAGAATGTTTCAGGATAGAGAGTGGGGCAAGGGGCTAGTAAATAATTCCCTTTCTAAATAAATACAGTAAACGCACTCAATGTGTGCATACATAACTGAAGCATAGTGCACTGTTTACTATGCTTCAGCTTATGAATGAACAGGAAGTCACTGAGTACTTCTCATCCATTCACTGTCCAGTGCCTTTGTGGCTGCAGGGAAAGGCATGGGTGTTTGAGCTTTGGGATGCACACCCTAATGCAATAGGCTGCGCACACTCATGGTGAATGTTCATTATCGGACAGAGAAAACATATAACAGGATATAGTCAAAGACTATGGGCATGATAGAAGACATGGTCAGAGACTGTGCGGACATGATGCAAGAGAGGGTCAGAGACTGTGCGGACATGATGCAAGAGAGGGTCAGAGACTGCGCGGACATGATGCAAGAGAGGGTCAGAGACTGTGCGGACGTGATGCAAGAGAGGGTCAGAGACTGTGCGGACGTGATGCAAGAGAGGGTCAGAGACTGCGCGGACGTGATGCAAGAGAGGGTCAGAGACTGCGCGGACGTGATGCAAGAGAGGGTCAGAGACTGCGCGGACGTGATGCAAGAGAGGGTCAGAGACTGCGCGGACGTGATGCAAGAGAGGGTCAGAGACTGCGCGGACGTGATGCAAGAGAGGGTCAGAGACTGCGCGGACGTGATGCAAGAGAGGGTCAGAGACTGCGCGGACGTGATGCAAGAGAGGGTCAGAGACTGCGCGGACGTGATGCAAGAGAGGGTCAGAGACTGCGCGGACGTGATGCAAGAGAGGGTCAGAGACTGCGCGGACGTGATGCAAGAGAGGGTCAGAGACTGCGCGGACGTGATGCAAGAGAGGGTCAGAGACTGCGCGGACGTGATGCAAGAGAGGGTCAGAGACTGCGCGGACGTGATGCAAGAGAGGGTCAGAGACTGCGCGGACGTGATGCAAGAGAGGGTCAGAGACTGCGCGGACGTGATGCAAGAGAGGGTCAGAGACTGCGCGGACGTGATGCAAGAGAGGGTCAGAGACTGCGCGGACGTGATGCAAGAGAGGGTCAGAGACTGCGCGGACGTGATGCAAGAGAGGGTCAGAGACTGCGCGGACGTGATGCAAGAGAGGGTCAGAGACTGCGCGGGCGTGATGCAAGAGAGGGTCAGAGACTGCGCGGGCGTGATGCAAGAGAGGGTCAGAGACTGCGCGGGCGTGATGCAAGAGAGGGTCAGAGACTGCGCGGACGTGATGCAAGAGAGGGTCAGAGACTGCGCGGACATGAGACAAGAGATCGCAGACATGATCCAAGAGCAGACTGTCCCTGCTGCCGTGCCACCATTTTTTAAATTGTCATGCGTGAAATGGTACGCATGGCATCGTATGCCTTTTGTTTTGCCATGCTTCATACGGTGACTCTAATGCTGTATGGCACATGCGCAAGATGAAGTGCTCCATCTACCAACATATATTATCTATTTTTCACCTCTTGTAATTAGAGTAAGACATTTTTCATGCCTCATATTCCTTATTACAATTTTTTTTTTAAACCTGAGTTGACATATTTTTTATTATCTAAAATGACCATGTTCCCTCCTTTTATCTGAAGGTTAGTTATTTGATTTGTCTTTTAAACTTTAAAAGGTGTCACTATGTTTATTGTTGGTTACTGCAGATAACGATTTCTTTTACAGTCCTTTGCAGAAAGGCCTGAATACATGAATTATTTCTACTCGTCTCAGTGTTTTCTATATTCTCCTGTAGAAGTCTGTCCAAAGCTCTCTCATCTATCAGGCCAGTAGGTCCATGGTCATTTAGTAGTTCCACCAAATTTGTCATAGCTGTAACCTTGAAATTCCAGGATAACCCTAATGCCGCGTACACACGATTGGACTTTTGTCCAACCAAACTCACATCGGAATTCCATCGGAAAAAAAAATAGAACATGTTCTATATTTAAACTCCGATGGAATTCATCAGAATTTCTCAGATGGGGCCCACACACGGTCGGAATTTCCGATGGAAAAAGTCTGTCTGATTTTTTCCATCAGGAATTCCTATCGTGTGTACAAGGCGGCATAACCAGTCATAAAAATTCCCTCTCCCATCACCAATTCTCACTAACCCATGTAATGTATTCGCTCCCTTTTTTAGACCGCTCCAGTCTGGTCACCTGCTTCCCATCCCGATGCTTTACGATCGGGGGGGGGGGTAGAATTGCAATTTACATTTTTTAACGATTAATTGTGCAGCTCTACCATGCAGGCCCCCTCCCAAGTCCCGCTGCTGCATCCATTGACACAGACAGCGGAACTCGGCCCCGCTTCCGTATCACTGGATTTGATTGACAGCAGCAGGAGCCAATGGCTCCTGCTGCTATCAATCTGTCGAATGAGGAGACAGCGTCATGAGCTGCTCGTGCACATCGCTGGATGGGATCGGGCTCAGGTAAGAAAAAGGGGGGGGGTCTGGGGGGAGCTGCAGCACAGAAGGTTTTTCACCTTAATGCATAAAAGGCATTAAGGTGGTTAACTTTGAGGCTTTACAACCACTTTAAGCCTGGTACACAGGGGCTAAATGTCGGGCGGCATTGGCTGGTTCAGTACAAACCGGCTGACATTCGGCCTGTGTGTACTGCATTCCGTCTACCAGAAGCCGGCCACGGGGAAAAAGGTCTGCCGATTTGGCTCCTGATCAGCGCTCTCAGCCAGTGGCTGAGATGAATTTGCAGGTGAAAAGAGCATACTCATACTTAGAAATAAGTTAGGGTGCCCATGGCAAAATCAAAATGCTCAGAAGTTTTTTTCATTCCTCCCAGAGCTCTGCTTCTAAAGTCAAGTCCTTCACTCATTGTAGGTCTTGAACATCCAAGGCAGTACAGTCTGACAGCATGTTCTTTCAGTGAAAGGGCGCCCTCATTTCTGCAAGTCGGTGGATGTCTCTAGGCCTTTTCGGCCATCTTGAGGCATTTCAGACCAGGAAGGTCTTGAGGCATTCCGGGTCCAACATGTGGTGTCCCAGGAATACAGGCTGGAATTTCACTCCCTTCCTCCTCCATGATTTTTGCCCTCAATCCCTTTTACCTCTCTGATGAGATTGCAAGCCCTTCAGACTGCCTTGCAGCAACTTCACTCTTCAGAAGTGATTGTCCTAGTTCCCTCAGATGAGTGATTTTGGGGCTTTTAATTAAACCTGTTTACGGTCCAGAAGCCCAATGGTGGAATTTCCCTATATACTAGACTTGAGGGTTCTTAACATCTTCTTGCTGGTCCAAAAGCTCTAAAAGGAGGTGACATGGTCTGTAATTAATATGTGTACTGAAGCGCTAAAATGGTGCACAATGATGTGTATAACTTTAAATGGTGAAACCAATCAACACGGATAACCAAATGATAAAAGCTGCAATCATTCAAAAGGTATTCTGGTACCATATAAAAAGTGTATAATAATAATAAATAAATAATGATGCCCTATAAAATCAACCCTATGTGGATACTACAGATAAACCAATATATATGAAAATAGAAAACAAAAGTGCAAACCATGTGCAAAAAATACAACAGTGCAAAAATACCAAAGGTGCTAGTAAAGGACCCTGCATACATATATGTACAATCCTGTGCAATAGAATCAGCCTACGGAAGGACACTAAAGAAGTCACTACTCCTCGGTAGCTATGTGGAATACACACACACACACACACACACACAGTTCTCAGTCCTATATAGAGACCAACTTGGTGTTCCTTAATATGTCCCTCTCATCCAGCTGATCAGAAGCTGGGATGGGTATCAATTATCTGACACAGGCAGTCTAAGCGGTGAACTCATTCCAAGTAGGCAAAACATAAAAAGAAAGGGGGAAAAAAAAATGATTGCGCAACGCTGTATGAACTACAGGCAATGATATTTCATAGGTGCTTTCACTCACGTGACCGCGATATAGGTTAATGCATAGATAGCCACAATTCAGCTCAGTTGAGCAATCTTCCTCACTGCCCGGCTTCTGAGTCCTCAGAATACCGCTGGTAGCGTGACTAAGCTCCTCCCCCTACGCATTGCGTCACGTGACTTAATCATGGGTAGGTCTGTAATAGCATCACTGCAACAGTGTGTTTTTTTTTTTTTGTATTGATCAAGAATGCCTGATTAATACATGTCCATATTTTTCCACTGCATCAACAATTCTTGTGGTTTGTTGTGGACCAGCGGCACTTAAGTTTGTGGCTCTTCACTTTTGGTCTGTCCACAGCCCCCCAGGGTCTTTACCCAAAGTAGCTTTCCCTGGTCCTGCACACTGAAGGCATCTACTATATTGTATATTAGGATGATCTTGGTTTGAAGGAGCACTCTGCCCAGGCCCTGGTGGCCGGTGTGTGTCAGATGATGCAGGCTCTAGAGCTTCGGTTGCTTTCTCAACCCACAGAAGTCTGCTCGGTACTTGAAGTATTTGGGTCATGACGATTTTCTGTGAACCATCATCCTAAGAATATATCTACATCAAAGATACTTGTAAAAGTGTGACAGGACTGCTCCTCAAAGAAACTGATTTATATCTATGTGGCTTAATTGTTTTAACACCCAAAGCCATTCATGTGGGTCAAGTTTTTATAATATCTGTATCTCTTTGCAAGTATAAAATGTTTGTTTCTTACTATCCTTATTAATCATCATATGAATTGGCCAACATGGCTTAAAAGCTTTCAAATTCACATTTCGCCGTTTGGAATCCAGGGCGGAATTACAGTGATTCTGCCCCCGATCCCAAAGTGCGCAGAAATCGGTGCAAAATGTGCAGTTTGCGTTTAGGTGCCATTCATTTTAAATAACACTTAAAATGTGGTGCTATTTTGCCACATGACAGAATTGCGCTTAAATCTTAACCTTAAAAATCACACAAAGCTTGTCACGTAAAAAGGAGGAGCTGCTTCTTTTGGGCGACAAACACTCATAGGGCAGCCCATTGAAGCGAATGGGCTGCCCTATGCGTTACATGCGGAATCGTGTCAAAATCGTCCAAACAATCGAGAGTGGGAACACAAGCTCTGTAGCTGAAAGATATAACATTTTACATAGATACCTTTTCTGTTTGACTTATTTTCTTTCTATAAATATCTTTTGCAGCTAAAGAAGGGATAAAAGAAAATGTTGAAATCAAAGACCTTTGTGAAGAAGACACGCTCGGGAGGAATTTTAAAAATTGTCAGAGAGCATTACTTGAGGGATGATATTACCTGTGGTTTCCAGGGCTGTAAAGAGTGCAAACAAGAGAAACCAGTCCTCCGTCAGGATACCCACATGCAAAGTTCTCTTTGTCAATTTCCCCACTACATTTTGCCTGACACTAATGTGTTGCTTCACCAGGTATGACATTTGTTGAAATAAAGCAATCAGTGTTAACCAATGCAAGGTACCTACTGATGCTTTCACTTGGAAGTTCTGCATTTGCCTCCTGTGAGTGAAATATTGCAGCTCTTGGTGCCATCATGTTATTTTTGTTGTCGAAGGGTAGGGTGGGAATAGGCTGAGATTTTCACTCATGCATACTGCCCCATTATAAGGCAGTTGGTAAAAACAAATCAAGTGGTTGTATTCACCTGTTAAATAGTAACGACTGTGCTTTTTATTACGGCAGAAAAATCCCCCCACCCATATCATCTTTCAGGACGGCACATGAGAGAGAGAGAGAGGCTCACCCTACCTAAAACAGTCAATAAACTTATCACCAGTCAAAAAAAGAGCATATTCGCTCAGTTTTTTGGTTCCTCCAGCCCAACAGGAACATCAAAACCATTTACCGTATTTATCGGCGTATAACACGCACTTTTTTCCTCTTAAAATCAGGGGAAAATCGTGGGTGCGTGTTATACGCCGATCCCCGCTGTCTGTGAGGGCAAGAGAGGACCGAGCGCCGCCGATATACGATGTACTGTGTACTCGGCTAAGCTCCGCTCGCAGTCCCGCCCAGTCCCGCTATTGGACCTGTGTTATGTCCATCATAAGAGTCTGGCCAAGGGGCGGGACTGCGAGAGGAGCTGAGTACAGAGGACATCCGGCTCTGTATATAATTTGGCGGCGCAGCGGTAACATTTAAACGATCAGGCTGCAAGGACACTGGGCATGGCTGCAGATGGACACTGATCATTCTGCAATGATGGACACTGATAAAGCTGCATTAATGGGCATTTAAATGTAAATAAGTTTTTATCTTTAATCTTCCCTCCTAAAAAAAAATTTCCTTAAAATTCCCTCCTAAACATGGGGTGCATGTTATACGCCGATAAATACGGTATTTTCTCTCAGGCTTACGTGTTTGTTGCAGGGGCATCCCAGTGTATGAGCTCTTATGATTTCAGTGGCATTGGACCTGGAGGGGTTGCATATCTGGGCTTTTCTTGGCTAGCATTAACTTTTGTTAGTATCCTAAGTTGTGGGACCTTCCTTCCCTGTTACCTTCTCAGCTTTCTCAAGGGTCTCTTACCTGCTTGAGGAGAAGCTGCTATCCCCATGGACGCAGAGGTTCTAGTGGAGCCCTCTTTTACTTAGCTTGTCAGGTTCCAAGTCCTCCACTATGTTGGGTAAGAAGGAGTGGGGTAGTGGGGGCACCCTCGGTGGCTAGCAGAGCCCCCTTATCTCTGCCTTCTGTTAATGTCCCCTATTCAGCTAGGGATTTTGTAGCTGTGGTGGCAACTCTGCACATGCTCAGTTTCAGTGAGTTTCAATGCTGAGCGTTTCCTCGCTATCACATCTGAGCAGCCTATGTGACTATAGCGTCACATATGTGGGTGTATGCACAATGGTAAATGACAGCCCACTCCCTACTTCCTCCTCCATGCCCACCAACTAGCTAAACACAATGGGGGCGGGATAATACATGTAGATTAATGGTGGCTTCACCTCCTTCTTATTCTAAGACACAGGCTGGAGGGGTGCAACACAACCCGTGACTGGCAGAAATCCGCCAACACCATGTTATCGCCAAATAATAAAGATTTGATTTTCAAATATGACAATTTAAAACAATTTATTGATATTATTTATTTTTACCCGATATCCCGAAAGCTTTTTTTTTTAAACATGTGACCAGTAACAGAGTACTAGAAGCTCCTCCTGCTTATGTTTCCTTGTAGACAGACTGGGAAAGATCTGGGTCATGTGACAGCTGTAAATCGATAAGGAAAAGGGTACTTGGATGGGGTCTTTTTATTAATTCAAATAATTGCAGTTCCATCGTCCACATACAGAAATAGAAGGACCAACGTAAATTAAGCAGTGTGTGTGTTTAGTATCACTTTAAGGTGTTGGACTACTGGTTGCATCAGGTACACCCTCCAGGCTAATGTGCTTTTGTCAGCAGCTTTATTTATCACTCACTAAGCTCACTAAGGCCCCTTTCACACTGGGGCGGGCAGGAGCGGTGGCGGTATAGCAGCGCGATTTTCAGCGCTGCTATACCGTCGTTCTTACCGCGGTATGCGGTCGCTAGAGGGGTGAATTTAACCCCCGCTAGCGGTCGAAAAAGGGTTAATACCGCCCGCAAACCGCGGGTATTACCGCGCTGTCCCATTGATTTCAATGGGAGACCGCGGTAAAGGAGCGGTGAACACACCGCTCCTTTACCGCTGTAAAGAAGCGGCTAGCAGGACTTTTGGAGCGGTCCTGCTAGCGCACCGCTTCAGTGTGAAAGCCTTCAGGCTTTCACATTGAAGGCTAAAGGGCATGATTTTTTCATGCGGTATAATAGCGCTAATATTAGCGCTAAACCGCATGAAAAACGCCCCAGTGTGAAAGGGGCTTAAGACTTTATGACCTGTGAGGCTTTGGCTTTCTCCCAGTTTTGCCTAGATAATCATGTTACTGCAGAGTTAATGGGGGAATCCCCATGTATATGAATTGATTAAATATGTAGTATTTATGTGACTTATTTTCTTCTATTCAAGCTTTGTTACACATGACCAGGAATATGTTCGACCTAAATACTGCTATAATAAATGTTACCAAGGAAGTAAAAGTGAAACGGATATTAGGAATGGAGACAGCATAAGACTTGGAATACTCATCCGATTTATTCATGAGCGGTTATTATAGAGTTTGAGAGTCCAAAGGACTCATCCAGCCAGGTCGTAGCTTCCTTCAGGAATGAGAAGAAAATTGCTTTCCCCTCAGATCACTCAGAGCTTGGCGGTTAAGATATAGTGTACTGCAGTCCTTTATCTTGAAGGTGTAATTTTTTACTTCAAAGAGGCCCTTCTGGACATCTGCCAAGACATTGGGGTAGATGGTAGTCAGATTTTTCTTGAAGCAAATTTCTCCCAAGATACATGCAGCCATAAAGTGATTGTAAAGGCTCGCTTTAAAAAATAAATAACAAACACGTTATACTTACCTCCTCTGTGCAGTTGGTTTTGCACAGAGCAGCCCTGATCCTCCTCTTCTCGGGTCCCTCTTTAATCCTCCTAGTACCTCCCTCCCTTTTGAGTGCCTCTCAGCCAGCAGCTTGTTACAGGTTGGCACTCAAGCCGAGTCAGAGCTCCGTGTATCCATCTAGACACGGAGCCCTACTCTGGCCCCACCCCCTCTCTCCCCTGATTGGCTGACTGACTTTGACAGCCACAGGAGCCAATAGCGCCGCTGCTCTGTTTCAGCCAATCAGGAGGAGTGTACTGGATGGCTGAGGGGATCGTGGGCATTGCTGAAGAGAGAAGGTCAGGTAGGTAATTGGGGGCTGCTGCACACAGTTTTTTTTTTTTTTTAATCTTGATGCATAGAATGCATTAGGATAAAAAACCTACTGCCTTTACAACTCCTTTTAAGGGTAGTAACCTTGTCTTGGAAATTTAGAATCCATGCAATTTAAAAGAAGCCTAGGAGAGGTAATGGACCTAATGTGCTTCCAGTACCTCCTAGGATAGTGGGACTCGGGGGGCGTACAAGAGACAACGTGATTTGTCGCTCTGCGATTAAAATTCATTGTTTCAACTTTGCAGCAAAATTGCTAGGGACTATCGCTTTTATTGCATTATTCTGAAAGGTTGCAGCAATCACTATGCTTACCTACAAATTGCTGAATGAGAGAGATTTGTAGCAGAGCAAAACAGCAAATTGTCACTAATTCTAGCGATTGCATTGCTAGCTACAAATCCCGGTTTATCTCTTGTATTGGATGTTTGTAAGTGATCTATTTCTGACAAAAAATTGTTCGTATGTCATCAGCCTTACAGTTTTTCGGTAACTTATTGTATGGTTTCAATTGCACAAAGTAATTGCCTGGATATAATGAAATGGTTTACACTTGCTTTTAATAGTTTGAAGCATAAGTATTTTATTTTTTTGTAATTCATTGTATACTTTTTGTTCAGATTGATGTCCTCGAAGACCCAGTTATCCACAATGTGATCTTACTGCAGATAGTACTCCAGGAAGTTAGGCGTCGCAGTGCCCCAGTTTACAAACGAATCCGGGATCTTACTAGTAACCCTGACAAGTACTTCTACACATTCACCAATGAGTACCATCGGTAAAAGTAACAGATACTTTTTTTTTTTTCAACAAAACAGCTATAACAGTGTTTTTTTTTGTTCTCAAATAACTGTCCAGATAATAAAGCTTTAAAGTGTTACTAAACCCAGGACCCTGCATTCTCTATATCTGGCCTCCCAGAGTACAAAGAACATGGGAATGCAATTATATTCGTAAATATAAATGGCTAAATACCTTTTTCTCATCAGCAGTATATAGCAGTCTTGTGACTTCTATCCGTGTCTGGTTAAAGCTAGTAGGAGGAGTTTTCATTCTACTCTGACTGTCCTATGAGGCTGCAGGCCCCCTGACCCTCTGTCTGGATAGTGCTGATTTGCCCTGTGCTGATCACTTGCACCCTCCCAAAAATAAAACTCTTTAGCAATACACACCAAACTAATTGCGCAGAGTGACTTCAGGACTCTGTTCTATCAGCAAATGGAATGAGGACAGTAAAAAAAAAAATGGAAAGATCAAACAGCCTTTTTACGCAATGCAGAGCATTAACCCCTTAGGTTCCACAGTGAGTATAACAAGCATAAAGGTATAAACAGAAAATATATTCTCCTGCTCTGGTGCAGAGGGCCTTAGTAAGGGTGGTAGTATTTCTTAATGGTGTATATGTGAAGAGATCTTGCTAGCCCCGCTGCCTATGCTGACTAGGGGAATTATAAAATTGTTATGTAAAGAAGAAAAACAAGGCGCATGGCCTGATGCATGAATCATTGAAACAAGGAGTTTATTATAAACAAAATGAGTATATACAAGAAGATGGTACATATTCGTGCATATGAATAAAAAACAATGTTGGACACTTGGTAGATTGATATATGGTGTTATCCACACAAGGGATACTCAAGTGATTGGCTAATGCGTTTCGATGGTTTTCCTCTTCATCAGAGCCTTAAAGAGCCAAATCTAATCTGTGTTTTAAAATGTATAAAAATAAATAGAGGAGGGTGGATGGGTAGTATAACACTACATAGGTGGTATAGTTTTGCGGGCAGGTTCTCTTTCACTGTAGGGGTTATCTTTCCACATCACAGCACTCTCAGCACCGTAGGAATGATGTATACATATAGGGTCATCTGTTTGTTGGTGGTCTTGGAACCCCGGTGGTTGGTTCCGGTATTGCAGCCAAGGATCTACAAGTGGGTATCCACATCATTGCTGGATTATACCAAGCGATTCGCCTGCGCTGTGGCTGTATAGTGTCTCCTACTAAGCTACAGTCGTATTGTATTTCTGGATGCTTGGTAGGGTAGAGGTGAGCGGCCGTGCTCCCTGTATTAGGGTCACATGGCTGCATTACGCAACCGCTCACCTCTACTCTACCAATCATCCAGAAGCACAATATGGCTGTAGCTTAGTAGGAGACACTATACAGCCACAGCGCAGTTGAATAGTTGAATCGCTCGGCATAGCCCAGCAACGACGTGGATACCAACTGTATTGTTATTATTAGGCACACTTATTCCCACTACTGTTTGGAAATTACAACTAAGCATAATTTTTTTTTTTTTAATCTAAACATTGGGGATAAATAAATAAATTATATATATATATATATATATATATATATATATATATATATATATAAATTTATCCCCGTATAACACTCACTTTTTTACCCTGAAAATAGAGGGCAAACTGTGCCTGCGTGTTATACACAGGGGGCTGTGGAAAGTTTTTTTTTTTTTTTTTTTCCCCTGAAACTTCCCTCTTAAAGTTAGGGTGCGTGTTATACGCCGATAAATACGGTATATATATGTATGTGTGTGTGTGTGTGTGTGTGTGTGTATATATATATATATATATATATATATGTGTGTGTGTGTGTGTGTGTGTGTATATATATATATATATATATATATATATATATATATATATATATATATATATTATAATATAATTTCTTTCTCGTACATCACGGGACACAGAGCGGCATAGTCATTACTATGTGGGTTATATAGTTTACCTTCAGGTGCTGGCACTGGCAACTTCCAAACCGGAAGTACCCTCCCCTATATAAGCCCCTCCCATCCGGGAGCACCTCAGTTTTTTGCCAGTGTCTAAGGTGTTGGCCAAGAAGAAACATGTGTTTTTCACTGAGCTTGCGTACAGGTTCTTTTGGGCCTCAGTAAGCTATTCCGGATCCGACCAAAAAAGCTTCATAGCTAAACGGTCGGTACCCGGGCCTTGCAGAGAAGAGCAAGGTTTTGCCTGTAATGCTTCTCTTAGGAGAGCTGGACCCTGGGATCCAGAGCTCTGGTCATACCCACGACCAAGATGCTTTCTGTGCAGGGTGCTATACAGGTCCAGGGGAGTGGAATCCTTGGGAACCCGGTCCCTGAAGGTTTAATTACAATGCCTGCCGTGAGAGGTGAAGTTTGGGCTTCTGTGGACCAAACAGAGTCCTGCGGCGAGGAAAAGGTAAGTGGGGGCCCCCCAGGAACTTGGTTCTATTAGGGGACCCCCAAACCTAATATGTCTTTCTGCCTGTTACCTAACGGTATTCCCGCTAAATATCTGTGCATGCCTGTAACTACTAAAAAATGTAATAATTTTAATAGTGGTCAAGAAAAAAAAAAAAAATAGACAGACTGTGGTACCTGTGTTAATCCACTAGAGGCCGCTGTGGAACGTTTCTTGTCATGTGGACTTTTTCTTTTCATCAGAGTCAAGTCCAGGCAGATGGTGAGTTCTCTTGTGGGAAACTGCTTCCTCTGCCACTCTGCCATGTTGCAATGCTCGTCCATCCCCCGGCCTGCGGCAAACAGGGCCCTGTCTCCTGTCCCTAGTTTCCTTTTTCAAAAAAGAGCGCCGAAGGCGCACGTGCCCGCGCGCGTGCGCGGGCACGAGCCTCTATATATAGAGGTGAGCTGGAAAAGGGGGTGGGGCTTGGTAGATGACGCTCTGTGCGCGCCGCAGCGCATGTGCGGGCGTCCCAGCATGTTAAAAGGCAAAATTATGTGTTGTGAGCTGGCTATGGAGTGCAGAGACGGAGCTGGCAACATTAAAAAAAAAAAAAAAAGGCATACAGCAAGCGGTTGATGCAGGCATCCCCATAGAAAGGCACATTAGTAGACACCAACTGTTTATATAGCAGCAATTGTGCTAGACTATTGTCAGTAAGTGGTGTATTTCGGCTGGAATACCTCAGCTTTGGGCTTAGGAATATGCCGTCTAAAAACTCCGGGACTAAGAATAACAGGAAGCATAGGGGGTCTCCATCGAGCTCTGAGGATCTTGGGCTTGCTTTGGCTGCACCAATCTCCCCTGAAGAATCAGAGGTTAGTGACCGTAGAGCACCCTCAGGAGTACCTGGTACTGTGGCTGTCCTCAGTTCACCTGCTCCTGTGTATGTAACAGAGGAGGTTTTTTCCTCAGCTCTGGGAGGGCTGGAAGAGAGATTGACAACATTGATCGCTGCTTCCCTGTCAGAGGGAAAGCGCGCCCGATCTCCGTCTCCTCCCTCAGAGTACCTGTTAGCAGAGCAACAGTCCCATACAGGGATCAACCTACCTGAAGGGGATCAGGATGAGGTTGATTCTGTGGTAGAGGAATCAACAGTGGAAGAGCCATTTTCAGCATCACATGCTGAAAGATTATGGGTTCAGTCTCTGACTAACATGGTCCGATCAGCATTTAAAATGCCCCTTGCGGAGCCATCATCCACTTCTGTCTCCTCGTTGGGGTCGCTAAAAGCTCCCCAGACTGTTTGTTCCTTTCCAATCCATCCTTTACTGGAAGGGCTCATTTACCAGGATTGGGAACATCATGATAAAATATTTACTCCTCCCAAGAGATTTCAGGTGGTCTATCCCATGGAGGATAAGTTCATCAAAAAATGGAGGGTCCCTACAGTGGACGCAGCCATCTCTTGTGTGAATAAATCACTGACATGTCCAGTAGATAATGTCCAAATGTTCAAGGACCCAATAGATAAAAAATTGGAGTCCTTATTAAAATCTGCTTTTGCTACAGCAGGCTTGGTGACACAACCAGCAGTGGCAGCTATTGGGGTCTGCCAAGCAGTGAAGGATCAGTTGAAACAGGTCTTAAGGGACTTGCCAGATCAGCAGGCTCTTGCCCTAGCTGATCTACCTAGAGCCTTATGCTTTGCGGTGGACGCTATAAAGGATTCAATCCATCAGGCCTCCCACCTTACACTGTCTGTAGTACATATGCGCAGGCTTCTATGGCTCAAAAACTGGTCTGCTGAAGCTCCCTGTAAAAAATTGCTGGTCAGCTTCCCATTTCATGGTGAACGCTTATTCGGGGAAGACCTGGACAAATATATCCAGAAAATTTCCAGCGGTAAAAGTACACTCTTGCCGGTTAAAAACAGAGTTAGAGGTCCCTCTTTTAAGAGGCCTGCTTCTCCAGTCCCTAGGACATCGGCTGTGAAACAGTTCCGACGGCCTCCTCGGTCAAATCCCGGGGGTAAAAATCAGGGACAATCGCAGGGTAACAAAAAACCCTGGGTCAGGAGAGGTACAAAACCTCCCCCAAAGTCAAATGCATGAAGGGTTGCCCCCACTCAATCGGGTGGGGGGAAGACTTCAGTTGTTCGCAGAGACCTGGCGGGACACGATCAGAGACAGATGGGTGCTCTCCGCAGTAAGTCTGGGATACAAATTGGAGTTAAAAGACTCCCCTCCTTCCCATTTTATGTGGTCAAACGTGCCAAGGGATCCCCGGAAGAGAGAGTCCCTCCTGTTGGCACTAGAACAACTATTGCTCCAAGCAGTAATTATGGAGGTTCCCCTGGAAGAATGGGGGTTCGGGTTTTACTCAAACCTCTTTACAGTCCCGAAGCCAAATGGGGACGTGAGGCCCATATTAACTCTAAAAGGGCTAAACAAATTCCTACATATCAGGACTTTCCGGATGGAGTCGATCCGATCGGTGGCCACTGCCCTGCAAGGGGAGGAATGGTTAGCCTCGATCGACATCAAAGATGCTTATTTGTACATTCCCATCTTTCCAGTCCACCAAAAATTTCTACGCTTTGCAGTAGAAGGGCGCCATTTTCAGTTCAGAGCCTTACCCTTCGGTCTGGCCACAGCACCACGCGTGTTCACAAAAATTCTGGCCCCATTATTGGCCAATCTAAGAACACGAGGTGTAACGATAATGGCATATCTAGACGACTTGTTGCTGATAGACCACTCAGTGGAAAATCTAGAAGTGGTTGTTCACGAGACAATCGAGTATCTGTAATCTCACAGTTGGATTATCAACCGAGACAAGTCAGCCCTAAAACCAGTCAAAAGTCTGGAATACTTGGGGCTAAGGCTGGATTCAGACCAGAGAAAAATTTTCTTGCCTCAAGAAAAGGTGTCGTCTTTGAGAGCTTTGATCCACCTAGTGGGTACAAAAAGACAGCCATCCATACGCCTGTGCATGAGGCTGCTGGGAAAAATGGTGGCATCATTCGAAGCAGTACCCTACGGTCAATTCCATTCAAGGAATTTGCAAAGGGCCATACAACAAAAAAGTTCAGGCCCTAGATTTACCAATGTCCTTGTCCCCTTCCGTGCGCAAGAGCCTCCGTTGGTGGTTGGTTCCCCAGAATCTGGAAAAAGGGAAATCCTTCAGTCCAATTTCTTGGAAGGTGGTCACTACAGATGCCAGCCTTATAGGCTGGGGAGCAGTACTGGAGCAATGGTCTCTCCAGGGCAGGTGGTCGGATGCAGAAAAGGCCCTGCCCATCAATCTCTTAGGGCATACCGGCATACCGGGCTGCTCGTATCTCTAGTAGCATGGACAGCCAAACTCCAAGGGTCCCCTGTCAGAATTCAATCAGACAATGCCACGGCAGTGGCATATATCAATCATCAGGGTGGCACCAGGAGTCGTGCAGCCGAGAGGGAAGTGAATTGCATCCTGAAATGGGCAGAAAGATATGTCCCAGCCATATCCGCAGTATACATTCCAGGAGTGGAGAATTGGAAGGCGGACTTTCTAAGTCGCCAACAATTATGCCCTTGGCTTCGCATTCACTAGTCAAAGCCTTTGTACAAGGAGTGATGCGTATTAGCCCTCCGGTTAATATTCCCATATGTCCATGGGACTTAAACCTGGTTCTGTCGGTTCTACAGAAGCAACCATTTTAACCATTACAGCACATTTCCTTGGTTCTTCTCACCAGGAAATTGATTTTTCTAGTAGCCATTTGTTCGGCTAAAAGAGTGTCGGAATTAGCCACTATGTCCTGTAAAGAGCCATATCTGGTTATCCATAAGGACAGAGTAGTGTTACGTCCTCATCCAGCCTTTCTTCCTAAGGTGGTATCGAGGTTTCATTTGAACCAAGATGTGGTTCTTCCTTCTTTTTTCCCCAAACCTAGTTCAGTAGAGGAAAAGTTATTACATTTGTTGGATGTAGTAAGAGCAGTTAAAGCTTATCTAAAAGCCACTGCTCAGATTCTTAGAACGGATACTTTGTTTATTCTGCCGGAAGGCCCCAGAAAGGGTCAGGCAGCGTCAAAATCTACTTTAGCCAAGTGGATTCGACAGGTCATTATGCAAGCCTATGGCTTGAGAAGGAGACCGCCTCCGTTCAAAGTTAGGGCGCACTCCACGAGAGCAGTTGGAACTTCATGGGCAGTGCATCACCAGGCCTCCCTGGCTCAAATCTGTAAGGCCGCAACATGGTCTTCAGTACACACGTTTACTAGGTTCTACCAGGTGGACGTTAGAAGTCAGGAGGATGTCGCCTTTGGGCGCAGTGTGTTGCAGGCCGCAAAAGATCCTCATGTCTGATAGCGCTCAGCTTATGTATGGTGTATCCCCCCCCTCATTGGGCATTGCTTTGGGACGTCCCACATAGTAATGACTATGCCGCTCTGTGTCCCGTGATGTACGAGAAAGAAAATAGGATTTTTATAACAGCTTACCTGTAAAATCCTTTTCTTGGAGTACATCACGGGACACAGAGCTCCCACCCCTCTTTTGGGGACACTTATTGCTTTGCCACAAAACCTGAGGTGCTCCCGGATGGGAGGGGCTTATATAGGGGAGGGTACTTCCGGTATGGAAGTTGCCAGTGCCAGCACCTGAAGGTAAACTATATAACCCACATAGTAATGACTATGTCGCTCTGTGTCCCGTGATGTACTCCAAGAAAAGGATTTTACAGGTAAGCTGTTATAAAAATCCTATTATTTTCTCTCTAAGACATGGTTAGCCTAACTGTTTTTAGGTAACAGTTGCATTAACTGTTTAGGTCTAAAAGCTATTTTAGTAATGTGCTCTTCATTTACATGACAGTGAGACCTACATAGAACAAGAACAAGGAGAGAATGCTAATGATCGGAACGACAGGGCAATTCGAACTGCAGTAAAATGGTACAATAAGCACTTGCAGAATTCACAAAAAAACAAAAATCTTCAAGTGCTTTTAATAACAAATGACCGGAAAAATAAAGAGAAAGCGGTGGAAGAAGGAATTGTAGCATTCACCTGTAAGTCTTACATTATGTGTTGTTTGCTTTTCACTTTCCAATGTGAGTCTTTTTGTATGTCTTGCTCAGCTGGTAGATTTATTGTGCAGCTTTTCCTTTTTAAAGCAATATTGGCAAGATGATGTTCCCAGTTTTTTTTAGATGGCTAGTTTATGAAGAATTTGAACACTTTGTCAGATGTTGCTGTCTGTGCCCCAATTGGTGAGATCCACCTAAATTTCTGTGACACAACACAGTAACAAAGTAAAGAAAACTCCAGTGAGGACACTTGACAAATGTTCATTCTCAAGTCTCATACACACGATCTGATTTTCCGATGGGAATTGTGTGATGACAGGCTTTTATCGGAAAATCCGACCGTTTGTATGCTCCATCGGACAATTGTTGTCAGATTTTGGGACAAAACTCCAAAGTACAAACAGGCATGCTCAGAAGCCATGCTAACCATAACACAACATTAGCAGAAGTTGCCCAAAGGGTGGCGCTAAAGAGCTGAAAAACCACGTAGTTTTGTGTTTGTTTGGCCGACAATTCTTTGCCGTTTGTATGCAAGGCAAGTTCACGGCCAACGCCCTTCAGACAAAAGTCCTACGCTTTGTCCGCAGAAAATCTGATCATGTGTATGAGGCTTTACTCTTCCTACGATACCAGTAAAAGTGCTTTTAATGCTATGTTCCTTTTGGAGAAATTCTCCTTGATTGTTCTCTCAGAAACACAATAGAAGGGAGGGAAGGAGTATCTCTCAAGTGAGGATACAGACAGCAGTAAACACTTGATAGAGGTTCTAACTCGCTTTCATTCTAATTTCTTTTTTATTCTGTTTGTCAAAACATATTTAATTACTTATGCCTTTGTGTTAGGTGTAATTCGATTTTTTATCCTTGACTGTATATTTCTTTCCAAAAGGCAAAATCACTCTTGGACTTTTCTTGCTGATTTCACTTTAATTCAGGGTTTCTCATCCTTTTTTACCTTCACAGAACCCTTGGCAAAAATTATGAGATCTCAGGGAATACCTGATATTTTCATTTCTACAACTGGCCTGCTGCTGTGGGAGAAAAATGCAACAAATTTGTTTCTAGTAAATGCAGCCCTTGCTGTCCACATTTGACAGGGAGCCCGCACGGGACCCTTGGAGCATGGGGACGGCGGTGCATGGGGCACATGCCCCCTCTGGTTTGCCAATGATTTATGGCTGGGAGATGCTGATTGGCTTAGAGAATCACAGCACAAAGCCCTGTGTTTACTAACAACACAGGGCTCTGTACAGAGAGCAGCGATGTGGCTAAATTAGTCACATCTATTGGTAAAAGCAGCACATATTGCACACAGGTAACCCTTTCATTGCCCCTACATGTTAACCCCATCCTAGCCAGTGTCATTAGTACAGTGACAGTGCATGGTATTGCCAGTTAAAGTAGCGCAGTAGCGAATAGAAAAAAATATGCTTTGGTTATGAAGGGAGTAAAATTTTCCGAAGCTTAATGCGGAGCTCCAACCCTCCCACCAAAAAATGCAGTTTCACAGCTGGTTCCCGACTGCGCATGCGCGAAGCGCACTGTGCTTTGTGAATGGTCTGGCAGCAGGGGGGAAGGTGGAGGGGGGCCAACTTCTGGGGGGACCTTGCCGCAGCGAGGTCCTCCCGGAATTGCGGACGGGTGCCTGTCAAAAACGGATACCCCCTCCCCCAAAAAGGTGCCGAATGTGGCAGCGGAGGGGGGGGGGGGGGAAGCAAACAAGCTGAGCTTCCCCTTTTGGATGGAGCTCCGCTTTATGTGGTTAAATACCTCTTTAAAGAGGAAGTAAAGTCTTCCTTTTTAATTGTACCTACATGTAACAACAAAAGCCTGGGGAATGCCCAGGAAAAAACCAAGCCTACTTACCGACCAGCTTGCAGACAACCAATTAACCTGTCTAACAGTATGCGATAAAAACAGGGGTTTGTCCGCACGCATTTGCAAATGCATGCATGAGCCACGTCAAGGCACCCTGGAATCTGTGGTCCTACCCTAACTATGAGTGTCACAATGGAGGCACATGCATTCTGATGGTTAGATGAGGACAAGTGGACTGAAGGTGAGCCACCCCTCCTTAAAGATACAGGAGAACACCAAACACCCAGCAGGTAGCACAATGGCTGCAAAGGTGTTGGTGTGCTGCTGGACCAATACAAACACCAATGTGTTATGAAAAACAAACTTGTCCATCGCCCTCATCTATAGCTGGCCTACATGTAAGCCTATAATAAAGCTTACCTGTAGGCATTGTAAATATCTCCTAAACTTGCACGATTTAGGACCTATTTACTATATAGGCCGCCGCCGACATCTTCGGCGCATGCATTTTGAAGGAATGGCCGCCCGTGCCATTTCTTCAGGGCCCTGTGACCAGCGCATACGTGGGAGTGAGGTCATCGCGGCTCCGGCCAACCACAGCGCCGCAGCCCGCAAACACTGAAGAAACACCGGGAAGATGTCGGCCATCTCAGCGATGTGCGGGCCGCCACTGCAGGGCTTTATTCTAAGGTAAGTATTTCATAATGAGCTAGTATGCAATGCATACTAACTCATTATGCCTTTGTCCTTATGCCGCGTACACACGACCATTTTTAATGATGAGAATGTCAGGGTCACCTGTGGCCAGGTGACAGATGCACACCGTAGGGGGACAGGAGTGCACCGCGAGGTAGTGAACCCTATGGCTGGCTTCTGTGGATAGGAAACTGGGTGGTTGTGGAAAGCGGGACCAGAGGAGCACAACCGGGATCCCAACGGAAGCGAGAGCCAAGATTCCCCAGGGCGCGGAGTCTAAGACCCAGCTGGTCTTCTCCAGGGCCTCTAGTGGTGAGGATGTTACGCTGCAGGCTGGGACCAGGTCGCGGCCCCTGGAGTTTCCTAGCTCACGCCCCGTAGGATAAGGGGAAGCAGCAGCACACGATAGAGAGAACCGAATAACAAGCCGAAGGTCAGGGGCCACAAGCAGACAAGGATAACGAAGAACGAGCCGAAGGTCAAGGGTCACGAGCAGACAGGGATGGTCGGGGACAAGCCAATAACGTAACAGAGAGACAGACGTAGCACACGGCAGGCAGGAACCCAAACACACAATGCCTAACAAACACGTTGATCAGCAAAGCAGGCTTGCAGTGCACAGGTTAATATAGTGTTCAGTGATAGGGCCTGGGGTGGAGTCAGGCTGGGAGGAGATTATAAAGGAAGCCAGGTGAAGGAGGTCTGGTCTCTAGATGAACACATGAGGAGGAAGGTAAGATGGCAGACAGACATTAATGCATATCCATGACAGTACCCTCCCTCTTACGAGGCCTCCCCCTTCCCCGCCTGGGCCCAGGTTTAGAGGGAAACTTCAGATGAAACTCCTTTAACAGACGAGGTGCAAAGACCTCAGATGCAGTGATCCAAGACCTCTCCTCAGGACCAAACCCTTTCCAATGAACGAGGTACTGAAGAACGCCTTTACAGAGTCGGGAGTCCAGAATTTGACTGATCTCGTACTCCTGATTATCCTCAGAGACAGGCGCCACGGTAGGAAGAGGACGAGAGAATTTATTGAGGACTAAAGGCTTTAGAAGAGCAACATGAAAGGAGTTAGTGATTTTAAGGCTCTTAGGAATCTGGAGTTTGAAACAAACCGGATTCAGTTTAGCAGTTACCGTGTATGGACCGATGAATCGTGGAGCAAACTTCAGAGAAGGAACTCGGAGCTTGATGTTCCTGGTAGAGAGCCAGACTTTGTCCCCTGGCTGAAGAGAAGGCGGTTTACGCCTGCGGCGGTCGGCAAAGCCTTTGAATTTTTCAGCAGCTGCCCGGAGGGAATCATGAACGTGACCCCAAACGGAATTGAGAGACTCCTGAACCGAAGCCAAAGCTGGAATGTCTGGAGAACAGATCATGGGAAGAGGAAGTTGAGGGTGTTTTCCATAAACTGTGAAAAAGGGTGTCTTCTGCGAACTGGTATTCACATGATTGTTATGGGAGAATTCTGCCCACGGGAGTAGAGAGGACCAATCGTCATGGTGAGAAGACACAAAGGTGCGAAGAAAGACCTCTAACTCCTGATTAACCCTCTCAGTCTGTCCATTGGATTGGGGATGGTAAGAAGAAGAAAAATCCAAGACAATATTGAGGGATTTGCAAAAGGCTCTCCAAAAACGAGACGTGAATTGGACTCCCCTGTCGGAAACAATATGAGAAGGGACCCCATGTAGGCGGAGAATTTCTCGAATGAAAATGGGAACCAAGGCAGGGGCAGAAGGAAGACCAGGAAGAGGAACAAAATGAGCCATCTTGGAGAATCGATCGATTACCACCCAAATGACTGTATTATTCTCAGACAGTGGGAGATCGGTGATAAAATCCATGGCAATATGGGCCCAGGGTTCCTTAGGAATAGGCAAGGGCATGAGGAGACCAGCAGGAGCTTGTGTGGAGGATTTGGACTGAGCACAGACATGACAAGCTTTAACGTAGTCTTTGACGTCTGAGCGGAGATTAGGCCACCAGTAGTGACGACTGATGAGTAGGAAGGATCGGAGGAATCCAGAATGCCCTGCCACCTTGGAATCATGTCCCCAACGAAGGATCTTAGCTCTTAGCTCAGTGGGGACAAAGGTCTTACCAGGCGGAATTTTAGACTTCAGGGTGGTAGAGTGGGCAACAATGCATGAGGTGGGAATGATCGGCTCAGGTTCAGGGGCGGACTCCTCGTCCAAAGTGTCAAATGACCTAGAGAGCGCATCAGCCCGACCGTTGCAGGAACCAGGTTTGTAGGTAATCGTGAAATTAAAACGGGCAAAGAAGAGACTCCACCTGGCCTGTCTAGGATTCAGACGTTTAGCATTCTGTAGATACTGTAAATTCTTGTGATCGGTAAAGATCGTTATGGAGTGAGGGGAACCCTCCAAGAGATGACGCCACTCCTCTAACGCCAATTTAATTGCGAGAAGTTCCCGATCACCGATGGCATAATTCCTCTCTGCCTGAGAAAATTTTTTGGAGAAGAACGCACATGGTTGGCGTCTCTTCTCAAAGATTTGAAGAAGCACAGCTCCCACCCCCATTGAGGAAGCGTCCACTTCAATAAAAAATGCATTCCCAGGATTTGGTCTCCTCAAGAGGGGGCCAGAAACAAAGGCCTGTTTCAGGTTGTGAAATGCAGAGACAGCTTCGGGAGGCCAGTCTCTGGCATTCACACCCTTCTTGGTCAAAGCGATAATAGGCGCGGCAATGGAAGAGTAATTCCTTATGAACTGCCTATAATAATTAGTGAAGCCAAGAAAGCGCTGTGTGGCCTTGAGGCTAGCAGGAAGAGGCCAGTTGGTGATAGCCAAGACCTTCCCAGGGTCCATACGAAGCCCCGAACATGAGACAAAGCACCCCAAAAACAGGACCTCAGAACATTCAAAGGAACATTTCTCCAGCTTGGCATAGAGATTGTTCTCTCTAAGACGTTGAAGTACAGTGCGGACATGGTTTCTGTGGACGAGCAGATTTTCAGAAAAGATCAGAATGTCATCCAGATAGATGACAACAAACTGGTACAGCAGATCTCTGAAGATTTCATTGACAAAGTTTTGAAACACGGCTGGAGCATTACACAGACCAAAAGGCATCACCAGATATTCGTAATGCCCGTCTCTAGTGTTAAATGCAGTCTTCCATTCGTCACCCTCCCGTATTCGAATGAGATTGTACGCGCCTCTGAGATCCAACTTGGTGAAAATGGAGGCACCCTTCAACCTATCGAATAGCTCAGATATTAAGGGTAAGGGGTATCGATTTTTAATAGTAACCGCATTTAAACCCCGATAATCGATGCAGGGTCTTAAGGTACCATCCTTTTTGGCAACAAAAAAGAACCCTGCCCCTGCAGGCGATGAGGATTTCCGGATGAACCCTCTCTCCAGATTCTCTGCTACATACTCCGACATGGCCTGGGTCTCTGGGATGGACAGAGGGTAGGTACGACCCCTGGGTAGAGTTGCTCCGGGGACAAGATCAATAGCACAGTCAAAAGACCTGTGGGGAGGAAGCACCTCAGCTGATTTTTTACAGAACACATCCCGGTAATCGCTGTATGCGGCGGGAAGATCAGAAGAAACAGAAGTGGCAGCAACCGGAAGACTCTCCTTGGGGGTCACCTTGAGAAGACACGACGAGAAACATGAGGAACCCCAGGCCAGGATCTGCCCAGAGACCCAGTCCACATGTGGAGAGTGGAGCTGTAGCCAAGGGAGGCCCAATACAACTGGGGTAGAGGCCTTGGGTAGAATAAGAAAGGATATCCACTCCTGGTGGAGAATCCCTACCGACATCCTAATGGGTAGCGTCTGGAAGCGAATAGGGCCCCCTGGGAGAACAGTGCCATCAATTGCCGAGACTACCAATGGGGTAGTGAGAGGTGAAAGGGTAAGCTTCATAGAAGAAGCAGTTCTCCAATCCATGAAATTGCCGGCAGCCCCGGAATCCAGGTATGCAAGGGTTGACTGAGGAGAAGTGCCTACATGAAGGGACACCGGCAAGAGCAGGCGAGAAGGTGATGTTTCTGGGTCCAATACTCCACCTTCCAAATGTATTAGACCCGAGCGTTTCCCGGACGAAGCGAGCAGGAGTCACGAAAATGACCCTTGCCCCCACAATAGAGGCACAAGCCCAGAGTTCTGCGCCTAGCACGTTCTTCGGGGGTTAGTCTGGTCCGGCCCAGCTGCATAGGTTCTTCAGCAGGTAGAGGATGCTCCACGGGATGAAGGGAGGGGAGCTCAGACTGGCTAGGACCCAGAGAGTGCTGGCGTCTTTTTTCTAAGGACCTCTCTTGAAAACGAATGTCGATCTGGTTGCATAATGAAATTACATCGTCCAGACCGACGGGAATGGCTCTTCCCGCTAATTCGTCTTTCACTCGGTCAGAGAGGCCATGTAAAAAGGTAGCGACCAGGGCCTCATTATTCCAGCTCAATTCAGCTGTGTGGATACGGAACTGAAGAGCATATTGCCCCACTGAACTAGATTCTTGGCGAAGACGTAAGACAGCACTAGCCGCTGAAGAAGCCCGAGCCGGCTCTTCGAAGATATTACGAAAGAGCTTCAAGAATTCGGACAGACTGGAAACCACCGGATCGTTCCTCTCCCACAGGGGGGCAGCCCAGGCCAAAGCTTCACCGGAGAGGAGGGAAATGATATAGGCTACCTTAGCCCGGTCAGATAGGAAGCTTTGAGGCTGAAGCTCAAAATGAATAGTGCATTGGCTGAGAAACCCCCTGCAGGCCTTGGAGTCCCCAGAGAAACGGAACGGAGCTGGCAATCTTAGTGAGTGTGAGGCTGCGACTGGTGCGATAGGTACAGCCGCTGGTTGTACTTGGGGTTGCGGATTCGGGGTTCCCAAGGAGACCTGAAGCTGCTCGAATCGAGAAGCCAGATCCTGGAGGAATCGCATCACCTGGGTCTGATTTGATTCCTGGGTCTCAAGTCTGCGAACTATGCCCTGCAATGGATCATCCGCGGGAAGCGGGATGTCAGCCGGGTTCATGGCTGATCAAACTGTCAGGGTCACCTGTGGCCAGGTGACAGATGCACACCGTAGGGGGACAGGAGTGCACCGCGAGGTAGTGAACCCTATGGCTGGCTTCTGTGGATAGGAAACTGGGTGGTTGTGGAAAGCGGGACCAGAGGAGCACAACCGGGATCCCAACGGAAGCGAGAGCCAAGATTCCCCAGGGCGCGGAGTCTAAGACCCAGCTGGTCTTCTCCAGGGCCTCTAGTGGTGAGGATGTTACGCTGCAGGCTGGGACCAGGTCGCGGCCCCTGGAGTTTCCTAGCTCACGCCCCGTAGGATAAGGGGAAGCAGCAGCACACGATAGAGAGAACCGAATAACAAGCCGAAGGTCAGGGGCCACAAGCAGACAAGGATAACGAAGAACGAGCCGAAGGTCAAGGGTCACGAGCAGACAGGGATGGTCGGGGACAAGCCAATAACGTAACAGAGAGACAGACGTAGCACACGGCAGGCAGGAACCCAAACACACAATGCCTAACAAACACGTTGATCAGCAAAGCAGGCTTGCAGTGCACAGGTTAATATAGTGTTCAGTGATAGGGCCTGGGGTGGAGTCAGGCTGGGAGGAGATTATAAAGGAAGCCAGGTGAAGGAGGTCTGGTCTCTAGATGAACACATGAGGAGGAAGGTAAGATGGCAGACAGACATTAATGCATATCCATGACAGAGAAAAATGCCATTTTTTAAAATGGTCATTAAAAATGATCGTGTGTGGGCTTCCCAACATGCTCTAATTTTTCTCGTCGTTTTTCACATCGTCATTTTTCTCGTCATGAAAAACGGCCGTGTGTAGGCTTTAACGACGTGAAAAAAAAAATATGCATGCTCAGAATCAAGTATGAGATGGGAGCACTCGTTCTGGTAAAACTACCGTTCGTAATGGAGATAGCACATTCGTCACGCTGTAACGGACTGAAAAGCACGAGGCTGAAAAGCGCGAATCGTCTCTCAACAAAATTTACTAACGTGAAGGGTGGCGCCATCCGAATGGAACTTCCCCTTTATAGTGCCGCCATACGTGTTGTACGTCATAGTGTGTAGGCAAGGCAGGCTTGAGAGGAAACAAAAAATCACGTCGAGGAAAAATGCCTTTTTTTTTTTTTTTCAATGACATTAAAAACGGTTGTGTGTTTGCGGCATTACAGGTGTGTGTTTTTTTTTTGTTTTTGTTTTTTTTTTTATATTTGGTTTACAACCTCTTTAATCTGAAACTTGTGCTTGCTTTTTCTTCACAGATGCTCAATTATGGGTCAAGCTTGAGATAAGCAGTGTACAGGGGGTTAGCAGGGCAGAGCATCAGGGGAGGGGAAAGGGGCTCAGCAGGAGGCAACAGTACAGGGGAGCCAGGAGCACAGCATAGTAATGTGGGAGGCCAGGAGAGTACAGGACAGTACATGGGGCCTTGCAGAGTAACACAGGGAAGCTGCTGTTTTGTATCTTATGCGCTGATCCTTACCCGACCTCCTCTCTTGTCCATCCCATGTGATATGACATACAAACACCTGTAATGGACAGGAGGGGAGGGCCGACTGGGATCGGTGCAGGACAATAATGTATGTTGCTTCCCTGCCCTGCGGCATGAGGAGCAGATGACTGTTGGCTATATGGGGATGCGATCTACCCATTACTGGCTTGTAATAGACAGGCAGATTGCAGCAGAGCCCCTGGGGACTTCTCATGGAACTGTGGTTGAGAAATCCGGTTTTAAATGATTGCTAGATTAAGCATACCTGTTGCAGTATTTTAAAATGTACAAAATGTATTATTTTTTTTAGGTGAAGAATACATAAAAAGTTTGTTGGCTAATCCAGAACTTGTTGATCGTCTTTCATATGTTTCTAATGACCAGGTAAATGCACAAACTATTTTTCTCAATTGTACAGTACCTGACTAGATGTAGATGTAGACTGTGGTTCATATGCCACCACCTCAGTTAACTGAACCCTGGAAAAGGCTTTGCTAGGAACAGCCCCAGTCCATGCTCATATAAATCTGCCCACTCCATGGCACTTTGGTTTTTTGCTAGTGTCCTAGGCAGTGGACCTCTTTCCCTTTTGGTTTAGAAAATTTCTACAAAACTCTTAACTTTCTTTACTGCTTCAACTGACCATTCTATCAAGGTCCAATTGCTTATTGCCTCAGGGCTTGCTAGTGGTTCATCTTGAGAACCATAAACAGACTCCTCAACAGCAGGGCCAGCCTGTAATGTTTGCCCTAGGCACTAGATCCTATGTTTTGGCACTCGCCTTGGCACATGGTGTAATGAGTGTTGATAACTGCAGGTCCAGGACAGTGGTCTATTCCTATGGCACCCAGACCATAAGGACTTCTTGGGGGTATCCCCACTGTGACAAAGTCTAAGGAACCTGCAACATAGATAAAGTAAGACAGGGTTAGTGCCTGGGATATTGCAATTTCTTTTTCTTTCTCGTACATCACGGGACACAGAGCGACATAGTCATTACTAATGGGTTATATAGTTACCGTCAGGTGCTGGCACTGGCAACTTCCAAAACCGGAAGTACCCTCCCCTATATAAGCCCCTCCCATCCGGGAGCACCTCAGTTTTTTGCCAGTGTCTAAGGTGTTGGCCAAGAAGAAACATGTGTTTTTCACTGAGCTTGCGTACAGGTTCTTTTGGGCCTCAGTAAGCTATTCCGGATCCGACCAAAAAAGCTTCATAGCTAAACGGTCGGTACCCGGGCCTTGCAAAGAGAAGAGCAAGGTTTTGCCTGTAATGCTTCTCTTAGGAGAGCTGGACCCTGGGATCCAGAGCTCTGGTCATACCCACGACCAAGATGTTTTCTGTGCAGGGTGCTATACAGGTCCAGGGGAGTGGAATCCTTGGGAACCCGGTCCCTGAAGGTTTGATTACAATGCCTGCCGTGATAGGTGAAGTTTGGGCTTTTGTGGACCAAACAAAGTCCTGCGGCGAGGAACAGGTAAGTGGGGGCCCCCAGGAACTTGGTTCTATTGGGGGACCCCCAAGCCTAATTTGTCTTTCTGTCTGTTACCTAATGGTATTCCCGCAAGATTCTGTGCATGCCTGTAACTACTAAAAAAATGTAATAATTTTTAATGGTGGTCAAGAAAAAAAAAAAAAAAAAATGTTTTTTTATATATATTTAGTATATTAGACTGCGGTACCTGTGTTTGTCCACTAGAGGCCGCTGTGGAATGTTTTCTTGTCATGTGGACTAGTTTCTTCTCAGAGAGCAAAGTCCAGGCAGTTGGTGAGTTCTCCTATAGGAAACTGCTTCCTCTGCCATGTTGCAGTGCTCGTCCATCCCCCGGCCTGCGGCAAAGAGGGGCCCTGGCTCCTGTCCCTGGTTTCCATGTTTGAAATTAGCGCCGAGGGCGCACGTGGCCGCGCGCGTGCACGCGCCTCTATATATAGAGGTGAGCCGGAAAAGGGGGCGGAGCCTGGGGGATGACGCTCTGTGCGCGCCGCAGCGCTTCTGCGCATGTGCGGGCGTCCCAGCAGGTTTTAAAAAGCCACAATATTGTAGTAAGCTGGCTATGAAGTACAGAGACAGAGCTGGCAACATTTAAAGGCATACAGCAAGCGGTTGATACAGGCATCCCCTAGAAAGGCACATTAGTAGACACCAACTGTTTATTATAGCAGCATTTATGCTAGACTATTATCAGTAACTGGTGTATTTCGGCTGGAATACCTCAGCTTTGTGGCTTAGGAATATGCCGTCTAAAAACTCCGGGACTAGAAATTCCAGGAGGAATAGGGGGTCTCCATCGGGCTCTGAGGATCTTGGGCATGCTTTGGCTGCACCAGTCTCCCCTGAAGAATCAGAGGTTAGTGACCGTAGGGCACCCCCAGGAGTACCTGGTACTGTGGCTGTCCTCAGTTCACCTGCTCCTGTGTATGTAACAGAGGAGGTTTTTTCCTCAGCTCTGGGAGGACTGGAAGAGAGATTGTCAGCATTAATCGCTGCTTCCCTGTCACAGGAGAAAAGCGCTCGATCTCCGTCTCCTCCCTCAGAGTGCCTGTTAACAGAGCAACAGTCCCATACAGAGGTCGCCCTACCTGAGGGGGATCAGGATGAGGTTGATTCGGTTGTAGAGGAATCAACAGTGGAAGAGCCGTTCTCAGCATCACATGCTGAGAGGTTATGGGTTCAGTCCCTGACTAATATGGTCCGATCAGCATTTAAAATGCCACTTGCGGAGCCATCCTCCACTTCTGTCTCCTCATTGGGGTCGCTAAAAGCTCCCCAGACTGTTTGTTCCTTTCCGATCCATCCTTTACTGGAGGGGCTCATTTACCAGGATTGGGAGCATCCTGACAAAATATTTACTCCCCCCAAGAGATTTCCGGTGGTCTATCCCATGGAGGATAAGTTCATCAGAAAATGGAAGGTCCCTACAGTGGACGCAGCCATCTCTTGTGTGAATAAATCACTGACATGTCCGGTGGAAAATGTCCAAATGTTCAAGGACCCAATAGATAAAAAATTGGAGTCATTATTGAAATCTGCTTTTTCTACAGCAGGATTGGTGACACAACCAGCAGTGGCAGCTATAGGGGTCTGTCAAGCAGTGAAGGATCAGTTGAAACAGGTCTTAAGAGACTTGCCGGATCAGCAGGCTCTTGCCCTAGCTGATCTACCTAGAGCCTTATGCTTTGCGGTGGACGCTATAAAGGATTCAATCCATCAGGCCTCCCGCCTTACGCTGTCTGTAGTACATATGCGCAGGCTTCTATGGCTCAAAAACTGGTCTGCTGAAGCTCCCTGTAAAAAATTGCTGGTCAGCTTCCCATTTCATGGGGAGCGCTTATTCGGGGAAGACCTGGACAAATATATCCAGAGAATTTCCAGCGGTAAAAGTACACTTTTGCCGGTTAAAAATAGAGTTAGAGGTCCCTCTTTTAAGAGGCCTGCTTCTCCAGTCCCTAGGACATCGGCTGTGAAACAGTTCCGACGGCCTCCCCGGTCAAATCCCGGAGGTAAAAATCAGGGACAGTTACAGGGTAACAAGAAGCCCTGGAGCAGGAGAGGTACAAAACCTCCCCCAAAGTGAAATGCATGAAGGGTTGCCCCCACCCAATCGGGTGGGGGGAAGACTTCAGTTGTTCACAGAAACCTGGCGGGACACGATCCGAGACAGATGGGTGCTCTCCGCAGTAAATCTGGGATACAAATTGGAGTTAAAAAACTCCCCTCCTTCCCGCTTTATAAGGTCAAACGTGCCAAGGGATCCCCAGAAGAGAGGATCCCTCCTGTTGGCACTGGAACAATTATTGCTTCAAGCAGTAATTATAGAGGTTCCCCTGGAAGAATGGGGGTTCGGGTTTTACTCAAACCTCTTTACAGTTCCGAAGCCAAACGGGGACGTGAGGCCCATATTAAATCTAAAAGGGCAAAACAAATTCCTACATATCAGGACTTTCCGGATGGAGTCGATCCGATCGGTAGCCACTGCCCTACAAGGGGAGGAATGGTTAGCCTCGATCGACATCAAAGATGCTTATTTGCACATCCCCATCTTTCCAGCCCACCAAAAATTTCTACGCTTTGCGGTAGAAGGGCGCCATTTTCAGTTCAGAGCCTTACCCTTCGGTCTGGCCACAGCACCAAGAGTGTTCACAAAAATTCTGGCCCCATTATTGGCCAATCTAAGAACACGAGGTGTAACGATAATGGCATATCTAGACGACTTGTTGCTGATAGACCACTCAGTGGAAAAACTAGAAGTGGTTGTTCACGAGACAATCAAGTATCTGGAATATCACGGTTGGATTATCAACCGAGACAAGTCAGCCCTAAAACCAGTCAAAAGTCTGGAATACTTGGGGCTAAGGCTGGATTCAGACCAGAAAAAGATTTTCTTGCCTCAAGAAAAGGGGTCGTCTTTGAGAGATTTGATCCACTTAGTGGGTTCAAAAAGACAGCCATCCATACGCCTGTGCATGAGGCTGCTGGGAAAAATGGTGTCATCATTCGAAGCAGTACCCTACGGTCAATTCCATTCAAGGAAGTTGCAAAGGGCCATACTGTCAGCCTGGAACAAAAAAGTTCAGGCTCTGGACTTACCAATGTCCTTGTCCCCTTCCGTTCGCAGGAGCCTCCGCTGGTGGTTGGTTCCCCAGAATCTGGAAAGAGGGAAATCCTTCAGTCCGATTTCCTGGAAGGTGGTCACTACAGATGCCAGCCTTATAGGCTGGGGAGCAGTACTGGAGCAATGGTCTCTCCAGGGCAGATGGTCGGATGCGGAAAAGGCCCTGCCCATCAATCTCTTAGAGATACGAGCAGCCCGGTATGCCCTAGTAGCATGGACATCCAAACTCCAAGGGTCCCCTGTCAGAGTTCAGTCAGACAATGCCACAGCAGTGGCATATATCAATCGTCAGGGGGGCACCAGGAGTCGTGCAGCCCAAAGGGAAGTAAATTACATCCTGAGATGGGCAGAAAGATATGTCCCAGCCATATCTGCGGTATTCATTCCAGGAGTGGAGAATTGGAAGGCGGACTTTCTAAGTCGCCAACAATTATGCCCAGGGGAATGGTCCCTTCATCCCGAGGTTTTCCGGACAATATGTCAGCGGTGGGGAACACCGGATGTAGATCTGCTAGCATCCAGATTCAACACAAAAGTGGACAGGTTTGTCTCTTGGGCAAGGGATCCCCTAGTGTGCGGCTCGGATGCCCTAGTGTTCCCTTGGGATCAGTTCAAGCTGATATATGCATTCCCACCGCCACAATTGTTACCTCGATTACTCCGCAGAATCAGGGTAGAAAAGAAACCAGTGATTCTGGTGGCTCCAGCGTGGCCCCGAAGAGCATGGTACGCGGAGATTGTAAAAATGTCTGTGGGGAGTCCTTGGACCCTCCCACATCGTCCGGACCTGCTTTCGCAAGGACCGATATACCACCCTTCCTTACCAGCCCTAGGTTTGACGGCCTGGCTATTGAAGCCCACATTCTAAAAAAGAGAGGGCTCTCTAATGCTGTGGTATCTACCATGATCAATGCCAGGAAGCCGGTATCCAGGCAGATCTACTATAGAATCTGGAAGGCGTACATCGCCTGGTGTGAGGCCAAGAAATGGCATCCACGTAAATACGTAATAGGTAGGATTCTGGACTTCCTACAATGGGCTGTAGATAGGAAGCTTGCCTTGAGTACTATCAAAGGTCAGATTTCGGCCTTGTCAATATTTTTTCAAAGGCCCTTGGCTTCGCATTCACTAGTCAAAGCCTTTATACAAGGGGTGATGCGTATTAGTCCTCCGGTTAATATTCCCATATGTCCATGGGATCTAAACTTGGTTCTGTCGGTTCTACAGAAACAACCATTTGAACCATTACAGCATATTTCCTTGGTGCTTCTCACCAGGAAATTGGTTTTTCTAGTAGCCATTTGTTCGGCTAAAAGAGTATCGGAATTAGCAGCTATGTCCTGTAAGGAGCCATATCTGGTTATCCATAAGGACAGAGTAGTATTACGTCCTCATCCAGCCTTTCTTCCTAAGGTGGTATCGAGTTTTCATTTGAACCAAGATGTGGTTCTTCCTTCTTTTTTCCCCAAGCCTACTTCGGTAGAGGAAAAGTTATTGCATTCTTTGGATGTAGTAAGAGCAGTTAAAGCTTATCTAAAAGCCACTGCTCAGATTCGCAGAACGGATACTTTGTTTATTCTGCCGGAAGGCCCCAGAAAGGGTCAGGCAGCGTCAAAATCTACTTTAGCCAAGTGGATTCGACAGGTCATAATACAAGCCTATAGCTTGAGAAGGAGACCGCCTCCGTTCAAAGTTAGGGCGCACTCCACGAGAGCAGTTGGAACTTCATGGGCAGTGCATCACCAGGCCTCCCTGGCTCAAATCTGTAAGGCCGCAACATGGTCTTCGGTACACACGTTTACTAGGTTCTACCAGGTGGACGTTAGAAGTCAGGAGGATGTCGCCTTTGGGCGCAGTGTGTTGCAGGCCGCAAAAGATCCTCATGTCTGATAGCGCTCAGCTTATATATGGTGTATCCCCCCCCTCATTTGGCATTGCTTTAGGACGTCCCACATAGTAATGACTATGTCGCTCTGTGTCCCGTGATGTACGAGAAAGAAAATAGGATTTTTATAACAGCTTACCTGTAAAATCCTTTTCTTGGAGTACATCACGGGACACAGAGCTCCCGCCCCTCTTTGGGGACACTTATTGCTTTGCTACAAAACTGAGGTGCTCCCGGATGGGAGGGGCTTATATAGGGGAGGGTACTTCCGGTTTTGGAAGTTGCCAGTGCCAGCACCTGACGGTAACTATATAACCCATTAGTAATGACTATGTCGCTCTGTGTCCCGTGATGTACTCCAAGAAAAGGATTTTACAGGTAAGCTGTTATAAAAATCCTATTTTTTACGCTGAACCTCCTCAACCCCCATTTCGTAGGTACCCCATAGGGGAAGAGCCTCACTTGCCAATGGCAGATTACAGGCAATTGGGAGCAGCAACACAATGGACAAACTGCAGAAATTCTGGTCCAGGTCCTGAGGAAACTCTGTTCCCTTGTTCCAGAGCAAAATTTTACACACACACTGCCACTTCCCCCTGAAGCAGCCTCACTCACAGGTGCATATGTGGCCTGTCTGAATTAAGCAGAACCAGTTGTTACTACTTTGTCAATTGCCCAGACTTTTGAAAACTAGACTGGATAACTCAATAGTGAACGGCGTCCCCATTTAGCTAATCCTTATTTTGCAGCAAACTTACAATTGTTTCTCTGCCCTACCATTTTGTGTAGATCCCATGAAGAGTGGGGTTTGTCAAATCTCCAGAATGTCTTGCATATGCACAAAAATGTATAGCTTAGAGTATGGTTGGTGGACCTAGCTTGTAAAGGAGATTTTTGCATGCCCTTTAAAGGTGAGCTTCTCTTTGGAAATTTGCTTGAGGAGTACATTGAGATGGCTGCTGGAAGTGGGGAGACATCTGCTGACCACTTAGAATAAAGAAAGCCTAGACCAGTGATGGTGAACCTTGGCACCCCAGATGTTTTGGAACTACATTTCCCACGATGCTACACTACACTGCAGAGTGCATGAGCATCATGGGAAATGTAGTTCCAAAACATCTGGGGTGCCAAGGTTCGCCATCACTGGCCTAGACTCTCTTTTTTTTTTTTTCACGTTATTTTAAGAGAGGTACACACAGAGTCTCTGTTGCTGTCCTCTTTGTTTCTTTCTGCTACCCATTCCTACTTGCTGCCTCACAAGACAAATTTCCTGCACCTTCCTGCTGCTGACAGTCAGGGGTGGTCATCCCCTTCCCCATTTGGATAGAATTACAAGGACTTTTCAAAGTCCTACACGTTGATCCTTCTCCGTTTTAGGGATGCATGCATGTCTCATCATCCCCTAAAAACATCTTTTCAAATTACTACAACTTTTAAGTGGTTTCCTGTAGACTTGTCACTGTACTGCATCAGCTAATCTTCTGCCTGGTCTCCTATAGAGCTGCCACTATATCGCTCACATGAGAGAGTTTCTAAATTTAATGGCAAATGCAATATGAAGGCTTATATTCCCCATTTATTCACACTGCAATGTACCCCTTACAATGCTAAAAAAAAAAAATCTAACTTTTTGGTGCTGCTTCATTAGACCTTTGACATGCTTCTTTTACAAGGCTGCTAAGTCAATCCTTAACCCTTATGCCCAAACACTGATGTTCATACTTTCTTCTGTTAATACTGCATTATTGCCAAACTGCACTTGTATATTTGGGTTTTCTGGGTCCAATCTTGCTATCATTCTTAGACAAAATGTCATGCTGAAGGAAATGTGAATATCACTGACCCCATGTTTATGAACATACTTTCCCTTGCACCCTCCAGTTGCTCCCCACGAGTATCTCTTTTTGGTTATGCTGGTGGATTCCTGAACAGCCAGAGCACTGTTTTCTCCACTCGAGATTATTGGAACTCTACTCCTTACTATTTGGGGATGTTAGCTCCACTACCTAGGCTTCATTTTTACTCAGATGTCTCTGGCCTACAACTCTAACTCTTCATTGAATTTTGATATACCCTACCTGCCTTCATGAGAGTCGAGGATTACCTCGCCTCCACAAAGACCTGGCATTTGTTACCAGTTAACTCTATTTGCCAGCTTGGTACTGGTAAAGGTTGCATTGCTGGTCTCAGTACTCCCTTTAATGTGTTTGTTGCACCTTCACTTACAAACTGTATATGCCTTGGAACTTGCCTGCCTCTTGCCACACATCTTCAGTTTTATAACTGCTCAACAGACTCTAGTTCATGGACCTCACAGCAACCTAATTGCCTGATATTCATTAATCAGGCACATTCCAACCTCTAGAATGGATGCCCCACCTCAATACACTGTAATCTATCGGGTGAGGTAGATCTTACCTAGTGTGATGTTAGAAATTAACACTCCTCATCCTGCAACTTCTTATGTTTGAAATCACCAAACCCCTAGCCCTTGTTACCTTGTAGGACTTGGGTTAGGCCTTGTATATCTTTTTCCTAACACCATGGCTTTTGCATTCCCTGTGCATTTTTTTGTAAGAAGTAGTTTTTCATCTGTTGTGACTTTATGTGACGACCTGGGGTCTTTCTCTGCTGCTGTTGTCTTTCTTTTTAAGGGGGTTAAAAGAGCAACAGTTTTAGTTCTGTTTTGCTTTCTTCCTTAGGGTAACCTCCTTTTATGTTACATGCAGGCAAAGTATCTTGGAAGCTTTTTTTCCCAACCCTCTGTTTGGTTGGGGGTGACCCATGGTCTAGGAAACAATGCCCGTGTCCAGCACTGTAAGGTTAAAATAATAAGAATTTTAAGAAACCCTGTTGATAAAATAAATAAAGAATTTAAGAATTTTGACTTTCCATTAAAATCCATGTCTTGGAGTACAGAACACAGCCTCCCCACCCCATTTCCTCTGTGATCCCTTTACTGGTTGATAAAAAAAACTGGAGCCCCGCAGGGTTTGTGTAGGTTGGGGGTTGTCCCAACAAAGCTTTTTCAAGTGTCCAGTCACCTAAAGGTAGCAACGTATAACTCATGGTATAAGATACATTTCCTATGTCCTGTACAGAACTTCAGGATAAGGAATTTACAGGTGCAGTAAAATTACTATTTTTTAGCCTAGCGTCTGTTAGATTGTCCACTACTTTTTTTGCATATTGCATTTTCTATTGTTTTAAAGTGTTTGTAACCCTCCAAAAAAATTGGATCCTGTTACTTTAACCACTTCTCTACTGTGCACGAAAACCCCCTTCCTGCCCAAGCCATTTTTCAGCTTTCAGCGCTGTCACACTTTGAATGACAATTGCGCGGTCGTGCGACGTGGCTCCCAAACGAAATTTGCGTCCTTTTTTTCCCACAAATAGAGCTTTCTTTTGGTGGTATTTGATCACCTCTGCGGTTTTTATTTTTTGCGCTATAAACAAAAGAAGAGCGTCCAGTTTGGAAAAAAAACACTATTTTTTACTTTTTGCTATAATAAATACCCCTTTTTTTTTTTTTTAAATAAAATTTTCCTCAGTTTAGGCCGATACGTATTCTTCTTCTACATATTTTTGGTAAAAAAAAAAATCGCAATAAGCGCGTATTGATTGGTTTGCGCAAAAGTTATAGCGTCTACAAAATAGGGGATAGATTTATAGCATATATTTTTTTTTTTTTTTTTTTTTAGTAATGGCGGCGATCTGCGTTTTTTTTTTTTTTTTATTGTGACTGCGATATTGCGGCGGACACATCGGACACTTTTGACACATTTTTGGGACCATTCACATTTATACAGCGATCCCTGCTATAAAAATGCATTGATTACTGTATAAATGTGATTGGCAGGGACGGGGTTAACCACTAGGGGACGGGAAGGGGTTAAATATGTTCCCTCAAAGTGTTCTTACTGTGGGGGGAGGGGACTGACTGGGGGAGGTGACCGATGATTGTCCCTATGTACAAGGGACACACCATCGGTCCCCTCTCCCTCACAGGACGTGGATCTCTGTGTTTACACACAGAGATCCACTTTCCTGCTCGTTTCCCGGGCAATCGCGGGTGCCCGGCGGCAATCGTGGCCGCCGGGCACGCGCACCGGGGCCTTGTGAACGCGGCGAGCGCGCGCCTCCTAGCTCGTTTTAAAGGGAGGACGTCATATGATGTCCTCCCAGAACGAGAGTATTCTCCGCCCGCCGTCTATTGACAGTGGGCGGGGGACAAGTGGTTAAAGCATGTTGTACAGCACAGTTTCGTGTGCTGTGTAATTTTGGCACCCTGTATCTGAAATACCTAGCTGATCCAGCCTGGCTTTGCCCCCCCCCCCCCCTGTAAACTGACCACGGTTTATCATGGCTGCTGAGCCCTGACTCTGTGCTCAGTTTACATGCCATCGTCATCCACAGCTCTCCTTGCAGCTTCACTGCCCGTTTCCTACTGCGCATGCACGAGTCGCATTGCGCTTTTGTGAATGGCCAGCTTGTCTTTTGGGACATACACAGGTCCCAGAAGACAGCGGGGGGGGGGGGGCTCGGCGCAAAAAAGGATATGGATCGGACGTACACTAGGTACTTCCTAAAAAGGTAGGAAGGAAACAAACTTTTTTTTTTTTTTTTTTTTTTTTTTATATCCAAAAACGAGGGGTGGTCTTTCGTTTAAAACCACCTCTCAAAAGTGGGTGGAACTCTGCTTTAAACTGAATGTAAACCCTCACATCTACCCAGTGAAGTGAACAGCCTCAGATGATACACAGGGATGGATCAATTCTCCCTCTCAAATTTTTTTGCATGTATGTATCCTTTAGAAAGTGCTCTTCATGTTAGGCCCCTGTCACATGGGCTGTCCATGTTTATGGACTCGGCTTGCTCAGTGGGGATTGCTCCGTTGATTCCCGCTGAGCTGGCGGATGACAGGTCCGTCTCTGCTCACTGTGCAGGGATGGACCTGTCAGAGCTCCGCTCTCTATGGGGGATCGGATGAAAACGGACCGCTTGTCCGTTTTTTCATCCGATCCGATCTGCCAGATGGATGGAAAATAGGGTTTCCATCCGTCTGGATTCAGCGGATCGGATGTCAGTGGACATGTCACTGCTGACATCCGTTGCTCCATAGACCTGCATGGAGCGTCCGTTCAGGTCCGCCTAAAAAACTGACAGGTGAACCTGAACGGTCCACTCATGTGAAAGGGGCCTTAAAATTTTTCTCTTCCTGGTTAGCACTGAGAGTGGATTCTTTGCATACAGCTGATTGGAGGAAAGGCACACACCCCCTCTCCTCATAGGTGAAGGAAGAAAGGAATGTACACAGCTCTGCTCTTAGACGCAAGGGGTCTGCTAATCTATTTATAGAAACCTCCCCCAAAACACTTCTATCTCCCATCTCGGAGAACATGTGAGAAGTTATCAGGCTGATAACAGATGAACGGAGCAGGAGACCGCTACGGGACACAGTGCTTTTGGAGAGAGATAACAAAACACTGCAGATATGTGTGCCCAGCTCAAATTTAATGAATTGGGTTTACATCCACTTTAAGTGAAAATAAAGATGACCTCTTATGGCTATTGGGTTATAATTTATCATTTAAGAAATTTGGTATGTTGAGTGCTAGCATGTTGCTCAGATGTTAAATGTTCCAGGTTTTTTTTTTAATCAACAGTCCAATACTTTTTTATTTCCCAGCATGAAGTGGAAAGTAGTAAAGTCATCTTTTCGGAGCATCTTCCTTTGTCTAAATTACAGCAAGGGATAAAATCTGGCATTTTTCTTCAAGGAACGTTCAGAGCAAGTCGAGACAACTTTTTAGAAGGAACTGTTTGGGTCCATGGAGATGCTTTAGAGAACAAAGAGGTAACCGTATACATTCCCCAAATTTTACCTATGTATTTACAGTTCATCTGGAAAGTATTCACAGTACTTCACTTTTTCCATATTTTGTTATGTTACAGCCTTCTTCCAAAATGGAATAAATTCATTATTTTCTTCAAAATTCTACAAACAATACCCCATAATGACAATGTGAAAAATTTGTTTGAAATCCTTGGAAATTTATTAAAAATAAGAAACTAAAAAATCAAATGTACATACCTTGAGATTTTTCTACAACTTGATTGGAGTCCACCTATGGTAAATTCAGTTCATTGGACATGATTTGGAAAGGCACACACCTGTCTATATAAGGTCCCACAGATAACAGTGCATGTCAGAGCACAAACCAAGCCATGAAGTCCAAGGAATTGACTGTAGACCTCAGACAGTATTGTATCAAGGCACAGATCTGGGGAAGGGTACAGAAAAATATCTGCAGCATTGAGGGTCCCAATAAGCACAGTTGCCTCCATCATCCGTAAATTAAAGAAGTTTGGAACAACCAGGACTTTTCCTAGAGTGGGCCGCCTTGCCAAACCAAGCGATCGGGGGAGAAGGGCTTTAGGCCCCTTTCACACCTGGCGGATCTGTCCGAGCTCCTCTCTCCGCTGATCCCCGCATAACAGGTCCGTGTCCTCTCTGATAAGCGGACAAGGACAGAGCCCTCTCTCCTCTAAAGGGCAGTCTGATGGAAACAGACTGCATGTCTGTTTCCATCTGCTTGTCATCCAATCCGACCTGCTGGATGGATGGTGAACGTATCGCCATAGGTCTGTTTTCAGTGGAATTTGTCGGATCAAAAGCCAGGCGCCTGAAGGTCTCTGACCATAAGAAACAAAATTCTCTGGTCTGATGAAACAAAGATTGAACTCTTTGGCCTGAATGGTAAGTGTCATGTTTGGAGGAAACCAGACACCGCTCATCACCTGGCCCATGCCATCCCTACAGTGAAGCATGGTGGTGGCAGCATCATGCTGTGGGGATGTTTTTCAGCGGCAGAAACTGTAAGACTAGTCGAGATCGAGGATAAAATTAATGCAACAATGTGCAGAGACCTCCTTGATGAAAACCTGCTTCAGACCGCTCTGGACCTCAGACTGGGGCAAAGGTTCATCTTCCAATAGTACAATGACCCTAAGCACATACCCAAGATAACAAAGGAGGGGCTATGGGACAACTCTGTGAATGTCTTTGAGAGCCCAGACTTGAACCTGATTGAACATCTCTGGAGAGTTCTAAAAATGACTGTGCACCCACGCTCCCCATTCAACCTGATGGAGGCTGTGAATACTTATGTACATGTGAGTTTCTTTTGTTTTTAATAAATTCGCAAAGATTTCAAACAAACTTATTTCACGTTGTCATTATGGGGTATTGTTTGTAGAATTTTGAGGAAAATAATGAATTTAATCCATTTTGGAATAGGGCCGTAACATAACAAAATGTGGAAAAAGTGAAGCTGTGAATACTTTCCGGATTCACTGTAATATAGACACACAAATACGCGTCTTTGGATTCCAGCTTGTTTGTACAGTACATTGTTCTATACTTTCCACTAGGAAAACGGTGCCCCTGTATTGACACACTGCAGCGAAGATAACTCTGACATTCATATCAAATAGTTGAATTTGGATTGCAGGTTTTCTTATGATTTTTTTTATGTTCATTGTTAGGTGTTATGATAAAATAGATACTTTGTTTTAAATGTTTGTTTTGCTAAAATTATATATTGAAATAATTTTTTTCTTTATTTTTTACAAAATAATGGGTGCTTGCCATGTTAACTGCTTGCAATGGGTAGAAAAAGAAACAGAGTTGAATGGTGTTAATCCTATTACAACAGTATAGAACAACTTATTCTAATTAGAATGGGTGGGAAGGATTAAATATCATTTCAAAATGGCTTGTATGTGATTCTTATGTTGTGTGGAACTCCTACAGGTCTAAAACTTTGTTGGGGGTCAAAAAGATGCTAATAAAAAACGTTTCACCATGCAAGAAAACTCTTCATTAATGGCTGCAGGTGTAATGTATATGTATGGTAAAAAAGGACACAGAGAAAGTGGCTGCTATATACAAACCTAATGCATGACATAATTTCTATAAACTTTTGCAGATAATCTTACAAGGGTTACGAAGCTTAAACAGAGCAATGCATGAAGACATTGTTGCTGTACAGCTCTTGGAAAAGGAGAATTGGGTGGCTCCATCCGCTGTGGTCCTCCAAGATGATGGTGAAAATGAAGATATTGAATCTGTAGATGAAAAAGAAAACATGGTATTTTAAACAATTGGTACTGTTGGTACTGTTTTATGTAGCATGTAAAGATAAATTAAATTTAAAATAATCTGAATTAGCGTTTTATAGTAACTTATTTACTCTAAAGCTAAGTACACACAGGAAGTTTTTTCATTCAACCAAGTGAGAGGTCGCTGTACTAGCTAAGCAATGTGCATCTCCCCTGCAGAGCTATTGTGTTCTGACAGGGGGATTCCCCCTGCTGGTACACAATGGTCAGTAATCAGATGCTGGTTTTTCAACATGCTTATTCGACAAAAGCCAGTCATTGGACCGGCTTCTGTCAGACAGGCTGCTGTAAACACGGAATGTTGGCCGGTTTCTGTTGAACTAGCCGATATTCGGCTTGTGTGTACCAGTCTTTAGTTATATTGAAAATAGTTTTTGCTTTCATTGGTGACTAAAGGCAAAATGCACCTCCTTGTTTGCTACGTTCTACTCAAATCTAGATAGACACTTTTTTTTTTTTTAATTACAAAATTCACGTAGCAAAATAACCCCAACAGCAATAATGCAATTGCCTCCTCCTGGTACCACATGCTAGGTCTAGGGAAATGTATTATTAGTTTAGTTTTACTGCAAGTTAAATAATATGTTGAGACAGGTAGAAATAGCATCCTATTCAGTTTGAGTCCATTGTTTAGCGGAGGATATGGTCCACCATTTTTTACGGCAGGGGTGTCAAACTTTTCTTTTTCGTACATCACGGGACACAGAGCGACATAGTCATTACTAATGGGTTATATAGTTACCGTCAGGTGCTGGCACTGGCAACTTCCAAAACCGGAAGTACCCTCCCCTATATAAGCCCCTCCCATCCGGGAGCACCTCAGTTTTTTGCCAGTGTCTAAGGTGTTGGCCAAGAAGAAACATGTGTTTTTCACTGAGCTTGCGTACAGGTTCTTTTGGGCCTCAGTAAGCTATTCCGGATCCGACCAAAAAAGCTTCATAGCTAAACGGTCGGTACCCGGGCCTTGCAGAGAAGAGCAAGGTTCTGCCTGTAATGCTTCTCTTAGGAGAGCTGGACCCTGGGATCCAGAGCTCTGGTCATACCCACGACCAAGATGTTTTCTGTGCAGGGTGCTATACAGGTCCAGGGGAGTGGAATCCTTGGGAACCCGGTCCCTGAAGGTTTGATTACAATGCCTGCCGTGATAGGTGAAGTTTGGGCTTTTGTGGACCAAACAAAGTCCTGCGGCGGGGAACAGGTAAGTGGGGGCCCCCAGGAACTTGGTTCTATTGGGGGACCCCCAAGCCTAATTTGTCTTTCTGTCTGTTACCTAACGGTATTCCCGCTAATATCTGTGCATGCCTGTAACTACTAAAAAAATGTAATAATTTTTAATGGTGGTCAAGAAAAAAAAAAAAAAAAAAGGAATGTTTTTTTATATATGTTTAGTATATTAAACTGCGGTACCTGTGTTTGTCCACTAGAGGCCGCTGTGGAATGTTTTTCTTGTCATATGGACTAGTTTCTTCTCAGAGAACAAAGTCCAGGCAGCTAGGTGAGTTCTCCTACAGGAAACTGTTTCCTCTGCCCTGTTGCAGTGTTCGTCTATCCCCCGGCCTGCGGCAAAGGGGGCCCTGGCTCCTGTCCCTGGTTTCCATGTTTGAAAATTAGCGCCGAGGCGCACGTGGCCGCGCGCGTGCGCGTGCACGCGCCTCTCTATATAGAGGTGGCCGGAAAAAGGGGCGGGGCCTGGGGGATGACGCTCTGTGCGCGCCGCAGCGCTTCTGCGCATGTGCGGGCGTCCCAGCAGGTTTTTAAAAAGCCACATTGCAGTAAGCTGGCTATGAAGTACAGAGACAGAGCTGGCAACATTTAAAGGCATACAGCAAGCGGTTGATACAGGCATCCCCTAGAAAGGCACATTAGTAGACACCAACTGTTATATAGCAGCAATTGTGCTAGACTATTCTCAGTAAAAGTGGTGTATTACGGCTGGAATACCTCAGCTTTAGGCTTAGGAATATGCCGTCCAGTAGCTCCGGAACTGAATCTTCCAGGAAGCGAAGGGGGTCTCATCGGGCTCTGAGGATCTTGGGCATACTCCTGCTGCACCAGTCTCCCCTGAAGTTCAGAGGTAAGTGACCGTAGAGACCCCGCAGGGGTACTTGGTACTGTGGCTGTCCTCAGTCACCTGCTCCTGTGTATGTAACAGATGAGGTTTTTTCCTCAGCTCTGGGAGGATTAGAGAGAGATTGTCAACATTTATCGCTGCCTCCCTGTCAGGGAAAGCACGCCCGATCTCCGTCTCCTCCTTCAGAGTGCCTGTTAGCAGAGCAACAGTCCCATACAGGGATCGACCTGCCTGAAGGGGATCAGGATAAGGTTGATTCTGTTATAGAGGAATCAACAGTGGGGGAACCTTTTCTCAGCATCTCAAGCTGAAAGATTATGGGTTCAGTCTCTGACTAACATGGTCCGATCAGCATTTAAAAATGCACCTTGCGGAACCATCAACCACTACTGTATCCTCGTTGGGGTCGCTAGAAGCCCCCAGACTGTTTGTTCTTTTCCACTTCACCCTTTACTGAAAGGGCTCATTTACCAGGATTGGGAACGTCCTGAGAAAATATTTATTCCCCCAAGAGATTTCCGGTGGTCTATCCCATGGAGGATAAGTTCATCAAAAAAAAAAAAAAAAAATGGAAGGTCCCTACAGTGGACGCAGCCATCTCTTGTATGTATAAATCACTGACATGTCCAGTGGATAATGTCCAAATGTTCAAGAACCCAATAGATAAAAGATTGGAGTCCTTATGAAAATCTGCTTGGTGATACAACCAGCAGTAGCAGCTATTGGGGTCTGCTAAGCAGTGAAGGATCAGTTGAAACAGGTCTTGAGGGACTTGACAGATCAGCAGGCTTTGCCCTAGCTGATCTACCTAGAGCCTTAGGCTTTGCGGTTGACGCCATAGAGGATTCAGTCCATCAGGCCTCCCGCCTTACGCTGTCTATAGTACATATGCGTAGGCTCCTATGGCTCAGAAACTGGTCTGCTGAAGCTCCCTGTAAAGAATGGCTGGTTAGCGTCCCATTTCATGGTGAACGCTTATTCAGGGAAAACCTGGACAAATATATCCAGAAAATTTCCAGCGGTAAAAATACGCTCTTGCCGGTTAAAAGCAGAGTTAGAGGTCCCTCTTTAAGAGGCCTGCTTCTCCAGTCCCTGGGGCATCGGCTGTGTAACAGTTCCGACGGCCTCCTCGGTTAAATCCCGGGGGTAAAAAACAGGGACAGTAGCAGGGTAATAAGAAACCCTGGGTCAGGGGAGGTACAAAACCTCCCCCAAAGTTAAATTCATTGAAGCCCCCACTCAGTCGGGTGGGGGGAGGACTCCAGTTGTTCGCAAAGAGACCTGGCGGGACACGATCAAGACAGATAGGTGCTCTCCGCAGTAGGTTTGGGATACAGTTTGGAGTTAAAAGACTCCCCTCCTTCCCATTTTGAGGTCAAACGTGCCAAGGGATCCCCGGAAGAGAGAGTCCCTCCTGTTGGCACTAGAACAACTATTACTCCAAGGAGTAATTATGGAGGTTCCCCTGGAAGAATGAGGGTTCGGGTTTTACTCAAACCTCTTTACAGTCCCGAAGCAAACGCGGACGGGAGGCCCATATTAATTCTGAAAAGGGCTATACAAATTCCTGTATATCAGGACTTTCCGATGGAGTCGATCCGATCGGTGGCCACTGCCCTACAAGGGGAGGATTGGTTAGCCACGATCGACATCAAAAATGCTTATTTGCACATTCCCATCTTTCCAGTCCACCAAAAATTTCTACGCTTTGCAGTAGAAGGGCGCCATTTTCAGTTCAGAGCCTTACCCTTCGGTTTGGCCACAGCACCAAGAGTGTTCACAAAAATTCTGGCCCTTTATTGGCCAATCTAAGAACACAAGGTGTAATGATAATGGCATATCTGGATGACTTGTTGCTGATAGACCACTCAGTGAAAAAACTAGACGTGGTCGTTCACAAGACGATCAAGTATCTGGAATCTCACGGTTGGATTATCAACCGAGACAAGTCAGCCCTAAAAACCAGTCAAAAGTCTGGAATACTTGGGGCTAAGGTTGGATTCAGGCCAGAGAAAAATATTCTTGCCTCGAGGAAAGGTGTTGTCTTTGAAAGATTTGATCCACTTAGTGGGTACAAAAAAGACAGCCGTCCATACGCCTGTATATGAGGCTGCTGGGAAAAATGGTGGCATCATTCGAAGCAGTACCCTACGGTCAATTCCATTCAAGGAATTTGCAAGGGGCCATACTGTCAGCCTGGAACAAAAAAGTTCAGGCCCTAGACTTACAATGTCCTTGTCCCCTTCCGTTCGCATGAGCCTCCGTTGGTGGTTGGTTCCCCAGAATCTGGAAAAAAGGAAATCCTTCAGTCCGATTTCTTGGAAGGTGGTCACTACAGATGCCAGCCTTATAGGCTGGGGAGCAGTACTGGAGCAATAGTCTCTCCAGGGCAGATGGTCGGATGCAGAAAAGGCCCTGCCCATCAATCTCTTAGAGATACGAGCAGCCCGGTATGCCCTAGTAGCATGGACATCCAAACTCCAAGGGTCCCCTGTCAGAATTCAATCAGACAATGCCACAGCAGTGGCATATATCAATCGGGGGGGCACCAGGAGTCGTGCAGCCCAAAGGGAAGTAAATTACATCCTGAGATGGGCAGAAAAATATGTCCCAGCCATATCTGCGGTATTCATTCCAGGAGTAGAGAATTGGAAGGCGGACTTTCTAAGTCGCCAGCAATTAGGCCCAGAGGAAGGGTCCCTTCACCCCGAGGTTTTCTGGACAATATGTCAGCGGTGGGGAACATCGGATGTAGATCTTCTAGCATCCAGATTCAACGCAAAGGGGGATAGGTTTGTCTCTCGGACAAGGGATCCCCTAGCTTGCGGCTCGGATGCCCTAGTGTTCCCTGGGGATCAGTTCAAGCTGATATATGCATTCACACCGCCACAATGGTTACCTCGATTACTCCGCAGAATCAGGGTAGAAAAGAAACCAGTGATTCCGGTGGCTCCAGCGTGGCCCCGAAGAGCGTGGTACGCGGAGATTGTAAAATTTCAGTGGGGAGTCCTTGGACTCTCCCACGTCGTCCGGCTTTCGCAAGGACCGATATACCACCCTTCCTTACCAGCCCTAGGTTTGACGGCCTGGCTATTGAAGCCCACATTCTAAAAAAGAGAGGGCTCTCTAATGCTGTGGTATCTACCATGATCAATGCCAGGAAGCCGGTATCCAGGCAGATCTACTATAGAATCTGGAGGGCGTACATCGCGTGGTGTGAGGCCAAGAAATGGCATCCACATAAGTACGTAATAGGTAGGATTCTGGACTTCCTACAGTGGGCTGTAGATAGGAAGCTTGCCTTGAGTACTATCAAGGGTCAGATTTCGGCCTTGTCAATATTTTTTCAAAGGCCCTTGGCTTCGCATTCACTAGTCAAAGCCTTTATACAAGGAGTGATGCGTATTAGGCCTCCGGTTAATATTCCCATATGTCCATGGGATCTAAACTTGGTTCTGGCGGTTCTACAGAAACAACCATTTGAACCATTACAGCATATTTCCTTGGTGCTTCTTACCAGGAAATTGATTTTTCTAGTAGCCATTTGTTCGGCTAAGAAGAGTATCGGAATTAGCAGCTATGTCCTGTAAGGAGCCATATCTGGTTATCCATAAGGACAGAGTAGTGTTACGTCCTCATCCAGCCTTTCTTCCTAAGGTGGTATCGAGGTTTCATTTGAACCAAGATGTGGTTCTTCCTTCTTTTTTCCCCAAACCTACTTCGGTAGAGGAAAAGTTATTGCATTCTTTGGATGTAGTAAGAGCAGTTAAAGCTTATCTAAAAGCCACTGCTCAGATTCGCAGAACGGATACTTTGTTTATTCTGCCGGAAGGCCCCAGAAAGGGTCAGGCAGCGTCAAAATCTACTTTAGCCAAGTGGATTCGACAGGTCATAATACAAGCCTATAGCTTGAGAAGTAGACCGCCTCCGTTCAAAGTTAGGGCGCACTCCACGAGAGCAGTTGGAACTTCATGGGCAGTGCATCACCAGGCCTCCCTGGCTCAAATCTGTAAGGCCGCAACGTGGTCTTCAGTTCACACGTTTACTAGGTTCTACCAGGTGGACGTTAGAAGTCAGGAGGATGTCGCCTTTGGGCGCAGTGTGTTGCAGGCCGCAAAAGATCCTCATGTCTGATAGCGCTCAGCTTATATATGGTGTATCCCCCCCCCTCATTTGGCATTGCTTTAGGACATCCCATTAGTAATGACTATGTCGCTCTGTGTCCCGTGATGTACGAAAAAGAAAATAGGATTTTTATAACAGCTTACCTGTAAAATCCTTTTCTTGGAGTACATCACGGGACACAGAGCTCCCACCCCTCTTTTGGGGACACTTATTGCTTTGCTACAAAACTGAGGTGCTCCCGGATGGGAGGGGCTTATATAGGGGAGGGTACTTCCGGTTTTGGAAGTTGCCAGTGCCAGCACCTGACGGTAACTATATAACCCATTAGTAATGACTATGTCGCTCTGTGTCCCGTGATGTACTCCAAGAAAAGGATTTTACAGGTAAGCTGTTATAAAAATCCTATTTTTTTTTTTTTAATTACAAAATTCACGTAGCAAAATATCCCCAACAGCAATAATGCAATTGCCTCCTCCTGGTACCACATGCTAGGTCTAGGGAAATGTATTATTAGTTTAGTTTTACTGCAAGTTAAATAATATGTTGAGACAGGTAGAAATAGCATCCTATTCAGTTTGAGTCCATTGTTTAGCGGAGGATATGGTCCACCATTTTTTACGGCAGGGGTGTCAAACTCTATTTCATAGCAAGCCGCATCAGCAGTATGGTTTCTTTAAAAGGGCCGGTTGTATCTGGAGTGCATTACGTCCGGAGTGCAGAACGTCCGGAGTGCAGAATTCAGGTGGGCGCTATGTCCGGAGTGCAGAATTCAGGTGCACAGAATTACTATGACTACCCAGTTTTACAGCCTGTGTTTAAAAGTCTTCATACCTAAAACCTATTTATCCATATTTTCACAAATTGGTTATGACATCAAATTCTTGTTCTGGATAAAATCTTGTAGAATTCAATGCATTTTTAGTAGCTGTTGGTTTTTGATTGTAATTCTAAATACAGATCTCTTAATCCAAGAATGACCCCTCTTGGTCACCAAAACCTGCTGTAAATTCACTATGTTGTTGAGATCTCCATAAACATTTGCAAATGCTTTTTATTTCCTGACCATATAACAATGTCACCTATATACCTTGACTATGTTCTGACAAACTTAATTAATGGAATCTGCAAATAAAAAAATATTTTTACAGTAGTCTATATAGGAGACTTTGGTGGCACGGAGCGAGCTGAATAGAGCGCATTGTGCCTTTTCAAAGGAAATAATGAAGAAGCATTAATAAATTCATTTGATAATTGGAAATGTTAAAAAACGAATTAGGGTGATCAGATAACACATGCATTTTCCAGTGAAGCATGAGAAATCCAGATATCAGCAGAAAGTGATTGATACAGTCTCTGTGGAGGCAAATCCAGCCAATGAATCTTTTATAAATGCAGTGAGGCTACGTGGGACCAATAGCAAAAAAGTAAAGCTGATCTTGCCCTGCTTTCTAAATAATAGGAATGCTCTAGGAGGAGCAGTGCTGTAGGTAGGGTAAATTCCGGCCTTTATATTCTGCTTTCCTTGCCGGGAACACATACAGGGTAGATACTGTTCTTCCATTCCAACTTGTTTTAAAAATATGTTACAAGCATATTTCTTTCTCGTACATCACGGGACACAGAGCGACATAGTCATTACTAATGGGTTATATAGATACCGTCAGGTGCTGGCACTGGCAACTTCCAAAACCGGAAGTACCCTCCCCTATATAAGCCCCTCCCATCCGGGAGCACCTCAGTTTTTTGCCAGTGTCTAAGGTGTTGGCCAAGAAGAAACATGTGTTTTTCACTGAGCTTGCGTACAGGTTCTTTTGGGCCTCAGTAAGCTATTCCGGATCCGACCAAAAAAGCTTCATAGCTAAACGGTCGGTACCCGGGCCTTGCAGAGAAGAGCAAGGTTTTGCCTGTAATGCTTCTCTTAGGAGAGCTGGACCCTGGGATCCAGAGCTCTGGTCATACCCACGACCAAGATGTTTTCTGTGCAGGGTGCTATACAGGTCCAGGGGAGTGGAATCCTTGGGAACCCGGTCCCTGAAGGTTTGATTACAATGCCTGCCGTGATAGGTGAAGTTTGGGCTTTTGTGGACCAAACAAAGTCCTGCGGCGGGGAACAGGTAAGTGGGGGCCCCCAGGAACTTGGTTCTATTGGGGGACCCCCAAGCCTAATTTGTCTTTCTGTCTGTTACCTAACGGTATTCCCGCTAATATCTGTGCATGCCTGTAACTACTAAAAAAATGTAATAATTTTAATAGTGGTCAAGAAAAAAAAAAAAACATTTTTTTTTATATATATATTTAATATATTAGACTGCGGTACCTGTGTTTGTCCACTAGAGGCCGCTGTGGAACGTTTCTTGTCATGTGGACTAGTTTCTTTTCATCAGAGCAAGTCCAGGCAGATGGTGAGTTCTCTTATGGGAAACTGCTTCCTCTGCCATGTTGCAATGCTCGTCCATCCCCCGGCCTGCGGCAAAGAGGGGCCCTGGCTCTTGTCCCTGGTTTCCATTTTCGAAATTAGCGCCGAGGGCGCACATGGCCGCGCGCGTGCACGCGCCTCTATATATATATATAGAGGTGAGCCGGGAAAGGGGGCGGAGCCTGGGGGATGACGCTCTGTGCGCGTCGCAGCGCTTCTGCGCATGTGCGGGCGTCCCAGCATGTTAAAAACCACAAAGTTGTGTTGTGAGCTGGCTATAGAGTGCAGAGACAGAGCTGGCAACATTTAAAAAAGGCATACAGCAAGCGGTTGATGCAGGCATCCCCTAGAAAGGCACATTAGTAGACACCAACTGTTTCTTATAGCAGCATTTATGCTAGACTATTGTCAGTAAGTGGTGTATTTCGGCTGGAATACCTCAGCTTTGGGCTTAGGAATAATGCCGTCTAAAAACTCCGGGACTAGAAATTCCAGGAAGCATAGGGGGTCTCCATCGGGCTCTGAGGATCTTGGGCATGCTTCGGCTGCACCAGTTTCCCCTGAAGAATCAGAGGTTAGTGACCGCAGAGCACCCTCAGGAGTACCTGGTACTGTGGCTGTCCTCAGTTCACCTGCTCCTGTGTATGTAACAGAGGAGGTTTTTTCCTCAGCTCTGGGAGGGCTGGAAGAGAGATTGTCAGCATTGATCGCTGCTTCCCTGTCACAGGAAAAAAGCGCCCGATCTCCGTCTCCTCCCTCAGAGTGCCTGTTAACAGAGCAACAGTCCCATACAGGGATCGACCTACCTGAAGGGGATCAGGATGAGGTCGATTCTGTTGTAGAGGAATCAACAGTGGAAGAGCCATTCTCAGCATCACATGCTGAAAGGTTATGGGTTCAGTCCCTGACTAATATGGTCCGATCAGCATTTAAAATGCCCCTTGCGGAGCCATCATCCACTTCTGTCTCCTCGTTGGGGTCGCTAAAAGCTCCCCAGACTGTTTGTTCCTTTCCGATCCATCCTTTACTGGAAGGGCTCATTTACCAGGATTGGGAGCATCCTGATAAAATATTTACTCCCCCCCAAGAGATTTCCGGTGGTCTATCCCATGGAGGATAAGTTCATCAGAAAATGGAGGGTCCCTACAGTGGACGCAGCCATCTCTTGTGTGAATAAATCACTGACATGTCCAGTGGATAATGTCCAAATGTTCAAGGACCCAATAGATAAAAAATTGGAGTCCTTATTAAAATCTGCTTTTTCTACAGCAGGATTGGTGACACAACCAGCAGTGGCAGCTATTGGGGTCTGCCAAGCAGTGAAGGATCAGTTGAAGCAGGTCTTAAGGGACTTGCCAGATCAGCAGGCTCTTGCCCTAGCCGATCTACCTAGAGCCTTATGCTTTGCGGTGGACGCTATAAAGGATTCAATCCATCAGGCCTCCCGCCTTACGCTGTCTGTAGTACATATGCGCAGGCTTCTATGGCTCAAAAACTGGTTTGCTGAAGCTCCCTGTAAAAAATTGCTGGTCAGCTTCCCATTTCATGGTGAACGCTTATTTGGGGAAGACCTGGACAAATATATCCAGAGAATTTCCAGCGGTAAAAGTACACTTTTGCCGGTTAAAAATAGAGTTAGAGGTCCCTCTTTTAAGAGGCCTGCTTCTCCAGTCCCTAGGACATCGGCTGTGAAACAGTTCCGACGGCCTCCTCGGTCAAATCCCGGAGGTAAAAATCAGGGACAATTGCAGGGTAACAAGAAGCCCTGGAGCAGGAGAGGTACAAAACCTCCCCCAAAGTCAAATACATGAAGGGTTGCCCCCACTCAATCGGGTGGGGGGAAGACTTCAGTTGTTCGCAGAGACCTGGCGGGACACGATCAGAGACAGATGGGTGCTCTCCGCAGTAAATCTGGGATACAAATTGGAGTTACAAAACTCCCCTCCTTCCCGCTTTATAAGGTCAAACGTGCCAAGGGATCCCCAAAAGAGAGGATCCCTCCTGTTGGCACTAGAACAATTATTGCTCCAAGCAGTAATTATAGAGGTTCCCCTGGAAGAATGGGGGTTCGGGTTTTACTCAAACCTCTTTACAGTCCCGAAGCCAAACGGGGACGTGAGGCCCATATTAAATCTAAAAGGGCTAAACAAATTCCTGCATATCAGGACTTTCCGGAGGGAGTCGATCCGATCGGTGGCCACTGCCCTACAAGGGGAGGAATGGTTAGCCTCGATCGACATCAAAGATGCTTATTTGCACATTCCCATCTTTCCAGCCCACCAAAAATTTCTACGCTTTGCAGTAGAAGGGCGCCATTTTACCCTTCGGTCTGGCCACAGCACCACGCGTGTTCACAAAAATTCTGGCCCCATTATTGGCCAATCTAAGAACACGAGGTGTAACGATAATGGCATATCTAGACGACTTGTTGCTGATAGACCACTCAGTGGAAAAACTAGAAGTGGTTGTTCACGAGACAATCAAGTATCTGGAATATCACGGTTGGATTATCAACCGAGACAAGTCAGCCCTAAAACCAGTCAAAAGTCTGGAATACTTGGGGCTAAGGCTGGATTCAGACCAGAGAAATTTTTTCTTGCCTCAAGAAAAGGGGTCGTCTTTGAGAGATTTGATCCACTTAGTGGGTTCAAAAAGACAGCCATCCATACGCCTGTGCATGAGGCTGCTGGGAAAAATGGTGGCATCATTCGAAGCAGTACCCTACGGTCAATTCCATTCAAGGAATTTGCAAAGGGCCATACTGTCAGCCTGGAACAAAAAAGTTCAGGCTCTGGACTTACCAATGTCCTTGTCCCCTTCCGTTCGCAAGAGCCTCCGCTGGTGGTTGGTTCCCCAGAATCTGGAAAGAGGGAAATCCTTCAGTCCGATTTCCTGGAAGGTGGTCACTACAGATGCCAGCCTTATAGGCTGGGGAGCAGTACTGGAGCAATGGTCTCTCCAGGGCAGATGGTCGGATGCGGAAAAGGCCCTGCCCATCAATCTCTTAGAGATACGAGCAGCCCGGTATGCCCTAGTAGCATGGACATCCAAACTCCAAGGGTCCCCTGTCAGAATTCAATCAGACAATGCCACAGCAGTGGCATATATCAATCGTCAGGGGGGCACCAGGAGTCGTGCAGCCCAAAGGGAAGTAAGTTACATCCTGAGATGGGCAGAAAGATATGTCCCAGCCATATCTGCGGTATTCATTCCAGGAGTGGAGAATTGGAAGGCGGACTTTCTAAGTCGCCAACAATTATGCCCAGGGGAATGGTCCCTTCATCCCGAGGTTTTCCGGACAATATGTCAGCGGTGGGGAACACCGGATGTAGATCTGCTAGCATCCAGATTCAACACAAAAGTGGACAGGTTTGTCTCTTGGGCAAGGGATCCCCTAGCTTGCGGCTCGGATGCCCTAGTGTTCCCTTGGGATCAGTTCAAGCTGATATATGCATTCCCACCGCCACAATTGTTACCTCGATTACTCCACAGAATCAGGGTAGAAAAGAAACCAGTGATTCTGGTGGCTCCAGCGTGGGCCCGAAGAGCATGGTACGCGGAGATTGTAAAAATGTCTGTGGGGAGTCCTTGGACCCTCCCACATCGTCCGGACCTGCTTTCGCAAGGACCGATATACCACCCTTCCTTACCAGCCCTAGGTTTGACGGCCTGGCTATTGAAGCCCACATTCTAAAAAAGAGAGGGCTCTCTAATGCTGTGGTATCTACCATGATCAATGCCAGGAAGCCGGTATCCAGGCAGATCTACTATAGAATCTGGAAGGCGTACATCGCCTGGTGTGAGGCCAAGAAATGGCATCCACGTAAATACGTAATAGGTAGGATTCTGGACTTCCTACAATGGGCTGTAGATAGGAAGCTTGCCTTGAGTACTATCAAGGGTCAGATTTCGGCCTTGTCAATATTTTTTCAAAGGCCCTTGGCTTCGCATTCACTAGTCAAAGCCTTTATACAAGGGGTGATGCGTATTAGTCCTCCGGTTAATATTCCCATATGTCCATGGGATCTAAACTTGGTTCTGTCGGTTCTACAGAAACAACCATTTGAACCATTACAGCATATTTCTTTGGTGCTTCTCACCAGGAAATTGATTTTTCTAGTAGCCATTTGTTCGGCTAAAAGAGTGTCGGAATTAGCAGCTATGTCCTGTAAGGAGCCATATCTGGTTATCCATAAGGATAGAGTAGTGTTACGTCCTCATCCAGCCTTTCTTCCTAAGGTGGTATCGAGGTTTCATTTGAACCAAGATGTGGTTCTTCCTTCTTTTTTCCCCAAACCTACTTCGGTAGAGGAAAAGTTATTGCATTCTTTGGATGTAGTAAGAGCAGTTAAAGCTTATCTAAAAGCCACTGCTCAGATTCGCAGAACGGATACTTTGTTTATTCTGCCGGAAGGCCCCAGAAAGGGTCAGGCAGCGTCAAAATCTACTTTAGCCAAGTGGATTCGACAGGTCATAATACAAGCCTATGGCTTGAGAAGGAGACCGCCTCCGTTCAAAGTTAGAGCGCACTCCACGAGAGCAGTTGGAACTTCATGGGCAGTGCATCACCAGGCCTCCCTGGCTCAAATCTGTAAGGCCGCAACATGGTCTTCAGTACACACGTTTACTAGGTTCTACCAGGTGGACGTTAGAAGTCAGGAGGATGTCGCCTTTGGGCGCAGTGTGTTGCAGGCCGCAAAAGATCCTCATGTCTGATAGCGCTCAGCTTATGTATGGTGTATCCCCCCCCTCATTGGGCATTGCTTTAGGACATCCCATTAGTAATGACTATGTCGCTCTGTGTCCCGTGATGTACGAGAAAGAAAATAGGATTTTTATAACAGCTTACCTGTAAAATCCTTTTCTTGGAGTACATCACGGGACACAGAGCTCCCACCCCTCTTTTGGGGACACTTATTGCTTTGCTACAAAACTGAGGTGCTCCCGGATGGGAGGGGCTTATATAGGGGAGGGTACTTCCGGTTTTGGAAGTTGCCAGTGCCAGCACCTGACGGTATCTATATAACCCATTAGTAATGACTATGTCGCTCTGTGTCCCGTGATGTACTCCAAGAAAAGGATTTTACAGGTAAGCTGTTATAAAAATCCTATTATTGTTAATGGTTTTGTGTCTAAACTGTGTAAAATGGTTTATTACAGCTAAAAAATTTTGAAAAGAGCAATGCAAAACCATCTGGAAGAGTAGTTGGGATCATAAAAAGGAACTGGAGACCATATTGCGGCATGTTGTCAAAGTCACAAATTAAAGAGGTCAGTACTCAATTTATGGAATAAGTTTTTGTTTATAAGGTAGGGCATTGTCCAAATGCATATTTATTTTATGCACTTTATATTCACCACACTTTATCATGTCAATGTGTTTACTGGACTAAAAAAAACAAACAGCTTTTACTAATATATTTATTGTGTAGCTATCCACTCAGAATAATATAGCGTGACTTTGGTGACTTTGTTGGTGTTCTTTAGCTGTACAAAAACAAGTGATAATTACAAGAGAGACACATCCTATGATGTCAAGGCACTTTGCTTATTTGCGGAGCTACATTGGTTAAAGAATCTTTAGCATCTGACATTTCCCTGCATGTCAGATGCTGGGACCCCTACTGTGTTCTGTTATTCCATGTGCTGGCACCTACGTTGGTACAGTAGTGACATTCTGGATTCCAAAACGCAGTCAAGGACCCCAAGCGTTTGAAACAGCCAAAAATATGTCATATGCTGAAGAGTCCTCAAGCACCTTAACTTTTAAAGTGAGTGAAGATCATTGGAGCTGTTTTCTTAACAGGGAGCTTTGGGTGCCTCCCCTATAACCCTACCCCACTCTGTGGGTCCTCAGTTTTGTGCTAGTGTCTGACGGTGATGGGCCTCTTTTCATTCATAGAGAAAATCACTCTTGGCTTAAAGTGACTGTAAACCCTCACATATACAGAGTGAAGTAAAAAGCCTAAGATGATACAGAGATTAACCAAATCTCCCTACACAAGTTTTACATATATACCTGCTTTCTTCAGCTTTCTATATTCTTCATAAAGTGCAGATGGTGTTAGAAATTTTCCTTCCTGTTTCAGCATAGGGAGGGGAGTCTGGGCATACACTGTGGGAGTGTATTGTAAGCAGCGTATCTGAATCGGTGCAACCTTTCTAAAAACTTGGGAGCTGTACCCAGGCCTGTAATGTTGTTTTGGGCACTGTATCCTGCATTGCACTCACCTTGGCACTTAGTGCAATGCATTGTTAGCTACTGGGTGCTATACAGGTCCTGAGCCGTGGTCCATCGCTGTGGAACCAGGTCCCTAAAGACACCCTTTGAGTGTATGCACACCATGATGGACAAAGCCCATCTAGCTCTATCTCAGGCACGTAACAAGCGGCCTATTTAAATCGGAATTCTCCATCTCTGTCACAATTCCTTGGACAAATTATGGCCTTAATACAGCCAACCATCTTTGTCCAGGGCTCAAAAACGCCACCACTCTTCTCCTACTTCCATTTCCTAACCTGAGTTGAATCCCAACGTGCTGGTTATAGAGGACGCAGACACCCAAGGGAATGTGGAAGAAGTTGCGAAAGACTTTTCTTCTTCAGACTTCCAATATATTGAAGAGCAAGCTTTTATGCTTTGTATTGTTGAAAAGATCATTGGTTCTTTCCGCCAAAGCCTTGGCATTGTGCAGCCTGACTGTCTTCTGTCTCACCGTGCCCCTTTGGATACAAAGAGATGTGCAAAATACTGCAAAACATTACTTGTTCATGTACAGATAGAATGTGCGCAGTCTATGATGGCTTTTTTGCTCCTTCCAAAATCTTTGCTGAAATCTATCCCTTGAAAAAAGTTGGTGAATAAGTGGGCTATTCGTCATCCTGTCATCTCTGTCCTAAACCAACATCTCACTGTACCTATTTGCAGATGTTTCTTGTTTCAAAGATTCCACAGATAGAAAATTTGAGAAGCTATTTATTTTTGCTCTTGTGGGTCTAGCCCTGTCTAACTGAACTAGAGCAGTAAACAACCAACATGACTTTATATTTCAAGATCATGCCGCTATAGAGCAATTACAGCAAATTGCTTTCTGCCTGCTTTTTTTTTTTTTTCCCCGTGATTGTGTGAATGCCCTAGAATGTGTCATGAGACAAATTTCCAGACTGGCTCTAATCTCCATTTACATACACAGAATCTTATGGCAGAAATCTTGGACATCTGAAGCTGTCTATAAAAGGCGCCTCACACTTATGCCTTTCCAAGGAAGAGGTCTGTTTTGTGAGCCACTTGACCACTTCATCATAAGGGTCACAAGAGGAAAAGGTTTTACTTTCAGAACAGAGAATCCCACGAACTTCTTTATCCTTCCAACTCCTCTCAATGCAAAGCACTTGTCCACTCTAACCAGGTTTTAAGTTCAAAGCCAAAATTCAGCTCTTTCTTTTGGTGCAAGGTTTGGCCCACAAAGGCAATCAAGCCATGACTTAAGCCTTAAGCCTAAGAGCTGGGGGATATCTATTACAGTTTGCCTCACTCCTGGGTCCCAGTTCTGTGGGTTCGGCCGGTGGTTTCAAAGGAGTGCAAAATGGCGTTCAAAACTCACCCCCTCACCACTTTCTTCTTTCAAATCAACCAAAAACAGCCTAAGAATGGTTAGATTTGCAGAATGCCCTAAACTATCCCTTGTTCGGGGAATTGTTCAAAGCATTCTACTCAAACCAGTTTACGGTACCAAAACGCAACTGTGGTATACGCCCTATTCTGTATTTAGGGCTGGTTCACACTCTGGATGCGTTTCTACATGCCCGTTTTTTTGGCACGTTCCAGTGCATTTTTTATGCGTTTCTGGATGCATTCCAGATGCTTTTTTCCTGTTTTTTTTTTTTTTTTCTCCCACTGTACTGGGATCCGGTGCATTTTTGATGCGTTTTACTGCATTTCAGTACAGTCCAATGCGGGAAAAATGCAGCATGTTCTACTTTTTTTTTCTGGAACTGACTGCACTGGTGTCTACTTTCCATGCGTTTTTTGATGCAGAAAAAACTCACTGGACTGCATGTTGTGCGAACTGGCCAATAAAGCAGTATTAGACATGGAGATAAAAAGTTTCCCGTGGGACTTTTTAGCAGCAAGAAATAATTGAAATCATTATTTAGTAAAAAAGTTTTATTTGATGAAAAGGCGCTTGGCCCTCGTAGATTAAAAATTAGTACATAAATTTATGAGCTCCGGTATTTACAAAGCCAGACATAGTGTATACAAAGACGGTTCAAGTCATGTACAAAGGTGGACAAGATGAATAATAAGATCATACGTCTTGAATGCATATGATGAACAGAAGAGAGCCCCGATGCATTTCGACCCATTAAGGTCTTCCTCAAGGGGGTCTTATATTCAATGGAATGTCAAAAAACAATATATTAGGATTAAAGCCTACTTTAAGCGTCTCCCATTGGTTACAGCAAGTCATAAGGTTAATACAGAATATCTTTCATAGTAGTCAATATCAGTTAATGATGCCCCAAAACACCAGTATCTATAAAATAACAGATGCTGGCAAATATTTGTCATTGTATTTATGTTAAAGTAATGTTTTATTTAAGAAATTTAAATAAATGATTATTATTATAAAGAATTAAATAAAGAATAATATACAGTATGTGTGAGTGAAGTGATGGGAAATAAAATAAAAGTGCAAAGTGGGGCATTGGTGACCTATAGGTGACAATTAATGAGAAAGTTTATATTACTAAAAAATAGTGATTGTGAAGGATGAAAAAGCTGGTAGCTTATTCAAGTGATGTGATAAAGTGTAAATTGTAGAGTGGGTCTAAATTACTTATTATACTTATTATTTTAATAAACAAATATAAGTATAAGAAACCTATACTCACGTCACAGAACCTGTGAGTCTATAAGTCTTGATAGAAACATTAAGGTTGGGGACCCTTTAAAAGAAATGGTATATTATAACAGTTAAAAAATATCAAGTAAAGGTATTGGGTTTTTTGGGGTATTAGAAATTATACTAGCTTAGAGCAATAGCCTGCCGGCTGCATTCTTGCCTCTCAGGAAATCGGAAGTCGGGTGTGGTGTGCTTCACAGGAGGTCATCAGACTCTTCCCATTGTGGTGTGTGATTTAAATACCCATCCTACCTGTCTGCTGATTTTCAGATCCTCCCTGATAGTACGCAGGTGCTATGCTTCTCCCCCCCTGCCGTCCGCTTGGGGTTCCCTGTGAGTGGCCCCCTCGTCATTCCAGTGGACAAAGTCCCGGCGCAGCCGTCACAGCCGAATGAAACCCATGGCATCCCCGAAGGCCAGGCGCGGGACCGCGACGGCACCTGGATGGCGCCATCCGTCCTCGCGCATGCGCGACGCACCTCCCGCGAATGCCCGGCGGTGAACATGGGATGGCACGGCACTGGAAAAGCGCCATCTAGTGGTGCAAGCATCCACCGTAAGCGCTATTTGGAAGGGATGCAGATCGCATCCCTTCCCCAGTGCCGGAGAGCAGATCACGTGCATGACAGGAAGCCCACAGAGAGCAGGGGGACTGAGGCCCGGCGGATCGGATGGACCCATGGTCATGGGAAAGAGATGAGGAGAAGAAGGGAATCGGAGCATATAATTCAATATAGAAATGCAGGTTGTCATGCGTTATTATACAGGTTATTAGGGTACATCATTGTAGCAGCCATTTCATCTAGTTATTACATCATAATTATAACTTGGAGTATAAAGAGCTGTACCTTAAAAAGGTAATGGTATGGAAATGGGAAAGATTAGGGATAGATGGAAAGAAAAGATACTTTCAACTAGATGAAATGGCTGCTACAATGATGTACCCTAATAACCTGTATAATAACGCATGACAACCTGCATTTCTTTATTGAATTATATGCTCTGATTCCCTTCTTCTCCTCATTTCTTTCCCATGACCATGGGTCCATCCGATCCGCCGGGCCTCCGTCCCCCTGCTCTCTGTGGGCATCCTGTCATGCACGCGATCTGCTCTCCGGCACTGGGGAATTGGACCTCACAATGTAGGGCTGTCTTGTATTGTTTGCTTTTGACACTGCATCCTGAGTTAGGTTCTCACTTTGGCATGCAGCAAGGTGCTATACAGGTCCAGGGCTGTGGTCCATCTTTATGGTTCCCATACCCTAAAGACAAACAGGTATAGCCATCATGACGGCTGAGGCAGGATTTTGGACATCCCAAAATTAAATTCTTTGAGAGTTCTAGGCCTAATGTTAGCCTCCTTTTGAGGCAGTTCTATTCACACAATTTCTAACTCCACATCTTGTCAATTTGGAAAAAGCAGGCTCCTACTCTTGATTTACCCATCCTTCTCATCACCCAGCCCTAACAGTGGGGAAGTCATTCCTTCCTTATCACTGGAAAGTTATCACAACGTTTGCAAGTCTCTCAAGCCTGAGGCGGAGTGTTCAAATCCCTAACCGTCCAAGGAACATGGTCTCCGGGGGGGACCAATCTCCCAACCCTGTAGCACTGGACCCCCCCCCCCCCCATCTCAATGGATGCCCAATGATGGAGCAGTCAGGCAATGCCACGGCTGTAGCCTACATCAGCCATATAGGAGGCACCAGAGGTCTGGCTACCTTGAAGGAAGCAATAAACAAGTGGAAAGTGGATTACCTCAGCTGCCATTACCTGGATCAACGGGCCTTTGATCAAGATATCTTCAGTCTTGATATGCCAAAAATGGGGAATTCCAGATGTGGGCTTCCTAGCCTCCAGATTTCACAGAAAACTACCTCCTGTTTCTTGCCCAAACCAGGAATCCTCTGTCTCTAGCCTCGGATGCTTTAATCGTCCCCTGGTCTCAGTTTAAGCTTACATAGTACCTCAAGTGTGAATTGTTTAAAAAATAAAGGAAAATTGTGATCCTTCTTGCTCCAAACTGGCCCAGGAGAACCTCAGACTGCTAGAACACCACCCACGACCTCTTCCTAACAGGCCAGATCTACTATCTTAAGGCCCTCTATTCCTCACTGCTTCTCAGAATCTGACTTTAAGACCTGGGATTTAACAACCATGCCATTAAAGTGTTTGTTTGCCCCAAAAAATTTAATAAATGGATCCTGTCCCTTTTTTAAAGCAAGTTATACAGCACAGTCCTTTGTGCTGTGTCATTTGGCCCCCTGTAACACCTGAAATAACTGGCTGATCCTGACCGTTTCTACCATCCCCTCTGTACCCTGACCACGATATAGCCCTGACACCGTGGTCAGCGTATGTACCTCCATCATTTGCTGCTATTTTCTGCTCTCCTGTGTCTTTGTCTGTCCTCCTCCTCCCTCCTCCTCCTCCCTCCTCCCTCCTCCTCCTCCCTCCTCCTCCTTCCTCCTCCTCCTTCCTCCTCCTCCTCCTCCTCCTCTCTCACTAGCACTGCTCTGCTCCTCCTCCTCTCTCACTAGCTCTGCTCCTCCTCCGCTCTCACTAGCACTGCTCTGCTCCTCCTCCGCTCTCACTAGCACTGCTCTGCTCCTCCTCCGCTCTCACTAGCACTGCTCTGCTCCTCCTCCGCTCTCACTAGCACTGCTCTGCTCTGCTCCTCCTCCGCTCTCACTAGCACTGCTCTGCTCCTCCTCCGCTCTCACTAGCACTGCTCTGCTCCTCCTCCGCTCTCACTAGCACTGCTCTGCTCCTCCTCCGCTCTCACTAGCACTGCTCTGCTCCTCCTCCGCTCTCACTAGCACTGCTCTGCTCCTCCTCTGCTCTCACTAGCACTGCTCTGCTCCTCCTCCTCCTCCTCCGCTCTCACTAGCACTGCTCTGCTCCTCCTCCTCCTCCTCCGCTCTCACTAGCACTGCTCTGCTGCTCCTCCTCCTCCGCTCTCACTAGCACTGCTCTCCTCCTCCTCCTCCTCCTCCTCCTCCGCTCTCACTAGCACTGCTCTGCTGCTCCTCCTCCTCCTCCGCTCTCACTAGCACTGCTCTGCTCCTCCTCCTCCTCCGCTCTCACTAGCACTGCTCTGCTCCTCCTCCTCCTCCTCCTCCTCCGCTCTCACTAGCACTGCTCTGCTCCTCTCCCTGCGGCTTCAAAACTATCTGACCTTTTATATCACCCCCTCTGTCAGGTAATTCTAGTGCCTGTGCTCTATTAAAAAAGCAGATTTTAACCTGTTTTACTAGCGTCTCCCAGCGATCACACGACTCCAGGCTCTCTCTCCTTCTCTTTTCCTCGCTGATTTCAGCAGGGTTATCTCGACCCCGCCCGCTGGAGCTATCAGATGGGGAGAACAGAGAGCCTGGAGTCACGTGATCGCTGGGAGATGATGTAAAAACAGGTATAAATCTACTTTTTTTTATTTTTAAACAAAGCACAGGGACTAGGATACAGCTTTTATGTGATAGGGGGGATGATGTAAAGATGAGATAGTGGCTTAACCACTGCTTTAAAGGATAGAGGGTTTCTGAATGTATAATTCCTACTTTGCTAAAAGTAAAAAAAAAAGACTCTTAGGAATATCCTTTTTTTTCCTGGTGTGAACACGGGCACATCAATCCCAGAAACTACTGTTACATTATTGCCTTTCGTTTATATAAAGCTTGACCAGAACTTGACCTTAAGCATTCTCAAATGTCAGATCTTGGCCTTACCCATTCTTTTGATAGGCCTCTGGCTTTAGTTTCTTTCTCATACATCACGGGACACAGAGCGACATAGTCATTACTATGTGGGTTATATAGATACCTTCAGGTGCTGGCACTGGCAACTTCCAAAACCGGAAGTACCCTCCCCTATATAAGCCCCTCCCATCTGGGAGTACCTCAGTTTTTTGCCAGTGTCTAAGGTGTTGGCCAAAGAGTAGCATGTGTTTTCACTGGGCTTGCGTACAGGTTCTTTTATGGGCCTCAGTAAGCTGTTCCGGATCCGACCAAAAAAGCTTCATAGCTAAACGGTCGGTACCCGGGCCTTGCAAGAGAAGAGCAAGGTTTTGCCTGTAATGCCTCTCTTAGGAGGGCTGGACCCTGGGATCCAGAGCTCTGGTCATACCCACGACCAAGATGTTTTCTGTGCAGGGTGCTATACAGGTCCAGGGGAGTGGAATCCTTGGGAACCCGGTCCCTGAAGGTTTAATTACAATGCCTGCCGTGAGAGGTGAAGTTTGGGCTTCTGTGGACCAAACAGAGTCCTGTGGCGAGGAAAAGGTAAGTGGGGGCCCCTCAGGAACTTGGTTCTATTGGGGGACCCCCAAGCCTAATTTGTTTTTCTTCCTGTTACCTAAGGTATTCCCGCTAATATTCTGTGCATGCCTGTTACTACTAAGAAAATGTAAAAAAATTTAATAGTGGTCAAGAAAAAAAAAAATGGTAAGACCGCAGTACCTGTGTTAATCACTAGAGGCCGCTGTGGTTTTTTTCTTGTAATGTGGATTTTTTCTTCCAAAGTCAAATCCAGGCAGTTGGTAAGTTCTCTGCTGGGAAACTGTTTCCTCTGCCCTGTTGCTGCGCTCATCCATCCCCGGGCCCTGCGGCAAACAGGACCCTGGCTCCCATCTAGTTCCTTATTTTTTTTAAAAGCGCCGAAGGCGCACGTGCCCGCGCCTCTATATATAGAGGCGGCCTGGAAAAAGGGGCGGAGCTGGTGGATGACGCTCGGTGCGCGCCGCGGCGCTTCTGCGCATGTGCGGGCGTCCAGCGTGTTTAAAGGCACAGTTACAGGTGTAAGCTGGCTATTGAAGTGCACAGACAGAGCTAGCAACAGTAGAATAAGGCACACAGAGGCGGTTGATGCAGGCATCCCCTGGAAAGGCACTTTAGTAGACACCAACTGTTATATAGCAGCAATTGTGCTAGACTATTATCAGTAAAAGTGGTGTATTACGGCTGGAATACCTCAGCTTTGGGCTTAGGAATATGCCGTCCAAAGGCTCCGGAACTAAATCTTCCAGGAAGCGAAGGGGGTCTCCATCGGGCTCTGAGGATCTTGGGCATGCTTCTGCTGCACCAGTCTCCCCTGAAAATTCAGAGGTTAGTGACCGTAGAGACCCCGCAGGAGTACCTGGTACTGTGGCTGTCCTCAGTTCACCTGCTCCTGTGTATGTAACAGAGGAGGTTTTTTCCTCAGCTCTGGGAGGATTGGAAGAGAGATTGACAACATTGATCGCTGCCTCCCTGTCACAGGGAAAGCGCGCCCGATCTCCGTCTCCTCCTTCAGAGTACCTGTTAGCGGAGCAACAGTCCCATACAGGGATCGACCTGCCTGAAGGGGATCAGGATGAGGTTGATTCTGTTATAGAGGAATCAACAGTGGAGGAACCTTTCTCAGCATCTCAAGCTGAAAGATTATGGATTCAGTCCCTGACTAACATGGTCTGATCAGCATTTAAAATGCCCCTTGCGGAGCCATCAACCACTACTGTCTCCTCGCTGGGGTCGCTAAAAGCTCCCCAGACTGTTTGTTCCTTTCCACTTCACCCTTTACTGGAATGGCTCATTTACCAGGATTGGGAACATCCTGATAAAATATTTACTCCCCCCAAGAGATTTCCGGTGGTCTATCCCATGGAGGATAAGTTCATCAAAAAATGGAGGGTCCCTACAGTGGACGCAGCCATCTCTTGTGTGAATAAATCACTGACATGTCCAGTAGATAATGTCCAAATGTTCAAGGACCCAATAGATAAAAAATTGGAGTCCTTCTTATTAAAGGCTGCTTTCTCTACAGCAGGCTTGGTGACACAACCAGCAGTGGCAGCTATTGGGGTCTGCCAAGCAGTGAAGGATCAGTTAAAACAGGTCTTAAGAGACTTGCCGGATCAGCAGGCTCTTGCCCTAGCTGATCTACCTAGAGCCTTATGCTTTGCGGTTGACGCCATAAAGGATTCAATCCATCAGGCCTCCCGCCTTACGCTGTCTGTAGTACACATGCGCAGGCTTCTATGGCTCAAAAACTGGTCTGCTGAAGCTCCCTGTAAAAAATTGCTGGTTAGCTTCCCATTTCATGGTGAACGCTTATTCGGGGAAGACCTGGACAAATATATCCAGAAAATTTCCAGCGGTAAAAGTACACTCTTGCCGGTTAAAAACAGGGTTAGAGGTCCCTCTTTTAAGAGGCCTGCTTCCCCAGTCCCTGGGGCATCGGCTGTGAAACAGTTCCGACGGCCTCCTCGGTCAAATCCCGGGGGTAAAAATCAGGGACAATCGCAGGGTAACAAGAAACCCTGGGTCAGGAGAGGTACAAAACCTCCCCCAAAGTCAAATTCATGAAGGGTTGCCCCCACTCAATCGGGTGGGGGGAAGACTCCAGTTGTTCGCAGAGACCTGGCGGGACACGATCAGAGACAGATGGGTGCTCTCCGCAGTAAGTCTGGGATACAGATTGGAGTTAAAAGACTCTCCTCCTTCCCATTTTATAAGGTCAAACGTGCCAAGGGGTCCCCGGAAGAGAGGATCCCTCCTGTTGGCACTAGAACAACTATTGCTCCAAGGAGTAATTATGGAGGTTCCCCTGGAAGAATGGGGGTTCGGGTTTTACTCAAACCTCTTTACAGTCCCGAAGCCAAACGGGGACGTGAGGCCCATATTAAATCTAAAAGGGCTAAACAAATGCCTACATATCAGGACTTTCCGGATGGAGTCGATCCGATCGGTGGCCACTGCCCTACAAGGGGAGGAATGGTTAGCCTCGATCGACATCAAAGATGCTTATTTGCACATTCCCATCTTTCCAGTCCACCAAAAATTTCTACACTTTGCAGTAGAAGGGCGCCATTTTCAGTTCAGAGCCTTACCCTTCGGTCTGGCCACAGCACCACGAGTGTTTACAAAAATTCTGGCCCCATTATTGGCCAATCTAAGAACACAAGGTGTAACGATAATGGCCTATCTAGACGACTTGTTGCTGATAGACCACTCAGTGGAAAAACTAGAAGTGGTCGTTCACAAGACAATCAAGTATCTGGAATCTCACGGTTGGATTATCAACCGAGACAAGTCAGCCCTAAAACCAGTCAAAAGTCTGGAATACTTGGGGCTAAGGCTGGATTCAGACCAGAGAAAATTTTTCTTGCCTCAAGAAAAGGTGTCGTCTTTGAGAGATTTGATCCACCTAGTGGATACAAAAAGACACCCGTCCATACGCCTGTGCATGAGGCTGCTGGGAAAAATGGTGGCATCATTCGAAGCAGTACCCTACGGTCAATTCCATTCAAGGAATTTGCAAAGGGCCATACTGTCAGCCTGGAACAAGAAAGTTCAGGCCCTAGACCTACCAATGTCCTTGTCCCCTTCCGTTCGCAAGAGCCTCCGTTGGTGGTTGGTTTCCCAGAATCTGGAAAAAGGGAAATCCTTCAGTCTGCTTTCTTGGAAGGTGGTCACTACAGATGCCAGCCTTATAGGCTGGGGTGCAGTACTGGAGCAATGGTCTCTCCAGGGCAGATGGTCGGATGCAGAAAAGGCCCTGCCCATCAATCTCTTAGAGATACGAGCAGCCCGGTATGCCCTAGTAGCATGGACATCCAAACTCCAAGGGTCCCCTGTCAGAATTCAATCAGACAATGCCACGGCAGTGGCATATATCAATCATCAGGGTGGCACCAGGAGTCGTGCAGCCCAGAGGGAAGTAAATTGCATCCTGAAATGGGCAGAAAGATATGTCCCAGCCATATCCGCGGTATTCATTCCAGGAGTGGAGAATTGGAAGGCGGACTTTCTAAGTCGCCAACAATTATGCCCAGGGGAATGGTCCCTTCACCCCGAGGTTTTCCGGACAATATGTCAGCGGTGGGGAACACCGGATGTAGATCTGCTAGCATCCAGATTCAACGCAAAGGTGGACAGGTTTGTGTCTCGGACAAGGGATCCCCTAGCTTGCGGCTCGGATGCCCTAGTGTTCCCTTGGGATCAGTTCAAGCTGATATATGCGTTCCCACCGCCACAATTGTTACCTCGATTACTCCGCAGAATCAGGGTAGAAAAGAAACCAGTGATTCTGGTGGCTCCAGCGAGGCCCCGAAGAGCATGGTACGCAGAGATTGTAAAAATGTCTGTGGGGAGTCCTTGGAGCCTCCCACATCGTCCGGACCTACTTTCGCAAGGACCGATATACCACCCTTCCTTACCAGCCCTAGGTTTAACGGTCTGGCTATTGAAGCCCACATTCTAAAAAAGAGGTCTCTCTAATTCTGTGGTATCTACCATGATCAATGCCAGGAAGGCGGTATCCAGGCAGATCTACTATAGAATCTGGAAGGCATACATCGCGTGGTGTGAGGCCAAGAAATGGCATCCACGTAAGTACGTAATAGGTAGGATTCTAGACTTCCTACAGTGGGCTGTAGATAGGAAGTTTGCCTTGAGTACTATCAAGGGTCAGATTTCGGCCTTGTCAATATTTTTTCAAAGGCCCTTGGCTTCGCATTCACTAGTCAAAGCTTTTATACAAGGAGTGATGCGTATTAGCCCTCCGGTTAATATTCCCATATGTCCATGGGACTTGAACCTGGTTCTGTCGGTTCTACAGAAACAACCATTTGAACCATTACAGCATATTTCCTTGGTTCTTCTCACCAGGAAATTGATTTTTCTAGTAGCCATTTGTTCGGCTAAAAGAGTGTCGGAATTAGCAGCTATGTCCTGTAAAGAGCCATATCTGGTTATCCATAAGGACAGAGTAGTGTTACGTCCTCATCCAGCTTTTCTTCCTAAGGTGGTATCGAGGTTTCATTTGAACCAAGATGTGGTTCTTCCTTCCTTTTTCCCCAAACCTAGTTCGGTAGAGGAAAAGTTATTACATTCTTTGGATGTAGTAAGAGCAGTTAAAGCTTATCTAAAAGCCACTGCTCAGATTCGCAGAACGGATACTTTGTTTATTCTGCCGGAAGGCCCCAGAAAGGGTCAGGCAGCGTCAAAATCTACTTTAGCCAAGTGGATTCGACAGGTCATAATGCAAGCCTATGGCTTGAGAAGGAGACTGCCTCCGTTCAAAGTTAGGGCGCACTCCACGAGAGCAGTTGGAACTTCATGGGCAGTGCATCACCAGGCCTCCTTGGCTCAAATCTGTAAGGCCGCAACATGGTCTTCAGTACACACGTTTACTAGGTTCTACCAGGTGGACGTTAGAAGTCAGGAGGATGTCGCCTTTGGGCGCAGTCTAATAGCGCCCAGCTTATGCATGGTGTATCCCCCCCCCCCTCATTTGGCATTGCTTTGGGACGTCCCACATAGTAATGACTATGTCGCTCTGTGTCCCGTGATGTACGAGAAAGAAAATAGGATTTTTATAACAGCTTACCTGTAAAATCCTTTTCTCGGAGTACATCACGGGACACAGAGCTCCCACCCCTCTTTTGGGGACACTTATTGCTTTGCTACAAAACTGAGGTACTCCCGGATGGGAGGGGCTTATATAGGGGAGGGTACTTCCGTTGGAAGTTGCCAGTGCCAGCACCTGAAGGTATCTATATAACCCACGTAGTAATGACTATGTCGCTCTGTGTCCCGTGATGTACTCCAAGAAAAGGATTTTACAGGTAAGCTGTTATAAAAATCCTATTTTTTCTTGTAAGAACTTTTCTTCAAGGTGCATCTCAAATTAAGCCATGCTTGAAGCACCCTGTGCTTTCTTGATAGGTTGACATCCATTCTTCTGCGGGTGCAGCTTTCTGCTGCAAGGTTCTCACTGGGGCACTCTGAAGTTGGGCCTTCTGACTCACTCTGTGAGACCATTCCTTTTTTATTTAGACACTTTTTTATTAAGATTTGAGTGCTTATTGCCCTGTGTTATCTAGTAGATCAGTAACCCATGGTGTTGACCCTGGGACTGTATTTGGACCTCACAATGTAGGGCTGTCTTGTATTGTTTGCTTTTGACACTGCATCCTGAGTTAGGTTCTCACTTTGGCATGCAGCAAGGTGCTATACAAGTCCAGGGCTGTGGTCCATCTTTATGGTTCCCATACCCTAAAGACAAACAGGTATAGCCATCATGACGGCTGAGGCAGGAGTCGTTACGACCTTAACGGCCTGAATAAGATCTGAAATTTGTCCCATTAGGCCGGCCATAGAAGTGTGGAACACCAGATGGTGCAATGTAGAGGCCTGAGGAAGGAAGATCTCGGTGTGGGGTTCTCTTCCGGAAAACTGCATAAGATGCCACTATGGCTCTAGCACAGCGAGGAGGGTTGATTGAAAGAAATTTGGTAAGTATAACTAAAGCCCCGTACACACGGTCAGACTTTTGGCCAACAACAAACTTCATTTTGAGCAAGTTGGACCAACAATCCGACCGTGTTTACGCTCCATCGGACAAACTTTTTTTTTTTTTTTTTTTTTTTCATCGGACAAAAGTTGGGTCTGCAAACGGACAAACTTTTGGCCAACAAAAGTCCGCTGGAGCAAAGTCCGACTGTGTGTACAGAAAACCATCGGACTTTTGTCCGATGGACAAAACAACTAATGTTAAAATCAACCAACAATAGCAGAAGTTGACCAAAGGGTGGCAGAAAAGAGTAGAAAAACCACGTGATGTTGGAAAAAGTTTTGGGAAAGTTTGCAGAAAAGTCCTGTGGTGTGTATGCTATGGGTGTGCCCGGCCAACTCCGTTCGGACAAAAAACCACGGAAAAGTCCGATGGAAGTCTGACCGTGTGTATGGGGCTTAAAACTAAAATACCCTCATCAGAAAATCGACGTCCAACACCTAAAGACACTAGCAAAGATCTTAGGTTTGCTGGGCGCTGGAGGGGTTATACAAGGGTCCTCGCATTTTTTTTTTTTGACCAGTGCCCAATCACCTGAAGGTACCTGCCTATAACCCAGCATCTGTTAATCTGTCCTCTCTTGTTGATACACAATAGAACAAAGCCACTTTCAGTAACGTTTCGTCATCCTACTTCTCTTGAAAACAATGTATTGTGACTGGTTTATGAGTAGCATTATTTATCAGCAATGTTTTAGTGATAAATTGGGTAGAATGTTTTTATAAATTAGATCTTGCTTAATTATTTGATAATTCCTAATAAACAGTCCCTTCTGTCTTCTTTTTTTTTTTTTTTTTTTTTGGCAGTCCACTCGTCATCTATTCACACCAGCTGACCGGAGGGTACCTCGCATTCGCATAGAGACCAGGCAAGCTTCTGTTCTGGAGGGACAGAGAATTATAGTGGCAATTGATGGATGGCCAAGAAACTCTCGATATCCTAATGTAAGTCCTTCTTTTTTATTTATTTATTTCATATATTTTTTCTTGTTAAAGCGGAAAAAATATTAAAAGCCAGCAGCTACAAATACTGCTGACTTTTAATATTAGGACACTTACCTGTCCTGGAGTCCAGCCACGTCTCCAGCAGAAGACGAGCAATCGCTCGTCTATTTGCTGCCCCCACCGCCATCCTCGTTGAGGGAATCAGGAAGTGAAGCGTTCCGGCTTCACTGCCCGGTTCCCTACGGCACATGCGCGAGTCGCGCAGCGCCGTCCTCACTGGTCCCCGCTGTGTCCTGGGAGCCGAGTGTTTCCCAGCACACAACGGGCGGGGGTGGGAAGTGACGCACTACCCGCAGAATACCCGCAGAGAGGATTCCCGGAAGTCTTAGACAGGTATCTGAACCCCCCTCCTCCCTGAAAAGGGCCAAATGTAACACCGGAGGGGGGAAGGGTTCCGATGAGCGGAAGTTCCACTTTAGGGTGGAGCTCCTTTTTTAACAAAAAATTTAAAAAAATTAAAATTTGTAAACCAACGTGTCAAATTAAGCACTTTTTTTTTTTTTATCAGTTTTTCATTATTTGAGGTTGATCCTTGAGGATTACGAATGTGTTTCTAATTGAATTTGTTTTACATACAATAGGGACATTTTGTAAAGAACCTGGGTGCAGCTGGAGATAAGGAGACCGAGACAGAGGTTTTACTTCTGGAACATGATGTTCCTCACCAGCCATTCTCACAGGCTGTTCTCAGCTTCCTTCCCAAGATGCCTTGGTCCATTACACCTGAGGTGAGAGTTTTTGACCAAATTGCTTTCTCCTATTTGTTAGACAAATGTGTTCATAGAGGGGAATAATTTATGTAGCTAACTAGCTGACTAATTTTGGAAAAACTTTCATACCCATTAGGACATGAAGCACAGAATTGATTTGAGACATTTAGATGTGTGTAGTGTGGATCCTCCCGGCTGTACAGACATTGACGATGCGCTGCATTGCAGGGAGCTGGAAAATGGTAACTTAGAGGTGAGTGACTTGTATGTTTTCAAATTTATTTTGTGAATCCAGAGAGCACTAAGGCTCCATTTTAAACCTATTCAGTTTGCTTTTGAGTGTTTCTGCTGTGCTTTTTGCAGGGTTTTTTTTAACCGCAATTTCTGCGTTTTTGCCTCGTTTTGGTCTCTCTTTGCCTCTATGATCACCCGACTGAAGCCCCGGCTAGTTGATTGGGTCTCCCGGTGGAACAGGGGAACCCAAGAAAGCCATGGTGGGAGGGGGCGTCCCCTCCCGCTGCTTGTAAAAACAATCCAGCAGCTGGCTAGCTGTTAGGATTGCTTTTACAAGAGAGCCGACCATTGGTTCTAAAAAAAAACAAAAACACGATGATCCCTGCAGCTGTTTGGTACTGTTTATCTTACTGAATATCTCCTTTAAGCATTATTACATTCTAACATACACATGTAAGAAATTCTCTGTTAAAGGATTTGTTCACATTTTCAGGATAAATGAAAAGGTGAGCTAACACCATACACCCTTTCCACCCCCCTGGTCACCGCCATACTTACCTCTGTGGATGATTGACTGTCAGTACCCGCAAAGCTGGTGCAGTGGTCTGGGGATTTGAAATCCCGCTCTTCTCCCTCTTCTTTCTGCATCCCTTCTTGAACGAATCAGAGTAATTCTCTGTGCTGGGGCTGGCCAATCATAGTCGCTCTGATCTGACCTGGAAGCGCTCCAAAAAAGAAGAGATAGAAGAAGTAGCCACTGACAGTTCATCACCAACAAAAGTAAGTGCAGCAGGGATTGGGGAGGGGGGCCGGTACAGTGTTCACCATTAAATTTTTTTCTGAAAAGGCGAGCTTACGCTTTGAGGGAGTGAAGCCTGTCGCAAGAAGATTTTAAACTTTGGAGTCTATCGCTTACCTCCTAGAAATTCTAGGTATCAGATTCAGTCGTCTGTGACTTACTATGGGTATGCAGGTTAGGGGTTCTTAAACAAGTTCACCTTTTTAAAATGGCCTATTGTCCAACCTGCAAAACCCTTTGGCACATGTTGCAAACACTATTGCATTAGCCACTAATCTGTATTTCCCTATTGCCTTGTTATAGCCGTGCAAGATCATCCTAAAAGAAACAAGCTTGATTCTCTCCTGGGCTGAAATTCACATTCAGCTCTCTGCCATTCACATCCTTTACATAGACATTTGTCAGGCAGACTTTCTAGCCTCCAGCGCCTAAACGCAGGGCTGGTCTATGCACCCCAAGATCTTCCAGAATCTCTTTAAACCAAGGTTCACACTCATGCAGTTGCGGGATTCACAGAAATTCTGGTGCATTTCCCCCACAAAATCACAATCCCACTCTGTTCATGTGAAATGCTGCGGGGGACAATGTTAAACTTGTTGTAAACCCTCACATATACCCATTGACATGAATAGCCTCAGATGATACACACAGATGAAACTAAACCTCCTACATACGTTTTCCTTTTTTATCTGCAGTCTTATCTTCATCCATTCAAAAGTGAAGAATTTAGATAAAATCCTTCTTCATCTGTGAGAATCAGAGAGGATGGGGTGGAGATCTGCAGTTACAGTGTGTGAGAGCTGATTGGAGGAAAGGGACACAACTAGAGGTCGACCGATATGGGTTTTTCTCTGGCCGATGCCGAAATTTAGAAATTGGGGCGGCCGATTATATGATGCCGATTTAAAAAAAAAAAAAAACCTCACCCACTCCTTCCTGCTTGCTCCTGTCACTCTAGCACACACTTGATGTCCTCAGTACAGATGGCACTGGTTGACACTGGCAGGTGGCACTTGTTTGGAACTGACAGATGGCACTGGCAGGTGGCATTGGTTGACACTGGCAGGTGGCACTGGTTGGTGGCATTGACAGATGGCACTGATTGGCACTAGCAGGTAGCACTGGTTTGGAACTGGCAGGTAGCACTGATTGGCAGTGGCGGGTGGCACTGGTTGGCAGTGGCGGGTGGCACTGGTTGGCAGTGGCACTGGCTGGCACTGGCAGGTGGCACTGACAGATGGCACTGGCAGGTTTCACACTGAGCCGAGTGGAACTGTAACGGTGTGTGAAACTGACAAGTAACAGAGAGGAGAGAGAATTGAGCTCGATTTCATTAGTGTGTTTTTTTTTCCCCCCTGAAACTGCATTTGATAAACCACTGTGCAAATAGGGTGCAGCATAAATTGCAACAACCATTTTATTCCTTAAAAGAAAATATAATGTTTGGGGGTTCTAAGTGGTTTTCTAGCAATAAAAAAAAAATGCAGGTTTTTACATGTATGTGAGAAATGTCAGAATTGTCCTGGGGGCCAAGTAGTTCATTTTAAATACTTTTTAGATATTTTTGGACCAGGTGTCATGGCAGGCTGCAAGCATTTCTGAACACGTTTAGTGTGAGTCTGTCCTAATAGAAAGGCTTGGGACAGACAACGCATCCTCTCATTTCCATACAGATTTGAAATCTTTAACATTTTCTTAGGATAGACCGTGTTGAAATCTAGTTTAAGCTGGTCATACACTATTAGATTTGTTTTTCCCTTATCGTCTTTCAGGACAGCACATGAGAGAGTGGCTCCATCCACTAGGAAACAGGAAACACAAACTCCACCACACTTTAAAAGGAGGCTTCTCCCCACAGCTCATCAGTTTTTGTGTTTCCTCCGGCAAGGGAACACCTAGTAGGAGTCAGGTCTCTTAAGGTGCTGTCCTGAGAGGCCAGGCTGCCTACCCCACCGTACCTTTGTCCTCCAGAGAGTCCGATCCTCCCACACCGCGGCCAAGGGTAGCTGGTAAGTGGGCTTCTTCTCCCTTTTCAGCTCAGAGGAGCGGGACTGTTCCTGAAGCCGCTCCTTAGGCGGCGGCAGCCGCTCCTTAGGCGGCGGCAGCCGCTCGCTGGGTTTTTTTGTACCGCATGTCGGCGGCCGGAAGTGAGGTATCCGGCAAGGGGCGGCACTGGGAACAGGTGCAGCTTCATTTCCGGCAGAATTCGCGCAGGGGGAGAGGGGGGGAGCGGTCCTGGTGCCTAAAATTTGTTGTTTTGAAGCCACAGAACGAGCGCTGCTCCACGATGGATTCTGTGACGGCAGCGAGTGGGACAGGCACAAGCACCAGCAAGGCCCAGGTAAGAGGGTATGTGGGATCTACCCTGTATACTGTAAGTGCCTCTCTCTTTTCATGTTTTTCCCCCTGGTGGCTGGGGCCTGTCTGGGCACATTGTGTTGGCTGTTATACTAACTGTGCACCTGTGGTGAGCCCGTTAGGAGGCAGGTTTGACTCACTGGGATGCTGGCGTTTCTCTTTTTTTCTTTTTTTTTTTTGTGGCAGGCTAAAAGTTCTGACCCTCATATCAAAAAGAGATGTCCCTCATGTAAAAAAAAGTTACCAGAGGGCTGGAAGAAAGCTTTATGTCAAGTTTGCATTGTCACCTTAGTGAAGGAAGAAGCTTCTTCTGCAGCGATTTAATTGCATCGGTCAAGAAAGAGCTAGATCAGTGGTTCTCAACCTGGGGGTCGGGACCCCCTCAGGGGTCGAATGACGATTTGGCATGGGTAACCACCGCCTGGGCTGTTCCTGAAGCCCATGCTACTTTCCCAGCCTTTTCGTGGCCGCCCAGTAGGACTGTCCCTGGAACCTGTGGCCTCCCATCTGGGCTGTTCATGGATGCCGCGGCCACCCACTCAGCCTTTTCGCAGCCACCCATTCAGTTCATGGCATGGCTGGGGGGCAGAGACTAGAGGTCAGCTGACTGGTGAGGAATGTGAAGTGGGAGGGGCTGGAGGAGACCCCATCTCCTGATTTCGACATAGTTGTCACTGCTAAGAGACACCACAAATTCGGAGACACAGCGAGTAACACTACCTGTGATTAGAGTTGCCATTAAAAGTCCCTACTACAGTTCTCAGATCAGCAGATGACCTTGATCGAGAGCACCTAAGTTGGCTGATCCCACCCCCCCCCCCCACCAGCACTTCCACGCATCCAATTCCCCACCAAGGAGTAAGAGAAGGAATAAAAATAGAGAATACATGGAAGGAAGAGGAAAAGAGGAGGAGGAACAAAGAAAAAGGGAGAGAAAGAATAAGCGGCTACAGAGAGGGATGGGGGAAAAAAACTAGAAATTAAGATAGAGAGAGATAAAAGGGAAAGAAAGGAGAACAAAGAGAGAGAGTGGCACATCCTAACATGGTACCATAAGGGGTTAGAATAATGTACGAGTGGAAGGGACTCAGGGGAGAGCGCTAAATGTCCGTGGGTCAGGGGTGCAAATTACTTGTCTTGCCGCTGACAACCCACGCTTCGAAAATAATTTAACTGTTGGGGGTCCCCACAACTTGGGAAATGTTATCAAGGGGTCACGGCACTAAAAAGGATGAGAACCACTGAGCTAGATGCTACCATACAATCTTTTTGCTCTTCTCTTGCAACACCATCCCTGAGTCAGCCAACTACCTCGGGATCCTCTCAGGGCTCACAATTAATCCCAGCGGCTGAAGCTGGCCCTCCTACCTAAGGGGAGCATTCCCCCTTTCACTCCAGGGAAGATGAGGAGGAGGAAGAATAAGAGGCAGGAGATGCACCTTCAAGATACAAACTGTCCTTAGAGCAAGTAGACAGTCTTTTGAAAGCAGTCTATGCAACATTGGGAATAGATGAAGAAAAAGAATTGTCGCTGCATGACCAAATGTATGCAGGGCTTAGTGAAACAAAAAGTTTCCCTGTGCATTCAGTAATCTCGGAAGCTATTAAGAAGGAATGGGCTGATCCAGAGAAAAAAACATTTTCCCCAAGAGCACATAAGACGCTTTCCGTTCAATGAAGACCCAGATGCGTTTTGGAACAAAATTAGACACAGCATTTTCACAAGTTTCCAGGTCAACCGACATGGCATTTGAAGACATGGGTATACTGAAAAATCCCATGGACAAAAGGATCGACCAGCAGCTTAAAAAGGCTTGGCAATCCATCATGGGTAACCTTAAACCAGCTATGGCTACTACCTGTGTCTCCAGAAACCATGGAGGTCTGGCTGAATCAGCTTAAAGCCCATATTATAGCAGATTCACATAAGCTGGAGATTCTTTTTCAACTCTAGCAGCAGCTGACGCTTCTGCAGAATCAATAAGGATCTCAGCCAGATCTGGGGCCTTAACTAACTCAGCCAGGAGAGCTCTATGGCTGAAAACATTGCCAGGGGACTCAGCTTCCAAAAATAAGTTATGTGGAATTCCTTTTTTGGGAGATCTTTTGTTCGGTCCTGATCTAGATTCTGTTTTAGATAGGACTGCGGATAAAAAGAAGGCCTTTCCTGTTAAAAAGAAAAAACAGCCAGTTAAACGATTTTTTTTTTCGACCTAAAAAAAAAATCTGGATTAGGGAAGCAGGCCCCAAGAAAAAAGAAGGAATTGGTCGGCGCAAAAAGGTAAAGGCAGAGGGAATGTCCTCTTCAATCCTCCTGCGCCAACCAATAAAACACATTGACTTGTCATTGCCTGTGGAAGGAAGTCTCAAAAATTCCTGCATAGGGAAAGCGATACTGGGCAGTGGGTAAATTCGCTGCACACCCCAAAATGTTGTGGATAGGAAAGGTACCCCGGGGGCTTTTGTGTTGCAGCAAAAAATGGTGGTATTGAGTTGTATAAAAAACATTTTAATTGAATAGGTCACAAGGAGCATGTCTGTTCATGTTTAAAACATAAGCACCAGGTAATACAGTGTAAGCATATACATAATATTACAGCCGTAGGGGCTAATGTACAATAGCATAAATAACATTGTGTTATAATCAAAATAAACCCAGACGCGTTTCGACCTTGTCAGTGGCGGTCATCTTCAGGTGGTGAAATGGAGATGCTCTAAAAGAAAATGCATTGTATGGGTGAAATTTGTACAGGGAACAAAAACACTCTCAGCAATAAAACATCTACCATAAAAATGGTGTTGTTATTGATAGGTATAATTACCCCTTAACGGCTGGGGAAAGAAAGACTTGCCCATGTGCTGAGTTTGTGGACCAACCGAGGACCCTGTAGCTGCGACCGGTGCTCCCCACATGCAAGCAGGGAGGGCAAGAAGGATGAGCCTGGCTGTAGATAAAGGGACCAAATCCAGGCCCACGAGAGGTCGCACTGGTGCCCTACGCATGGGGGGGGGCTCGGAAGTAAGGGCCCCACATCACCGGGCAGTAGCCAAGAAGACCGAAACCAAGAACGGGCACCCCAAGCTGTAAAGATATGACATGATGTATGATGGTAAAATGTAATAATAGAAGAAATATCTAAAGTTCATATGATTAAATATCTACATTGTTGAATTAGGTATGTAGTGTGGGTATGACAGGGCGGGGATGGAAGGGAGGTGAGGAAAGAAAGTGAACAAACATGAAAGGAAGTAAAAGGGGCTGGGGTGAACATATGAGGAAGCCGTGGTAAAGAAGGGGGTGATGGGATGGGTAACACTGTACCGTGTGGTGATGTGTGTTTGGTGGTTTTATATAGAAAATGTGGGAACAAAAAGGATGGTGTGTGAGGGGGACAGGGCAGGATACCCGCAGAGAGTGACATGTGAAAAAGTCATGTGTACTGAATGAATGAGGTGTTGTAGCTATAAAGAGTGTGAAAAAATAGTGATGGGATAACTGAACTATTGGGTTAGGGAAATGGTTCCTAAGAGGAAAGAAAAGAAAAGGGGTAAACTGGTATTCAAAGAGGAGCCCCATAGGGCCCAAAGGGTCTAGGAAAAGATAATGAAGTAATTACAATTAAAATATACTAGGGAACAGAGCGCCGGTGAAAGGCCATATAACAGTGTAAGGCATTACTTACTTTCGACCGGATACAATTTGAGGTCTGTCCATTGTAGTGGCTACATGGGCTCTGAATTGAATCCCCATGGAGCCATCTATTTGTATGTAAAAGAGGTGTGAGTGGGCGTGCCTGGAGTCGAGTGGCTCCATAGTAGCCCTCACATAGGCTCCCCCTCCCCCCCCCCACATACGCACAAATGCGGGGGACGGGAGGCAGCCCATGTGCGGCGTTCCGGAAGGACGGAGTCCCGACACTGTCCTCACTTCCGCTGCCAAAATGGCGTTACGCGCGCGATGCGCATGCGCGTCAGAACAACAGCGCCCGGAAGGATCGCGGGACGCCTCCGGAAGGTGACGGCTCCCTCAAGCGGCCAAACAGGGAATGCCCGCTGTGGAGCATATGGGGGATAACGAGGACAAACCTCCAATACCCCCCCACCTGCCGTGAGGCCCGGATGGATAATGGGAACCCCACAAGGCAGCACACCACGCCAGCCAGTGGACCAGGGTGCACGGCACAGATGGACATGGCCTCAGTGGGAACAAAAACCACACATAATGGTGGATGAAAGGTTATAACAAAAATATATATTGAAGGGTGAGATCTTGACATGTTAATCTTGGTTATTAAAGTAAACAACATGACTGATGCTACGCGATACAACAAATAAGAAACCTCATAGAATAGTAATGTCGATAAAAGAAAAAACATATTTGTGATATAGAACTATTACGTTCCATATAGAAGGTCAGTGTTTCACACATTACCAAACTTTTATACAACGGGAGGGGAAGACCTGTATTGCTTCTGCTCACACTGTGAAAAAATGCGTTTCAAGCGCCGTCCACGACCAGAGCGGTGGTCCGATCAGTGGCGACGAGAGAAAATATAGACATATTAAAAATTATGTTGATGTAGTTACCATACATTACAGAGGTGTCAGGAAAGTTGTTGGACACGAGAAAACATAACTCAGGTTGAACCCACTAGTATTAAGCATGGGGAACGGGTGTTTATCCATCCAAAAAATTTTTTGCATAGGGAAAGCGATACTGGGCAGTAGGTAAATTCGCTCACATGGAAGTGGGGAGGGCGAGAATGATGAGCCTGGCTTCAAAAATTCCTTCCTCTTTGGGCAAGTGTGACGGAAAAAGCATTTTTTCTGGATATGCTGGTCCAGGGATACAAAATAGAACATTCAGATCTTCCTCCAGAAAGATACTGTGTAACAGACCTGCCAAGCGACACAACAAAGGCTCTAGCCATGAAGAACCTGTTGGGGGATCTGATGAGACAGGGTGTTGTGGTTCAGGTATCTCCAGAGTAACGTTACCGGGGTTTCTATTCCCATATCTTCCTGATAAGGAAACCATCAGGAAGCTTCCGTCTCATTCTCAATTTGAAACCGTTAAAGAGGTCAGTCCAATACAGGCGGTTCCGCATGGACTCCATCTTTTCTGTGAGAAATCTTAGTGGAGGGATGCTTCATGGCATCAATCAACTTAAGAGATGCATACCTGCATGTGCCCATAGCCCCTCAGGTTGGCAATAAATATGGGGAAGGAGGTGCTTCATCTACAATTCAAGGCCCTCCCGTTTGGTCAGCCGATGATCAGGCATTTGGCAGAAAGGTCCTGCAGGCTGTTGTCCCTCCCTAGTTGGTAAGTCTCGATTATCCTCTCATGTGCTGTTCTGAAAGACAAGGGAAAATTCAAGTTAGACTTACGGGTAACTTGTTTTCCAGGAGTCTTTCAGGACAGCAAACTACCCACCCTTCTTGGTTTTATTTATATATGTGTGTGTGTGTGTGTGTGTATGTATGTATGTATGTATATGCTGTGAGTAACCATATTCTGATTGTGTTCCAGCTTGGGCCGGAGGTACTTTACTACAACTGATGAGCTGTGGGGAGAAGCCTCCTTTTTAAGTGTGGTGGAGTTTGTGTTTCCTAGTAAATCTAACTTGAATTTTTTATATACAGCCTGCAAGTGTGGTTGAAAGGAATCCTTCTTACTGAGCCTATTGTGTTGTGACAGCCACTGGTGGAGTACTCAGAAGCCTCGTACACACAGCCGAGATTCTCGTCAGGAAAAAACGTTGTTTTCCTGATGAGAATCTTGACAAGAATCTTGTCCCGGCCGAGTGTACACACGTACGATTCAAAAGAACCGCTGTTCTTTTGAATGTCACCGCGTTCGTGCCGTCATCGACTACGACGAGCGTGCGCTCGTCACATTCGATGCCGTCGCCGCCATCTTGCTACACCCTATGCCTAGGAAGCTACCGCACGTGTCAGTCATTTCGAGCATGCACGGGTTTCCACGCCGACAGGTAAGTGTACACACGCTCGGGTTTCTCGTCGAGAAACAGGCCGACGAGATTCTCGACGAGAAAAAAGACCGCAGGTCATCTTTTTTCTCGTCGGGGAATCTGGGCAGTTTTCTTGATGAGAAAACTGAAACCCGCGTACACACAGCCGGTTTTCTTGACAAGAAAGCTCTCCCGGCAGTTTTCTTGTCGTTTTTTGCAGAGAAAACCAGTCGTGTGTACGCGGCCAGACAGTGGCTGCATTTAAATGGATGACAATTTTTCGCCCAGCTTGCTTGATCTTTTTTAACCTAACAGCCTAACAACTGATGAGTTGTGCGTTAGCTGGTCCTGGTATCACAACCTCAGCACAAAAACAAGTGAGTTCCTGGAAATAAGGGCCATTTACTGATGCAAAGCAGACTTGTACATCATAATTTGTATCTTTAAGCTAAATTGGACAGTGAGAGCTCTGTATTAATATATTTGTCTTTCCATTACTGCTAATGCATTTTTACTTAACTTCGTTACTTTGGCTTGGTGTACTCCTATTTTCTGCTGTAATGTTTGTTCAGTCCTGTCTGCTTTTGTAACTCTGTGTCATATAATAAACTTACAATATCAATATGCATTTCCTTTGAAAAAGGAAAATGACACAAAAAACAAAGTGTATTTTGTTTAATATTATGACAGTGACATTTTTAACATTCTGGTTAAGGTTGGAGTACATATTGCAGATGTGAGCCATTTTATTAGACCTGGCAACGCTTTGGATCAGGAATCTGCAAACCGGGGTACTACTGTATACCTGTGTGACAAGGTAATCATTTCTTTCAATTTGATCACAACTTGTATGATTGTTTAATTTTAATGTCATGGGGGTATGCTGCCAGCTGAACTATGTATTTTTAATTTGCATTTGAGAACCTTTGCAGTAGTTTGTTATAAAATGATTCACAGTAATCGCATCTAGAGCAAACTGCTGTCAAATCCTCAGTGTGCATGTACCTAAGAGCAAAGCACTTAGTTAGCAGTTAGGTTGTAATCTAGTCACATTTTTTGTATCGTTTTCAGTGGAATAGGGAAAACTTGTCAATGTTTCTTGTTGTTAACTTTGGCTCCGGTTTTGATTTTTCCCTATACTTTCTCAACGTTGTCATCTGGAGAGGAAGCGAGGGGAAGTTTCTCTAACAGGGACACAATGGCAGCAAAAGCACTAATATTATTTGGGTTGGGTATGGTAAAGCCTCGTACACACGATCTGATGCTCAGTTAGCCAAAAAATAGGATTTTTATAACAGCCTACCTGTAAAATCCTTTTCTTGGAGTACATCACGGGACACAGAGCGACATAGTCATTACTAATGGGTTATATAGATACCGTCAGGTGCTGGCACTGGCAACTTCCAAAACCGGAAGTACCCTCCCCTATATAAGCCCCTCCCATCCGGGAGCACCTCAGTTTTGTAGCAAAGCAATAAGTGTCCCCAAAGAGGGGTGGGAGCTCTGTGTCCCGTGATGTACTCCAAGAAAAGGATTTTACAGGTAAGCTGTTATAAAAATCCTATTTTCTTTTTCGTACATCACGGGACACAGAGCGACATAGTCATTACTAATGGGATGTCCTAAAGCAATGCCAAATGAGGGGGGGGGATACACCATATATAAGCTGAGCGCTATCAGACATGAGGATCTTTTGCGGCCTGCAACACACTGCGCCCAAAGGCGACATCCTCCTGACTTCTAACGTCCACCTGGTAGAACCTAGTAAACGTGTGTACTGAAGACCATGTTGCGGCCTTACAGATTTGAGCCAGGGAGGCCTGGTGATGCACTGCCCATGAAGTTCCAACTGCTCTCGTGGAGTGCGCCCTAACTTTGAACGGAGGCGGTCTATTTCTCAAGCCATAGGCTTGTATTATGACCTGTCGAATCCACTTGGCTAAAGTAGATTTTGACGCTGCCTGACCCCTTCTGGGGCCTTCCGGCAGAATAAACAAAGTATCCGTTCTGCGAATCTGAGCAGTGGCTTTTAGATAAGCTTTAACTGCTCCTACTACATCCAAAGAATGCAATAACTTTTCCTCTACCGAAGTAGGTTTGGGGAAAAAAGAAGGAAGAACCACATCTTGGTTCAAATGAAACCTCGATACCACCTTAGGAAGAAAGGCTGGATGAGGACGTAACACTACTCTGTCCTTATGGATAACCAGATATGGCTCCTTACAGGACATAGCTGCTAATTCCGATACTCTTTTAGCCGAACAAATGGCTACTAGAAAAATCAATTTCCTGGTGAGAAGCACCAAGGAAATATGCTGTAATGGTTCAAATGGTTGTTTCTGTAGAACCGACAGAACCAAGTTTAGATCCCATGAACATATGGGAATATTAACCGGAGGACTAATACGCATCACTCCTTGTATAAAGGCTTTGACTAGTGAATGCGAAGCCAAGGGCCTTTGAAAAAATATTGACAAGGCCGAAATCTGACCCTTGATAGTACTCAAGGCAAGCTTCCTATCTACAGCCCATTGTAGGGAGTCCAGACTCCTATCTATTATGTACTTACGTGGATGCCATTTCTTGGCTTCACACCAGGCGACGTACGCCTTCCAGATTCTATAGTAGATCTGCCTGGATACCGGCTTCCTGGCATTGATCATGGTAGATACCACAGAATTAGAGAGCCCTCTCTTTTTTAGAATGTGGGCTTCAATAGCCAGGCCGTCAAACCTAGGGCTGGTAAGGAAGGGTGGTATATCGGTCCTTGCGAAAGCAGGTCCGGACGATGTGGGAGAGTCCAAGGACTCCCCACTGACATTTTACAATCTCCACGTACCACGCTCTTCGGGGCCACGCTGGAGCCACCAGAATCACTGGTTTCTTTTCTACCCTGATTCTGCGGAGTAATCGAGGTAACCATTGTGGCGGTGTGAATGCATATATCAGCTTGAACTGATCCCAAGGGAACACTAGGGCATCCGAGCCGCAAGCTAGGGGATCCCTTGTCCGAGACAAACCTGTCCCCCTTTGCGTTGAATCTGGATGCTAGAAGATCTACATCCGATGTTCCCCACCGCTGACATATTGTCCAGAAAACCTCGGGGTGAAGGGACCCTTCCTCTGGGCCTAATTGCTGGCGACTTAGAAAGTCCGCCTTCCAATTCTCCACTCCTGGAATGAATACCGCAGATATGGCTGGGACATATTTTTTCTGCCCATTTCAGGATGTAATTTACTTCCCTCTGGGCTGCACGACTCCTGGTGCCCCCCTGATGATTGATATATGCCACTGCTGTGGCATTGTCTGATTGAATTCTGACAGGGGACCCTTGGAGTTTGGATGTCCATGCTACTAGGGCATACCGGGCTGCTCGTATCTCTAAGAGATTGATGGGCAGGGCCTTTTCTGCATCCGACCATCTGCCCTGGAGAGACTATTGCTCCAGTACTGCTCCCCAGCCTATAAGGCTGGCATCTGTAGTGACCACCTTCCAAGAAATCGGACTGAAGGATTTCCTTTTTTCCAGATTCTGGGAAACCAACCACCAACGGAGGCTCTTGCGAACGGAAGGGGACAAGGACATTGTAAGTCTAGGCCTGAATTTTTTTGTTCCAGGCTGACAGTATGGCCCCTTGCAAATTCCTTGAATGGAATTGACCGTAGGGTACTGCTTCGAATGATGCCACCATTTTTCCCAGCAGCCCCATATACAGGCGTATGGACGGCTGTCTTTTTTGTACCCACTAAGTGGATCAAATCTTTCAAAGACAACACCTTTCCTCGAGGCAAGAATATTTTTCTCTGGCCTGAATCCAACCTTAGCCCCAAGTATTCCAGACTTTTGACTGGTTTTTAGGGCTGACTTGTCTCGGTTGATAATCCAACCGTGAGATTCCAGATACTTGATCGTCTTGTGAACGACCACGTCTAGTTTTTTCACTGAGTGGTCTATCAGCAACAAGTCATCCAGATATGCCATTATCATTACACCTTGTGTTCTTAGATTGGCCAATAAAGGGCCAGAATTCTTGTAAACACTCGTGGTGCTGTGGCCAAACCGAAGGGTAAGGCTCTGAACTGAAAATGGCGCCCTTCTACTGCAAAGCGTAGAAATTTTTGGTGGACTGGAAAGATGGGAATGTGCAAATAAGCATCTTTGATGTCGATCGTGGCTAACCAATCCTCCCCTTGTAGGGCAGTGGCCACCGATCGGATCGATTCCATCGGAAAGACCTGATATACAGGAATTTGTATAGCCCTTTTAGAATTAATATGGGCCTCCCGTCCGCGTTTGCTTCGGGACTGTAAAGAGGTTTGAGTAAAACCCGAACCCTCCTTCTTCTAGGGGAACCTCCATAATTACTCCTTGGAGCAATAGTTGTTCTAGTGCCAACAGGAGGGACTCTCTCTTCCGGGGATCCCTTGGCACGTTTGACCTCAAAAATGGGAAGGAGGAGAGTCTTTTAACTCCAAACTGTATCCCAAACCTACTGCGGAGAGCACCTATCTGTCTTGATCGTGTCCCGCCAGGTCTCTTGCGAACAACTGGAGTCCTCCCCCCACCCGACTGAGTGGGGGCTTCAATGAATTTAACTTTGGGGGAGGTTATGTACCTCCCCTGACCCAGGGTTTCTCATTACCCTGCTACTGTCCCTGTTTTTTATCCCCGGGATTTGACCGAGGAGGCCGTCGGAACTGTTACACAGCCGATGCCCCAGGGACTAGAGAAGCAGGCCTCTTAAAGAGGGCCTCTAACTCTGCTTTTAACCGGCAAGAGCGTATTTTTACCGCTGGAAATTTTCTGGATATATTTGTCCAGGTTTTCCCTGAATAAGCGTTCACCATGAAATGGGACGCTAACCAGCCATTCTTTACAGGGAGCTTCAGCAGACCAGTTTTTGAGCCATAGGAGCCTACGCGTATGTACTATAGACAGCGTAAGGCGGGAGGCCTGATGGACTGAATCCTCTATGGCGTCAACCGCAAAGCCTAAGGCTCTAGGTAGATCAGCTAGGGCAAAGCCTGCTGATCTGTCAAGTCCCTCAAGACCTGTTTCAACTGATCCTTCACTGCTTAGCAGACCCCAATAGCTGCTACTGCTGGTTGTATCACCAAGCAGATTTTCATAAGGACTCCAACCTTTTATTTATTGGGTTCTTGAACATTTGGACATTATCCACTGGACATGTCAGTGATTTATACATGCAAGAGATGGCTGCGTCCACTGTAGGGACCTTCTATTTTTTTTTTTTTTGATGAACTTATCCTCCATGGGATAGACCACCGGAAATCTCTTGGGGGAATAAATATTTTCTCAGGACGTTCCCAATCCTGGTAAATGAGCCCTTTCAGTAAAGGGTGAAGTGGAAAAGAACAAACAGTCTGGGGGCTTCTAGCGACCCCAACGAGGATACAGTAGTGGTTGATGGTTCCGCAAGGTGCATTTTTAAATGCTGATCGGACCATGTTAGTCAGAGACTGAACCCATAATCTTTCAGCTTGAGATGCTGAGAAAAGGTTCCCCCACTGTTGATTCCTCTATAACAGAATCAACCTCATCCTGATCCCCTTCAGGCAGGTCGATCCCTGTATGGGACTGTTGCTCTGCTAACAGGCACTCTGAAGGAGGAGACGGAGATCGGGCGTGCTTTCCCTGACAGGGAGGCAGCGATAAATGTTGACAATCTCTCTCTAATCCTCCCAGAGCTGAGGAAAAAACCCTCCTCTGTTACATACACAGGAGCAGGTGACTGAGGACAGCCACAGTACCAAGTACCCCTGCGGGGTCTCTACGGTCACTTACCTCTGAACTTCAGGGGAGACTGGTGCAGCAGAAGTATGCCCAAGATCCTCAGAGCCCGATGAGACCCCCTTCGCTTCCTGGAAGATTCAGTTCCGGAGCTTCTGGACGGCATATTCCTAAGCCTAAAGCTGAGGTATTCCAGCCGTAATACACCACTTTTACTGAGAATAGTCTAGCACAATTGCTGCTATATCACAGTTGGTGTCTACTAATGTGCCTTTCTAGGGGATGCCTGTATCAACCGCTTGCTGTATGCCTTTAAATGTTGCCAGCTCTGTCTCTGTACTTCATAGCCAGCTCACTACAATATTGTGGTTTTTTTAAAACTGCTGGGACGCCCGCACATGCGCAGAAGCGCTGCGGCGCGCACAGAGCGTCATCCCCCAGGCTCCGCCCCCTTTCCCGGCTCACCTCTATATATAGAGGCGCGTGCACGCGCGCGGGCACGTGCGCCTTCGGCGCTAATTTCAAATATGTAACAAGGGACAGGAGCCAGGGCCCCTCTTTGCTGCAGGCCGGGGGATGGACAAACACTGCAACATGGCAGAGGAAGCAGTTTCCTATAAGAGAACTCACCATCTGCCTGGACTTTGCTCTGCTGAGAAGAAGCTAGTCCACATGACAAGAAAACATTCCACAGCGGCCTCTAGTGGACAAACACAGGTACCGCAGTCTAATATATTAAATATATATAAAAACATTTTTTTTTTTTTTCTTGACCACCATTAAAAATTATTACATTTTTTTAGTAGTTACAGGCATGCACAGAATTTTGCGGGAATACCATTAGGTAACAGACAGACAAATTAGGCTTGGGGGTCCCCCAATAGAACCAAGTTCCTGGGGGCCCCCACTTACCTGTTCCCCGCCGCAGGACTTTGTTTTGGTCCACAAAAGCCCAAACTTCACCTATCACGGCAGGCATTGTAATCAAACCTTCAGGGACCGGGTTCCCAAGGATTCCACTCCCCTGGACCTGTATAGCACCCTGCACAGAAAACATCTTGGTCGTGGGTATGACCAGAGCTCTGGATCCCAGGGTCCAGCTCTCCTAAGAGAAGCATTACAGGCAAAACCTTGCTCTTCTTTCTGCAAGGCCCGGGTACCGACCGTTTAGCTATGAAGCTTTTTTGGTCGGATCCGGAATAGCTTACTGAGGCCCAAAAGAACCTGTACGCAAGCTCAGTGAAAAACACATGTTTCTTCTTGGCCAACACCTTAGACACTGGCAAAAAACTGAGGTGCTCCCGGATGGGAGGGGCTTATATAGGGGAGGGTACTTCCGGTTTTGGAAGTTGCCAGTGCCAGCACCTGACGGTATCTATATAACCCATTAGTAATGACTATGTCGCTCTGTGTCCCGTGATGTACGAAAAAGAAATCGTATTTTTGTCTTCAGGGCGTGTGCCTGGATCTGGTCTTGCATACTAACGGTACGCAATTATCAGCCAACAAACACGAACGTAGTGATGTACTATGAGGAATTTCCGCTCTTGGGCGCCATTCTTTGGGCCCCTTCTGATAATTTTGTGTTTGAGCATTGATTCCAAGCATGCGTTTCTTTTTCGTACATCACGGGACACAGAGCGACTTAGTCATTACTAATGGGTTATATAGATACCTTCAGGTGCTGGCACTGGCAACTTCCAAAACCGGAAGTACCCTCCCCTATATAAGCCCCTCCCATCCGGGAGCACCTCAGTTTTTTGCCAGTGTCTAAGGTGTTGGCCAAAGAGTATTCACTGGGCTTGCGTACAGGTTCTTTTACGGGCCTTAGTAAGCTGTTCCGGATCCGACCAAAAAAGCTTCATAGCTAAACGGTCGGTACCCGGGCCTTGCAACAGAAGAGCAAGGTTTTGCCTGTAATGCCTCTCTTAGGAGGGCTGGACCCTGGGATCCAGAGCTCTGGTCATACCCACGACCAAGATGTTGTCTGTGCAGGGTGCTATACAGGTCCAGGGGAGTGGAATCCTTGGGAACCCGGTCCCTGAAGGTTTAAATACAATGCCTGTCGTGATAGGTGAAGTTTGGGCTTCTGTGGACCAAACAAAGTCCTGCGTCGGGGAACAGGTAAGTGGGGGCCCCCAGGAACTTGGCTCTATTGGGGGACCCCCAAGCCTAATTTGTCTTTCTGTCTGTTACCTAACGGTATTCCCGCTGATATCTGTGTATGCCTGTAACTACTGGAAAATGTAAAATTTTAATAGTAGTCAAGAAAAAAAAAAAAAGGAGACTGCGGTACCTGTGTTAAACCACTAGAGGCCGCTGTGGTCCATTTTTCTTGTCATGTGGATCTTTGGCTTTTTCAAGTCAAAAGATCCAGGCAGTTGGTAAGTTTCTCTGTGGGAATCCACTTCCTCTGCCCTGTTGCTGCGCTCATCCACCGCACAGGCCCTGCGGCAAAAAGGGCCCTGGCTCCTAGTCCCTGCTTGTTTTCAAAAAAGGCGCCAAAGGCGCGGGCGCGTGCACGCGCCACCTATGAAAGGAAAGGGGCGGGTGGATGACGCTCGATGCGCGCCGCGGCGCTTCTGCGCATGTGCAGGCGTCCCAGCATGGATAAAAGACACAGTACAAGTGTCAGCTGGATGCAAGCAGAGCTAGCAACAAAACGGTGGCACACAGAGGCGGTTGATGCAGGCATCCCCATAGAAAGACACTTTAGTGGACACCAGCTGGTATATAGCAGCAACTGTGTTAGACTATTACCAGCAAAATTGGTGTATGATGACGGGAATACCTCAGCTTTGTGCTTAAAGGATATGTCGTCCAGACGCTCTGGAAATAAGTCTTCCAAGAAGCGAAAGGGGTCTCCATCGGGCTCTGAGGATTTTGGGCATGCTTGTACTGCACCAATCTCCCCTGAAATTTCAGAGGTCAGTAGCCGTAGGAACCCCGCAGGAGTACCTGGTGCTGCGGCTGTCCCCAGTCCACCTGCTCCTGTATATATATAACAGAGGAGGTTTTTTCCTCAACTCTGGGAGGATTGGAAGAGAGATTAACAGCATTGATCGCTGCTTCCCTGTCACAGGGAAAGCGCGTCCGATCTCCGTCTCCTCCTTCAGAGTGCCTGTTAGTGGAGGAACAGCCCCACACAGAGATCGACCTACCTGAAGGGGATCAGGATGAGGTTGATTCGGTTATAGAGGAATCAACAGTGGAAGAACCTTTCTCAGCATCTCAGGCTGAAAGATTATGGGTTCAGTCTCTGACTAACATGGTCCGATCAGCATTTAAAATGCCTCTTGCGGAGCCATCAACCACTACTGTCTCCTCGCTGGGGTCGCTGAAAGCTCCCCAGACTGTCTGTTCCTTCCCAATCCACCCTTTATTGGAAGGGCTTATTTACCAGGATTGGGAGCATCCTGATAAAATATTTACTCCTCCCAAGAGATTTCCGGTGATCTATCCCATGGAGGATAAGTTCATAAAAAAAATGGAGGGTCCCTACAGTGGACGCAGCCATCTCTTGTGTGAATAAATCACTGACATGTCCAGTAGATAATGTTCCAATGTTCAAAGACCCAATAGATAAAAAATTGGAGTCTTTACTAAAATCTGCTTTCTCTACAGCAAGCATGGTGACACAACCTGCAGTAGCAGCGATTGGGGTCTGCCAAGCAGTGAAGGATTAGTTGAAACAAGTCTTAAGGGACTTGCCAGATCAGCAGGCTCTTGCCCTAGCTGACCTACCTAGAGCCTTGTGTTTTGCGGTGGACGCCATAAAGGATACAATCCAACAGGCCTCCCGCTTTACGCTGTCTGTAGTACATATGCGTAGGCTTCTATGGCTCAAAAACTGGTCTGCTGAAGCTCCCTGTAAGAATTGCTGATTAGCTTCCCATTTCATGGAGAACGCTTATTTGGAGAAGATCTGGACAAGTATATCCAGAAAATTTCTGCCGGTAAAAGTACACTCTTGCCGGTTAAGAACAAGGGTAGAAGTCCTTCTTTTAAGAGGCCTACTTCTCCAGTCCCTGGCACGTCGGCTGTGAAACAGTTCCGACGGCCTCCGCGGTCAAATCCAGGAGGCAAAAATCAGGGACAATCACAGGGTAACAAGAAACCCTGGGTCAAGAGAGGTACAAAACCTCCCCCCAAGTCATGAAGGGTTGCCCTCACTCAATCGGGTGGGGGGAAGACTTCAGTTGTTCACAGAGACCTGGCGGGACACCATCAGAGACAGATGGGTGATCTCCGCAGTAAGTCTGGGATACAGGCTGGAGTTAAAAGACATTCCTCCTGCCCATTTTATGAGGTCAAACGTGCCAAGCGATCCCCAGAAGAGAGGATCCCTCCTTCTTCTGGCACTAGAACAACTATTGCTCCAAGGTGTAATCATGAAGGTTCCCTTGGAAGAAAGCGGGTTCAGGTTTTACTCGAACCTTTTCACAGTCCCCAAACCAAATGGGGACGTGAGGCCCATATTAAATCTAAAAGGGCTAAACAAGTTCCTACATATCAGGACTTTTCGGATGGAGTCGATCCGATCGGTGGCCACCGCCCTACAAGGGCAGGAATGGTTAGCCTCGATCGACATAAGGGATGCTTATCTGCATATTCCCATCTTTCCGGCCCACCAGAAATTTCTACGCTTTGCAGTAGAAGGGCGCCATTTTCAGTTCAGAGCCTTACCTTTCGATCTGGCCACAGCACCACGAGTGTTCACAAAAATTCTGGCCCCACTATTGGCCAATCTAAGAACACAAGGTGTAACGATAATGGCATATCTAGACGACTTGTTGCTGATAGACCACTCAGTGAAAAAAACTAGAAGTGGTCGTTCACAAGACAATCAAGTATCTGTAATCTCACGGTTGGATTATCAACCGAGACAAGTCAGCCCTAAAACCAGTCAAAAGTCTGGAATACTTGGGGCTAAGGCTGGATTCAAATCAGAGAAAGATTTTCTTACCTCCAGAGAAGGTGTCGTCTTTGAAAAATTTGACCCACTTAGTGGGTACAAAAAGAAAACCATCCATACGCCTGTGCATGAGGCTGCTGGGAAAAATAGTGGCTTCATTCGAAGCAGTACCCTACGGTCAATTCCATTCAAGGAACTTGCAGAGGGCCATACTGTCAGCCTGAAACAAAAAAGTTCAGGCTTTAGACTTACCAATGTCCCTGTCCCCTTCCGTTCGCAAGAGCCTCCATTGGTGGTGGTGCCCCAGAATCTGGAAAAAGGGAAACCCTTCAGTCCGGTTTCTTGGAAGGTGGTCACTACAGATGCCAGCCTCATAGGCTGGGGGGCAGTACTGGAGCAATGGTCTCTCCAGGGCAAGTGGTCAGAAGCAGAGAAGGCCCTGCCCATCAATCTCTTAGAGATACGAGCAGCCCGGTATGCCCTAGTAGCATGGACATCCAAACTCCAAGGGTCCCCTGTCAGAATTCAATCAGACAATGCCACAGCAGTGGCATATATCAATCACCAGGGTGGCACCAGGAGTCGTGCAGCCCAGAGGGAAGCGAATTGCATCCTGGAATGGGCAAAAAGATATGTCGCAGCCATATCCGCGGTTTTCATCCCAGGAGTGGAAAATTGGAGAGCGGACTTTCTAAGTCGCCAGCAATTATGCCCGGGGGAATGGTCTCGTCACCCCGAGGTTTTCCAGGCAATATGCCAGCGGTGGGGAACACCGGATGTAGATCTGCTAGCATCCAGATTCAACGCAAAGGTGGACAGATTTGTGTCTCGCACAAGGGATCCCCTAGCTTGCGGCTCGGATGCCCTAGTGTTCCCTTGGGATCAGTTCAAGCTGATATATGCATTCCCACCGCCACAATTGTTACCGCGATTAATCCGCAGAATCCGGGTAGAAAAGAAACCGGTGATTCTGGTGGCTCCAGCGTGGCCCCGAAGGGCATGGTACGCGGAGATTGTAAAAATGTCAGTGGGGAGTCCTTGGTCTCTCCCACATCATCCGGACCTGCTTTCGCAAGGACCGATATACCACCCTTCCTTACCACACATTCTAAAAAAGAGAGGTCTCTCTAATCCTGTGGTATCTACCATGATCAATGCCAGGAAGCCGGTATCCAGGCAGATCTATTATAGGATCTGGAAGGCGTACATCGCGTGGTGTGAGGCCAAGAAATGGCATCCACGTAAGTACGTAATAGGTAGGATTCTGGACTTCCTACAGTGGGCTGTGGATAGGAAGCTTGCCTTGAGTACTATCAAGGGTCAGATTTCGGCCTTGTCAATATTTTTTCAAAGGCCCTTGGCTTCGCATTCACTAGTTAAAGCTTTCATACAAGGAGTGATGCGTATTAGCCCTCCGGTTAGTATTCCCATATGTCCATGGGACTTAAACCTGGTTCTGTCGGTTCTACAGAAACAACCATTTGAACCATTGCAGCACATTTCCTTGGTTCTTCTCACCAGGAAATTGATTTTCTTAGTAGCCATTTGTTCGGCTAAAAGAGTATCGGAATTAGCCGCCTTGTCCTGTAAGGAGCCATATCTGGTTGTCCATAAGGACAGAGTAGTATTACGTCCTCATCCAGCCTTTCTTCCTAAGGTGGTATCGAGGTTTCATTTGAACCAAGATGTGGGTCTTCCTTCTTTTTTCCCCAAACCTAGCTCGGTAGAGGAAAAGTTATTGCATTCTTTGGATGTAGTAAGAGCAGTTAAAGCTTATCTAAAAGCCACTGCTCAGATTCGTAGAACGGATACTTTGTTTGTTCTGCCGGAAGGCCCCAGAAAGGGTCAGGCAGCATCAAAATCTACTTTAGCCAAGTGGATTCGACAGGTCATAATACAAGCCTATGGCTTGAGAAGAAGACCGCCTCCGTTCAAAGTTAGGGCGCACTCCACAAGAGCAGTTGGAACTTCATGGGCAGTGCATCACCAGGCCTCCCTGGCTCAAGTCTGTAAGGCCTCAACATGGTCTTCAGTACACACGTTTACTAGGTTCTACCAGGTAGACGTTAGAAATCAGGAGGATGTCGCCTTTGGGCGCAGTGTGTTGCAGGCCGCAAAAGATCCTCATGCCTGATGGCGCCCAGCTTATGTATAGTGTATCCCTCCCCTCATTTGGCATTGCTTTGGGACGTCCCATTAGTAATGACTAAGTCGCTCTGTGTCCCGTGATGTACGAAAAAGAAAAAGGGATTTTTATAACGGCTTACCTGTAAAATCCTTTTCTTGGAGTACATCACGGGACACAGAGCTCCCACCCCTCTTTTTGGGACACTTATTGCTTTGCTACAAAACTGAGGCGCTCCCGGATGGGAGGGGCTTATATAGGGGAGGGTACTTCCGGTTTTGGAAGTTGCCAGTGCCAGCACCTGAAGGTATCTATATAACCCATTAGTAATGACTAAGTCGCTCTGTGTCCCGTGATGTACCCCAAGAAAAGGATTTTACAGGTAAGCTGTTATAAAAATCCCTTTGTTTGTACTTTCAACTTTTGTGTGACGGACTTGTGTACTGACCATCAGAAAATCTGACAACCAACCGTTGTCTCCCGAAAATTTACTAGCATGTCATCCAACATTTGTTGGCCGAAAGTTGGACAACAATTGTCAAAAGTAGTGTACCAACGGTCCGATTTTAGGACAACAGTCTGTCAACAGACAATCCCCTGCCAACAATGGCATTGTGTGTACGAGGCTTAAGGCTGGAGTCTGCTGTCTGTTCTAATTGTAGTTATCCCCTCACTTTCTGCCTCAGTAGGTGTCACTAGGACAAGTGAAGAAAAATCTCTCCAACAGAACACAGACAGAAAAAAACACCTAAAATGAACCTTCTTGTTCCTGACTCTAGCCAAAACTAAAACTTCCACAACCGCAGAAAAAAACTGGGTGATCTTACCACCTTCTCTGGGGTTTTGAGTGGCTTGCGCATATTGCTTAAATGGAGGGTGGCGTGGCAGCCATCTTGGGAATCAGCATCTTCTGATCCACTTGTGACCTGGCCAACTGCTTCCACCTTTCACTCTAACCAGCGCCGTGGAGTGCCTGAGAGCATGGGACAGGATACTGGCAACATGCTGTGTGTGTGGAAACGGGGGCATCTATCAGATGTCTCAGTTGCCCAGCCTGACGTCTGCTGCTCTCATCTTAACAGCAGAGCAGAGAGTGGGAGGCAGCACAGTGCTGGGCGGAGGGGGGGAGTTGCCATAGTTAACCTTTCACGTTAACAAGCAGGTGATTGGTTGCTAGAACGCTGGGCGTTGTTGGAAAAATCCTGTAGCTAAGATGTCCTGCCCTGTAAGGACACTCATCAACCCTCAGTGTAGTTTTTGCATGAGTGTCCTGGGTCTGATGGTGGCCTCATTCAAGGTGGTGCCGTATGTCCAGAGTCACTTCAGGCCATTACAACACCGTATCCTGGAGGATGTGTGGGACAAGCAGATATGTATTCTTTGGATTGACCTATGTGTTTGTTGGCAGAGGCCAGGCACTTTCTGACCTAGCAGATATCCACTCCCGTGCTGGAGTCAGAGAAAAACCTTCTGCCTTTTGACTTGGACTATGATCATTACGAATGACAACCTCTTGAGCTTGGGGAGATGTGCTTCAGACAGTGACAGTACAGGGAACTTAGTCGGTGAAAAAATCCCAGCTTCCCATCAAGTTATATAGAAGTCCTTATTTAATTTTTTCTTTTTGTCTGTGTTCAGTCACCTATAGGTACTTGCACCTGCCTTATATTTGTTGGACTGTACTTTTATACATTTTTAGAATTAAAATGTGATTTGATTTATAACAATTACTGTTTGTATATTTGCAGAGAATTGACATGGTCCCCGATTTGCTCAGTTCAAATTTATGCTCTTTAAGATCACAAGTGGATAGGTAAACTTTTATACTTCTATTCAGAATGTTATTGCTGAATTTCTACAGTACTGAAGTCCCTCAAGCATTTTAACAATAACCTAGTGTATTAAAGTGTAAACTTTTTTCTTTAGGCTTCATGCCCACTGACGTTTTTACAGCTGCGTTTTTTACAGCTTAACAACGCCTGTCCATGTTATTGTAAATTTATTATTTAAATTTTTTTTTTGAGAAAAAAAACAAAAACGTCGGAGCTATAAACGTGACTGCGCGTTTTTGAGCGTTTTTTGACGTTTACGGTTTTTTCTGCCTAACTCCGACGCCGCGGAACGTACTGGTCCTGGGTTTTTTTTACAGCTTAAAAACGTCTATGCTATTTGCAGCTCAAAAACGTGTAGGTGGGCATGAAGCTATAGACTAACATGGACAGGCGTTTTTAAGCTGTAAAAAACGCCCAAAAACGCGGCTGTAAAAAATGTCCGTGGGCATGAGGCCTTATCGTTTTGGATAGGGTTTCTGTCCCAGAAACAAGCAGTAAAAGGAGATCACTGGAAATCAGGAGAAAATCCCCTTTTAGTCAGTTGTTACTAAAACATACAGTATGTCTGCCTTAAAAAAAATTGTCTCACCTTCTGTTTTGGTGACTACTCTAAAACATTGGCTTTCCTATCATTTTCTGTACCGTTGATTGTCACCTGGACAAATAGAGAGGGTTATTCTCCCCTGCTCATGGGGATTGGCACACAGACAACACCAAATACAAGTGCAAATATTCCACATTTTATAAAAGAAAAGAACACTTTGACTTTATATAATTTTAAACAAATTCCAACACATTTATATCACAAACTTTATTCTTTCTTACAGATTGTCATTTTCATGCATTTGGGAACTGAGCCATGATGCCAAAATTATTAAAACAACATATACAAAAAGTGTCATCAATTCAAAAGTACGTATGCTTTGTATTTTGCAAGTTTTGTTCTTTATTTTATTTTTTTATAAATGTGCCCTAAATGTCCATGTAGATATGTAAACATTTTTGTTTGTTTTTTTATAGATACATACTTAAGATGAGGTTGACATATATTGTAGTATGTATGATACACAATCAAAAATGTAAATGTCCATTTAGCTTCGCCCTCAGTCTTGTGCAATCAATCAATCTTTTTCATTTGTCTAGCCGTCTCAGACCTAATATTTCATTTTTTAAAGCCAAATAAATGTTTCAAGACCAATTTTGCTTCTAGTTACGTTCTGCATTTTTATCTTGTTTGTCAACTGGCTCTTTGCCATTTTGATCCAGTGATGTTCTGTCTCCAGAACAGAGCACACAGTCTGAAAGCTAGCTAATTTCTAGAAAATACAATTATTAGAGCTGTGTGAAGTTGGCACCCCATGTTTGTAAAACCTAAATACAAATATACCATTTGTTTGTGCCGCGTTTGTGCTGGTTTGTGCCAGTTCGGTTTCTGAGATATTAAACATTCAATTTAATGCAAGCCCTGCCCACTTTGCACCCCATGTTGCTGAATTTAAAAAACAAACGCGCCATTCGTTTGTGCTGCGTTAGTGCTGGTTTGTGCCGCAAAAAAAAAACATTTGTGCCGCTTTGGTTGCGGAGATATTGTGCATTATAGTTGCTGAAACCCAGCCCGCTTTGCACCCCATGTTGCTGAATTTTAAAAACAAGCGCGCCATTCGTTTGTGCTGCAAAAAAAACCATTTGTGCCGCTTTGGTTGCGGAGATTTTGAGCACAATGCCAGTAGATGGCTCACTGTGGGTCGCTCAACCAGGGATAGGGGGGAGACAGACGAACAACCAGCTGAGATCCGGAAACCGGATAGGTAGCAGGCGGATAGCAGCTACCACGGTGGGGGCACAGGTCCGCTTTAACATGGGAATTCAGGCTCACTTGGCATATTTGTTTGGGGGGAACGCCTAGAAGCTCACAGCATCGCGCTATTGCTTGGCGCCATGTTGTAACTCCGCCCCTCTGTCATCTGTCACTTCTTTCTGATGAATATATGCAGCTGGAAATATCCCCTTCTTTGATTTGTCCCTCCAAGTGAATCCCCTGTACCACCCTTCATATGTCTCAAATATCTGAACTGTATCTCCCAGCCGCAAGCTTAGTTCTTAATTTTTTGCTTGAAAGTTGTAGATGGCCACTCTGAACCTCTCCCTCTTGCTGGAGTGCTTTTTTGCTTGGTTAACACCTGGTTTAAACTTATGTTAAAAGAGAACTATGGCCAGTGGTGTATTTAGGTTTTTTGCTGCCCTAGGCCTGACTAAACTCGTGCACCCCCTAATTTAAATCAGGTTAGACACTTCCTAATGGCTCAGTCCCTAGGAACAGTAATGGATCTTACCAGACTCAGCGAAACTGCAACATTAATACGTCTGGGTGGATGTTCGCTCACTCTGGGTTGCCCAGGGTGACTAGTCAGTAGTGTAGCATGCCTGTACCCTGGCAGTGGCTCCGTTTTCCTCCCCCCTCTGGTGGTGCGGATACAGCGTGGCTCCCTCTCTGGTGGTGCGGGTTCAGCGTGGCTCCCTCTCTGGTGGTGCGGGTTCAGCGTGGCTCCCTCTCTGGTGGTGCGGGTTCAGCGTGGCTCCCTCTCTGGTGGTGCGGGTTCAGCGTGGCTCCCTCTCTGGTGGTGCGGGTTCAGCGTGGCTCCCTCTCTGGTGGTGCGGGTTCAGCGTGGCTCCCTCTCTGGTGGTGCGGGTTCAGCGTGGCTCCCTCTCTGGTGGTGCGGTTTCAGCGTGGCTCCCTCTCTGGTGGTGCGGGTTCAGCGTGGCTCCCTCTCTGGTGGTGCGGGTTCAGCGTAGCTCCCTCTCTGGTGGTGCGGGTTCAGCGTGGCTCCCTCTCTGGTGGTGCGGGTTCAGCGTGGCTCCCTCTCTGGTGGTGCGGGTTCAGCGTGGCTCCCTCTCTGGTGGTGCGGGTACAGCGTGGCTCCCTCTCTGGTGGTGCGGGTACAGCGTGGCTCCCTCTCTGGTGGTGCGGTTACAGCTGGGCTCCCTCTCTGGTGGTGCGGTTACAGCGGGGCTCTCTCTCTGGTGGTGCGGTTACAGCGGGGCTCTCTCTCTGGTGGTGCGGGTAGAGCGTGGCTCTCTGGTGGTGCGGGTACAGCGTGGCTCCCTCTCTGGCTTCCCCCAGCACAGTATTCTCTTTTCTCCTCTTGTAACACCCCCCCCCCTCCAGAGCTGCTCTCTCTCTCTTCAGCTGACAGAAAGGGGAGGGGGCGATCGGGGGAGATATACAGACAGCCCACAGCTTTCCTCTCCCTGTCACAGCACCGCTGCTCCATTTACCAGAGAATGCGGCACCGTGACAGGGAGAGGAGAGCTTCGGGCTGTCTGTATATCTCCCTCGATCGCCCCCTCCCCTTTTCTGTCAGCCGAAGAGAGAAAGAGAGCGCGGCTCTAATTGAATTTGCTGCGCCGCCGCCCCGCTTCCTGCCCGCTGTTTTCCTCCCCATGATTGGCCACAGCAGAGGGCCAATCAGAGAATCACGGCTGTAGGGGGGGGGGCGGCTTGGCGGCTCATACTTAAACTGCTTCCTAGCCCCCTCCGCACCCGCAAACCACTGCACTGCTAAGCTTTACTCCCCTGATGGTGGCCCTGCGTGCAGGAGGAGGGCACGGGGCCTGATTGACAGCTGGCTCTGCCTCACTAGAGCCACAGCCAGCTGTGCCCGCCCCCTCCCCGTCTGTTCTTCCAGTCAGCACTAGAGAATCGGAAGGAGGGGATCCCTGTGGGGGTGGCAAAACTACGCATGTGAAGTAAAACATCATGTACAATATCGACCAAATCTGCACAAACCGCAAACAAATCTAGTATGTAAGATTTAATAACAAGGTGTAAAGTCAGTGTGGTTTGACAACATATACTGCTCAATATCTCTGCAGCCAAAGCATAACAATTTTTTTTTTTTTTTTTTGCGGCACAAACGAATGGCGCGTTTGTTTTTAAAATTCAGCAACATGGGGTGCAAAGTGGGCGGGGTTTCAGCAACTTTAACGCTCAATATCTCCGCAACCAAAGCGGCACAAATGTTTTTTTTTTTTTTTGCAGCACAAACGAATAGCGCGTTTGCACCCCATGTTGCTGAATTTTAAAAAACAAACACGCCATTAGTTTGTGCTGCGAAAAAAAAACATTTGCGCCGCTTTGGTTGCGGAGGTATTGAGCGTTATAGTTGCTGAAACCCCGCCCACTTTGCACCCCATGTTGCTGAATTTTAAAAACAAAGTGGGTGGGGTTTTAGCAACTATAACGCTCAATACCTCCGCAACCAAAGTGGCACAAATGTTTGTTTTTTTTTGCAGCAAAAACGAATGGTGCATTTGTTTTTAAAATTCAGCAACATGGGGTGCAAAGTGGGCGGGGCTTGCATTAAATTGAATGTTTAATATCGCAGAAACCGAACCGGCACAAACGCTAATTTTTGCGGCACAAACGAATGGTATATTTTGTATTTAGGTTTTACAAACATGGGGTGCCAACTTCACACAGCTAATTATTAGTATTCATACAGCGTGAATAAGGCATCTGGAGCCAATAGAATTGCATGGAGGCAGCCTGCGTTAATGAATAGTCAGCGCACAGCTGATTTTGGGGTTGATTTACTAAAATTGGAGAGTGCAAAATCTGGTGCAGTTCTGCATAGAATCCAATCGGATTTCATTTTTTAATTTTTTTTGTCAAAGCTGAAGTTAGAAGCTGTTTGCCTACTATGCACAGCGGCACCAGATTTTGCACTCTCCAGTTTTTGTAAATCAACCCTACTGTCTCCTTTTCTAGTTCATAAGTTCATTGTACACCTCAAGGTTGCACTCAAAGCCCATGTTGTAATATTAAAGTAGAACATTAGTAATGATATTAACAGTAACATATAGCATGCAAATGCATTGAAGAACTAATATACTGTATGTAAATCCACATTTTATTGCTTTTCCAGAATAATAAAACATGTTATCTTAATCGTACAGTACAGGAAGAGTATTCACAGACCCTGGGTTTTAGGCTCGTACCTTCAGGTGATTGGACACTAGCATTTTGAGTGCACGCCACTTGGGTGCCTCCACTATAACCTTATCCCTCTCTGAGTTCTCAGTCTTTTGCTAATGTCCTCAGGCAATAAACTCCCTTCTTTCTTAAGAAAAAAATCACTCTTAGCTTAAAGTGTTAATCAAAAAAAAAAAAAAATTCTACAGTTCCCTCTGATACCTTCACTGGGGAGCTTACTGATATATATTTTTTTCAAAATGTGCTGTATAATAGCTTACTTCAGAGCGCAGTTCAACGATCAGCTGACTGCCTGCCTGTCTCTATGCGGTAACTGCAGGGGGAGGTGCTGGGAAACCCCCGCTGACATCAGCCGAGAAGAGAAGAGGAGGAAAGGAGACCGGCGGGCAGTCACATGAGCACCAAACACGCTCTGAAGTAAGCTATTATACAGCACATTTTAAAAAAAGACATTCACCGGAGAGCTTACTGATTATATCAGAGGGAACTGTAGGGAAATGTTTTTTTTTTTTTTTTCGAGCAAGAGTGGATCAAGGAGCTGTCAGGCAGAGAGGGGAGGGGGGAGAGCAAGCAGGAGACACAGAGCGGATGACGGAGGCACGTACTGATGACTCTGGTGTCAGGGCTCTGCAGCCATGATACTTGGGAGTCAGCGCAGGGAGGGGTGGGTAGAAACTGGCAGGATCAACCAGGTTTTTTAGGTGTTACAGGGGGCCAAATGACACAGCACAGGCACTGTGGTGTAGAGCTGCACGATTCTGGCTAAAATGAGAATCACGATTTTTTTGCTTAGAACATAGATCACGATTCTCGCGGCGTAACATCTTTCACATTAAAACAAAAAAAATTAGGATAACTTTACTGTTTTTTTTTTTTTGTTTTTTTTTATTATTATTATTCATTGAAGTGTATTTTTTCCCCAAAAAATTGCATTTGAAAGACTGCTGGGCAAATACAGTGTGACATAAAATATTGCAGCAATTGCCATTTTTTTCCCTAGGGTTTCTGCTAAAATATATATAATGTTTTGGGGTTCCAAGTAATTTTCTAGCAAAAAATTATTGATTTTAACTTAAACAAGTGTCAGAAAAAGATTTGGACTTTAAGTGTTTAAACTTTCTGCATTTACACACAGACATTTGCTCTAAGGCCCCATGCACACGAGACGCCGGTGCAAACTCTGCTGAACACTTTTTAAAGGCTAAAACCGGCATTTAAAAACGCCAGTTTTGCTGCGATTTTAGCAGTGTTTTACAGCGTTTGCATCTATAGGCGTTTAGTTAAGAAACATCATAAGACCCTCCCTAAGCTCAAAAAACAGTATTATTTAACCATTTCAGCCATTTTGGGAGACCAGCAGCTGAGAGAGCAGCAGTGTACTTGTATTTAGCGTATCACTTGCCACATCTGCCACAAGTTGTGAATTGTCCACTGGCCACATCACCTGGCCACAAGTTGTGGATTGTCCACTTACAACATCACCTGGCCATGTCACCTGCCACGTCACCTGCCACAAGTTGTGGAATGGTCACTTGCCACCTAAACTGTCACGTCACCTGGCCACGTCACCTGCCACAAGTTGTGCATTGTCCACCTGCCACGTCACCTGCCACAAGTTGTGGATTTTCCACTTGCCACATCACCTGGCCATGTCACCTGCCACGTCACCTGGCCACAAGTTGTGGAATGTTCACTTGCCACGTCACCTGGCCGCGTCACCTGCCACAAGTTGTGGATTGTCCACTTGCCACGTCACCTGCCATAATTTGTGGATTGTCCACCTGCCACGTCACCTGCCACAATTTGTGGATTGTCCACTTGCCACGTCACCTTGCCACGTCACCTGCCACAAGTTGTGGATTGTCCACTTGCCACATCCCCTGGCCACGTCACCTGCCACAATTTGTGGATTGTCCACCTGCCACGTCACCTGGCCACATCACCTACCACAAGTTATGGATTGTCCACTTGCCACGTCACCTGCTACAAGTTGTGTATTGTCCACCTGCCACGTCACCTGGCCACGTCACCTGTCACAAGTTGTGGATTTTCCACTTGCCACATCACCTGGCCATGTCACCTGCCACAATTTGTGGATTGTCCACCTGGCCTCGTCACCTGCCACAATTTGTGGATTGTCCACTTGCCACGTCACCTGGGCATGTCTCCTGCCACGTCACCTGCCACAAGTTGTGGAATGTCCACTTGCCACGTCACCTGCCACAAGTTGTGCATTGTCCACTTGCCACGTCACCTGCCACAAGTTGTGGAATGTTCACTTGCCACGTTACCTGGCCACGTCACCTGCCACAAGTTGTGCATTGTCCACTTGCCACGTCACCTGGCCACATCACCTGGCCACGTCACCTGCCACAAGTTGTGGATTGTCCACTTGCCACGTCACCTGGCCATGTCACCTGGCCACGTCACCTACCACAAGTTATGGATTGTCCACTTGCCACGTCACCCGCCACAAGTTGTGCATTGTCCACTTGCCAGGTTACCTTCCACAAGTTGTGGATTGTCCACTTGCCACGTCACCTGGCCACGTCCCCTGGCCTTGTCACCTGCCCCAATTTGTGGATTGTCCACTTGCCACGTCACCTGGGCATGTCTCCTGCCACGTCACCTGCCACAAGTTGTGAAATGTCCACTTGCCACGTCACCTGCCACAAGTTGTGCATTGTCCACTTGCCACGTCACCTGGCCACGTCACCTGCCACAAGTTGTGGATTGTCCACTTGCCACGTCACCTGGCCACGTCACCTACCACAAGTTATGGATTTCCACTTGCCACGTCACCCGCCACAAGTTGTGCATTGTCCACTTGCCACGTTACCTTCCACAAGTTGTGGATTGTCCACTTGCCACGTCACCTGGCCACTTCACCTGGCCACGTCACCTGCCACAAGTTGTGGATTGTCCACTTGCCACGTCACCTGCCACAATTTGTGGATTGTCCACCTGCCACGTCACCTGCCACAAGTTGTGGATTGTCCACTTGCCACGTCACCTGCCACATCACCCCGCCACGTCACCTGCCACAATTTGTGGATTGTCCACCTGGCCACGTCACCTGCCAGGTCACCTGCCACAAGTTGTGGATTGTCCACTTGCCACGTCACCTGCCACAAGTTGTGGATTTCCACCTGCCACGTCACCTGGCAATGTACTTGTATTTAGCGTATCACTTGCCACATCATCTGCCACAAGCTGTGGATTGTCCACTTGCCACGTCACCTGGCCACGTCACCTGCCACAAGTTGTGAATTGTCCACTTGCCACATCCCCTGGCCACAAGTTGTGGATTGTCCATTTACAACATCACCTGGCCATGTCTCCTGCCACGTCACCTGCCACAAGTTGTGCATTGTCACCTGCCACAAGGTGGATTGTCCACTTGCCACATCACCTGGCCACGTCACCTGCCACAAGTTGTGGATTGTCCACCTGGCCACGTCACCTGCCAAAATTTGTGGATTGTCCACTTGCCACGTCACCTGGCCACGTCACCTGCCACGTCACCTGCCACAAGTTGTGGAATGTTCACTTGCCACGTCACCTGGCCACGTCACCTGCCACAAGTTGTGGATTGTCCACTTGCCACGTCACCTGCCACAATTTGTGGATTGTCCACCTGCCACGTCACCTACCACATGTTGTGGATTGTCCACTTGCCACGTCACCTGCCACAATTTGTGGATTGTCCACCTACCACGTCACCTGCCACAAGTTGTGGATTATCCACTTGCCACGTCACCTGCCACAATTTGTGGATTGTCCACCTGCCACGTCACCTGCCACAAGTTGTGGATTGTCCACTTGCCACTTCACCTGCCACATCACCTGGCCACAAGTTGTGAATTGTCCACGTTACCTGCCACATCACCTGGCCACGTCACCTGCCACAATTTGTGCATTGTCCACTTGCCACGTCACCTGCCACAAGTTGTGGATTGTCCACTTGCCACGTCACCTGCCACAAGTTGTGGATTGTCCACCTGCCACGTCACCTGCCACGTCACCTGCCACAATTTGTGGATTGTCCACCTGCCACGTCACCTGGCCACGTCACCTACCACATGTTGTGGATTGTCCACTTGCCACGTCAGCTGCCACAATTTGTGGATTGTCCACCTGCCACGTCACCTACCACATGTTGTGGATTGTCCACTTGCCACGTCACCTGCCACAATTTGTGGATTGTCCACCTACCACGTTACCTGGCCACGTCACCTGGCAACAAGTTGTGGATTGTCCACTTGCCACGTCACCTGCCACAATTTGTGGATTGTCCACCTGCCACAATTTGTGGATTGTCCACCTGCCACGTCTCCTGCCACAAGTTGTGGATTGTCCACTTGCCACGTCATCTGCCACATCAGCTGGCCACATCACCTGCCACAAGTTGTGGATTGTCCACTTGCCACGTCACCTGGCCACGTCACCTGCCACAAGTTGTGGATTGTCCACTTGCCTTGTCACCTGCCACAATTTGTGGATTTTCCACCTGCCACATCACCTGGCCACGTCACTTGGCCACGTTACCTGCCACAAGTTGTGGATTTCCACCTGCCACGTCACCTGGCAACATCACCTGCCACAAGTTGTGGATTGTCCACTTGCCACGTTACCTGCCACAAGTTGTGGATTGTCCACTTGCCACGTTACCTGTCTACAGTGCAATGCAAGCAATTAGTTTTTTTTTTAAAATATATTTTTAATGGTTTTTCATCATTTGCCATCATTTTTGAGATTTCTAATGTAAAAAAATAGGTCACCTTCAATCCACAACTTGTGACAGGTAACGTGGCCAGGTGATGTGGCAGGTGGAAAATCCACAAATTGTGGCAAGTGGACAATCCACTTGCCACGTCACCTGCCACATCACCTGGCCACGTCACCTGCCACAAGTTGTGGATTGTCCACCTGCCACATCACATGCCACAAGTTGTGGATTGTCCACTTGCCACGTCACCTGCCACAATTTGTGGATTTTCCACCTGCCACATCACCTGGCCATGTTACCTGCCACAAGTTGTGGATTTCCACCTGCCACGTCACCTGGCAACATCACCTGCCACAAGTTGTGGATTGTCCACTTGCCACGTTACCTGCCACAAGTTGTGGATTGTCCACTTGCCACGTTACCTGCCACAAGTTGTGGATTGTCCACTTGCCACGTCACCTGCCACAAGTTGTGGATTGTCCACTTGCCACGTCACCTGCCACAAGTTGTGGATTGTCCACTTGCCACGTTACCTGTCACAAGTTGTGGATTGTCCACTTGCCACGTCACCTGCCACAAGTTGTGGATTGTCTACAGTGCCATGCAAGCAATTCGTTTTTTTTTTAAATATATTTGTAATGGTTTTTCATCATTTGCCATCATTTTTGAGATTTCTAATGTAAAAAAATAGGTCACCTTTAAAAACGCTTATAAACTAAAACGCGGCAAAACGCTGGTACCGCGTTTTGCCACGTTTAGCCGCGTTTTGCGTCTGAAACGTGGAAAACTTTTGCATCTGAACCCATTTCTTTTTGCTTCTGGAAAAACGAGGTTAAACGCAACTGCCTAAAAACGGCAATAAACAAGACTGTGTGCATGGACACATAGGATAATTTGAATGTGTTCAGGAGCAGTTGAAAAAGTGTCCAACTGCCTCTGAACACGCGTTTAACTTAACGACTGCTCACTGTATATATACGTCGGCAGAATGGCACGGACAGGCACAATCACATATCTGTACGTGCTTGCCTTCGTATGGGTGGGGGGTCCAATCGGACCCCCCTCCGGTACAGTGAGCGGCTGGGATCGCTTCGGGAGCGATCCATGATGAGGGGGCCGCCATTCGATTCTGGCCACCCCCTCGCGATCGCTCCCGGCGAATAAAAAGCTTCCTCTGCCTGTGTAATGTTTACACAGGCAGGAGGAAGTGATGTCATCTCTCCTGCGGCGCTCACATATACAGAGCGCCGCATGAGAGAAGACACAGAGGTTAGTGCACATAACGGCACACTGACACCACACACATAGGCACACGATCGCCCCCCCAGACACCCCCAGCCCCCAGTCACAGTGTCACTGATTGCAGTGACCATTTATTTACTGATCACTGCAATCAGTGACATTTGTGACTGTAAAAGTGTCAGGGCAGTTAGTTTTAGGTCCAGTGTAGCCCCCTAACCCCCCCCTAATAAAGGTTTAACCCCTTGATCGCCCCCCAGGTAACCCTTTCGCCCCCTAGCACCGCTGTTACTAAGCGATCGTTTTTTCTGATCGCTGTCTTAGTGTCGGTGATGCCGATAGGTAGCCAGTTATTTTTTTTAGGTTCGCCACAGGTTTTCATAGCGTCAGGTACCCCCATATATTACCTAATAAAGGTTTAACCCCTTGATCGCCCCCCAGGTAACCCTTTCGCCCCCTAGCACCGCTGTTACTAAGCGATCGTTTTTTCTGATCGCTGTCTTAGTGTCGGTGATGCCGATAGGTAGCCAGTTATTTTTTTTAGGTTCGCCACAGGTTTTCATAGCGTCAGGTACCCCCATATATTACCTAATAAAGGTTTAACCCCTTGATCGCCCCCCAGGTAACCCTTTCACCCCCTTTTGCCAGTGTCACTAAGCGATCGTTTTTCTAATCGCTGTATTAGTTATGCTGGTGCCGATAGGTAGCCAGTTATTTTTTTTTAGGTTCGCCGCAGGTTTTTATAGCGTCAGGTATCCCCATATATTATCTAATAAAGGTTTTAACCCCCTAATTGCCCCTAGTTAACCCTTTCACCAGTGATCACCGTATAAGTGTTACTGGTGACACTGGTTAGCCAGTTAGTTATTTTGTTGTTTAGGTTCCCCGTCAGGTTTTTATGTAGCGTCAGGTACCCCCATATATTACCTAATAAAGGTTTAACCCCCTGATTGCCCCTAGTTAACCCTTTCACCAGTGATCACCATGTAAGTGTTACGGGTGACGCTGGTTAGTTAGTTTGCTTTTTATAGTGTCAGGGCACCCGCCGTATCTAACCCAGTAAAAGTTTAACCCCCTGATCGCCCGGCGGGTGATATCAATTAGGTTTTAGCGTCAGAGAGGGCCTGCGTCGCCCCAGGCAGCGTCAGGTTAGTGCCAGTAACGCTAACACCCACGCGTGAAGCATACACCTCCCTTAGTGGTATAGTATCTGAACAGATCAATATCTGATCAGATCTATACTAGCGTCCCCAGCAGTTTAGGGTTCCCAAAAACGCAGTGTTAGCGGGATCAGCCCAGATACCTGCTAGCACCTGCGTTTTGCCACTCCGTCCAGCCCAGGCCACCCAAGTGCAGTATCGATCGATCACTGTCACTTACAAAACACAACACGCATAACTGCAGCATTCGCAGAGACAGGCCTGATCCCTGCGACTCCAGTGCTGTAGATGGTGATTTCACCACCACAGTTAAAAAAAAAAAGAGCATATATGCCGAAGCATGGGGGCAGCAGGGGCGGAGGAGCGATTTTGCTCCTAATGCCGCTTACATACGGTCAAAATTCCGACGGAGGCTTGCCAGTGGAAAAGTCCGACCATGTGTGTGCGGCATAACTTTTGCGGGAGGATGCCCCCATGCTTCGGCATATATAAATGGTGCATGTATGCCCATCATTAGAAGTGGGTGAATGAAGGGAGGTATTCTAATGGTGGGCATACCCACCGATCAATCTCTTTTTTTTCGTTCAGCCAACAGACTGCATGAAAAAAAAGATTACAATACATGTCCAACAAGGACCAGCAACGTACTGGTATGTTGCTGGACTTTGGTTATACCAGATTGATGCCTGCGGGTTTAGGTATCATCTTGGTATCATTCTTTTCAGCCAGCGGCTGACTTTCATGTAAATGCAATCCTAGCGGCTAATTAGCCTCTGGACTGCTTTTACAAGCAGTGGGAGGGAATGTCCCCCCCCGGATATAAAAAGCGCCATTGGGAAATTGGGAAAGCATTTTATCACACCGATCTTGGTGTGGTCAGATGCTTTGAGGGCAGAGGAAAGATCTAGGGTCCAATAGACCCCAGTTTTTTCAAAAAAAGAGTACCTGTCACTACCTATTGCTATCATAGGGGATATTTACATTCCCTGAGATAACAATAAAAATGATTAAAAAAAAAGATGGAAAGAACAGTTTAAAAATAAAATAAAAAAGCAAAATTAATAATAAAAAAAAAAAAGCACCCCTGTCCCGCCCTGCTCTTGCGCAATGGCGAACGTAAGTGTCGGTCTGGCGTCATATGTAAACAGCAATTGCATCATGCATGTGAGGTATCACCGCGAAGGTCAGATCGAGGGCAGTCATTTTAGCAGTAGACCTTTTTAAATCTAACGTGGTACCATGTAACGGCTTTTAAAGGCTTTTAAAATTGTATGTAGTTTGTGCAAAATTTTAAAGCATGTCGTGTTTGGTATCTATGTACATATATATATATGTACATTTATATATTTGGGCAATATAGTGTGTTTTAGTGCATTAAAATTTAAAAAAGTGTATTTTTTCCCCAAAAAATGCGTTTGAAAAATCGCTGCGCAAATACTGTGTGGAAAAAAAAAATGCAACACCCACCATTTAAATCTGTAGGGCCTTTGCTTTAAAAAAATATATAATGTTTGGGGGTTCAACATAATTTTCTTGCAAAAAAAAAAATATGTTTTCATGTAAACAAAAAGTGTCAGAAAGGGCTTTGTCTTCAAGTGGTTAGAAGAGTGGATGTAAGCTTCCTAATGTTGTGTATAAAATGCCAGGACAGTTCAACCCCCCCCCCCCCCCAAATTACCCCATTTTGGAAAGCAGACACCCCAAGCTATATACTGAGAGGCATGTCGAGTCCATGTTTTTTTTTATATGTTGACACAAGTTGCGGAAAAAAGACAATTTTTTTAAAAAAAAAATTATTTTTTTTTGCACAAAGTTGTCACTAAATGATATATTGCTCAAACATGCCATGGGCATATGTGGAATTACACCCCAAAATACATTCTGTTGCTTCTGAGTAGGGGGATACCACATGTGAGACTTTTTGGGAGCCTAGCCGCGTACGGGACCCCAAAAACCAAGCACCGCCTTCAGGCTTTCTAAGGGTGTAAATTTTTGATTTCACTCCTCACTGCCTATCACAGTTTGGGAGGCCATGGAATGCCCAGATGGCACAAAACCCCCCAAATGACCCCATTTTGGAAAGTAGACACCCCAAGCTATTTGCTGAGAGGTATGGTAAGTATTTTGCAGATCTCGCTTTTTGTCACAAAGTTTTGAAAATTGAAAAAAAAAAAATATATATATTTTCTTTCTTCATTTTCAAAAACAAATGAGAGCTGTAAAATACTCACCATGCCTCTCAGCAAATAGCTTGCGGTGTCTACTTTCCAAAATGGGGTCATTTGGGGGGAGTTTGTGCTATTTTGGCATTTTATGGCCTTCGAAACTGTGATAGGTAGTGAGGAGTGAAATCAAAAATTTGCGCCCTTAGAAATCCTGAAGGCGGTGCTTGGTTTTTTGGGGACCCGTACGCGGCTAGGCTCCCAAAAAGTCCCACACATGTGGTATCCCTGTACTCAGGAGAAGCAGCAAAATTTATTTTGGGGTGAAATTCCACATATAACCATGGCATGTGTGAGCAATATATCATTTAGTGACAACTTTTTGTAATTTTTTAATTTTTTTTTGTCATTATTCAATCACTTGGGACAAAAAAAATAAAAAATTCAATGGGCTCAACATGCCTCTCAGCAATTTCCTTGGGGTGTCTACTTTCTAAAATGGGGTCATTTGGGGGGGTTTTGTACTGCCCTGCCATTTTAGAACCTCAAGAAATGAGATAGGCAGTTATAAATTAAAAGCTGTGTAAATTTCAGAAAATGTACCCTAGTTTGTAGACGCTATAACTTTTGCGCAAACCAATAAATATACGCTTATTGACTTTTTTTTTTTACTAAAGACATGTGGCTGAATACATTTTGGCCCAAATGTATGACTAAAATTGAGTTTATTCGATTTTTCTTAGAACAAAAAGTAGAAAATATAATTTTTTTTCCCCAAAATTTTCAGTCTTTTTCCGTTTATATCGCAAAAAAAAAATCGCAGAGGCAATCAAATACCATTAAAAGAAAGCTCTATTTGTGGGAAGAAAAGGACGCAAATTTCGTTTGGGTACAACATTGCATGTCCGCACAATTTACAGTTAAAGCAGCACAGTGCCAAATTCTGAAAACACCTCTGGCCCTAACCTGCATAATGGTCCGGGGCTTAAGTGGTTAACAGTGTCTCGTGTGCATGGGGCCATGGGGCCTATGGAAGTTGGTTACAATGTTTCATGTTGTTACAAACTTGGATTTTTTTTTTTTTTTTTTTCACTCAAAGAAGTTTATCCCTTTGATCTAAGAAGGAAGCATCAGTTACAATGTTTCCTGTTAAAGCGGTAGTAAACCCATCATGTTAATTTTCTGCCATTTCAAGCATTGCAAAGCATTGAACTGATTGCTTTGTGCAAAATTCTTCCTACCTGCTTTGTTTCCATGAAACCTGTCCCTTTCTTTGTACTTACGTCATCGGCGCATGCGCACTTCTTCAGATTTTTCCGGCAGCAGAAGAGCCTGCCGGAAAAATCGGAAGCCCTGTGCTGACGTGCAGGAGCTATGTCATTTCCCTTGCCCAGCATCAGCTCCGAGATCCCGCGAGACTCAGTTTACATTGACAGTCTGAGTCTCAGTACATCACAGGGGTAGATAGAACTGGCAAGCTCAGCACGGGACTAAGCAGTAAAAACGAAGCTTGGCTTAATGATTACTGCGCATGCGCAAGATTATGGACAGAGAGAAGGAGAAAGGGTGGAAGTTCGGACGCGGAAGACAACACTTTATATGGCGGCAGCTGCACCCGGAAAAGAGCAGAGGCTTATACTTGGAAAATCAAAGTAAGAAACATCTAAAGTGGCTTCAGTTTGCAGCGCAATGTTTTAAAATGATTTAAGACTATTCAATCTTTGAAATTTAGCTGCAGATGGTCTGAGTTTACTACCGCTTTAACCACTTAACGACCGCTCACTGTATATATACGTCGGCAGAATGGCACCGACAGGCACAATCACGTAGAGCATACGTGATTGCCTTTGTACAGTTGGGGGGTCCAATCGGACCCCCCTCCTATACAGTGAGCGGTGGCTAAGTGTCCGGGAGCGTTCCGGGATGAGGGGGCAGCCATTCATTTCTGGCCACCCCCTCGCGATCGCTCCCGGCGAATGGAAATGCCCCCTCTGTCTGTGTCAGACAGAGGGAGCAGGAGGAAGTGATGTCATCTCTGGTGCGGCGCTCACATATACCGAGCGCCGTACAAGAGAAGATATCAGGTCAGTGCACACACTACACTGACACCAGGACACATAGGGACATAAATCGCCCCCCCAGATCACCCCCCAGATCACCCCCCCAGCCCCCAGTCACAGTGTCACTGATTGCAGTGACCATTTATTTAGTGATCACTGCAATCAGTGACATTTGTGACTGTAAAAGTGTCACCAAAGTTTAGTCTTAGGTCCAGTGCAGCCCCCTAACCCCCCCTAATAAAGGATCACCCCCCAGATAACCCTTTCACCGCCTATCACCACTGTCGCTTAGCGATCATTTTTCTGATCGCTGTCTTAGCGTCAGTGATGCCGATCGGCAGCCAGTAATTTTTTTTAGGTTCGCCGCAGGTTTTTATAGCGTCAGGTACCCCAATATATTATCTAATAAAGGTTTAACCCCCTTGATCGCCCCCCAGGTAACCCTTTCACCCCCTATCACCACTGTCGCTAAGCAATCGTTTTTCTAAACGCTGTCTTGGTGTCGGTGATGCAGATCGGTAGCTGGTAATTTTTTTTAGGTTCGCCGCAGGTTTTTATAGCGTCAGGTACCCCCATATATTATCTAATAAAGGTTTTAACCCCCTGATTGCCCCTAGTTAACCCTTTCACCAGTGATCACCATATAAGTGTTACGGGTGACGCTGGTTAGTTAGTTTGCTTTTTATAGTGTCAGGGCACCCGCCGTGTATATAACCCAATAAAGGTTTAACCCCCTGATCGCCCGGCGGGTGATATCAATTAGGTTTTAGCGTCAGAGAGGGTCTGAGTCACACCCCAGGCAGCGTCAGGTTAGTGCCAGTAACGCTAACACCCACGCGTGAAGCATACACCCCCCTTAGTGGTATAGTATCTGAACAGATCAATATCTGATCTGATCAGATCTATACTAGCGTCCCCAGCAGTTTAGGGTTCCCAAAAACGCAGTGTTAGCGGGATCAGCCCAGATACCTGCTGGCACCTGCGTTTTGCCCCTCCGTCCAGCCCAGGCCACCCAAGTGCAGTATCGATCGATCACTGTCACTTACAAAACAAAAACACACATAACTGCAGCGTTCGCAGAGACAGGCCTGATCCCTGCGACTCCAGTGCTGTAGGAGGTGATTTCACCACCACAGTTAAAAAAAAAAAGCAAATATGCAGAAGCATTGGGGCAGCAGGGGCGGAGGAGCGATTTTGCTCCTAATGCCGCGTACATACGGTCGAAATTCCGACGGAGGCTTGCCCGTGGAAAAGTCCGACCATGTGTGTGCGGCATAACTTTTTTGCGGGAGGATGCCCCCATGCTTCGGCATATATAAATGGTGCGTGTATGCCCATCATTGGAAGTGGGTGGATGAAGGGCGGTGTTCTAATGGTGGGCATACCCACCGATCAATCTCTTTTTTCGTTCAGCCAACTGGCTGCATGAAATAAAAAGATTACAATACATGTCCAACAAGGACCAGCAACGTACTGGTATGTTGCTGGACTTTGAATGTTTATACCAGAATGATGCCTGCGGGTTTAGGTATCATCTTGGTATCATTCTTTTCAGCCTGCGGCCGGCTTTCATGTAAAAGCAATCCTAGCGGCTAATTAGCCTCTGGACTGCTTTTACAAGCAGTGGGAGGGAATGCCCCCCCCCTGGATATAAAAAGCGCCATTGGGAAATTGGGAAAGCATTTTATCACACCGATCTTGGTGTGGTCAGATGCTTTGAGGGCAGAGGAAAAATCTAGGGTCTAGAAGACCCCAGTTTTTTCAAAAAAAGAGTACCTGTCACTACCTATTGCTATCATAGGGGATATTTACATTCCCTGAGATAACAATAAAAATGATAAAAAAAAATAAAAATACTTGGAAGGAACAATTTAAAAATAAAATAAAAAAGCAAAATTAATAATAAAAAAAAAAGCAAAAAAAAAAAAGCACCCCTGTCCTGCCCTGCTCTTGCCCAATGGCGAACGCAAGCGTCGGTCTGGCGTCATATGTAAACAGCAATTGCACCATGCATGTGAGGTATCACCGCGAAGGTCAGATCGAGGGCAATCATTTTAGCAGTAGACCTCCTCTGTAAATCTACTGGGGTAACCTGTAAAGGCTTTTAAAGGCTTTTAAAAATGTATGTAGTTTGTCGCCAATGCGCGTTTGTGCGAAATTTTAAAGCATGTCGTGTTTGGTATCTATGTACTCGGCCTAAGATCATCTTTTTTATTTCATCAAACATTTGGGCAATATAGTGTGTTTTAGTGCATTAAAATTAAAAAGTGTATTTTTTAACCCAAAAAATGCGTTTGAAAAATCGCTGCGCAAATACTGTGTAGAAAAAAAAAATACAACACCCACCATTTTAATCTGTAGGGCCTTTGCTTTAAAAATATATATAATGTTTGGGGGTTCAACATAATTTTCTTGCAAAAAAAAAAATGTTTTCATGTAAACAAAAAGTGTCAAAAGGGGCTTTGTCTTCAAGTGGTTAGAAGAGTGGATGTAAGCTTCCTAATGTTGTGTATAAAATGCCAGAACAGTTCAAAACCCCCCCAAATGACCCCATTTTGGAAAGTAGACACCCCAAGCTATATACTGAGAGGCATGTCGAGTCCATGGAATATTTTATATGTTGACACAAGTTGCGGAAAAACGACAATTTTTTATTTATTTTTTGCACAAAGTTGTCACTAAATTATATATTGCTCAAACATGCCATGGGCATATGTGGAATTACACCCCAAAATACATTCTGTTGCTTCTCCTGAGTACGGGGATACCACATGTGTGAGACTTTTTGGGAGCCTAGCCACGTACGGGACCCCAAAAACCAAGCACCGCCTTCAGGCTTTCTAAGGGTGTAAATTTTTGATTTCACTTCTCACTGCCTATCACAGTTTCGGAGGCCATGGAATGCCCAGATGGCACAAAACCCCCCCAAATGACCCCATTTTGGAAAGTAGACACCCCAAGCTATTTGCTGAGAGGTATTGTGAGTATTTTGCAGATCTCGCTTTTTGTCACAAAGTTTTGAAAATTGAAAAAAAATAAATATATATATATATATTTTCTTTCTTCATTTTCAAAAACAAATGAGAGCTGTAAAATACTCGCCATTCCTCTCAGCAAATAGCTTGGGGTGTCTATATTCCAAAATGGGGTCATTTGGGGGGGTTTTGTGCGATTTTGGCATTTTATGGCCTTCGAAACTGTGATAGGTAGTGAGGAGTGAAATCAAAAATTTGTGCCTAGAAATCCTGAAGGCGGTGCTTGGTTTTCGGGGTCCCGTACGCGGCTAGGCTCATAAAAAGTTCCACACATGTGGTATCCCCGTACTCAGGAGAAGCAGAAAAATGTATTTTGGGGTGTAATTCCACATATAACCATGGCATGTGTGAGCAATATATCACTTAGTGACAACTTTTTGTAATTTTTTTTTTTTGTCAATATTCAATCACTTGGGACAAAAAAAAAATATATTCAATGGGCTCAACAGGCCTCTCAGCAATTTCCTTGGGGTGTCTACTTTCTAAAATGGGGTCATTTGGGGGGGTTTTGTGCGATTTTGGCATTTTATGGCCTTCGAAACTGTGATAGGTAGTGAGGAGTGAAATCAAAAATTTGCGCCCTTAGAAATCCTGAAGGCGGTGCTTGGTTTCCGGGGTCCCGTACGCGGCTAGGCTCCCAAAAAGTCCCACACATGTGGTATCCCCGTACTCAGGAGAAGCAGCAAAATGTATTTTGGGGTGAAATTCCACATATAACCATGGCATGTGTGAGCAATATATCATTTAGTGACAACTTTTTGTAATTTTTTTTTTTTTTTTTTAGTCATTATTCAATCACTTGGGACAAAAAAATAAAAAATTCAATGGGCTCAACATGCCTCTCAGCAATTTCCTTGGGGTGTCTACTTTCCAAAATGGGGTCATTTGGGGGGGTTTTGTACTGCCCTGTCATTTTAGCACCTCAAGAAATGAGATAGGCAGTCATAAATTTAAAGCTGTGTAAATTTCAGAAAATGTACCCTAGTTTGTAAACTCTAACTTTTGCGCAAACCAATAAATATACGCTTATTGACATTTTTTTTACTAAAAACATGTGGCTGAATACATTTTGGCCTAAATGTATGACTACAATTGAGTTTATTCGATTTTTCTTATAACAAAAAGTAGAAAATATCATTTTTTTTCAAAATTTTCGGTCTTTTTCCGTTTATATCGCAAAAAATAAAAATCGCAGAGGCAATCAATTACCATTAAAAGAAAGCTCTATTTGTGGGAAGAAAAGGACGCAAATTTCGTTTGGGTACAACATTGCATGTCCGCACAATTTACAGTTAAAGCAGCGCAGTGCAAAATTCTGAATTCACCTCTGGTCCTCTAGCTACCAAATGGTCCGGGGCTTAAGTGGTTAAGAACTTGGCAGACTGCCCAGATATTTTCTTTTGACAGCTGAGTGAGCAGATAAAGTCTCTCCACTTGTTATATGAAAGAATCGGCAAACTCTGCATTAGAGACCGTCAGGGGGTTGAATCAAGATCACAATTTTTTAATGATTAATTGTGCAGCTCTACTGTGGTGTATAAAATGCTTTAGGCGAAACACCGGATATGTTTTTTGTTTTTTTTGGGTTAACAAACACTTTAAAGCAGAATTTGATCCATAACAGCTTGATAAAGAATAATGTTCTTTAGCAAGGAACATACATTCCACATTATTAACTATGCTACCAAAATTAATGTGTGCTGTAAAAATTGCCTTCAGCATTGTTCTTGTTTCTTCTTACTGGAGGCTGGCATTTAGCTGAAGCCCTGAATAAGGATGAGCTCGGGCGTGTCCGTACCCACCAGGAAGCTGACACTCTGCAGTGCTAATCACAGGTAGTGAGATATTTCCTGATCTGTGCAGCCGCGGATCGGAAAATGTCTCACTGCCTGTGATTGGCGCTGCGGAGTGTCGGCATCCTGGCGGGCACGGACACGTGGAGTTGCGAACACGCCTCAGCTCATCCTTAGCTCCTTAGCCCTGAGCAGCAGTAACTCTTTAGGCTGTCAGCAAATGGGCCTCTACATTTCGGCACAGTGCTGAAAGGTAGAGAGCAAATGAGCATGTGCAGAACAGGGTGAGACCATGTATTACTAGACTTTAAACAGAATAGGCACTTATTTTTTATGTTTTGCATAGCTATACCTGCAAAAAGGGCCAGCATGAAGTGATCTAGCAGGTCTTAATTTTCTGACTAAAGTTCCACTTCAACTAGTTTATTATTTTATCTTTGGGTTCTTCAATCAACTTGCAATGCAACCTCGGCAAAGCCCTGGGAGCCATACCCAGACCAGGGGATGGTCTGTAATTTTGCTTTGGTTAGTGGGTCCTGCATGGGTCTTCATCTTGGGACTCTGCAACATGTGTAATTAACTACAGAGTGCTTTACGGGTCCATAGTAGTTTCCCATCCTTATGGAACCCAGACCCTGAAGTAGGGCTGGGCCATTTTCCCCCCCAAAAAAATCTGCGATTTTTTTTTTTTTTATATATAATAAAAACTCGATATTCGATTTCGTTTTTTTTTTTTTTGTTTTTTTTTTATTATCTTAATTAAAGTGCATCAACAAAACAAAATTGCAAAGGCAAACCCTTTCTCTAACTGCAAAGTCAGTGTGCAACAAAGATTGTTAAACATCCAAATTATTAATACTGTATTTGGATTTAGCTAATAAAACAACAAAAAATCTTGAGGTTACTCTTAGTTGAATTGAACTGTGCCCAATGCCTCACTGTGCCCATGCTTCAATCACTGTGCCCGTACCTGATGCATATTTTCATGGGATACGGATTTTACTGCTACACCGGCGGCCATTCCAGTATTCAAAAGCCACGCCTCCTCCTCGTCTGTGACAGGTGGAACACTCAATTTCCCAGCATTCAGTGTTCCGCCTATCAAGGATCATCCGCTCATCCTCATAACACAGACGAGGATGAGAGGATGTCTGTGATAGGCTGAACACTGCCTGCTGTGAAATTGAGTGTTCCGCCTATCACAGACGACGAGGACTCGGGAGGCGCGGCTTTTGAACACTGCAATGGCCGCCGTCTGTCTGCATGACGTGCTGATCAGGTAGGCAGACGGCGGCTTGCGGTTAGTTAGTGTTACATTACATCTACTCGTGGCGGCTGCGGCGAGTAGATGTAATTGGGGTAACGCCGCCCAGTGCCATTCCGGATACACCCCCTGCAGCCCTGCTACGGAAACTTTGAAGAAAAAAAAAAAAATCTAAAAAAATCGATTTTCTTCAAATCTGAATCGATTTGAACTCAAAACTCGATTCAAGATTAAAATCGATTTTTTTTCCCAGCCCTACCCTGAAGACCACTTCCCGGGGTATGCCCACTGCGACAGGCCAAACCTGGGCGCCATATAGAGAGCAGCATCATCACCATCATGAACAAGGTCACCCAGTGTCTGACTGTTACTGTAAAGAAGGCATTGTTTTTGGAATGTACAAATCCAATTCCCAAAAAGTTGTAACGCTGTGTAAAATCTACATAAATACAGAATGCAATGATTTGCAAATCTCCTAAATGCATATTTTATTCACAATAGAAAGTATAAACCACATCAAATGTTTAAAATTAGAAAATGTAATGCTGGCCATACACTATACGAAAAATCGTTCGAAATTCCGTCATTTGGCCAGTTTGTTCTTTTTATCAGCCAGTTAATGGGCACAAAATCGATAATCGTTGGAATGTTTTTGAGCCGAAAAACGAAGGACAAGTTTGGACATTTTCTGCCAAACAAACGATAAATTGAAAGGTTAATGTGTTTGCCGTCCAAACTGTTTGCACTAGGTATATGTAAAAAAAAAAAAAAAATTGATTAATTTATGTCCACTGAACGGTTTATCGGTCATTACATGATGGCACTATCGTTTGCTCTCTTTTTGTATAGTGTATGGCCAGCATAAGGTAGTTTTATAACTGATGGCAGCAACACATTTAAAAAAGTTACAACAGAGTCATGTTTACCACAGTGTAGCATCCCCTTTTTTAACAACACTTTGTAAATGTTTAGGAACTGAGGGGACCAGTTGCTGGAGTTTTGGGAGAGGCATGTTGCCCCAGTCTTGCCTAATATAGGAGTCTAACTGCTAAACCATTCTGGGTCGTCTTTGTCATATTTTTCCTTTCACAATGTGCTAAATATTTTCAATTGGTGAAAGGTTTGGACTGCAGACAGGCCAGTTAAGAACCCGGAGTCTTCTAATATGAAGCCATGCTGTTGCCATAGACGCAGTATGCGGTTTGGCATTTTCCTGCTTAAATATGTAAGGCCTTCCTTGAAAAATACATTGTCTGAATGGGAGCATATGCTGTTCTAAGACCTGGATATATCTTACAGCAATGATGGTGCTTTTCCTGTGGTGCATGCAGTCCTTTCCATAAGCACTAATGCACCCTCATACCACCAGAAATACAAGCTTTTGAACTTAGAGCTGTTAACAAGCCTGAAGGTCCCTCCCCTTTAGCCTGTATTATGTGGCACCCATGGTTGCCAAAAAGAAGGTACAATTTCAATTTATCTGACCACAGAGCAGTTATCTATTTTGCAACAGACCAGTTTAAATGCGTCTAAGAGAAAATGGCAGCGTTTCTGGATCATCATCACAGAAGCATTCCTGAGCCCATGAAGTAATGTCCATCACACAATCATGCCTGTTTTTAATGCAGTGCTATCTGAGGGCCCAGAGATCACAGGCATCCAATATTCTGTTTCCGCCTTGTCCCTTGCACGCAAGAGATTTCCTTCCATTCTTTGAATCTTTTGATAATATGTACTGTAGATGATGATATATTTGCAGTCTGCAATTTTATGTTGAGGAACAATATTCTGAAATTGGCTGACAATTTTAGATGCAGCTATTCAGATTGGTGAACCTCTGCCCATCTTTACTTCTGCGACTCTCTAAGATGTTTTTTTTTCTACCCAATCATGTTACTGGGCTGTTGCCAATTAACCTAATTGGAAAATGTTCTAGCTCTTCCTAGCTAGTACCACTTAAGACCCGTACACACGGTCTGACTTTTTGCCAACAAACTTCAAAATGAGCAAGTTTTCCAAAAAATCCGACCATGTGTACGCTCCATCTGACAAACTTTTTCGGTTTTCATCGGACAAAAGTTCGCTCTGCAAACGGACAAACTTTTCGGCTACAAAAGTCTGATGGTGCAAAGTCCGACCGTGTGTTCAGAAATCCATCGGACTTTTGTCCGAAGTACAAATACACATGCCCAGAACCAATGTTAAAATCAACCAACAATAGCAGAAGTTGACCAAAGGGTGGCGGTAAAGAGCAGAAAAACCATGTGATGTTGGGAAAGTTTGCAGAAAAGTCCTGCCGTGTATGCTATTAGTGTGCCCGGCCAACTCCCTTCGGACAAAAATCCACGGAAAAGTTAGTTTGAAGTCCGACCATGTGTACGAGGCTTTACTTTGCCAACTTTTTGCTCTGCCAACTTTTTTGAGGTGTTTCTGCCATCGATTTTAAACTTACCTTATGGTTTTCGTAAATGGTTTTCACCAATTTTCAACATTTGATATGTTTTCTGTTTTCAATTGTAAAACATAAATTGAGATTTGCAAATTTTTGCACAAATACAGCACAAATTTTATTTTTTAGACACTGTCCCAACTGTGTTTGAAATTTGGGTTGTATTTATTTTGTGTGAGTTCACCCTCAATGTTTTTGTCATTTACTTTTTACAAGATATTTTTACTGGTGAATGTTTAGCTTTCTGTTTTTTATATAACCGTATAATATGTTTCTTTATCGTACACCACAGGACACAGAGCCAGTCATTACATAATGGGTTAAGGGTCACCAGCGGTGATTGGACACTGGCACAACCAATAGAAGACAGTTCCCCTCCATATAACCCCTCCCCTCAGCGGAGTACCTCAAGTTTTTCGCCAGTGTCTAAAGGTGTTGGACACGATAGGAGGTGCTAAAGGAAAGCTCTGCCAAAGAGACCCTCTGGGGGTAAAAAGAGCTATGCTTTCGGACCCATCCAAAACTGGATGGGATCCGGGCCTCATACACGAGGCGTCGCCTGTAATGTCTCTCTTCGGAGGACTGGGCTCTAAGATCCAGCACTTTCGCTACTTCGCTAAAAGTCCTGGTAAGAGTCTTGTACAAGGCCCAGGGGAGAAGTATCCTTTAAATAGGAACCCATATCCCTGAAGGTTGGCACACATAGCCCGCCGTGAGGGGTGAAGTTTGGTATCTGTCTTAAAATTTCAGCAGAAAAAACCTGCGGCGAGGATAAAGGTAAGAGGTTAGAGTCCTAAACTAAGATTTTAAGGACCTTTTCAAAGAAAATACAGTGGATGTCTTCTCTTATGCCGCCACTGGGGGGAGTAAAGAGCTGAGTGTTAACTCACCTCGCTCTGTTCAGTCTGTTCCTGCAAGTTCACTGTCTGTCCCTCTGCTGCTGAGCTTGCTTGGGCACCTCCCTCCTCCTCTCGGATGGCCGACCAGACACCTGCAGAAGCAAGTAAAGTTGGATACAAGGGCTAGTGAGAGGGAGCTCCCCTTTCACCGTTACCATCGCCATTTCTTTATCGTACACCACGGGACACAGAGCTAGTCATTACATAATGGGTTAAGGGTCACCAGCGGTGATTGGACACTGGCACAACCAATGGAAGACAGTTCCCCTCCATATAACCCCTCCCATCAGGGAAGTACCTCAGTTTTTTCGCCAGTGTCGAAAGGTGTTGGACGCGTTAGGAGGTGCTAAAGGAAAGCTCTACCAAAGAGACCCTCTGGGGGTAAAAGAGCTATGCTTTCGGATCCATCCAAGACGCCTACAAATGAGCTGAATCTGGATGGGATCCGGGCCTCATCCATGAGGCGTCGCCTGTAATGTCTCTCTTCGGAGGACTGGGCTCTAAGATCCAGCACTTTCGCTATTTCGCTATAAAGTCCTGGTAAGAGTCTTGTACAAGGCCCAGGGGAGAGGTATCCTTTAAATAGGAACCCATATCCCTGAAGGTTGGCACACATAGCCCACCGTGAAGGGTGAAGTTTGGTATCTGTCTGAAAACTTTCAGCAGAAAAACCTGCGGCGTGGATAAGGTGAGATTACAAGGTCCATAACTAGGTTGGGACCTTTTTCAAAAAGTGGATGTCTTCTTTTTTTCCACCACTGGGGGGAGTAAAGAGCTGAATATACTCACCTCACTCTGTTCAGTGTCGGCTTCGGCGAAGTACACTGCTCGTCACCTCCGCTGCTGAGCTTGCTTGAGCTCCCCGCTCCTCCTTCCGGTGGCCGATACAGACACCTGCAGATGCAGGTAAGTGGGGACAGGGGCTGATGAGAGTCCTCTCTCACTATGGCCACCACCATAGCGCTAAAGGCCGCGGGAGCGCGCTTTATCGGAGGGGGGGGCCGAAGGCGTGCGCGGGCACGTGGCGCGCGCAGGCACAGAAACGGCGCCAAATTTAAAAGACTGTCAGTGTAAAAAGCACTGCAGCAGCAAGCAAGCTCGTTAGTTCTCTTGTTCCTGGCAGAGAAACACAGCAGCTATACAGGGACGTAAGACTCCATGTGGTTGGATTGGGTACTTCCTAGAAGACATCCATGTTATGCATAGTTATGTGTTAAAAGTTGCATACTTAATGTATTTGCTAAACTGAACACGGTAGTATATGCATTTAGGTACCTTGTATTTTGTCTAAACAGTAAGTCTTCCAGGGGAAGTAATGCGGACAAAAAGAGATAAAAGAGCACCGCCGCCTGAGACAGGGGGCTCTAGCTGTGCTGACTCTGTACCTTCCTCTCCTGTGTTGCCAAAAGCACCTGTACAGGATGAGCCATTACCTCTGTCAGGTATGGCGGCTTCCCCAGTGAAGCCTGGGCCTGCATATGTCACTGAGGACACTTTATCAGCTGCCCTAAATAATCTGGAGGAGAAAATTGCTACTTTAATCGCTAAATCCTCTAAAAAGGACAATAAGCGAAGCAGATCTCCTCCAGTATTGGACCTCCCTTCAGAAGTACCTGAGGAGGAGGAGGATGAGGAGGAGGCTACATCAGCAGAGGATGAGGAGTCAGACGGATCAGGGATATCGGATGAGCCTTTTTCGGTATCCCAGATTTTAAAGTCACAGGTGCAATGCTATGCAGGAGCCGTGCGAGCTGCATTTAGGTTACCCTCTTTGGAGGTAACAGAATCACCTGTCTCCTCCCTAGGATCATTAAGATCCCTGCAAGGTGCATGCTCCTTCCCGGTTCATCCGTTACTAGAGGATCTATTGTACGCAGACTGGCAACATCCAGATAAGCGTTTTTCACCTCCAAAAAAGTTTAACATTCTTTATCCTATGGAGGAAAATTTTTTAAAGAAATGGAGCCTGCCTACGGTAGATGCGGCTATTTCTTGTGTAAATAAAAACCTGACATGTCCAGTGGATAATGTACAAGTGTTTAAAGATCCTTCTGAGAAGAAGTTGGAATCCTTACTGAAATCCTCCTTCCTTTTGGCCGGCTCAATTATCCAACCTGCAGTAGCAGCAGTCGGTATGTGTCAGGTCGTCAGCCAACAGGTAAAGCAGGGGCTGAAGGAGCTGCCTTCAGAGCAGGCTAAAAATTGGGAGAATTTGCCTAAAGCCTTATGCTTCACAGTGGATGCCATGAGAGATTCTATCATACAGGCATCACGCCTTACACTCCAGCTGGTACAGATGCGCAGAGTACTTTGGCTTAAGCATTGGTCAGCGGAAGCCCCATGCAAAAAGTTGTTGGCAAGTTTCCCGTTCCATGGCGAACGCCTTTTTGGGGAAGATTTAGAAAGATATATCCAAAAGATATCAAGTGGTAAAACGACACTTTTACCTGAGAGAAAAACAAGAGACCTTGTTTTAAACACACTCTCTCCCCAGCTCCCGGGAAATCTGACTCCAGCCAGTGGCGACGGCCTTTTCAGCCGCCCAAAAAAGCCAAAGAACAGGCTCAGAAGAACAAGAAGCCGTGGGGTTCAAGAGCTAATAAGCAAGCCCCCAAAACCTCTCATTAAAGGGGCGCCCCCGCTCGGCCGAGTGGGGGGAAGGCTTCGTCAGTTCTCAGCGACTTGGCGGACAGAAACCCAGGACAAATGGGTGGTATCCACAATATCCTCAGGGTACAGACTGGAATTTCGAGAGATCCCATCTTCTCAATTCCGAAGTTCAAGACTCTCCAAGGATCCACAAAAAAGAGGATCCTTCTTCAAAGGTTTGAATCACTTAATAGCTCAAGGTGTGGTTACAGAGGTACCCCAAAAGGAGCAAGGTTCAGGTTTTTACTCAAACCTCTTTGTGATTCCAAAACCGAACGGAGAAGTCAGACCCATCCTGGATCTAAAAAATCTAAAACCAGTTTCTGAACGTTCGCCATTTTCGAATGGAAACGATTCGATCCGTGGTCGCTACTTTAAAAGGCGGAGAATTCATTGCGTCCATAGATATCAAAGACGCATATCTACACATACCAATCCTCCCCGCTCACCAAAGATTCCTAAGGTTTGCGGTAGAAGATCGCCACTTTCAATTTGTGGCCCTGCCATTTGGTGTAGCCACCGCGCCCAGAGTATTCACAAAGGTGCTAGCTCCTCTGTTAGCAAACCTAAGAACACGGGGCATTGCGGTAACAGCCTATCTAGACGATCTACTATTAATAGATCAGTCAAAGGAGGGATTGGATCACGCTGTAGACACTACAGTAGGATACCTGGAGCATTTAGGATGGATTATAAACTTACAAAAATCCTCTCTCCAGGCCCAAAGAAGGATAGTGTACCTGGGCATGATCATAGATACAGCCCAAAACAGGGTATACCTGCCAGAGCCAAAGATACAGTCTCTGAAAGACCTGATCCACAAGGTCAAAGCAAACAAGAGGCCGTCTATTCGCCTTTGCATGAGACTATTGGGAAAGATGGTAGCCTCCTTCGAGGCGGTCCCTTACGCCCAGTTTCATTCGAGACTACTTCAAGGCAATATTTTAGCCTCCTGGAACAGAAAGAGCCAAGCTCTGGATATACCCATGCGCCTGTCCTCACAAGTACGCCACAGCTTCAATTGGTGGCTAGAAGCCAGGAATTTACGGAAGGGAAAGTCCTTCCTCCCAGTGGCCTGGAAGGTGGTATCTACGGATGCCAGCCTATCGGGCTGGGGTGCAGTATTCGAGGAGGCTTCTACCCAGGGAACCTGGGCCAAGACTCAGGGGATCCTGCCCATCAATGTGCTAGAGATCCGGGCGGTATATCTAGCCCTCAAAACCTGGACATACAGGTTACAGGGCTACCCAGTTCGGGTTCAATCCGACAATGCTACGGCAGTAGCTTACATCAATCACCAAGGAGGCACCCACAGTCGGGCAGCCCAAAGAGAGGTGAACCGGATCTTGGCATGGGCAGAAGAGCATGTACCTTGCATCTCTGCAATCTTCATTCCAGGGATAGAAAACTGGCAAGCAGACTACCTGAGTCGTCAGCAGCTGCTACCAGGAGAGTGGTCTCTTCACCCAGAGATCTTTCAGGCCATATGTCTGAGATGGGGAAACCCAGATGTAGACCTGCTAGCTTCCAGGTTCCATAAGAAATTGGACAACTTTGTGTCCAGAACGAGAGATCCTCTAGCCTACGGGACAGACGCTCTAATAACTCCATGGAATCAGTTCTCACTGATCTATGCATTCCCTCCGATCCCTCTTCTACAAAGACTGCTTCGCAGGATCAAGGAGGAGGGAATACCAGTAATCCTAGTGGCCCCAAACTGGCCCAGGAGGCCTTGGTATGCCGAGATCGTAAAAATGTCGATAGGAAGGCCCTGGAAGCTTCCACTTCGACACGACCTATTGTCACAGGGTCCAGTATTCCACCCTTCCTTACAAAGGCTAAATTTGACGGCCTGGCTGCTGAGACCCACATTTTGAAAAAGAGAGGGGTCTCTGGCCTGGCTCTTTCTACGCTCATTAATGCTAGAAAGCCAGCCTCCAGACTCATCTATCATAGAGTCTGGAAAGCATACGTTTCCTGGTGTGAATCCAGAAGTTGGAATCCTCTGAAATATGAAATAAGTAGGATTCTTGCTTTTTGCCAGTTAGGAGTGGATATGAAATTAGCCCTTAGCACCATCAAAGGGCAAATATCGGCTCTATCAGTCTTCTTTCAGAGACCATTGGCATCTCACTCCCTAGTTCGGACATTCATTCAGGGGGTACTGAGGATAAATCCTCCAGTCAGGTCTCCCTTGTGTCCATGGGATTTGAATTTGGTATTGTCAGTGTTGCAAAAGCAACCTTTTGAACCTATTCGCCATATTCCTTTAATTATATTAAGTAGGAAATTGGCCTTTCTGATTGCTATAGCTTCTGCTAGGAGAGTATCAGAGCTAGCAGCTCTTTCTTGTAAAGAGCCTTATCTAATTTGTCACAAGGACAAGATCGTACTACGACCCCATCCGGCTTTTCTGCCTAAGGTGGTGTCGGCTTTTCACTTGAATCAAGACATTGTTCTGCCTTCCTTTTTTCCAAACCCGCGGACGGCGGGGGAAAAATTATTACACTCTCTAGATCTAGTGAGAGCGGTAAGGGTGTATCTGCAAGCAACCGCTCAGATACGTAAAACAGATGTTTTGTTTATTTTACCAGATGGTCCCAAGAAGGGCCAAGCGGTATCAAAATCCACCATTTCCAGGTGGATTAGACAAGTAATTGTTCAAGCTTATGGTTTAAAGAACAGGACTCCTTTTCCTGTTAAGGCGCACTCTACCAGGGCGATAAGTGCTTCATGGGCAGTGCACCACCAGGCTTCGATGGCTCAGATCTGTAAGGCTGCAACTTGGTCCTCAGTCCATACATTTTCCAAATTCTATCAAATAGATGTGAAAGGACATGAGGATTCCGCCTTCGGGCGAAGTGTGCTGCAGGTAGCAGTATAGGGCTTCTGGTCCGCAAGCGGCCTGTTTTGATCTGTGTCTCCCCCCCTTCATATGAGCATTGCTCTGGGACGTCCCATTATGTAATGACTAGCTCTGTGTCCCGTGGTGTACGATAAAGAAAATAGGATTTTTATAACAGCTTACCTGTAAAATCCTTTTCTTGGAGTACACCACGGGACACAGAGGTCCCACCCTTCTTATGGGAACCTTACTGCTTTGCTACAAAACTGAGGTACTTCCCTGATGGGAGGGGTTATATGGAGGGGAACTGTCTTCCATTGGTTGTGCCAGTGTCCAATCACCGCTGGTGACCCTTAACCCATTATGTAATGACTAGCTCTGTGTCCCGTGGTGTACTCCAAGAAAAGGATTTTACAGGTAAGCTGTTATAAAAATCCTATTTTAGTGCTAGAGCCACTCGCGGGAGCGCGCTTTATCGGAGGGGGGGCGGGAGGCCGCAAATGGACACGTGCGCGGGCACGTACGCGCGCACAGGCACGTGAAAACGGCGTGAAATTTGAAGACAAAAACTTCTGCAGGGACAAGCAAGCTTGTTTCTCTCTCTCTTTGCAGGGATACACAGCAGCATTACAGGGACGTAAGACTCCATGTGGTTGGGCTGGGTACTTCCTAGACAGACATTCACTTTATGCATAGAACTGTGTGTTTTTGTAAATACTTTATGTAAATTGCTAAACTTAGCACAGTAATATATGCATTTTGGTACCTTGTTTTTTTCTTAGCAGTATGCCTTCCAGGGGAAGAAATTCTGACAAAAAAGATAAAAAAAGCACCGCTACCTGAGACAGGAGGCCCTAGCCGTGCTAACTCTGTACCTTCCTCTCCTGTATTACCTGAAGCAGCTATACAGGATGAGCCATTACCTTTGTCAGGTATGGCGGCTTCCCCAGTGAAGCCTGGGCCTGCGTATGTCACTGAAGACACTTTGTCAGCAGCCCTAAATAATCTAGAAGAGAGAATTGCTACTTTGATCGCTAAGTCTTCTAAAAAGGACAATAAGCGAAGCAGATCTCCTCCAGTTGTTGACCTCCCTGCAGAAGGATCTGAGGATGAGGAGGATGAGGATGATGCTACACCAGCAGAGGATGAGGAGTCAGACGGATCAGGGATATCAGATGAGCCTTTCTCTGCATCCCAGATTTTGAAGTCACAGGTGCAATGTTATGCAGGAACAGTGCGATCTGCATTTAAGTTACCTTCTTCGGAGGTAACTGAATCACCTGTCTTCTCCCTAGGTTCATTAAGATCCCTGCAGGGTACATGCTCTTTCCCGGTTCATCCATTACTAGAGGATCTAATGTACGCAGACTGGCAACACCCAGATAAGCGTTTCTCACCTCCAAAAAAGTTTGACATTCTTTATCCTATGGGGGAATTTTTTTTAAAGAAATGGAGCCTGCCTTCTGTAGATGCGGCTATTTCTTGTGTAAATAAGAACCTGACGTGTCCGGTGGACAATGTGCAAGTGTTTAAAGATCCTTCTGAGAAGAAGTTGGAATCTTTACTTAAATCTTCCTTTCTTTTGGCCGGCTCAGTTACCCAACCTGCTGTAGCAGCAGTCGGTATGTGTCAGGTCATCAAACAACAGGTAAAGCAGGGGCTGAAGGAGCTGCCTCCGGAGCAAGCCAAAAATTGGGAGAATTTGCCTAAAGCCTTATGCTTCACAGTGAATGCCATGAGAGATTCTATTATACAAGCATCACGCCTTACACTCCAGCTGGTACATATGCTGAGTTCTATGGCTTAAGCATTGGTCAGCGGAAGCCCCATGCAAAAAGCTTTTGGCCAGTTTTCCCTTCCATGGCGAACGCCTATTCGGGGAAGATTTCGAAAAATATATACAAAAGATATCAAGTGGTAAAACGACTCTTTTACCTGAGAGAAAGAAGAACAAGAGGCCTTGTTTTAAACGCTCTCTTTCCCCAGCTCCAGGGAAACCTGCCACCAGCCAATGGCGACGGCATTTTCAGTCACCCTCAAAAGCCAAAGGAAATCAGGCTCAGAGGAACAAAAAGCCGTGGGGTGCAAGAGCTAATAAGCAAGACCCCAAAACCTCTGTGAAGGGGCGCCCCCGCTCGGCCGAGTGGGGGGAAGGCTTCGTCAGTTTTCAGCGACTTGGCGGACAGAAACCCAGGACAAGTGGGTTGTATCCACAATATCCTCAGGGTACAGACTGGAATTTTGAGAGATCCCATCTTCTCAGTTCTGAGTTTCAAGACTCTCCAAGGATCCACAAAAAAGAGGATCCTTCTTCAAAGGTTTGAATCACTTACTGTCTCAAGGCGTGGTTTACTCAAACCTCTTTATGATTCCAAAGCCAAATGGAGACGTCAGACCCATCCTGGATCTAAAATCTCTAAATCGGTTTCTGAACGTTCGCCATTTTCGAATGGAAACGATCCGATCCGTGGTCGCCACCTTACAAGGCAGAGAATTCATGGCGTCCATAGATATCAAGGACGCATATTTACATATACCCATCCACCCGGCTCACCAAAGATTCCTAAGGTTTGCGGTAGAACATCGCCACTTTCAATTTGTGGCCCTGCCCTTTGGTGTAGCTACCGCGCCCAGAGTATTCACAAAGGTGCTATCTCCCCTGTTGGCAAATCTAAGGACACAGGGCATAGCGGTAACAGCCTATCTAGACGATCTACTTGTGATAGATCAGTCAAAGGAGGGATTAGATCACGCTGTGCTCACTACAGTAAGATACCTGGAGCATTTAGGATGGATTATAAACTTACAAAAATCCTCTCTTCAGGCCCAAAGAAGGATAGTGTACCTGGGCATGATCATAAATACAGCATGAAACAGGGTATTCCTGCCAGAGCCAAAGATACAGTCTCTGAAAGACCTGATCCACAAGGTCAAAGCAAACAAGAGGCCGTCTATTCGCCTTTGCATGAGGCTATTGGGGAAGATGGTAGCCTCCTTCGAGGCTGTCCCTTACGCCCAGTTTCATTCGAGACTGCTTCAAGGCAATATTTTAGCCGCCTGGAACAGGAAGAGCCAAGCTCTGGATATACCCATGCGCCTATCCTCACAAGTGCGCCAAAGCTTCAATTGGTGGCTAGAAACCAAGAACTTACAGAAGGGAAAGTGCTTTCTCCCGGTCTCCTGGAAGGTGGTGTCTACGAATGCCAGCCTATCGGGCTGGGGGGCAGTATTCGAAGAGGCTTCTGCCCAGGGAACCTGGGCCAAGACCCAAGAGATCCTGCCCATCAATGTACTAGAGATCCAGGCAGTATATCTAGCCCTCAAAACCTGGACATACAGGTTACAGGGCCACCCAGTTTGGGTTCAATCCGACAATGCTACTGCAGTAGCTTACATCAATCACCAAGGAGGCACCCGCAGTCGGGCTGCTCAAAAGGAGGTTAGCCGGATTTTGGCATGAGCAGAGGATCATGTACCTTGCCTTTCGGCAATCTTCATCCCGGGGATAGAAAACTGGCAAGCGGACTATCTGAGTCGTCAGCAGCTATTACCAGGAGAGTTGTCTCTCCACCCCGAGGTCTTTCAGGCCATATGTCTGAGATGGGGAAACCCAGATGTAGACCTGCTAGCCTCCAGGTTCAACAAGAAGTTGGACAACTTTGTGTCCAGGACGAGAGATCCTCTAGCCTACGGGACAGATGCTCTAATAACTCCATGGAATCAGTTCTCACTGATCTATGCATTCCCTCCGATCCCTCTTCTACAAAGACTGCTTCGCAGGGTTTCCCGTGTTTAGAATTGTCCCTGCACAAAATGTAATTTCTGAAGGAAAAAAAGTCATTTAAAAATACTCGCGGCTGTAATGAATTGTCGGGTCCCCGGCAATACAGAGGAAAGTCATTGACGTTTTTTTCAATGACTTGTATTGCCGGACCCGACAATTCATTAATAGCTGCCAGTAGTTTTAAATGACTTTTTTCCTTCAAAAATGACATTTTGCGCAGGGAACCAAAATGAAAAAAAAAATGCGTGGGGGTCCCCCCAAAATTCCATTACCAGGCCCTTCAGGTCTGGTATGGATATTAGGTGAATCCAGAAGTTGGAACCCTCAGAAATATGAAATAAGCAGGATTCTTGCCTTTTGCCAGTTAGGAGTGGATATGAAATTAGCCCTTAGTACTATCAAGGGTCAAATATTGGCTCTATCAGTATTTTTTCAGAGACCATTGGCATCTCATTCCCTAGTTCGGGCATTCATTCAGGGGGTACTGAGGATAAATCCTCCAGTCAGGTCTCCCTTGTGTCCATGGGATTTGAATTTGGTATTGTCAGTGTTGCAAAAGCAACCTTTTGAACCGATACGCCATATTCCTTTAATTATATTAAGTAGGAAATTGGCCTTTTTGATTGCTATAGCTTCTGCTAGAAGAGTATCAGAACTAGCAGCTCTTTCTTGTAAAGAGCCTTATCTAATTTGTCACAAGGACAAAATTGTACTACAACCCCATCCTGCCTTTCTACCTAAGGTGGTGTCGGCTTTTCACTTGAATCAAGACATTGTTCTGCCTTTTTTTTTTTCCAAACCCGCAGACGGCGGGGGAAAAGTTATTGCACTCTCTAGATTTAGTGAGAGTGGTAAAGGTGTATCTGCAAGAAACCGCTCAGATACGTAAAACAGATGTTTTGTTTATTTTGCCAGATGGTCCCAAGAAGGGCCAAGCGGCATCAAAATCTACCATTTCCAGGTGGATTAGACAGATAATTGCTCAAGCTTATGGTTTAAAGAACAGGACTCCTCCTTTTTCTGTTAAGGCGCACTCTACCAGGGTGATAAGTGCTTCATGAGCAGTGCAACATCAGGCTTCGTTGGCTCAGATCTGTAAAGCTGCGACTTGGTCTTCAGTCCACACATTTTCCAAATTCTATCAGATAGATGTGAAAGGACATGAGGATTCCGCCTTCGGGCGAAGTGTGCTGCAGGCAGCGGTATAGGGCTTCTTGTTCGCAAGCGGCCTGCTGGATCTGGGTCTCCCACCCTTCATATTGAGCATTGCTCTGGGACGTCCCATTATGTAATGACTGGCTCTGTGTCCCGTGGTGTACGATAAAGAAAACATGATTTTTATAACAGCTTACCTGTAAAATCCTTTTCTTGGAGTACACCACGGGACACAGAGGTCCCCCCCTTCTTATGGGAACCTTACTGCTTTGCTACAAAAACTGAGGTACTCCCCTGATGGGAGGGGTTATATGGAGGGGAACTGTCTTCTATTGGTTGTGCCAGTGTCCAATCACCGCTGGTGACCCTTAACCCATTATGTAATGACTGGCTCTGTGTCCCGTACTGTACTCCCAGAAAAGGATTTTACAGGTAAGGTGTTATAAAAATCCTGTTTTTGCATGTATGTGTATATAATATGGGTAGTGCAACATTTCTTTTACATATGTCTCACTAATGTCTAATAATTACCATACAGGTGCATATCTCCAAGTTTCCATTTAAACACTTGAGTAGAGTTTTTCTCCTAGACCTTTTAACGTAAAATGTAATCTTTTATAGATTGTTCCTTAGTGTAAACACCTACCTCCAATGAATGAATGATGCATGCATTTGGGGACATAACTCCCTTCTCATTTTGCTGCTCACCCCCAGAAAACATCCAGAGCTCTGCAACCACCTAATATTCCTCTGACAGTCTGAGAATACAGAATGCTTTGTAGATTGCCACTTTTTTATGCAGTGGTAAGCTGCAGCTTAGTCTTTTATCATTCTTTATTAGCAACTCTTAAGCCATTCTGCAAGTGTTAGCACATACATAACGGATGATTGAGAGAGAGAGAGAGGCTCATGTAACTGATGTATGATTGGCAGAGAACTGCCATCGCAGCAAAGCAGCTAATATTGTGTTTTAGCAAAGTGGAATATGTGGCTTTAGGAGGAGGGACATTTTAGCACTTTAAGGGTAAATGGTCTGAGGTTTTAACAGAACTGCATTTGTCAGTTATTAAACCAAGCTCAAAGTATTCTGATTATGGAGTAACAAGTTGTTAAATGTCCCACATTCTTTTCTGCAGGCTTCCCTTACCTATGCAGAAGCACAGATGAGAATTGATTCTCCAGACATGAATGATGAGATTACTAAAAGTCTCCGTCTGCTGAATAAATTGGCAAAGATTTTGAAGAAGCGGAGAATAGATAATGGGTAAATTATTGAATATTTTTCTGTTTTTATTTTCTTGACCTTTTACTACAGAGTTTGGCTATCTGTCATTGACGAAGTAATGGTGTGTATGCATAAAGCCTTAAATAGCTTACTTTTAAAAGTAAACTTGTCTGATTTGCAATGTATTTGTGTTGTGTTTTGAAATCTGAGATCATTTTGTTTTTTTCCTAGATTTGTTTTTGTTATAGTGCTGTTTATTATGCAGAACACGATAAGGTTTGGCAAGCCATAATGATTGTAGACAGCCCAACCATTACCAGTCCTGTCTTTTCCATGACCCTTCTATACATTATTAGAGACATCTGGGACACGTTAGTATTTACCTGTTTAGTAACATTAGCTGAAAAAACTGCCTGTCATGACAGATTTATCTTTGGCCTCCTGAAAACATACATTGCTAGATCACTAACCTATATCTCAGACAGCCAGACCCGAAAAACAAAATTGACCTTAAATTACATTAAAGGTTCTTTTTTTTTTTTTTATGCAGATTTTATTTTTAAAATGTTTAGAATTTTTTTTCATAATAAAGAACAAGAAAACAACCAATAAAAGCCAACAAGCATTTAAACCAAAAACAAATCGCCGTTCCAAGCAGTATCAACATCGGTACATATGATACATTATCATCTAATTTTCCTAAGATATTCAAAAGAATGTTCTGTTCAGAAATACTCCGGAGGCCTACCCCCCCCCCCCCCATTATTAAAAATATTCCCAATAGTTATTGTGGATTTAAATTGAAATTCTAACATTATGCATCTAACCATTTTCTTTGTGTCCTTTTCAACTTTTTTTTTTTTTTTTTACATGATATAAAAATATACTGTATGCAGATTGTTGACATGTTTTCTTTTACGTATTTTTGTCTTTCAGCGCTCTAACTCTTTCTTCCCTTGAGGTTCGATTTCACATGGACAGTGAAACTCATGACCCCATAGATCTTCAGACCAAGGAGCTGAAGTATGTTCTTAGATACATTTTTGCTGCTTGCCTAGCTTACCTAGATGTATAATTAGAATTGGAATGGATTGTAAACTGCAATATTAAACCTAAGAAACAAGCACCTTTTCACTTGAAAAATGGGGACATCTGATATTTTTCAACATCCAATAAGAGACAAAAGCAAAAGTAGCAGAGAATTGAGACCAACTAATTAACACTGTCAGGGATGCTTACAATGATCATCTTTTATTCATTTTATATAAAAGTTTTATCCGAAAAGGTAGAAAAAAAATGTTGCTGTAACTGACTAGGAAGTGATTGATTGCTGGAGTTCAGCTTTAATCTGTTAGTCCATCCATATCCACTAGTGTATATACCACTGCCCTCTCCCCAGGTTGACAGTGCTGCTGTCAAAGGGCGGCTCCTTTGTTCCTCTAGTAGAGTGGACGGGAATGTGTTACTGGTTGGATCACCAGTTGAAAATAAAGGAAAAGCATCTAAATAGAAAGGAAACTAATGCAGCCATTACATCCAAAAAAATTAGTAAGCGCCAATAGATCTTGTTTTTGGGTTTATTAATGATTTAAAGTTCCGGCTTTTAACTAAAGCTCTTTAACTTAAACTCAACTCAAGTTTAAAGTGGTTGTAAAGTCACTTGTTGGACCTCTACCTATAGGTAAGCCTAGAATAAGGCTTAGCTATAGGTAGTGGAAATATCTCCTAAAGGTGCGCCGTTTAGGAGATATTTCACTTGTAGTCCGCCGAAAATCTTCACTGCGCATGCGCGGGGAAGAAACAAAACTAAGTGCCGCTGTCAGAGGCTTCTTACCACGTGATCAGCTGTGACCAATCACAGCTGATCATCGCGTGAACAAGGAAGTGCCGGTAAACGGCATTTCTCGGTTCACGCTGACAGGGAGAGCCGATCGGCAGCTCTCCCTGTCAGAGGGGGGGGGGGTCTGTGCTGATAATCAGCACATTGATTATCAGCACAGCCCCCTCCAATGTACAAATAGCCTGACAACCAGTGCCATAATAATAAAATGTGCATTTGCCCACCACAGTGCCAATCACTGCCCAGCAGAAACACCTGTCAGTACCTCATCAGTGCCGCCCGTCAGTGCCACCCGTCAGCGCCCATCAGTGCCACCTATCAGTGCCCATCAATTCTACATATCAGTGCCCATCTATGCCGCCTCATCAATGTCCGTCGATGAAGGGGAAAACTAAATTTTATGACCAACTAATAAAAACATTTTTTTTTTTTCTAAATTTTTGTTCTTTTTTAGTTTGTTTAGCAAAAAATAAAAACTGCAGAGGTGATCAAATACCACCAAAAGAAAGCTCTATTTGTGAGAAGAAAAAGATAAAAATTTAGTTTGGGTACAGTGTTGTATGACCGCGCACTTGTCATTCAAAGTGTGACAGTGCTGAAAGCTGAAAATTGTCCTGGGCAGGAAGGGACGTAAGTGCCTGGTATTGAAGTGGTTAAGCTCTTGGCATTAAAGAAATAGTACAACAAAAGGTACTTTTAAGGTACAAATAAAGGCAAAACTGTTTTCTTTTTTTTCATTTTGGATAGGGTAAGGAAGGGTTAGAACCCCTGTCAGCTTTTTTTAGAATCTGTGTCCCATTGGGGAGCTTTCTCTTCCTGTCCCATTGCCAAAACAAGAAGCGAGTGAAAATCCCTCCAAATTAAGGGAAATCCTAGTTCTCACCAAAGTCACCAGAATTGGTGTCCCCATTCAAAGAGTTCCTCCACTATTTCTGGTGACAATTCTGCTTATTTCTGGTAATTTTCTTTCACTTTTACTCTCAGTAATAATGGTAAACAGGACAAATAGAGAGGGTGAATCTCCCAAATGGGGGGGCAGAGAGTGTAATAAAAACTTGACTGATGTTCTAATCCTTCTCTACTCTATCCAAAGCTAAAATAAAGTTTTAGTTGTATCACTGGGTTAAATACGTGCCTTGAAAAAGTATTCATACATTTTCCAAATTTTGTCATGTTACAACCAAAAATATAATTTTGTTGGGATTTTATGTGATAGACCAACACAAAGTGGTACAAAGTTCAAAATGGTTTTCAAAATGTTTTACACATAAATATCTGAAAAATGTGCCGTGAATTTGTACTCGGCCCACCCCCCTGAGTCAATACTTTGTAGAGCCCTCTTTCGCTGCAATTACAGCTGTAAGTCTTTTTGGGGATGTCTCTACCAGCTTTGCACATCTAGAGTGAAATTTTTGCCCATTTTTTTTTTTAAAAACAGCTCAAGTTCTATCAGATTGCATGGAGAGTGTCTGTGAACAGCAATTTTCAAGTCTTGTCACAGATTCTCAATTGAATTCAGGTCTGCATTTTGACTAGGCTGTTCTAACACATGCATATGCTTTGATCTAAACCATTCCATTGTAGTTCTGGCTGTATGTTTAGGGTCATTGTCCTGCTGGAAGGTGAATCTCCGCCCCAGTCAGGTCTTTTGCAGACTCTGACAGGTTTTATTCTATGATTGCCCTGTATTTGGCTCCATACATCTTCCCATCAGCTCTGACCAGCTTCCCTGTCCCTGCTGAAGAAAAGCATCCCCACAACATGATGCTGCCACCAGCAATTTTAATGGGGGGGATGGTGTGTTCAGGGTGATGTGCAGTGTTAGTTTTCTGCCACACATAGCATTTTGCTTTAAGGCTAAAAAGTTCAATTTTGGTCTCATCTGAACCAGAGCACCTTCTTCCACATGTTTGCTGTGTCCCCCACATGGCTTCTCACAAACTGCAAACAGGACTTCTTGTGGCTTTCTTTCAGCAATGGCTTTCTTCTTGTCACTCTTCCATAAAGGCCAGATTTGTGGAGTGCACGACTAATAGTTGTCCTGTGGACAGATTCTCCCACCTGAGCTGTGGATCTCTGCAGCTCCTCCAGAGTTACCATGGGCCTCTTGGCTGCTTCTCTAATCTCCTTGCCCGGCCTGTCAGTTTAGGTGGACGGCCGTGTCTTGGTAGGTTTGCAGTTGTGCCATACTCTTTCCATTTTCAGATGATGGATTGAACAGTGCTCCGTGGCATGTTCAAAGCTTGGAATATTTATTTTATAAAGCAAGGGTGTATATATATACGGCCTTCAATACACCACTCAGTGCCTAGGACTGAAAAGTTGCAATTATAGAGACAGTGGACGTGCTAACATATAATATGAATGGTACAAAGATCAATAAAATCAAGGTACTAGCACAATAAGGGAATTCTCTAATGACAAACACTGAGAACTCCAAAATGAGCAGCTGTTTAAAAATAAATCGATATAAAAAGAATAGTATAAAAAACATAAAACCAGTGATGAACTGTGTCAGTGATATACTAAAACAGCGCTAGTGTTGGTATAAATCAGATGGCCAACACCACCTAGAAAGTGAATAACAGTTTCAGGCAGATGATTTAAAGTGCAGAGTGTCTGATAATGTCCATAGATGATCTTGGATGTAAACAGCATGCACCTTCACCGAAAACTCCAGGTCCACCCAGTGAAAACACACTCCCCCTCAGGGGTTTAAACTCACCAGAGCAAGCTCAAACATACGCCTTAATAAAGGTGGATAAACCAGAACCCAAATGAACCTCGGCACTCAACATCAGCCTAGGAGATGACAGATCTGTGGGGGCTCCCACGAGTGGTAAAAACAAACAGAAGAGGGCATATAGCGTAACTCCGTTTATTAATAACAGTCCCCACACATCAAGACCCCTTTATACATTAAACGTACAAGAATCAATCAATCAATAAGCATAAATTGCACTTCACCGTCACCGCCAGAGAAGGGAGCAGCTCGATGGCCGAGCATGTAAACAGTTCCTGTTTACATGCTCGGCCATCGAGCTGCTCCCTTCTCTGGCGGTGACGGTGAAGTGCAATTTATGCTTATTGATTGATTTTCTAGGTGGTGTTGGCCATCTGATTTATACCAACACTCGCCAACTGGCCAACTACCAACACTAGCGCTGTTTTAGTATATCACTGACACAGTTCATCACTGGTTTTATGTTTTTTATACTATTCTTTTTATATTTATTTTATAACCTAACTCTGCTTTAACCTTCTCCACAACTTGATCCCTGGCCTCTCTGGTGTGTTCCTTGGCTTTCATAATCTGTTTGTTCAGGGCTTCTGAGGGCTTCACAGAACAGCTGTATTATACTGAGAATTAATTGCACACAGGCGGATTCTATTTTCTAATTAGGCAACTTCTAAAGGCAATTGGTGCCACTAGATTTTAGTAAGGGGTATCTGAGAATATAAATGCATACCACACTTTTCAGATATTTATTTGTAAAAAAAATTATGAAAACCATTTATCATTTTTCATCCACTTTACAATTATGTGCCACTTTTTGTTGGTCTATCACATAAAATCCCAATAAAACACATTTACATTTTTGGTTGTAACATGACAAAATGTGGAAAATGTCAAGGAATTTGAATACTTTTTCAAGGCACTGTATGCACCTGAAGGTACCAGCCTACAACCCATTGTCTATACTCTAATCCAAGATATGTAATTTACGGCTAAGTCAAAATTCCCTGTTCTCTTTTCGTCCATGGACGGACACAGTAGGGTTATGTTCCTGTCTAATAGAAGAGGACTAGGCAGACATGTTAGATATTTAAATACATGTAACTTAAACCGAGTTGAACAGCCCCACCCAGGGGGCGGTCCCTCCGGTCATAACCCCACACCCTGCAGTCAGCAACTCAGTTGTTTTCTGCCTAGTAGAGGAGAAGGACCTGGCTCCCTTTGGGCCCAGGGTCTGTGAATTTTATATTTCTTTTTTATTTTATTTTTTAAGAATTCTACTATCAACTGCCGGCTGGGCATGACAGGCAGGATCTTATAGATCCTTGTAGTCTCCCCAGTCTGGCCATCAAGCGTGAGCAGACCTTAGCTACGTGCAGGGTCGGCCAGGACATACCCCATGGCGCCAGGGGTGGCCGGTGAGCTATATGCTCCGGGGTTCACATATGACTTGACTACTGCTTTCTAAGTCACAGTGAACCGGGCCGACAGCTACTCTGTACTGCTCGGATGTAGGTCTGTCAGGAACGCACCAGCAAGTCCTCGTAGGACGGGTAAGTACGGTTCCTCCTGCCTTGGCAGGATGGAACTGCTGGGCATTCCTAGGGGGGGTCGATTAGGGGGTTCTCCTGCCCTCCCTTTCTCCTCTCTCTGTCCCCCTTTTTTCCTCCTCCCCATGCAGGGCTTGCTGCGACCGGGGTACCTGTGGAGGGACTCCAAGTCCCGGTTGGGGGATGTGGGGGCGTCCGGGCCCGCTCTCTGTTGGGGGTGGTCTCACTTTTGGGAAGCCTCTGCTCGGCATCTCTGCGGCCTTCTTGTCCACATCGCTGTGTTCGGGTGCCATTTTTGGGGATGCCGGCGCCATTTTCTCTATGCCTGAAATTGCAGTTATTTTTCCCATTGGCAGCCATTTTTTCGTGGCCGTGCTGTGGCGCGGGTCTGCATTGCGGGCAGCCATTTTCTTGTGGTCCGCGCCTTTTCCCCCTGAGACGTCCGGCGGCCATTTTGGAGTGGGTTTTGGCCTCTAGTGCTGGCTAGCTTCCTGAATGTCGCGAACAGCGCTGTTCACCTCACAGAATACCTCAGACACACGCTGTGTGCGGAAGGAGAGCGGGCAGCGGCGCTTAGAAGTCTCTTACCTGGGTGGTGAGTTCCCTGGGTAACCCCCCGGTCAGTGCAGCAAGGAGGGTGAACATTGTTTGTTTGGAACAGTGTCTTGACTTAGTCTCTAAGGACTGTCAGTGGGGCAAAATGGAGTCAGAAGCTGGCGTTTCTTCCCCAGACATTCCAGTGGCAGCTACCGGTGCCCCTGCCCCTGCGGTACCTATGGACGCTTTGTCGGCAGTCCTGGAGTCATTTGTTGCCAGGGTGGAAGCGGCGTGCGGGCGTAAGGGGGGTAAAAAGCGCCCCCTCCCCCCCGCCATCGAATGCTCTGACTCAGACTCGGTCCTGGCTGCTGCACAGGACCCCGGTTCTGGTGTATCAGAGGATGCGGACCAGGACCTTCCGGGTGAAGAGGACCCCTTGTCCGGGTCAGCGCAGGACAGAGCACTTGTGGGAGCACTTATCAATGCTGTGAGGGACTCTCTCTCTCAAGCTGGAGGATGCTGCTGGGACAGCCGCTGAGGTGTCGGTCCCTTTTGGGTCGCACAATTCGACCCGCTCTGTTAAAGTTTTTCCTTATGTATCTTACTTTGACAAGTTCATAGATAAGGAATGGGAAAGACCGCAGAGGCCTTTTGTGGTACCACAGCGCATGGCGGTCCGTTACCCATTCGAAGAGACCCTTTTGAAAAAATGGGCTTCTCCCCCGGTTGTTGATCCCCCGGTCTCTAGGTTAAACAAAGTAACCACTATTCTGGTAGAGGGGACCCCTGCGTTTAAGGACCCTACAGATAGGAGGTCCGAAGCGGTGAGCCGTTCCATGTTTACCATGCTGGGGTCAGCATTGTGGCCTATGTTGGCTGCAACTTTGGTGTCACAGACACTCACTGAATGGGCTAAAGTGTTGCACCAGGCAGTGGAGGAGCATCAGCTTCCTCCAGAATACGTGAGGCTGGCCGACCAGTTGGTACAGGGACTTATCTACGTCTGTGATGCTACCCTAGATGCGGCCCCTTTAATCTCCAGGGCCTTTATATCTGCGGTGGTATTACGCCGCCTGATATGGCTAAAATGCTGGTCAGCGGACCAAGCTTCCAAGAAAGCCCTGGCAGATCTGCCTTTCAAAGGTGGAAGGCTCTTTGGTGCCTCACTGGACGACATTATTAAGGATGTCACTGGAGGTAAGAGCACACTTCTTCCTCAGTCTGCAAAAGGTAAGGAGCCACGGCATAAGCCGCTGGCAGACCCTCCCAAGCCGACAAAGGTCCAGCTGGGGGACGGAAGCGTCCCTGGGTGCGCAAGCCAAACAAGCTGGCGCACAAGCCTGCTACCGCATGAAGTTTTGCCCCCGCCCGACTCCCGGTTGGGGGGGGGGGTGGCTTCGCGAATTTGCAGCTCGGTGGACCTCCCTGCTTTCTGACCAATGGGTTTGTGAAGTGGTCATCTCAGGGTACAAATAGACTTTCTTTCTTGTCCACCAGACAGATTCTTTCCCTCAAATCTTCCTCTCCTTCCGGCTCGTCGGAATGCCCTAATGGGGGCAATACAGGACTTGCTGAGGTGCGGGGTAATCATGCCTGTGCCGCTGCAGGAAAGGTTTCAGGTATTCTACTCAAATTTGTTTGTGGTCCCAAAGAAGGACGGGTTCGTCCAATCCTGGATCTCAAGACCCTCAATGCCTTTGTGAGGGTTCGGAAGTTCAGGATGGAATCGATCCGCTCGGTGGTTGCTGCGCTCCATCAGGGGAACTTTCTAGCATCCTTGGACATCAAGGGCGCTTACTTGCATGTCCCCATCTGCGTCAGGCATCAGAGGTTCCTGCATTTTGCGTTCGGGGAAGACCACTTTCAATTTGTGGCGCTCCCCTTTAGCCTAGCGTCGGCACTGAGCGTTTTTACCAAGGTGCTCGCCCCGAATCTGACTTTCATGAGACAGTGCGGCATTGCTATCGTGGGCTACTTGGACGATCTTCTTTTGAGAGCTGCTTCAAGCTCAGAATTAGTGGAGGACGTGTCTATAGCCAGTCAGACCCTCCGAGAATTTGGTTGGGTGCTGAACCTCCAGAAGTCGGTGTTTAGTACTGAGCCAGCATCCTGGAATACCTGGGGTTGATTCTGGACTCCTCGGAGGCGAGAGTTTTTCTTCCCTTGGAAAAGTTAGACACTTCAAACTGCGGTGAAGTTGCTGACATCCCGCAAATGGTCATCTCTACGCTTCTGCATGCCGGTCCTGGGGCTCATGGTAGCCTCCTTCGAGGCAGTACTGTATGCCCAATTCCACACTCGAGTCTTGCAGAAGGAGATTCTCTCCAAATGGAACAGATCTCTATTGTCTTTGGATCATCAGATTCAGGTAAGTCATCTAGTCAGGGCCTCCCTGGGTTGGTGGCTGAGATCCCCGGCTCTTCAGTCCAATAAGTCATTCCTTCCCTTCCATTGGACTGTGATCACGACGGACGCCAGCCTGACAGGTTGGGGGGGAGTCTGGGGGGTTCACTCGGCCCAGGGTCGCTGGACTCCAGACGAATCTCAACTGCCGATCAATGTCATGGAACTCCGGGCGATCAGGCTGTGCCTCTCCAAGTGGTCTCAGAGGCTACAAGGGCGTCCAGTCAGGATCCAGTCAGACAATGCCACGGCGGTGGCATACGTCAACCATCAAGGAGAAACAAGGAGTTCGGCTGCAGCATTGGAGGTCGCTCACATCCTACAGTGAACAGAAAGGAGCGTGCCGGCTCTGTCGGCCGTTTACATCCCGGGCGTAGAAAACTGGCAGGTGGACTATCTAAGTCGCCAGACACTGGACCAGGGGGAATGGTCGCTACATTCGGAGGTGTTTCAACGCCTTTGCCAAAGATGGGGCACGCCAGACGTGGATCTCCTGGCTTCTCGACTCAATCGCAAGGTGTCAAGGTTTGTGGCCAGGTCCAGAGATCCCTGGGAGGAGAGAAATCAGACGAGTTGGTGGCTCCATGGGGTCAGTATCGGCTCTGATAATATCCATTCGGATGAAACGTGTCAGGCTGGCCGATGCAAGCACGCTGTGAGCCGCGGATTTTATACATGTCTTGATTTTTCTTCATTCCTGTAAGTAGAATACAATAAAGTGTGTGTTTTTTACCTCTATGGGCTTCACTTATTATTGCTTTCCTCTCTGCATTTTGGTTGAAACACCTGTTGATGATTGCACTACACACCCGTATGTCTTTGTGAGTCCTGGATATCCCTGTAATACTGATGAATTTGGATGATCTTTTAAACCACCTATCAAGTTGAAAAGTGAATACTGCTACTGACTCCATGCATTATATGATCACAACGCCTGTTTTCATGTCTTTCTGGTAAGCAGATTGATTGCACAGAGGTGTAGTATGCCTTTCCTTTCTTTGCACACTGAATTTTGGTGGAGGTTTCCTTATCAGCTTTACTCCGGATTGTTTTTTGGACTGTCACGTTCATATATTATAATTGCACTGAAGCGCTGCACTCTTGGACTTTATTATTTGTGTTTGCCTTATCTACAAACTGTGCTGGCTGCTGTTTTTCATTATATTATTTTTATCTTTATTTGTTTTTTTAAGTTAGCGCAGATATCTGTTCACCCTGCTTTATCATCGGCTAATTTATGCCTTCCCCCCACTGAAACTTCTTCCTCGTCTGCTCCGCAGAGTGGAGGCCGAGGGGATCCCGGTGATCCTAATTGCCCCAGATTGGCCTCGGCATCCCTAGTACGCCGATCTAGTGCGCCTGGTGGCGGATGCACATTGCCGACTACCGATGCGGGAGGACCTTCACTCGCAAGGTCCCATTCTTCTTTCTGCTTTACAGTCGCTAGCTTTAACGGCATGGCTATTGAGAGCCAGGTACTAAGGGACGGAGGCCTGTCAGATTCGGTCATTTCCACCATGCTGAGGGCACCAAAGTCGACTTCTCGAAAGATCTATCGTCGCACGTGGAGAGCCTACATCTCTATGTGTGAGGAGATGGAGTGGCATCCACGGGTGTATTCTATTTCCAGGATCCTGCTGTTTTTGTGTGGAGTGGATCAGAAACTTGCCTTAAGCACCATTAAGGGGCAGATTTCAGCCTTGGCTGTTTTCTTTCAGCGACCCCTGGCGGCTCATTCACTGGTGAGTAGGTTTGTGCAAGGGGTCCCCCATGTGGCTCCTCCGGTTCGACCACCACTACCTCCGTGGGATTTGAATCTGGTGCTCTGGGCACTTCAGAAACCTCCCTTTGAGAACATCAGGAAGATTCCTCTCTTGACGCTCTCTCAGAAAGTTGCCTTCCTAGTAGCCATCGCATCGGTCAGGGGGGTTTATGAATTGGCGGCCTTGTCTTGCAAGTCCCCATACTTGGTCCTCCATAAGGATAAAGCGGTGCTACGCCCGCAGCCTTCCTTCCTTCCGAAGGTAGTTTCGGCTTTTTCACCTGAATGAGGACATTGTACTTCCATCCTTGTGTCCTCGGCCATTGCATTCTAAGGAGGTTGCGCTGCATTCTTTGGATGTGGTACGTGCCTTGCGGGTGTACCTGTCTGCTACAGCTCCGTTCCGGAGGTCTGATTTACTGTTTGTGTTGGTGACTGGTCCAAAGAAGGGCCTGGCGGTCTCGTCGGCCACCATTTCGTGGTGGATCAGACAGACCGTAATCCAGGCATATGCCCTTCAGGGGCGGGCGCCTCCCTTTCCTATCACGGCGCATTCGACCAGGGCAATTGGCGCTTCCTGGGCTTTCCGGCATCAAGCGTCTGTCTCACAGGGTGTGTAAGGCGGCGACCTGGTCGTCCGTTCACACTTTTTCCAAATTTTACGAGGTTGATGTGAGTGCATCTTCGGATGCTTCCTTCGGCCGTAAGGTTTTGCAGGTGGCCGTTTGAGGTTGCAACTCCTCTGTTGAGGAGCTCTGTTTGTTTGGGGTGAAGTTGGTTTTTGATTGCTGTCCCCACCCCTCGTTTTTTTGACACTGCTTGGGGACGTCCCTACTGTCAAGAATTAAGGAGCTGTGTCCATGGACGAAAAGAGAAAATAGGATTTTTGTACTCGCCGTAAAATCCTTTTCTCTGTCGTTCATGGACGGACACAGCGCCCACCCCTCTAAGTTTGTACTGCTTTTTTTACGAACTGAGTTGCTGACTGCAGGGTGTGGGGTTATGATCGGAGGGACCGCCCCCTGGGCTGTTCAACTCTGTTTAAGTTACATGTTTTAAGATAACTAACATGTCTGCCTAGTCCTCTCCTATTAGACAGGAACATAACCCTACTGTCAAGAATTAAGGAGCTGTGTCCGTCCATGGACGACAGAGAAAAGGATTTTACGGTGAGTACAAAATCCTATTTTTTTTTTTTTTTTAGGGGTTGAAACCTACATTAGGTGGAACCTTTCACTACCACAGCTGTTCATTACTTACATTTTTGTAGGTGATGTAAGCTATGATTTGTGCAGCTTAGAAAAGAACGACAAGTGTCTAGGAGATTTGGACATGTTGCAAGGTTTGTCTCTAAAGCTCAACACAATCTGATTGTAAAATCTCCATTAGACCTACAAAGTGCAAGGGCCCATCTGATTGGCAATAGATTAGTTGGCTAGTTCAGGTAGGTGCTTGTATTACATAGTTAATGGAACAAGGAATGTATGGTCAGATTTTAACATGTATGATGAGATTACGTGCATGTTGAAGAATGAGCGCTACAGTTAATTGCTATTCTGTAATAGAATTGTATGTTACCACTTTTTTTTTAAATGGTGTCCATTCTTATGCAGCACTGGTGCCCCAAACATGTCCTGATTACAGCAATATTTTTTTCTTTTTATTAATGCATGTTTTTTTTCTCATTTAAGGGAAACAAATTCCATGGTGGAAGAGTTCATGTTGCTCGCCAACATTTCAGTGGCAGAGAAAATCTTTGAAGAATTTTCAGAGTATGCATTACTGCGTAAACATCCAGCTCCTCCCCCGGGAAATTATGACATTCTGGTGAAGGCTGCAAGTTCCAAGGTGAAGTTATAGTAAAAATAATTTAAATAGATGTTAATGTAGTAAGATGATTCATCAAAATGGATATGTTTCACTCAGTAGACTTTAAGATTTCTTCTAAAATGAAATTTGATTGCCTTCTGTCTGTGGTGGCACCATTTTTCTAGATTTCATAAATTTCTTAAAGTGGTATTAAACCTAAAGCCCCAAATTTTAAATATTGCAGCTTACCAATCCATAGATGTGATGGCTGCATTTGTTTTCTTTTTTAGGCTTTTTTTTCCTCCTCTGTTTTCACCTACTGATCTGCTCAGTAACACACCTCCTGTATTAGAGTGCCCCCACTTTTATAAGCCGTTACTGAAGCAGACTTTTTATTTTTTTTCCTTTTGGAAAGTTTTTCACTAAATGAATAAAAGCTGCCAATTAAAGCATAGCTTGGTTTGTTAAAGGAAGCTGAAAAAAAAACCCATCAGGATCAAAAGGTAAAAGAAAAAACAAGCTAAAGGGGGGCTCAGCCTGCTTTGTTTATGCTGGTGACAGACTTCATCATATGCTATTTTTTAATTTGCTTCTAGTACCACTTTAAGGACTGCAGCGGTTAGGGTATTGGCTGTTTTTTATGTTTTTTTGTGCCCATGAATGCAGCTGCTTTTCTTTTAATGTGGCCATGCACATAAAGGCATTTCTGCTTATATTTTTGTGCAAAGTTTCAGGGGCATTAAAAAGCTGCATTTGGAGAGGAGTGTACGGGCATAATTTACACGCATACACACATACATTTATTCTAGTGGCTAGAATAAATTAATATTCTAGCCAATAGAATGACTTTACACTCATACGTCTAGAAATGCCCTATACCTATGCACATAAATATTGTTATGCCACATTTTTCCTGCAGCCACGGTAAATGTAGGCCGGTGTACGTAAAGCCTTATACTCACCCCACCAGTGCTCCCTTGCAGCTCCTTCCTCCTCTCTTACCAGGAAAGCTATTGATGTCACTGCACCTCTGGGTTACAACACTTCAGATGTTAGTGCTGACTCGGAAGTAGCTGCAAGTGCAGATGAGTATAAAGGTTGTTGAGTTCCTTTTGCTGAGATGCTGTCACTTTGCTTTGTATAACTTATGTGTCAGTGTCTCTCTAAGTTTGTAATAGTTTTAATTTCTTGTTCTTTGCATTACATAATCCATATTATCTTTTCAGGATTTGGAGATAAAAACAGATTCCGCAAAGGCTCTGGCTGACTCCTTAGACAGCGCAGAATCAGCTGAGTTTCCCTATTTGAACACTCTGCTGAGGATCTTGGCTACCCGCTGCATGATGCAGGCAGTCTACTTCTGCTCTGGATTGGATAGTGATTTCCACCACTATGGTTTAGCCTCTCCAATCTACACACATTTCACCTCTCCTATTAGAAGGTTTGTTAACTGAAAAATCTTCTACTTATTGTGTCATTTGTTGAAACAGGACAGAGCAATGGAAAACAATGCTAGGCTAGCTATGTCTATTCTTAAATGTAGCTCAGCGTGGTATAGAATTATGTAGCACAAATATAGATTACATACTTGGGCTGAAAGGACAAGTAAAGACAAAGCTTGTTTGGCTGTACTTAATCCTGTGGATCACAGGAGTGCCGTTTGTTCTGCACTCCTGTGACCCGTTTTCAGCTGACAGCGGGCTGAAGCCTGCTGGCGGCTGACGTGTCAGAGCCGGTCCAGACTGTGGGAAGATCGCGACCCTATGGTCGGGATCCACCCAGATGCCTGGACTGACACCCAACTCAATCATGAGAAAAGCATCTGCACATGATTGAAATAGTTTCATTCTGAATCTTTAATAATGCACAAGTTAGTAAAAAATTATTATTTTTAGAAAGCCTCTTTATCTCTGCCTAGACAGGTTACAGGGGGTGTCTGATTTGGTTCCTATGGATAAGTGCAGATTGGAGACTGCTTGTTGCCCTACAAAATGAAGGTCATATAGCAGGAAACAGAACAAAGAGGATTCAGTCTGACACAACTTACCATGTTTATAGTTGTTGAGGAAAGAAAAGTGCGTGTGCCTTTAACTTACAAAAATTAAAACCGTATTCAAGTTAGGTGACAGTTTTTATATATATATATATATATATATTAGGGCTGGGAAAAAAATCGATTTTAATCTTGAATCGAGTTTTGAGCTCAAATCGATTCAGATTTGAAGAAAATCGATTTTTTTTTTTTTTTACATTTTTTTTTTTCCTTTAAAGTTTCCGTAGCAAGGCTGCAGGGGGCATATCCAGAATGGCACTGGGCGGCGTTACCCCAATTACATCTACTCGCCGCCGCGAGTAGATGTAATGTAACACTAACTAACCGCAAGCCGCCGTCTGCCTATCTGATCAGCGTGTCATGCAGACATCCGGCAGCCATTGCAGTGTTCAAAAGCCGCGCCTCCCGAGTCCTCGTCTGTGATAGGCGGAACACTCAATTTCACAGCAGGCAGTGTTCAGCCTATCACGGACATTCTCTCATCCTCGTCTGTGTTATGAGGATGAGCGGATGTCCATGGTAGGCGGAACACTGAATGCTGAGAAATTGAGTGTTCCGCCTTTCTTTCTCGTACATCACGGGACACAGAGCGGCATAGTCATTACTATCTGGGTTATATAGATAACTTCAGGTGCTGGCACTGGCAACTTCCAAAACCGGAAGTACCCTCCCCTATATAAGCCCCTCCCATCCGGGAGCACCTCAGTTTTTTGCCAGTGTCTAAGGTGTTGGCCAAGAAGTAACATGTGTTTTTCACTGAGCTTGCGTACAGGTTCTTTTGGGCCTCAGTAAGCTATTCCGGATCCAACCAAAAAAGCTTCATAGCTAAACGGTTGGTACCCGGGCCTTGCAAGAGAAGAGCAAGGTGTTGCCTGTAATGCCTGTCTTAGGAGGGCTGGACCCTGGGATCCAGAGCTCTGGTCATACCCACGACCAAGATGTTTTCTGTGCAGGGTGCTATACAGGTCCAGGGGAGTGGAATCCTTGGGAACCCGGTCCCTGAAGGTTTGATTACAATGCCTGCCATGATAGGTGAAGTTTGGGCTTCTGTGGACCAAACAGAGTCCTGCGGCGAGGAAAAGGTAAGTGGGGGCCCTCAGGAACTTGGTTCTATTGAGGGACCCCCAAGCCTATTTTGTCTTTCTGCCTGTTACCTAAGGTATTCCCGCTAATATTCTGTGTATGCCTGTTACTACTGAGAAAATGTAAAAATTTTAATAGTAGGCAAGAAAAAAAAAAAAAAAAATGGTAAGACCGCGGTACCTGTGTTAGACACTAGAGGCCGCTATGGTTCTTTTTCTTGTAATGTGGATTTTTTTCTTCCAAAATCAAATCCAGGCAGTTGGTAAGTTCTCTGCTGGGAAGCTGTCTCCTCTGCCCTGTTGCTGCGCTCATCCATCCCCGGGCCCTGCGGCAGGGACCCTGGCTCCCATCTAGCTCCTTATTTTTTTCAAAAAAGGCGCACGTGCCCGCGCGCGTGCGCGTGCACGCGCCTCTATATATAGAGGCGATCTGGAAAAAGGGGCGGAGCGGGTGGATGATGCTCGGTGTGCGCCGCGGCGCTACTGCGCATGTGCGGGCGTCCAGCGTGTTTTAAAGCACAATCATAGCTGGCTATTGAAGTGCACAGACAGAGCTAGCAACAGTATAAAGGCACACAGAGGCGGTTGATGCAGGCATCCCCTAGAAAGGCACTTTCGTAGACACCAACTGTTATATAGCAGCAATTGTGCTAGACTATTCTCAGTAAAAGTGGTGTATTACGTCTGGAATACCTCAGATTTAGGCTTAGGAATATGCCGTCCAGAAGCTCCGGAACTGAATCTTCCAGGAAGCGAAGGGGGTCTCATCGGGCTCTGAGGATCTTGGGCATGCTTCTGCTGACCAGTCTCCCCTGAAGTTCAGAGGTAAGTGACCGTAGAGACCCCACAGGGGTACTTGGTACTGTGGCTGTCCTCAGTTCACCTGCTCCTGTGTATGTAATAGAGGAGGTTTTTTCCTCAGCTCTGGGAGGATTAGAGAGAGATTGTCAACATTGATCGCTGCCTCCCTGTCAGGGAAAGCACGCCCGATCTCCGTCTCCTCCTTCAGAGTGACTGTTAGCAGAGCAACAGTCCCATACAGGGATCGACCTGCCTGAAGGGGATCAGGATGAGGTTGATTCTGTTATAGAGGAATCAGCAGTGCAGGAACCTTTTCTCAGCATCTCAAGCTGAAAGATTATGGGTTCAGTCTCTGACTAACATGGTCCGATCAGCATTTAAAAATGCACCTTGCGGAACCATCAACCACTACTGTATCCTCGTTGGGGTCGCTAGAAGCCCCCAGACTGTCTGTTCTTTTCCACTTCACCCTTTACTGAAAGGGCTCATTTACCAGGATTGGGAACATCCTGAGAAAATATTTATTCCCCCCAAGAGATTTCCGGTGGTCTATCCCATGGAGGATAAGTTCATCAAAAAATGGAAGGTCCCTACAGTGGACGCAGCCATCTCTTGTGTGTATAAATCACTGAAATGTCCAGTGGATAATGTCCAAATGTTCAAGAACCCAATATATAAAAGATTGGAGTCCTTATGAAAATCTGCTTCTTTCTACAGCAAGCTTGGTGACACAACCAGCAGTGGGGTCTGCTAAGCAGTGAAGGATCAGTTGAAACAGGTCTTGAGGGACTTGACAGATCAGCAGGCCCTTGCCCTAGCTGATCTACCTAGAGCCTTAGGCTTTGCGGTTGATGCCATAAAGGATTCAATCCATCAGGCCTCCCGCATTACGCTGTCTGTAGTACATATGCGTAGGCTTCTATGGCTCAAAAACTGGTCTGCTGAAGCTCCCTGTAAAGAAGGGCTGGTTAGCGTCCCATTTCATGGTGAACGCTTATTCAGGGAAGACCTGGACAAATATATCCAGAAAATTTCCAGCGGTAAAAATACACTCTTGCCGGTTAAAAACAGAGTTAGAGGTCCCTCTTTAAGAGGCCTGCTTCTCCAGTCCCTGGGGCATCGGCTGTGTAACAGTTCCGACGGCCTCCTCGGTCAATTCCCGGGGGTAAAAAACAGGGACAATCGCAGGGTAATGAGAAACCCTGGGTCAGGGGAGGTACAAAACCTCCCCCAAAGTTAAATTCATTGAAGGGTTGCCCCCACTCAGTCGGGTGGGGGGAGGACTCCAGTTGTTCGCAAGAGACCTGGCGGGACACGATCAAAACAGATAGGTGCTCTCCGCAGTATGTTTGGGATACAGATTGGAGTTAAAAGACTCCCCTCCTTCCCATTTTTGAGGTCAAACGTGCCAAGGGATCCCCGGAAGAGAGAGTCCCTCCTGTTGGCACTAGAACAACTATTGCTCCAAGGAGTAATTATGGAGGTTCCCCTGGAAGAATGGGGGTTCGGGTTTTACTCAAACCTCTTTACAGTCCCGAAGCAAACGGGGACGGGAGGCCCATATTAATTCTAAAAGGGCTAAACAAATTCCTGTATATCAGGACTTTCCGATGGAGTCGGTCCGATCGGTGGCCACTGCCCTACAAGGGGAGGATTGGTTAGCCGCGATCGACATCAAAGATGCTTATTTGCACATTCCCATCTTTCCAGTCCACCAAAAATTTCTACGCTTTGCAGTAGAAGGGCGCCATTTTCAGTTCAGAGCCTTACCCTTCGGTCTGGCCACAGCACCACGAGTGTTTACAAAAATTCTGGCCCTTTATTGGCCAATCTAAGAACACAAGGTGTAATGATAATGGCATATCTAGATGACTTGTTGCTGATAGACCACTCAGTGAAAAAACTAGACGTGGTCGTTCACAAGACAATCAAGTATATGGAATCTCACGGTTGGATTATCAACCGAGACAAGTCAGCCCTAAAAACCAGTCAAAAGTCTGGAATACTTGGGGCTAAGGTTGGATTCAGGCCAGAGAAAAATATTCTTGCCTCGAGGAAAGGTGTTGTCTTTGAAAGATTTGATCCACTTAGTGGGTACAAAAAAGACAGCCGTCCATACGCCTGTGCATGAGGCTGCTGGGAAAAATGGTGGCATCATTCGAAGCAGTACCCTACGGTCAATTCCATTCAAGGAATTTGCAAGGGGCCATACTGTCAGCCTGGAACAAAAAAGTTCAGGCCCTAGACTTACAATGTCCTTGTCCCCTTCCGTTCGCAAGAGCCTCCGTTGGTGGTTGGTTCTCCAGAATCTGGAAAAAGGGAAATCCTTCAGTCCGATTTCTTGGAAGGTGGTCACTACAGATGCCAGCCTTATAGGCTGGGGAGCAGTACTGGAGTAATGGTCTCTCCAGGGCAGATGGTCGGATGCAGAAAAGGCCCTGCCCATCAATCTCTTAGAGATACGAGCAGCCCGGTATGCCCTAGTAGCATGGACATCCAAACTCCAAGGGTCCCCTGTCAGAATTCAATCAGACAATGCCACAGCAGTGGCATATATCAATCATCAGGGTGGCACCAGGAGTCGTGCAGCCCAGAGGGAAGTAAATTACATCCTGAAATGGGCAGAAAGATATGTCCCAGCCATATCTGCGGTATTCATTCCAGGAGTGGAGAATTGGAAGGCGGACTTTCTAAGTCGCCAGCAATTATGCCCAGGGGAATGGTCCCTTCACCCCGAGGTTTTCTGGACAATATGTCAGCGGTGGGGAACACCGGATGTAGATCTTCTAGCATCCAGATTCAACGCAAAGGTGGACAGGTTTGTCTCTCGGACAAGGGATCCCCTAGCTTGCGGCTCGGATGCCCTAGTGTTCCCTTGGGATCAGTTCAAGCTGATATATGCATTCCCACCGCCACAATGGTTACCTCGATTACTCCGCAGAATCAGGGTAGAAAAGAAACCAGTGATTCTGGTGGCTCCAGCGTGGTACGCGGAGATTGTAAAATGTCAGTGGGGAGTCCTTGGACCCTCCCACATCGTCCGGACCTGCTTTCGCAAGGACCGATATACCACCCTTCCTTACCAGCCCTAGGTTTGACGGCCTGGCTATTGAAGCCCACATTCTAAAAAAGAGAGGGCTCTCTAATCCTGTGGTACCTACCATGATCAATGCCAGGAAGCCGGTATCCAGGCAGATCTACTATAGAATCTGGAAGGCGTACATCGCGTGGTGTGAGGCCAAGAAATGGCATCCACATAAGTACGTAATAGGTAGGAGTCTGGACTTCCTAAAGTGGGCTGTAGATAGGAAGCTTGCCTTGAGTACTATCAAAGGTCAGTTTTCGGCCTTGTCAATATTTTTTCAAAGGCCCTTGGCTTCGCATTCACTAGTCAAAGCCTTTAGACAAGGAGTGATGCGTATTAGTCCTCCGGTTAATATTCCCATATGTCCATGGGATCTAAACCTGGTTCTGTCGGTTCTACAGAAACAACCATTTGAACCATTACAGCATAGTTCCTTGGTTCTTCTCACCAGGAAATTGTTTTTTCTAGTAGCCATTTGTTCGGCTAAAAGAGTGTCGGAATTAGCAGCTATGTCCTGTAAAGAGCCATATCTGGTTATCCATAAGGACAGAGTAGTGTTACGTCCTCATCCAGCCTTTCTTCCTAAGGTGGTATCAAGGTTTCATTTGAACCAAGATGTGGTTCTTCCTTCTTTTTTCCCCAAACCTAGTTCGGTAGAGGAAAATTTATTGCATTCTTTGGATGTAGTAAGAGCAGTTAAAGCTTATCTAAAAGCCACTGCTCAGATTCGCAGAACGGATACTTTGTTTATTCTGCCGAAAGGCCCCAGAAAGGGTCAGGCAGCGTCAAAATCTACTTTAGCCAAGTGGATTCGACAGGTCATAATGCAAGCCTGTGGCTTGAGAAGGAGACCGCCTCCGTTCAAAGTTAGGGCGCACTCCACGAGAGCAGTTGGAACTTCATGGGCAGTGCATCACCAGGCCTCCCTGGCTCAAATCTGTAAGGCCGCAACGTGGTCTTCAGTACACACGTTTTACTAGGTTCTACCAGGTGGACGTTAGAAGTCAGGAGGATGTCGCCTTTGGGCGCAGTGTGTTGCAGGCCGCAAAAGATCCTCATGTCTGATAGCGCTCAGCTTATGTATGGTGTATCCCCCCCCTCATTGGGCATTGCTTTAGGACATCCCACATAGTAATGACTATGCCGCTCTGTGTCCCGTGATGTACGAGAAAGAAAATAGGATTTTTATAACAGCTTACCTGTAAAATCCTTTTCTTGGAGTACATCACGGGACACAGAGTTCCCACCCCTCTTTGGGGACACTTATTGCTTTGCTACAAAACTGAGGTGCTCCCGGATGGGAGGGGCTTATATAGGGGAGGGTACTTCCGGTTTTGGAAGTTGCCAGTGCCAGCACCTGAAGGTATCTATATAACCCACATAGTAATGACTATGCCGCTCTGTGTCCCGTGATGTACTCCAAGAAAAGGATTTTACAGGTAAGCTGTTATAAAAAATCCTATTATCACAGACGAGGAGGAGGCACGGCTTTTGAATACTGGAATGGCCGCCGGTGTAGCAGTAAAATCCGTATCCCATGAAAATCTGCATCAGGTACGGGCACAGTGATTGAAGCATGGGCACAGTGAAGCACGGGCACAGTTCAATTCAACTAAGAGTAACCTCTAGGTTTTTTGTTGTTTTTTTAGCTAAATCCAAATACAGTATTAATAATTTGGATGTTTAACAATCTTTGTTGCACACTGATTTTGCAGTTAGAAAAAAGGGTTTGCCTTTGCAATTTTGTTTGTTGATGCACTTCAATTAATATAATAAAAAAAAATCGAATCGTAAATCGAGTTTTTTACAAAAAAAATCGCAGATTTTTTTTTTGGGGAAAATCGCCCAGCCCTAAAATCGCCCAGCCCTAATATATATATATATATATATATATATATATATATATATATATATATATATAATGTTTTAATTATTCAGAAAGCTAGCATTAACGTATTAACTTTAAATTTCCCATTATATTGGCATGAAGAGATTTTGGCTTTTGGAGGCAGGACAGACACCGCAAACTCCAGTGGGTTAATTGCACAAACTTGACTACTGGAGTGAAAAAGTTCCATATAAATGTTAATATGCATAAACCCTGTACACATTGCCCAATATTAATTGTCAGGCTTTTACTTCTAATAAAATTCCATGTAAAATCTTGTATCTTTCTAGGTATGCTGATATCATAGTACACAGACTTCTGGCTGTAGCAGTTGGGGCAGACTGTACGTACCCTGATCTAACAGACAAACAAAAAATGGCAGAGATCTGCAAAAATATTAATTTCAGGCACAAGATGGCTCAGTATTCGCAGAGAGCTTCTGTTGCATTTCACACTCAGGTATGGGAAGTCACAAGGTTTTCTGACTATGCAAAGTGACAATATTACACTGTATGTGGAAAAAGTCCAGGTTGACTTTCTGTAATCAATAAAGGGCATCTATGGTTTTGTGAAAACTGCTGCATAGGGAAGAGGACCGAAAAGCCAGCCAATGTTTTAAAGCTGACCTCAAGTGAAACAGCTATACGCAGTTCTCCTTCTGGACATGCTTATCCTGTGTTGCCACACTACTCAGAAAGTACCCCACTATAGAATACAATTACTTGCAGCTATGGTGGAGAACAGGGGAAAGAGAAACATTGCAAAACCGCAGACAAACATTCGTTTTACTGTGTGATGATTCGCCCCTTGCATCGGAGCAGAAACTGGATCAAATGCCGATCTCTGCATCTTATCTTAGCTCTATTTGAGGCGCAACAAACAGCCTTTTTGACAAAAGTAGATATATGTCTGCATCTATGTCACAATTTGCAGCTAATGGCCTTAGCCACGCCTCTCAAAATCTTTACTGAACTCTATCCAGTGAAAAGCGTTCACAATAAAGTGGTCTATTCCTGTGGTTGATCTGGTATTGCGGTCTCCATCTCGCTGTACTTATTGATTGAAGTTGTTCTTTCTTTCAAAGATTCTGCAGATAGAAAGTTTGATACGCTCTTTACTCTTGCAGGCTCAGCCCTGCAACCAGCTCTCACTGCAATTTCCGTATGCCAAACTCCAGCTAACTTTACTTGAGCAATAAGTAACCAAACTGTTAGGTTATCCTTTATCTTGATTGTGTGCCTAGTTTAACAATGTGATCACATCTTTTACTTTTCCTTTCTCCTGTTTAATGCAATTGTTTCTTATGCAGCTGTTCTTTAAAAAAAAAGGAATTGTCAATGAAGAAGGATACATCTTGTTTGTTCGGAAAAATGCAATTGTGGTATTGATCCCAAAGTTTGGTTTAGAAGGCACGGTCTTCTTTGATAACCAAGACAGAGTAAAGCCTAAGCTACTTTACAATGCTGAGGTAAGGACAACTGAAATTGATTTAGTCTTCAAACAAATCTTTACTATTTTTTAGTGCAGTTTACGTTGATACCTTGGAAGCAAGCCGCATAAAGCCCCAGTGCATTAAGCCCCGAAACATCTGCTACACCACATGCATTACAAAGGATACCATGTCACGAGTTATTGATGTGTTTTATGCTGGTCACTTGTTATCCAAAAAGATTTATGTAAATATTAAAAAGCTTCAAGTGGATTGATACAATATGTATTCTAATTACACAGTAATTTCACCCTCTTTCTGTCAAGGACACAAACAGCTGAGACCCAGTAGGGAATCAATTCTGTCACATCCCTGTATAATTCTTTACAACTCTTCACTGCTGTCCAGGATCTTGCAACAAAATCTTTTTCCAGTATTTGCATGGACGTTGGCTTTTAGCTTTTTCTTTTTTTCAATTTCACCAACCTGAAACAAAGCCAGTGCTGAAATATGCTGGTTACTATTTTGGATTTCCTTCTTCTAAAAATTGCCTGTCATGCTGTTCTAGTGAACTTCAGGGCCCATTCACACCTTTCCAGTGTGGTGCGTTGTGGCAATGTACACGATACATGCATTAGGGGTTTTTTCGTCTTCCTCTGGATTAACTGTGGGTATAGAATTGGGTATATGGGATTGTATGATATTTTTTATGGTTGAACTAGATGGACTTGTGTCTTTTTTCAACCTGACTATGTAGCACGTTGTAGTGCCATTTATTTTGAATGGCACCCCAATGTACGGATTTAACATAGTTCCAATGTGTATACCACAACACGTTGCTTAACAGTGCATTATGATGTGCTGTGATGCCAAGTATGTTCCACGTCTGTTTTATTTTGGGCTAGTCTTTAGTAGGGATGAGCTCCGGCGTGTTCGCATTGAACACGCGCAGAGCCCGCCAGGAAGTCGGCACCGCGCTGCGCTAATGACAGGCAGGGAGACATTTCCCGATGCTCGGCTGCAGAGATCGGGAAATGTCTCCCTGGCTGTGATTAGCGACTTCCTGGCGTTCTCTGCACATTTTCAATGCAAACACGCCGGAGCTCATCCCTAGTCTTTAGGTGGATTTGACTTGAATCTAATCTGTCCCGCAGAGGCTTTTGTTCTGAACCGCTGTTGACTCACCGACAGTCCCATTCACTTTAATGGGATGGCTGGTGATGCAGCAGTGACACAAGGTGAGGGACGTGGTGGCAGCAGGTGAGTGGATGCCCGCTAATAAGCGCTACCATGATGGATCTGAAATGACAGGTGCTCTGTAAATGTAAGGACTTATTCCTGCTAGTAGTTAGAATCTTTAATATTTGCAAACAAAATGAAGGTTTCCTATTAAGAATAATTAGTCAGATTAGTAAAACCGCTATATCAGAACCGATTTTGGGGTAATAGGTTAATCGCACATGGCTGGAAAACTACTCAAATTCTTTAATTAAAACAATAACATTATATTACATATTCTTTTATTTGCTTAACCACTTCAATAGCGGGCATTTTCACCCCCTTCCTGCCCAGACCAATTTTTAGTTTTCAGCGCTGTCGCATTTTGAATGACAAATTGCGCAGTCATGCAACACTGTACCCAAATTAAATTTTTATGTTTTTTTTTTCCCCCACAAATAGAGCTTTTGTTTGGTGGTATTTGGTCACCTCTGCGTTTTTTTTTTTTTTTGCGCTCTAAACAAAAGAGCGATAATTTTGAAAAAAACATAATATTTTTGACTTTTTTCTATAATGAATATCACAATTTTTTTCCTCACTTTAGGCCGATATGTATGCTTCTACATATTTTTGGTAAAACAAATCGCAATAAGCGTATATTGATTGGTTTGTGCAAAAGTAATAGCGTCTACAAAATGGGGAATAGATTTATGGCATTTTTATTTTTTTTACTAATAATGGCGGCGATCTGCGATTTTTATCGTGACTGACATTGCGGCGGACATATCGGACACTTTTGACACATTTTTGGGACCATTCACATTTATACAGCGATCAGTGCTATAAAAATACACTGATTACTGTGTGAATGTGACTGGCAGGGAAGGGGTTAACACTAGGAGGCGATCAAGGGGTTAATTGTGTGTCCTAGGGAGTGATTCTAACTGTAGGGGGCGGGGGCTCACAAGGGGAGGAGACCGATCGGTGTTCCTCTGTACTGGGAACACACCATCGGTCTCCTCTCACCTGACAGGACGTTGATCTGTGTGTTTACACACACAGATTCACGGTCCTGCTGTGTCCACAGGCAATCGCGGGTGCCCAGCGGACATATCGGGCGCCGGGCACGCGCACCAGGTCCCGAGTGACGCGTTGGGCGCACGCGCCCCTTAGACGGCCGGGAAGCCCAGGATGTCATATGACGCCCGCCCAGGATGGGAGATCCCTCCTGGGGACGTCATATGTACATGGGCAGGTAATGAAGTGGTTAAACATCAATGTTTAGTAACTGAAGTGCATAAACAAAATATCTTTAAAAAAACAAACAAAAGAACTTAAACTGAATATATCAGCTGGGTCAACATAAAAAAAAACGTCAGACATGGTCCTTTCATCACAGAACGTCTTCTCATGATGCGGTTTCATTTGGGCCACCGGGATTTGCATCTCTTTTGTTGCATTGCTTGCATTTTGCACACATACCTGCTTTACCCATAGGTAGAGGAACTTAATTAAAATATTCCCAAACTGGGTCTCTTTACCAGCCTGCTGCAATTTTGCTCCTCAAAGGAGGAATAAAGCACTTCATGCTATGTGCAGAAAGATCAAGCTGCTTAGAAGGTTTCGCTTTCATTTTTACTGCTTGCCCTTCCCCCTCACACTTAGAGCCCGGTACAGATGCATTTCTCTTCAAACAATCATACAGTTTGTAGTGTACATAAATTTGCAAAACCATGGGATAAGCCCCGAGTTTACCAGCTCGTGGGGATCTTAGACATATTTTGTATCTCATTTGTCTGTACCTAGATTATGGCTAGCATTAAATTTCTTACTTGGAATGTGAGGGGCGTTAGAGACAAAATTAAGCGCTCGGCGGCCCTCACTTAGCTCAAGAAACAGAGGGCTGATGTAATTGTACTGGTTGAGACTCATGTCGAGGGCAGTCTACAACTGCCACTCCGTAGTCCCTGGGTGGGGTGGGCCTTTCACTCCACCCATACGTCCCATGCTCGCGGAGTCTCAGTTCTGGTGGCCAAGTCGTTACACTTCGAACTCTGTGACGTTTGTACTGACCCAGAAGGTCGCTATGTATTCATTCATGCATGCTAAGCTGTATGGTGAACCATTCCTCATATTGGCATTTTATGTTCCACCCCCATTCGATACCAAGACTATTGTAGATGGCCTTGCCTATATGTCCCGTCACCCTACAGTTCAGGCTGTATGGCTGGGTGACTTTAATGAAACACTTAATCCATCCCTGGATAGGTTCAGACCCACTGATCCACAGGCACCTAGTCCCCAAGCCACCTTATTCTCTAGGATCCTTGCTTCCTTTAACCTGGCCGACACCTGGAGACACCTTTACCCCCTGACACAGGCATATTCCTGCTTTTCCTCTACACACAGCACCATGTCTCGCATTGATTATATACTGATCTCAAGACAGTTGTTACCCAGAGTGCAGGCTTTGGCCCGAGACTTCTCTCGGACCATTGCCCTTACTAGGTTTTGCTTACTGTTCCTGTTAACAAACCTCCCGGCTCCTGGCGTCTTAACCCCTTCTGGCTCACTTTGCTGCCAGAGGAGGATACACTCCCGACTGAGTTTGACCAGTACTTTACAGATAACGATCCCTCCGCATCCCCCTTAGCAGTTTGGGAAACATTCAAAATGCATGCTCGTTCACTCCTTAAGCATAAGATTAACAAAATAAAGGAAGTATCGGCTGATACTTTTGAAAAGGCTGAGGTTGAATTAGATGCAGCGGAACGCAGATTTGTGGGTGACCCTTCCCCTGCCCAGGCAGACCTTATTAAATTGCAGGCCCGAGTAGTTAGTCAGCTGCATTATGAAAAGTCCCGTCGCAAGCTGTTCTTCTCCAAACAAAAGCTCTTTGAGCATGGAGAAAGGGCTGGCAGGCTATTGGCCTATATGGTTCATAGAGAAGATAGACCCCCTGTAGTGATTTCATTGCATGGCCGGGAGGGTGGGCGCATAACAGATCCCCCAAGTGTCGCTGAGCGATTTCCGGATTTCTTTGTAGACCTTTACACTTTTAGGACTCCCCCTGACGGAGAGGCGATGCATGATTTTTTGGCGGGCATCTCGTTTCCTAGATTGACTGAAGAGCAAGTGACCCTGCTAGAAGAACCAATTAAAGTACAGGAAATCACTGGGGCTATAGAGGGATTTGCCACGTCCAGAGCCCCAGGTTCAGATGGTCTGCCCATTGAGTTCTATGCGCAGTTTAGTGAAATACTTACTCCAAAGCTCCTCACCCTATACAACTACTTATTTGATAATCAGGTGTTGCCCCCATCCATGAGAGAGGCCATAATAGTACTAATCCCCAAACCGGGGAAGGATCCGGGATATCCGGAATCTTATAGGCCCATCTTCCTCCTGCAAGTAGATATTAAGATTCTTGCTAAAATCCTTGCCAATCGGTTGAATCAAGTTATTCTATCACTGATACATACTGATCAGGCGGGTTTCATGCCTGGCCGTAACACCTTGTTTAATCTCAGAAAGCTGTTTATCAATCTCCAGGCCTCACATGACAATGTTGGAGAACGCGTGGTGGTGACACTTGACACCGCCAAGGCGTTTGACTCTGTGGAATGGAGATACCTATGGGCTTGCCTAGAGCACTATGGTTTTGGCACCAGGTTCATCACGTGGGTCCGTCTCCTATACCAGGATCCCACTGCCAGAGTGATAGCGAATGGCTGGCCCTCTGACTCATTCGGACCCACCAGAGGCACCCGTCAGGGGTGTCCTCTTTCTCCTTTGCTATACGCCCTTGCGGCGGAACCATTGGCCATTTCCATTCGGGAGAATCCTGACATACGTGGACTGACCTGTGGTGGACTGGTGGAAAAAATCTGTATGTACGCGGACGACACCCTTTTATACCTGCCCGATTCTGGCCCCTCCCTACGACACGCGCTTGATACAATCGAACACTTTGGGACCTTCTCGGGCTTAAAAATTAATTGGGGCAAATCCCAGATCCTTCCTATTGACCCCTCTGCGCCCTCTCGGATACAGTCGGAGCTCCCTTTACTTTGGGTGAGTGCTGTGAAATATCTGGGAGTTCAGATCACTAGGTCGCCGTCAGATTACATTGCCCTCAATATAGAACCCCTCTACTCCCTAGTGAAGGACAAAATACAAATATGGTCACGATTGCCTCTTGGAGTATGGGGCAGAATAAACTTGATAAAAATGGTATTGCTCCCCAAAATGTTGTATGTACTTTGGCATTCCCCGGTATACATTCCCCTCAAATATTTAAAATGTTTTGATTCCTTACTCAAGCCCTTTGTGTGGGGTAGGAGCAGACACAAGTTGGCCTGGCGGACCCTTAAGAATCCCACAGATTTGGGGGGAACTGCCATGCCCGACCTGCATCTCTATTACATTGCATCACAGCTCTCCCAGCTATTCCATGTTGATAAAACTGACAGGGACAGGTTCGTGGCCCTATTCTGCCCTCGCTTAACGCAACATACACGGGACACTATTGCTACAATTGCACTGGGAGTGCGAGGCACAAGCTCTGCACAGGCCAAATCTACTCTATACCACAATAGGAAAATCTGGGACATTGCTATGAATAAGCTGACCATAGACCCATTCAATGACTACACTCCCCTCTGGCACAATAGTCACCTGTATAAACTCTCCCGGATCCCTGGCCCTGAACTGTGGTGCTCTCGGGGGGGTAATCTACCTCTCACATGTCATCGTGGACGGCGACGTTAAATTTTTCCCTGCTCTCCGAGATGAGTTTACGCTCCCCAACAGCATGTATTTTCGATATATCCAAGCCCATCATGCCCTCATCGCACAATTTCAGGGGACACTGCCGCAGTCCTCCCCTAACTCCGTTATGGCCGTAGTCAAGGGCACAGACCCTCAAAAACTCATCTCCTACTTTTACAATATGCTGCTTATACCTTCATCCACGAAAATAGCCTATGCTCTTAAACCCCGTTGGGAGAGGGAGGTGGGGGATCTTGGGGATGAGGAGTGGAGTGAGGCTCTAGATACCTGTAAGGAGGTTTCCCCAAAACTCTCGGATAGGCTTACCCAAATATACATTCTGCATAGGTCTTGCCTCACCCCGCTCCGAGTGTCCAGATTCAAGAGGGACTATCCCAGTTCCTGCCCCATGTGTACGCGGGAACTGGGCACATTCTTCCATTTACTCTGGACCTGTCCTGTGGTCCAGGGTTTCTGGAAGCAAATAGTTTATTTTCTCCACGATGACATGGGCTCACCTCTCAAGCTGAACCCACAGTCGTGTTTACTGGGGATCTACCCTGGCCCCCGAACTTGATAAGTTCACAAAAACGTTTCTCCAGGAGACACTTTTCTCAGCGAGGAAATTGATTGCGAGAAAATGGATGAGACCATCCCCTCCGACCATGGCTGAATGGAAATCTGACGTTAATGGTGCTCTTTCGTACCGTAAATTTATGTACATTAATAGAGGGTGCCCGGCTAAGTATAATAAAGTCTGGGATCGATGGCTGGGTGTTTCTGACACTCTCTCTTAATGGTTCTTGATATACCCCTCAGACATGTATGTGATTTTCTTTTCACTTTACTGTACTCCAGTTTGCCATGTATGTGCTCATGTTGTTGATCTGCATGTCCATTTTGTATGTACATATTGCCGAATAAAAACCTTTTGGATTAAAAAAAAAAAAAAAACATGGGATTAAGGCATATTCCTGAAGTTTGTTTTATCTCATGGTTGCTGTGAAATTGTGTGAATGCATCAATGTATTGGATGTTATCTCAGCTTGCAGATCTTGGATTCATTGAATGAGTTTACCAAAAATGTAAATATTGCAGAATATACAGCCTCATAACTAAGCTCCATTTCATGCTGAATAAACTAAATTAATAATGTATCCTAAACGGAAAACTATTTTTAGATAGATTTTTACTCCAAAAGCATTATATTTAAAATAAATGTAAAAAAAATCTGATTTAAATCCATAAATCTGATTTATTTATTTTTTGATTAAAAAAATAAATAAAAATGTTTTATCCACCCTGTAATATGGTTACCATAGACAAAAATGTCATGCTTATTGCCTTCCAATTTTTTTATCCCATATATTTTGGCTGCTCTGATGCTTTCCTGCTGTTCTGAAGTCACCTAGATTTCCAGTCATAATGTTGCGTTAAAATTAGCAGCTCAGTAACTGACTGTCAATTATGATACCTCTAACATGTCTGGCATTCTTATGTGTTATATTACTTCCTAGGGACCCCTGCGTGGGTCCTTTTTGTGGTACTAGAGCCAGATTTTGGCTGTGCTAATGTACATTGTATTTGTTTTTGTTTATTTCGGGAAAATAAAAAGATAAATAAAAAATTAGCAGCTCAGTAGTGTGCAGCTTTCTTTGCTACTTAAGAGCTCTGTTTCATTCTAATTAGTTTCTTGATGTACACAAGCAATGTTGGGTCCATAATGCTTCTTTAAAGAGGAGCTCCAGGCTCCTTTAGAAAAAATTAAGTCAGCAACTACAAATACTGTAGCTGCTGACTTTTAATATTAGGACACTTACCTGTCCAGGGTTCCCGCGATGTTGGCACCCTGGCCGATTTTTCCATGGGCTCTCGGGTGCTGTCATCGCAATTGCTCTACAGGGAAACTGGCAGTGAAGCCTTGCGGCTTCACAGCTGGTTCCCTACTGTGCATGCCCAAAGCGTGCTGCGATTTTTTCAATGGCCCTGAAAGGTGCCATTTTTTGGGTGGAGTTCCACTTTAAGTTGGTTATGTAGGCAATACTATGCACTATAGTAAAATGATAATGAATTTAGCTACTTGAAATTGCAGTACTACTAAGGGAAACGAGTACACTTTTTTAACCATTTTTAAAAGTGCATTCATAGTAGGGGAAAGCTGGCCATAAAGGAAACGCATAAAATTAATCACTTTCTGCCTGTTCAAAAAAAGAAAAGGGGGGTGTGGGTGTCGAGCACAAAACCAGTCACCCTGCCCAAGGACAGAGAACAGCAGAGAGCAGTTTTTTCCATAGGGAACAGAGGCAAAGTGCAGAAGTTGTTTTGTGCCATCTTATGTGTATACATCTGCAATAAATACACAATGGACGCCAAGATTCAAGTTAGATACGTTTCTTTTTTTTCTTTTTTATTAAGGTAATATTTGTTTAGCAGGGATTTCAGCTGTAAAGTTAAAGCATCCCCTAATGAAAGGGTGCTTCAGAAAAGAGTTTTAGTTAAAGAGATTAATAGCAGGCACCCTGTAATCCCTTCTCTTTGACATTATTTAAAAATAATAATTAAAAAGCAATTATAGTGTTACTTTTAAATCATTGTTTTGCTTGTCCAATTCTACATAAGCATATGAGTTTTGCTGATTATCTAGCCCTGGAGGGATAAAGCCTTTGGTAACAATTTTAATAGTGCTGTTGTCCTTGTTGAATTTATTGTATGCCCTCATATCCAGTCGACATCTTCCTTTTATAATTCCGCACTTGTCAAATATTATATTTATGTTGGCTTCTAATTTATTTTTTAAGATTCCTTATCTGACTGTGGAAAGCACCACCTTCTATATGTTCGACAAAGTAAAAGTAACAATTTCTTTGGACGCTTCAAACATTCAGCACCAGAAAATACGGATGCTTCTCGTGGAGCCTGAGGTAGAAACTGTCTCTTGTTTGTTTTTCCATTATTGTTTTATTTCCTATTGTACTTAATATGCTTAGAATAAATTATTGTTTTTTCTGTAAAGTGCTATATTAGTGTTAAAGCGGAACTCCAGCTATCTTTGCAACTGCTAGGTAATTTAAAAAAATGCTAACCTGGAGTTCCGCTTTAATAAAATGATTAAAAGTAAACTCTAGGCAGATACAAAGCTGCATTCATTTGTATCTTTGTTCTTTAATACATCACTAGATATATTTTTAATGCAGTGTAAGTACCTGAAGGTGACTTTGTGTATCAGCCTCTTGCAGTCTATTTTACAGAAGATCTCCAACTTGGGGGGGGGGGGGGGGGGGTCAGCATGAAGAGCCAATCAACTGTGCAGCAGTGCTTACTTATAGTATGTGCTAATCAGTAGTGTATTTAGGTTTTGTGCTGCCCTAGGCCTGACTAAACTCGTGCACCCCTACTTTAAATATGACACACCCCTTGCTGTTTAAGACCCGCCCTGAAATTTTCGAGTGGGGACACTAGTTTTGAGGGCCTGGGGGGGGGGCAGCAATGGATTCCCTTAATTTTCATAGATTTCCTCTCACTTCCTGTTTGGCTATGGGGAAGGAAGTGAAGGGAAATCTCCGCAATGGGACAGGGATAGTAAAAAATAAACTGACAGGGGCTATAACCCTCCCTTACTCTATCCAAAATGAAAAAAAAAAAAGTGTTGCCTATAGTTCTACTTTAAGCACAATCTTCTGATTAATTTTATGGAGAGGACTAAGATATGACCATGCCAATGGTGCAGTAGGAAACATATAGCACAGTGAGTAAGGTTTGTGGTCCAGGATGATAGGACAGTCAAAATTAGAAGCGGCACCCCTCCCCACCCCCCAAACAGTTGCGGAATGCCGGCCGCCCGCATACCGGAAGCAGTGTGGCCGCTTTATGGAGGAGCTAGACTAATTTGCCTTTCAGCCCAGTCTGCCCCATAAGACTGGCGCTACACTAATAGTGTAGCGCAAGCCGGCGGGGACTCTTTCCGTGCTGACCCCCTGCGAAGTGGTGCCATAGGCCTGGGCCTTGTTGGCCTAGGCCAGGATACAGCGTTGGTGCTAATATAGAACATGATGATTGTAACGGCACCCCAAATATCAAGGAGTAAAACGCCGTTTACGATGTTCCCTCTCCTAGACACACATCCACTCGCTACCAATATCCACAGCCAAACGACCCTTTCCCATAGGACCCGATCCCCTTAGAAGGATGAGACGCACTCTGTCGTCTTCTGTAATAGGAATACTTTATTATTGAGAAACATTGTAACTTTATACACAATTCAATCCACATGATTTAACATGAACAAGGGCCCAGCTCCACCCACACATCCCAAGACTCAACACCTCATCCTGACGTCTGCTAGGCTTCAAAAGATCCCACACAATACACATCTTCTCACAAAGGGTTGGCAGCCAGTCTGTCTGGCACTTTACAATACACACAAGGACAGACTTAATGAACAATAGAATGCAAAACATCTTAATTCCTCAAGGCAATGATTACATAACCCCCACACACAGTATACATCCAATCTATATACAAAGTATATACAGCCTTGAATATGACTATCACAGACCATATCGGGGGTTTCTTTTATTCACCCTGTGTCCAAAGTGACCCCACTGTCACACATCTCCCCTTTCGGCAGGGGACTAACAGAGGAGGGGACCCCAGACGGGTCTACTCCGAAGTTAGTCCATAGGTCCATTCTTCCGATGTCTGGATAACCCATCAACATTGCCATTTTGCTTACCGGGTCAGTAGCGGATGGTGCAAATGTAAGGTTGCAGGACGAATAATGGAATTCAGTTCTGGAACCGTCACTTGCTTTGCTCTCTCAATGGCTCCCAAAACTTGTTGCTGGTGCTCTTGGGAAAGATAAGGCAAAACCTGGGCGCAAATCCCATTTAACCTTTTGACAATTTCAGCCTGTTTGTGCATTTCAATGTTCAAGCCATGGGACATCTCATAATACATGACGTAGTGTCGTTGCATCTCTGATTTCTCACTGGCCAACTTGTCACATTCCAATTTTAGACTGTGATATTGTGCCTGATCTAAGGTACATGTCGGGGAAGACAATCTTACCCCGTTCTCAGCCGCAATCAGGCCGGTTCCAGCAGCATGGGTCTGGGCACAGGTAGTCACTGGGTTGGCTTCAGCGGGGCCCATCGGGGCGTAAGCAGAAACGAGGGGGCCAAATCATTCCCCAGTAGTACATCTGCTGGCAAATCCTTCATCACCCCCACATTCACGTGTCCCGAACCAACCCCCCAATCCAGGTGAACCCGGGCAACGGGTAACCGGAAGATGGTACCTCCCGCTACTCTTAAGGCTACAGTGTCTCCGGTGTGTTGGCTCTCTGGGATGAGGTTCTTCTGTAGTAGGGTCATGGTGGCACCAGAATCACGTAGGCCATTGGCTACCTTTCCATTGACCCAGACAGTCTGCCTGTGTTGCTGCCGGTTGTCCCGGTTAGCTGCTTGTATTGGATCAGCCTCGTGCAGGACGCCCCAATGTTCCTCCCCCTTAACGCAGTGGGCCACAGGCATGGGTGTGCGGGGGCTCCTCCCCCTTGCTGACTGTCTCCATGACTGGGACTGGATGGCTGGATTCAACGGACAGTCTGGCTTTTTGTGCCCTAGCTGTTTACATCCGAAACACCTGATGGGTTGTGCGTAGTCCTGGGAGTTGAACCTAGGCTGATGAGGATAAGTGGCCGCTGGAGGTGATGCTGAAGTTGGGTTAGAGGCTGGTAAACTGGGCCGAGATAGTGGATAGCGCTCGCTTCCGCCTGACCTTCGAGAGTCCAGATATTCATCGGCAAAAGTAGCCGCTTGCTGTACAGTCCGTGGTCGCTTATCTCGCACCCAATCCCGTAATACCGGAGGGGTGTGGTTAAAGAACTGTTCTAAGAGTACTAGCTGGGTGATGTCCTCTATGGTATGAGCGTGGCTTCCCTGGAACCAGCCCTTAAGGTCTCGCTGCAGACGATGTGCCCACTCCACGTATGTTATGTGGGTTTGTTTCCGGGATTCTCGAAACTTAATCCGGCTGGTTTCGGGTGTAATGGCAAATCGGGCTAGCAGAGCTTCTTTTACCCGGTCATAGTCTTTAGCATCCTCATCCTCCAGGGCCCGATACGCATCCGCCGCTCTGCCCATTAAATTACTTGCCAGTAAGGCGACCCAATCTGGGGCCCGCACTTCATGTATCTGGCATAGTCTCTCAAAGTCCTGCAGGAACGCTTCAATTGCCTCCTCTCCTTCCTTAAATAGTTTTAACGCCCGAAAGGGCAACTTACGGACAGGCGCTGCATCTTTAGGTGTTGTCTCCAATTGCCGTATTTCTGCCATTCTCCGCTCATGTTGCCGCTCTAGTTCTCTCTCTTGTCGCTCATCCTGCAGCTGGATGTCTCTAATGGCATTCTGTATGGCGGTCTCTGATGGGTTAGCACCATATAATGCCACCCGCTGTCGAACTCGTTGCTGAAACAAGTCTTCAACTGACCGGGGTCCTGCATCACCTTGCCTCTGATCCATCTCGGTTAGTTCCCTGATCAAGGTGTCCTTGTTCTTTGTCCCACTGGTCCCTCCACGGCTCTCAAGTAAGTCTTTCAGTGTGGCTTTCCTGCAGGCTGCATAGCTGGTCATTCACTGTGGTGGTTTGAAGTGTCCCAGTAACTGGAGGGAAGATCCCACTGCTGCCACCAATGTAACGGCACCCCAAATATCAAGGAGTAAAACGCCGTTTACGATGTTCCCTCTCCTAGACACACATCCACTCGCTACCAATATCCACAGCCAAATGACCCTTTCCCATAGGACCCGATCCCCTTAGGACGAGACGCACTCTGTCTTCTTCTGTAATAGGAATACTTTATTATTGAGAAACATTGTAACTTTATACACAATTCAATCCACATGATTTAACATGAACAAGGGCCCAGCTCCACCCACACATCCCAAGACTCAACACCTCATCCTGACGTCTGCTAGGCTTCAAAAGATCCCACACAATACACATCTTCTCACAAAGGGTTGGCAGCCAGTCTGCCTGGCACTTTACAATACACACAAGGACAGACTTAATGAACAATAGAATGCAAAACACCTTAATTCCTCACAGCAATGATTACATAACCCCCACACACAGTATACATCCAATCTATATACAAAGTATATACAGCCTTGAATATGACTATCACAGACCATATCGGGGGTTTCTTTTATTCACCCTGTGTCCAAAGTGACCCCACTGTCACAATGATGATATGAGGGGAGAACACAGTGACAGAATTGGCTCATCAGTCCATTCTTCCTCTTTTCACTGTCTGCTCAGTTTTTTTGTAAGTGTTTACTTAACTGCAGCATAGACAAAATTGGATCCCCTACCAGACAGGACTGTACTGTTTAGTAGAGCTGTGTAAATCTCAGGACTGGATGGTCAGAAATACCAATTCTTGGGCAGCTAAATACACAGATCTATTCCATCTGGATTTTTGGAAGGCAATATTTTTTTTAGGTTATCCAGTGAGCTGCGGTTTACAACATTATAGAAAGGTTGTGCATCCTTTAATACAAACTTAATCCTCTTTTTATTAATTTAACCCGGGGGATGCACTGTGCATATAGTATGACAGATGCTAACTCTGTGTAAGCAAGAAAAGTTCTCCTCCTGTGTTCAAAACAGGCTGAATGGAAAGTGCAGAGCTCCCCTACTACTAATACAGCATCGCTGGAGACAGAACAGCATTACTGCAGACATGTCCATGTATCAGCCCACAGACCCAGTTAGCGCCCTACCCCTACTTCCCAGCTGCAGCTATCACTACAGGGACAGCAATCACTAAAGTTTCTTTCAGTAGATATGAGAGAAGGAAGTGATGAATGTAAATGTTCAAGATACTATAAACACCCTGCTCACCCACTGTTCTGCACCATTTTGATTGTAGCGGATTAGTCTTCTCCATAGATATGTATTTGTCTTCCTGAAAAAAGTCAGAGTGTAACTTCTATCTTACACTTTAAGTGATTGTAAAGGCTTTTTTTTTTTTTTTTTAAATAACAAACATGTTATACTTACCTCCTCTGTGCAGTTGGTTTTGCACAGAGCAGCCCCGATCCTCCTCTTCTCGGGTCCCTCTTTGCTGCTCCTAGCCCCTTCCTCCTTTGAGTGTGCCTCAGCCAGTAGCTTGATACAGGGGGCACCCAAGAATCAAAGCTCCGTGTATCCATTCAGACACAGAGCCCGACCTGACCCCGCCCCTCTCTCCCTTGATTGGCTGACTGACTTTAATTGACAGCCGCAGGAGCCAATGGCACAGCTGCTCTGTCTCAGCCAATCAGGAGGAGTGTCCTGGATGGCTGAGGGGATCGTGGACATCGCTGGAGAGAGAAGGAGCTCAGGTAGGCAATTAGTGGGGTAATGGGGAGGGTGGTACACGTAGAAGATTTTTTTATCTTAATGCATAGAATGTATTCAGATAAAAAACCTTCTGCCTTTACAACCCATTTAACCTCCCTCAGATCTGTTACAAGAAACCCTATGGAGTCCTCTTTTTCTTAAATGCGTGTCATGGCTTTTAAAATGTACCATCTAACATGTGGCCTCCTTTTTATCAGTGTCTACATGGAAACGTAATAAAGTAAAATGATTGATTTTTTTTTTTATGGTCTTCCCCTCCCAAGTTATGGCTCTCTCCAAACACTTGCCACATTATTTGTTTCTGTTCAGCCAACTTTTCAGAGTAAATCACACACAAGAAGTAGTTGGTGCTTCTCAGCATATGTATTCTTTTTAGTTGGATGGCCTGTTTTTCCAGCATTCTTAGTGTCAGTACTAGTTTTTGGAGCATCCCTCCAAAGACCTGGTTAGATGAATCTACAAGAAAGGTGCGCCATCCTGTCTAGTTTTATTAAATTCATTCTACACCTCCAGCTTGTATTGTGGAATGTTTGATTGTTCCTAGAGAATGTGCTTCTTATAAACTCTCTTCTTTTATAATAGATTCCTGGTGTTTCCATAAGTGAGAGGGACCAAAAAAACACCAATGGAGAGCCAGTAACCAAGAAGAGCAAGCGGGCAAAATAGAATTGTTCAAAACCTCCCTGGGAGCACTACAGGTGGACATTTAAAACAATTATTCCACATTGGTCACTGGTGACAAGTTCCTAGTCCCTATGTTTCAATTATCTATTTATCTTCTGTTTTCTGCTTTTAGGAAAGGCCCTTTAATATATACCATCAGATATTCAGGAATATTGTTCACTTGAAGATCCAACACAGTCTTGACATGTCCCTAATGATTCACATAAGTTGAGTAGTTTAATAATTTTGCTATATTCCCCTGGACCATGACATTGGTTAAAGATTTGTCCCATTAGTGCCTTGCCTTGGTGAAGTTTTCATGAGCATGGCCCATCTATTAAAAATGTTTTACATTACACAATTATTGTAACTTACCTTCACCTTCTGCAAGGTTTTGTACAAAATGTTGAACATTCTTGAAAAGAACACGTTTATAAAATGAGAATATATACATATTACATGGCAGAGAGGTTTTATGTACTTTTACTGTGATTGGTTTACATAACTTTTTAGTTTTCTGTTATTAACTGTTTACTCACTGCAGGCTGTTTATGGCTTTATCTGTGATGTTGTTTTAAACATGAATTTGATATTTTTCTAATTGCCCAAAATCCAACAAAAACATACTTTCAAGGACACACAGTTGTAAAGTGCAAACCTGTATTATTTGAAATGCATAAAGATTGTGTTTAACCTAGAGTCTGCACTTGTGTTTTTATTCATCCTATGTGTACTATATTAGTCTACTCTAAACTGCTCACTGCCAGAACTAGACCTCCCTATAAGTTAATCTAGCTTTCTGTAAACAAAGTACATTGCCTAATATTCAGGTATTAAAACAATTAAAGTGCAACTCCGGGCATAACCTTTTCTTTCTCGTACATCACGGGACACAGAGCGACATAGTCATTACTAATGGGTTATATAGATACCGTCAGGTGCTGGCACTGGCAACTTCCAAAACCGGAAGTACCCTCCCCTATATAAGCCCCTCCCACCAGGGAGCACCTCAGTTTTTTTGCCAGTGTCTAAGGTGTTGGCCAAGAAGAAACATGTGTTTTTCACTGAGCTTGCGTACAGGTTCTTTTGGGCCTCAGTAAGCTATTCCGGATCCGACCAAAAAAGCTTCATAGCTAAACGGTCGGTACCCGGGCCTTGCAGAGAAGAGCAAGGTTTTGCCTGTAATGCTTCTCTTAGGAGAGCTGGACCCTGGGATACAGAGCTCTGGTCATACCCACGACCAAGATGTTTTCTGTGCAGGGTGCTATACAGGTCCAGGGGAGTGGAATCCTTGGGAACCCGGTCCCTGAAGGTTTGATTACAATGCCTGCCGTGATAGGTGAAGTTTGGGCTTTTGTGGACCAAACAAAGTCCTGCGGCGGGGAACAGGTAAGTGGGGGCCCCCAGGAACTTGGTTCTATTGGGGGACCCCCAAGCCTAATTTGTCTTTCTGTCTGTTACCTAATGGTATTCCCGCAAAATTCTGTGCATGCCTGTAACTACTAAAAAAATGTAATAATTTTTAATGGTGGTCAAGAAAAAAAAAAAATTTTTTTTTTTTTTTCTTTTTTTTTTTTTTTTCCAAAAACAGTTTATTGAAATGTAAAAAGCATTTACAGATATCTTGAACAATAGTAGTACAATAAGGTATTAATACAACCACAAAACATGGATGAATAACATGTGTCACATACAATTCAACTTGCGGGTAGTGAAAATGAAATGGCTATGTGCATCCTTCATGAACTAGGCCGTGTTGGGGTGGGCTACCTTAATTCAAGGTAGTTGTGGGGTCTAGTCAAAGTCCACTACCATTGACGGGGATAGATCTTGTTGGTAGGTTAGAGCTAGGTAGGTTCACGGATGCCGTTATGGACTTTTGGTCTGTGTGGGAGGGAAAGGCCAACAGGTGCAATATGGCAGAAAGGGAGGGAAGGAGCTATAAACAGGTTTATTTCGTTGAGAGTGTATGAATGCGGGAGTGTAGGCTGGAGCTATGTTAGTGGTTGTATTGTACAGAAGCTTGTGGATGAGAAAGTAGGAGGGGGTAAGTGGTGGAAGGAGAAGGGGTGGGGTGGGGATCGAGGGGAGGGGAGTGAGGCAGGAAGGGATGGCGTTGGCAGGGGGTCCGTCTCTGACTTCCCCGACCCCTTGGGGTGTTCAAGGGGCGTGTTATGAGAAACTAGGGGCGGATCTGTATAGGGGGAGATATAGGAGGAGAGAGGTGTCTTTGTAAGGTTTAGGGTTAAGGGGAGATCCTGGCACGTCGTAGATTTTTAATGACAATTCTCAGAGGAGTAATTTATCCTTTGTCAGGGTTCAGGGAGTTTGCAAATTCTGGAGTCGTTTTATAGTGTAACCAGCAGGCCCATTTTTTACTAAATGATGACGGAGTCTCTCTTGCAATATGTATAAGATTTTCCATTTCCTCAATTTTGCATATTCTGTTAAACCATTCTTTTATGGTTGGTTGGTGAGTCGATTTCCAGTGTATAGGGATACACTGCTTTGCCGCATTGATCATGTGCATTGCTAGGGATTTGTGATAGGAATTGTGCGACAGGGGTGAATGGTGTAGAAGGAATTGAGAAGGGGAAAGGTCCAAATGATATGAGGTGACTCGAGAGGTTATATGGCATACCTTTTCCCAGAAGTCTTTTAGAGATGGACAGGACCACCAGATATGGAGAAGGGTTCCCCTTTCCCGGAGACATCTCTAGCAAACCTCTGGGATTGTGGGATTATATTTATGCAGAAGGGTGGGCGTGCGGTACCATCTAGATTGGATCTTAAAGCCGTTTTCCTGGGTCGACACATTCGTCGACCCTTTATGTATGTTGAGGAAAATTAGTTCCCATTGTTCCGCTGAAAGAGATACCGAGAGGTCTGACTCCCAGTTCTTACAGGCTAAGGTCTCGTTAGCTTTCATCTCGGCGAAGAGGAGTTCATGTGTGGTAGAAACTAGATGAGATTGGGGTGTCGTTTGGATACATAGCTTTTCGAAAGGGGTGAGTTCTCTGGAGCATTGTATATTCTTGTTAAGGGAATTTAGAAAATGAGCAATTAAAATATATGTCCAAGGGGGAATGGGTGGCTTGTTTAGTTGGGAGGAGAGTTGGGATGTAGACAATAGTTTGCCCCGGAGGAAGAACTGATGTGATCTAATTGGGCTCTGTGTCCAGTTATCGGTAAGAAACTTTGCGTGCATACCTGGTGGGAACCCAGGGTTCATTTTTACAGGTGTCAGTGGGCCGGGAATCGAAGATATGGGTGATCGGTAGCAAAGCTTTTTGAAGCATTGCAAGGTTGGGCCTATAAGTGGGTGTACGTGTAATTCAGAGGGGACGTGGGGTGAGAGTAACCATGGGAGAGACTCCAAAGGGAGAGCAGAAAAAGATGCTTCTAGGGAAACCCAATCTTTGTGGAGAGATTGAGTATTCCAGTCCACTATCCTGGTAAGGTGTGTAGCAGTGTAATAATTGAGAAGGTTGGGGAGGCCTATGCCCCCAAGTCTTTTAGGTCGGGTGAGCTGCGTAAAGCTGATTCTGGGTCTACGGTTCCCCCATAAGAATTTAGTGCATATGTTTCTATAAGATTTAAAAAAGGCCGGAGGTATATGTATAGGGATCGCCTGCAATATATAGAGTATTCTCGGGAGGGCATTCATTTTGAGGATCGCCGCTCTGCCAAACCAAGAGAAAAGCGGTTTGTTCCATGTTTCAAGATCAGAGGATATTCTGTGTAGGATAGGAACATGGTTTTTAGCGTAGAGGTTTGAGAGTTTGGAAGGGAGTTGTATCCCTAGGTATGTGATGGAATCATGTTTCCATTGGAACGGGAAGTTAGCCTTACATTGATCAACTATGTGTTGAGGTAATGTTATATTAAGGGCAAAGGATTTCGAGAAATTAATTTTAAGGTGGGAGAGGAACTGAAATTGTTTAAATTCAGAAAGAAGGTTTGGTAGGGAGATCAGTGGGTTCGACAGGAACAACAAAATATCGTCTGCGAAAGCAGCGTATTTATATTCTCTTTTGGAGGAACTTATACCTTGGATATCTGGGTTGTATGTCAGTTTACGGAGGAATGGTTCAAGTGTGAGTACAAAGAGGATGGGGGACAGGGGGCAGCCCTGTCTTGTGCCATTTCCGATGGGAAAGGCGTCCGACAGAGTATTGTTGACCCGTACCTTAGCAGATGGTCCCGTGTATAGTGACAGGATTAGGCCTAACATATATGGGCCCAATCCTATGGCCCTCAGAACCGCTGTCATATAGTCCCAAGCTACTCTGTCGAACGCCTTCTCCGCATCGAGTGACAAAAACAGGCCTTTTTGGGTTGTCTGTGTCATAAGGTGGTGTAAGTTTATTGCTTTAACAGTGTTGTCCCTGGCTTCACGTCCAGGGATAAAGCCGGTCTGGTCATGAGAGATTAAGGAAGGGAGAAGCGGTAAGAGTCTGTTTGCCAAAATCTTAGAAAAGATTTTGACATCTACATTCAATAATGAGATTGGTCTATAATTTCCCGTTTGGGTGGGGTCCTTATCTTCTTTGGGGATAACAACGATATGTGCTTCTAACATTTCGCTTTTGAAAGGATTTGTGGGAGAGAGTGTATTGAAGGCGTCAAGGAAGGGTTGTTGAAGAAGGTCTGAGAATGTCTTGAAATATACGGCGGAAAGACCATCAGGTCCCGGGCTCTTACCAGGCTTAAGTTGTTTTAAAGCTTTTTTCCATTCCTGAATAGAGATCGGGGATTCCAGAATCGTGGTGGTGTCAGTGGGGAGCTTTCCTGGAGCAAATTGGTCTAAGAACGAGTTAATATCATTAGGTCTGTCATTCGATAAGGTAGTAGGGGGTTCGGATTTATCTAGATTATATAGGGACGAGTAGTACTTCTCAAACTCTCTGGCTATGTCATTGTTATTCGTGAGAGTCTTACCCGTGGGGGATTGTATGTGGTGTATCGTATTAGCAGCCCTTTTCTTGCGTAAGGCTTGAGCAAGAAGATGGCCACTTTTGTTGCCGAATTCGTAAAAAAGTTTCTGAGATAGAGTGTATTTCTTCCTGAGGTGATGGCCCAATTCTTCCTGAATGAGTGTACGAGTCTCTAGTAGTTCTACGAGGGTTTGCTGGGCCAGGTTTCGTTTGTGTAGTGCTTCTAGTTTATTAAGTTTGGAAAAGAGATCAGCCAGTTTGGCCCGTTTTTCCTTTCTAATTGCGGCCCCCAGGGAAATCAATTTCCCTCGGACAACACATTTGTGAGCCGCCCACTGAGTAAGTTTAGAAATGTCCGGGGTGTTGTTCTCAGTGAAATAATTGCTTAGGCAAGTTTGAATCTCTAATTCTTTGGTTTTGTCTGTCAGGATGGAAGGGTCTAGTCTCCAAATTTGCGAGCGGTATACTTTTTCAGGGAAAGTGAGGGTCATTGAGATAGGGTGGTGGTCCGAGAAGGTCATCGGTTCGACGGTTGCTGCTTTCAGGGACGGGAGATCCTGTTGGGTAAGAAATATGTAGTCTAGTCGTGAATATTTGTTATGTGGGGCGGAGAAGAATGTAAAATCCTTTACGTTCGGGTGTAAGGTGCGCCATGTGTCGTGGAGCAAGAGTTCTTGGAAACATTTTCTGATTTGTCGGAGCGCCCTGTATGGTAGGTGGGATTTCCCAGACGAGGTGTCTAAAAGGGGGTTCAGGGGTACATTGAGATCCCCTCCCAGTATAAGAATACCCTCTTGGAAATTGGTTAGGTGTCTTGTTACAGCCCTAAAAAAGGGAACTTGGGACGAGTTGGGGCTGTATATGTTAGCCAAAGTGATTGGTTTGTTCCTGAGTGTCCCTTTTAGGAAGATATACCTGCCTAGTTCGTCAAGGTGAGTGTCTGTAATTTGGATGGGAAGGTTTTTGGAAATGATTATGGAGACTCCTTTGGATTTCGAGATAGGTGAGGTGGCATGGAAACTATGGGGGAAGAGGCGATTAGTCATGTTGGGAACTGATTTCTTACAAAAGTGGGTTTCCTGTAAGAAGATTATGTCAGCTTTCATGCTGCGCATGAGGGAAAAGAGTTGTGTTCGCTTTTCAGGTATGTTCAGTCCTTTGGCGTTAAGGGAGACTACCTTTAGGGACAGGTTGGCGCCTCGGACATTATCGGGGCTCATGTTGGTAGTAGAGGTTTAAGCGAGTGGGGGGCGGGAGGATATGGGGAAGTCAGAGACGGGAGGAAAAGAAAGGGGGGGGGGGTTATGCGGATGGGGAGAAGGGAAGATGTGGGGTAGGTGAGGTTAGGACGTTGAGGAGGAAGATAACCAGGGAGGAAGGAGGGGACAGGTAGGGGGATGGGGTATTATACTGGGTGTGGGACTTGACCTGCAAGCCCACCAATTAGGAGTGGGGGTACCGGTGAGGTTCAGCGGTGTCTACCAGAGTCCGCTGTGTGTGAGAGCGGTAGGTGGAGTTCAACTAGAGAGAGGTGAGGTCTGCGTCTCTCTATGAGGTCTTAAGGATAACAGACGCTGCTGATTGTTAGCGTCATCTATGGCTCATTTTGGTGTCAGAGGAGTAATCTTGTTGTGTAGATGACGGACAGGTCATCCTATAAGGACATGGTGAGAGGGTGATTCGTAGGTGACGTCAGGGCTGTGTGTAACGGCTTATTCTCATAAAGCATGAAGGCTGTGGAGTTGTAAGGGCATTTATTCGGCAATTAGAGGAGGATGTTTAGCATTGTGTAATCTGGGGGTTTGTGTGGAAGAGGGGGATAAGAAATTAAGTGTATTGCTCAAATTTCAGATGTCACATGACAGAGAATAGGGGGCATATACTTTGGTTTAGAGGAATATGCAGGGAACAGAGTCAGTAACATGGTGAATTAGTTAAAACAGAACAGAACGTACAGCTTGCGTTACCGTGAACAAGTATGCATCTGCAGTTATGGCTGACATCAAAAATCCAAATATGGATAACATAGCAAACAAAACATAGTAAACAAAAACATAGTAAACAAAATCATACCCAGGGGTTAAGGGCAGGCTGTCTAAATCCGAGGGGGGCACGCCCATTCCCAAACCTGAGAATGGATTCTACCCGACATCCACGTAGGCCACACACCTGTGCATGTCCCCCTCGGATCCCCGACCACCCTCAGTGCTGTAAAGCAGAAAATTCAGGAGCTAGGAGCTAGTAGGGCCTGTGGGGAGAAAGACAGCACATAATGCAATCGGGGGATTATATATCGACATGTCATTAGCTGCATTGGAGTAGATAGGAGAATGTAGGAAGAAGGCTTCAATAGAAAAAGGGTACAGCCGATGAGCAAGAATGAATACAGTGTGAGGAGAAGGAGGAAAAGACAATCAGTGCGGGAGAAGGTAGTCTCTGACCCGACATAAGGAAGTTAGGGCGACCGGGGAAACCTTCGGGAGTTGTCCAAGAGGGAAAGAGGGTACCAACCGTTCTGCCAGTGTTCCCTAGGGATTGCTGTATAAAGTTACCTGCGAATTGGAGTGGTCCAGAGTCCAGCTGTGAGGTGGAAACAGAAGGACGGTATTCATGTTTCTTGTTAGGCGATGCGTGCTTTGCGGGGCACTGGAGAAGCCGTCGGGCTACCATTACGCGGGGCTCTTTGATCCTTTGAAGGAGTGTGGGGAGGAGGTGGGTGAGAGCGTCGGCGGCCGATACTAAAGTTGCCTGCTTCTGCGATACCTTCCATGGAGGTGACTCTTCTGAGTGGCGGTATACGGAAGTCGCTGTACCAGTCTGGTACTTCCACATACGGTATCTCCATGGCCGTGCAGAAGTGGTCTAAATCCTCCGGGACTTTTAGATTGGCTGTGCGGCCTTGGTGAGTTGCTGTCAGGCAGAAGGGGAACTTCCATCGGTAGATTATGGATCTGGCCCTCAGTGTTTCCAGGAGGGGACGTAGCTCGCGTCTGCGCTGCAGGGTGATGTTAGATAGGTCCTGGTAGATTCTGATATCCGTTCCCTGGAAAGACAGTTGGTTGCGGTGTCTGGCCTTGCGTAATATTTCCTCCTTCAAGGGAAAGTCTGTGAGGCAGCAGACTGCATCCCGTGGGGGATCTGTGTCCCTTCCCCGCGGGCGCAGTGCCCTGTGGAGCCGTTCGAACGCGATCGGGGTATCAGGGGCTCTTTCAAGTAGATCGTTAAAGATGGTAGTTACTGCCACTGGGAGCTGGCTGGCATCGATCATTTCTGGAATACCCCTCACTCTAAGGTTGTGACGCCTTCCGCGATTATCTAAATCTTCCATGTGGCGATTGATCTCCCTGAGGTGGATCGCATGCGACTCTGTTACCTGTTGAACGTGACAAATCGCTGTGTCTTGGCGGGCTTGAGCGTATTCCACCTCTTCCACCCTAAGCGTCATGGCGTGTATGTCCGACCTCATGTCCAAGATGGCCGCCATGAGGGTGTTTTTAATATCCGCAGCGACGCTGTGCAGGTCATTAAGGCTCACTGCCGGGGGGTGAGTCATCCCCGTTGCCAGACCTGGGGATCTCTGCTCCTCGGGTCGCTGCGGGCTGGAGCTCTGGGCGCGTGGCGCTTGGGAGGAGGCTGCTTGCGAGGCCTGCATCCTGGCCGTAGGCCGTGACCGGAATATCTCGGGGATTTGCTGACTCAGCGGGGTGTCGGTGTTCGGCGGGGATCGGGAACGGGTTGCCGAGGCACTGCGAGCGGTTCTCACCATGTCCGGTGGATTTTTTTTTTTATATATATATATATATATATATTTAATATATTAGACTGCGGTACCTGTGTTTGTCCACTAGAGGCCGCTGTGGAACGTTTCTTGTCATGTGGACTAGTTTCTTCTCATCAGAGCGAGTCCAGGCAGATGGTGAGTTCTCTTATGGGAAACTGCTTCCTCTGCCATGTTGCAATGCTCGTCCATCCCCCGGCCTGCGGCAAAGGGGCCCTGGCTCTTGTCCCTGGTTTCCATTTTCGAAATTAGCGCCGAAGGCGCACGTGGCCGCGCGCGTGCACGCGCCTCTATATATAGAGGTGAGCCGGGAAAGGGGGCGGAGCCTGGGGGATGACGCTCTGTGCGCGCCGCAGCGCTTCTGCGCATGTGCGGGCGTCCCAGCAGGTTAAAAACCACAATTTTGTGTGGTGAGCTGGCTATGAAGTACAGAGACAGAGCTGGCAACATTTAAAGAAGGCATACAGCAAGCGGTTGATACAGGCATCCCCTAGAAAGGCACATTAGTAGACACCAACTGTTTCTTATAGCAGCATTTATGCTAGACTATTGTCAGTAACTGGTGTATTTCGGCTGGAATACCTCAGCTTTGTGGCTTAGGAATATGCCGTCTAAAAACTCCGGGACTAGAAATTCCAGGAGGAATAGGGGGTCTCCATCGGGCTCTGAGGATCTTGGGCATGCTTTGGCTGCACCAGTCTCCCCTGAAGAATCAGAGGTTAGTGACCGTAGAGCACCCTCAGGAGTACCTGGTACTGTGGCTGTCCTCAGTTCACCTGCTCCTGTGTATGTAACAGAGGAGGTTTTTTCCTCAGCTCTGGGAGGGCTGGAAGAGAGATTGTCAGCATTGATCGCGGCTTCCCTGTCACAGGAGAAAAGCGCCCGATCTCCGTCTCCTCCCTCAGAGTGCCTGTTAACAGAGCAACAGTCCCATACAGGGATCGACCTACCTGAAGGGGATCAGGATGAGGTCGATTCGGTTGTAGAGGAATCAACAGTGGAAGAGCCGTTCTCAGCATCACATGCTGAAAGGTTATGGGTTCAGTCCCTGACTAATATGGTCCGATCAGCATTTAAAATGCCACTTGCGGAGCCATCATCCACTTCTGTCTCCTCGTTGGGGTCGCTAAAAGCTCCCCAGACTGTTTGTTCCTTTCCGATCCATCCTTTACTGGAAGGGCTCATTTACCAGGATTGGGAGCATCCTGACAAAATATTTACTCCCCCCAAGAGATTTCCGGTGGTCTATCCCATGGAGGATAAGTTCATCAGAAAATGGAGGGTCCCTACAGTGGACGCAGCCATCTCTTGTGTGAATAAATCACTGACATGTCCAGTGGATAATGTCCAAATGTTCAAGGACCCAATAGATAAAAAATTGGAGTCCTTATTAAAATCTGCTTTTTCTACAGCAGGATTGGTGACACAACCAGCAGTGGCAGCTATTGGGGTCTGCCAAGCAGTGAAGGATCAGTTGAAACAGGTCTTAAGGGACTTGCCAGATCAGCAGGCTCTTGCCCTAGCTGATCTACCTAGAGCCATATGCTTTGCGGTGGACGCTATAAAGGATTCAATCCATCAGGCCTCCCGCCTTACGCTGTCTGTAGTACATATGCGCAGGCTTCTATGGCTCAAAAACTGGTCTGCTGAAGCTCCCTGTAAAAAATTGCTGGTCAGCTTCCCATTTCATGGTGAACGCTTATTCGGGGAAGACCTGGACAAATATATCCAGAGAATTTCCAGCGGTAAAAGTACACTTTTGCCGGTTAAAAATAGAGTTAGAGGTCCCTCTTTTAAGAGGCCTGCTTCTCCAGTCCCTAGGACATCGGCTGTGAAACAGTTCCGACGGCCTCCTCGGGCAAATCCCGGAGGTAAAAATCAGGGACAATTGCAGGGTAACAAGAAGCCCTGGAGCAGGAGAGGTACAAAACCTCCCCCAAAGTCAAATGCATGAAGGGTTGCCCCCACCCAATCGGGTGGGGGGAAGACTTCAGTTGTTCACAGAGACCTGGCGGGACACGATCCGAGACAGATGGGTGCTCTCCGCAGTAAATCTGGGATACAAATTGGAGTTAAAAAACTCCCCTCCTTCCCGCTTTATAAGGTCAAACGTGCCAAGGGATCCCCAGAAGAGAGGATCCCTCCTGTTGGCACTAGAACAATTATTGCTCCAAGCAGTAATTATAGAGGTTCCCCTGGAAGAATGAGGGTTCGGGTTTTACTCAAACCTCTTTACAGTCCCGAAGCCAAACGGGGACGTGAGGCCCATATTAAATCTAAAAGGGCTAAACAAATTCCTACATATCAGGACTTTCCGGATGGAGTCGATCCGATCGGTAGCCACTGCCCTACAAGGGGAGGAATGGTTAGCCTCGATCGACATCAAAGATGCTTATTTGCACATTCCCATCTTTCCAGCCCACCAAAAATTTCTACGCTTTGCGGTAGAAGGGCGCCATTTTCAGTTCAGAGCCTTACCCTTCGGTCTGGCCACAGCACCAAGAGTGTTCACAAAAATTCTGGCCCCATTATTGGCCAATCTAAGAACACGAGGTGTAACGATAATGGCATATCTAGACGACTTGTTGCTGATAGACCACTCAGTGGAAAAACTAGAAGTGGTTGTTCACGAGACAATCAAGTATCTGGAATATCACGGTTGGATTATCAACCGAGACAAGTCAGCCCTAAAACCAGTCAAAAGTCTGGAATACTTGGGGCTAAGGCTGGATTCAGACCAGAGAAAAATTTTCTTGCCTCAAGAAAAGGGGTCGTCTTTGAGAGATTTGATCCACTTAGTGGGTTCAAAAAGACAGCCATCCATACGCCTGTGCATGAGGCTGCTGGGAAAAATGGTGGCATCATTCGAAGCAGTACCCTACGGTCAATTCCATTCAAGGAAGTTGCAAAGGGCCATACTGTCAGCCTGGAACAAAAAAGTTCAGGCTCTGGACTTACCAATGTCCTTGTCCCCTTCCGTTCGCAAGAGCCTCCGCTGGTGGTTGGTTCCCCAGAATCTGGAAAGAGGGAAATCCTTCAGTCCGATTTCCTGGAAGGTGGTCACTACAGATGCCAGCCTTATAGGCTGGGGAGCAGTACTGGAGCAATGGTCTCTCCAGGGCAGATGGTCGGATGCGGAAAAGGCCCTGCCCATCAATCTCTTAGAGATACGAGCAGCCCGGTATGCCCTAGTAGCATGGACATCCAAACTCCAAGGGTCCCCTGTCAGAATTCAATCAGACAATGCCACAGCAGTGGCATATATCAATCGTCAGGGGGGCACCAGGAGTCGTGCAGCCCAAAGGGAAGTAAATTACATCCTGAGATGGGCAGAAAGATATGTCCCAGCCATATCTGCGGTATTCATTCCAGGAGTGGAGAATTGGAAGGTGGACTTTCTAAGCCGCCAACAATTATGCCCAGGGGAATGGTCCCTTCATCCCGAGGTTTTCCGGACAATATGTCAGCAGTGGGGAACACCGGATGTAGATCTGCTAGCATCCAGATTCAACACAAAAGTGGACAGGTTTGTCTCTTGGACAAGGGATCCCCTAGCTTGCGGCTCGGATGCCCTAGTGTTCCCTTGGGATCAGTTCAAGCTGATATATGCATTCCCACCGCCACAATTGTTACCTCGATTACTCCGCAGAATCAGGGTAGAAAAGAAACCAGTGATTCTGGTGGCTCCAGCGTGGCCCCGAAGAGCATGGTACGCGGAGATTGTAAAAATGTCTGTGGGGAGTCCTTGGACCCTCCCACATCGTCCGGACCTGCTTTCGCAAGGACCGATATACCACCCTTCCTTACCAGCCCTAGGTTTGACGGCCTGGCTATTGAAGCCCACATTCTAAAAAAGAGAGGGCTCTCTAATGCTGTGGTATCTACCATGATCAATGCCAGGAAGCCGGTATCCAGGCAGATCTACTATAGAATCTGGAAGGCGTACATCGCCTGGTGTGAGGCCAAGAAATGGCATCCACGTAAATACGTAATAGGTAGGATTCTGGACTTCCTACAATGGGCTGTAGATAGGAAGCTTGCCCTGAGTACTATCAAGGGTCAGATTTCGGCCTTGTCAATATTTTTTCAAAGGCCCTTGGCTTCGCATTCACTAGTCAAAGCCTTTATACAAGGAGTGATGCATATTAGTCCTCCGGTTAATATTCCCATATGTCCATGGGATCTAAACTTGGTTCTGTCGGTTTTACAGAAACAACCATTTGAACCATTACAGCATATTTCCTTGGTGCTTCTCACCAGGAAATTGATTTTTCTAGTAGCCATTTGTTCAGCTAAAAGAGTGTCGGAATTAGCAGCTATGTCCTGTAAAGAGCCATATCTGGTTATCCATAAGGACAGAGTAGTATTACGTCCTCAGCCAGCCTTTCTTCCTAAGGTGGTATCGAGGTTTCATTTGAACCAAGATGTTCTTCCTTCTTTTTTCCCCAAACCTACTTCGGTAGAGGAAAAGTTATTGCATTCTTTGGATGTAGTAAGAGCAGTTAAAGCTTATCTAAAAGCCACTGCTCAGATTCGCAGAACGGATACTTTGTTTATTCTGCCGGAAGGCCCCAGAAAGGGTCAGGCAGCGTCAAAATCTACTTTAGCCAGGTGGATTCGACAGGTCATAATACAAGCCTATGGCTTGAGAAGGAGACCGCCTCCGTTCAAAGTTAGAGCGCACTCCACGAGAGCAGTTGGAACTTCATGGGCAGTGCATCACCAGGCCTCCCTGGCTCAAATCTGTAAGGCCGCAACATGGTCTTCAGTTCACACGTTTACTAGGTTCTACCAGGTGGACGTTAGAAGTCAGGAGGATGTCGCCTTTGGGCGCAGTGTGTTGCAGGCCGCAAAAGATCCTCATGTCTGATAGCGCTCAGCTTATATATGGTGTATCCCCCCCCCTCATTTGGCATTGCTTTAGGACATCCCATTAGTAATGACTATGTCGCTCTGTGTCCCGTGATGTACGAGAAAGAAAATAGGATTTTTATAACAGCTTACCTGTAAAATCCTTTTCTTGGAGTACATCACGGGACACAGAGCTCCCGCCCCTCTTTGGGGACACTTATTGCTTTGCTACAAAACTGAGGTGCTCCCGGATGGGAGGGGCTTATATAGGGGAGGGTATTTCCGGTTTTGGAAGTTGCCAGTGCCAGCACCTGACGGTATCTATATAACCCATTAGTAATGACTATGTCGCTCTGTGTCCCGTGATGTACTCCAAGAAAAGGATTTTACAGGTAAGCTGTTATAAAAATCCTATTTTTTAGCTGGCCATATTGGTTCCGCCATACCTTAGTGCCATGTGCTGCTTGTTACTCTCCCTGTTGCGTAATCATTGAAAAATCCAGGGTTCATTATTTGAATCCCTCTGACATCCTGTTTTGTAAGACCAGTGGCTGCTATACTCTGTATCCCTGTGGCCACCGGGCTTGTTTCTGCCCCGCTGTAGTTCTTTGCAGTGAGCAGAGATGTAATTATGTCCCTGGACGACGTCATTTGTGACGAAACAGCGTAGGGAGGAGCGGCGTGCTAATGTCACCACATACAACAAACGCAAGGTCCCGGAAGGAACGGGCTGTGAGAGCCAGCCGGCTACACTATTTTAACCACACGCTGATATACCTGCAAACTTTTGTAAGTGTATTTCTTTTATGTTACATTAAACCCTTTTTAAACTGGATTACGCTATGGTGGCTTTCTTTTTAATTTTGCCTTGAGACATCTTGACACTATGAGAAGGATTGGTGCTATACCCATTGGACAAGCCGGGATTGTTTGATTGACCCATTTAGAGGCCCTGGTAGGGGAAAACAGCCATCTGTACATACTGATCTCTTGAAGGGATCAGAGCTTCCAGTAAGCGGCAGTATCGCTAGAGGTGGTGGAACCTTTTCTATCAGAAAATCAGCACTTTTTCTTGGGTGTTTTCGTGTTTGATGTCACTGATGATCAGCAAGAAGATTCACATTCACATCATTGGTTTTCTTTTGCAATTCAGTGACTTTTGATTATTTGCAATAGAAGACTTTTATGTTCAATGCAATCATTACAGTAATTGGTTCCATCTGGTTGCTATTAAGTTCAGGTTTAATACCTTCACACATCCCAGTGGGGATATTCCAAATATCATTGTTTTGGTTACTCAGTCTTTGGTCATCAGAGTATTGATTTTCACAATTTGCGCAGCTTTATTCTTTTATATTAGATGTAATTATGTCCCTGTTCACTGTAGTGGGCGGACTCGGGAGTCTGAGTCAACCACTGTGGATAGCAGATATAGCCCTTAGCTTCAACTCCGCCCTCCACTTCCCCTCCAGTTCTCTGCATACACTGCTTCTCAGGTTAGCAGATGCAGCCAACTCCTCCATCTACTCCTCCATCTATTCCTCCTCCAGTTCACTGCACACACTCATCTCCTGTATTTCCCTTTGCATCACGGGAAATGTTGTCCTCTTTCCCCGCTCAGAAGTGATGCACAGCATGAGAGAGAGTCCTCCTCCCAGCGTCAGGAGCCAGCACTTGTTTCCTAATGAAATGATATCACTGGGGCTGAAACCTTTGGATGACAAGAAAAGTAAGGCACTATCACTGAGGCGTATTTCAGGCGTTTTAGCGCTAAAAATAGCGCATAAATAACGCCTGAAATAAAACTGCCCCAGCATTCTCAATGTGAAAGCTGCGCTGGCGGGAGGAAAAAAAATCTCCTGCAAGCCGCATCTTTGAAGTCAATGGGACACCGCGGTAATACCGCCCGCAAACCGCGGCTGTACGGGCGGTATTAACCCTTTTTCGGCCGCTAGCGGGGGTTAAAACCGCACCGCTAGCGGCTGAATATCGCAGTAAATACGATGGTATAGCGGTGCTAAAAGTCGCGCTGCTATACCGCCACCGCACATGCCCGCTCCAGTGTGCGGTGGCGGTATAGCGGCCTTAAACTTTGTCAGCAGTTCAAGAGAACTTAGAGAGAGGATCAGTAATTGCAAAGATAGTTAAATCCTGGAGTTCCATTTAAAAAAAGGCAACAAAAAAACATCTACTGATGGTTTGTTTTTATTATAAACTGCAAAACATGTGCTGTCTAAAAAGCAACTTATGGAAGACGGGAGCTGAGTGAGGAAATAAGGCAGTGAGATCTCTTTAGTGGAACACTCGTTCTAAGCTAAGCAGGGCAAAAACAGGATGTGGAAACCTTGCAAGAAGATCTGAACAAATAAATGGGGTGGGCAACTACATGGCAAATGAGGTTTAATGTGGAAAAATGTAAAATAATGTATTTGGGTGGCAAAAATATGAATACAATCTATACGTTGGGGGTAGAACCTCTGGGGGAATCTAGGATGGAAAAGGACCTGGGGGTCCTAGTAGATGATAGGCTCAGAAATGACATGCAATGCCAAGCTGCTGCTAACAAAGCAAATAGAATATTGCAATGCGTTAAAAAGGGGAATAACTCCGGAGATAAAACGATAATTCTTATGCTCTACAAGACTCTGGTCCAGCCGCACCTGGAGTATGCTGTCCAGTCCTGGGCACCAGTCCTCAGGAAGGATGTAATGGAAATGGAGCGAGTACAAAGAAGGCAACAAAGCTAATAAAGGGTCTGGAGGATATTATTTATGAAGAAAGGTTGCGAGCAACTGAACTTATTCTCTCTGGAGAAGAGATGCTTGAGAGGGGATATGATTTAAATTTACAAATACTGTACTAGTGACCCCACAATAGGGATAAAATGTTTTAGCGGAAGGGAGTTTAAAGGGGTTGTAAAGGTAAAAGTTTTTTCACCTTAATGCATTCTATGCATTAAGGTGGAAAAACATTTGTGGATTAGCGCCCCCCCCCCCGAGCCCCAGTTTACTTACCTGACCCCTCGAAAGTCCCGCGCTGTGAACGCGCTTGCTTCTTGGCCAGGCTTCTCGGCGCATTCATTGGTTGATTGAAAGCAGCGCAGCCATTGGCTCGTGCTGCTGTCAATCATATCCAATGGCGCGGAGTGATACAGTGAGCGGCTATGGCTGCCGGCTGTATAACGGGAGCGCGCCCGCAAGAACTCCTCACCATGCGAGCTCGCATGAAGGTGGAGTTCTTGCGGGGGGAGCCGAGACAGCTGCCGAGGGACCCCAGAAGACCAGGTTTGGGGCCACTCTGCAAAACGAGCTGCACAGTGGAGGCAAGTATAACATGTTTGTTATTTAAAAAAAAAAAAAATTTACCTTTACATACCCTTTAATAAGACACGTGGCCAGTCACTAAAATTAGAAGAAAAGAGGTTTAACCTTAAAATGCGTAGAGGGTTCTTTACTGTAAGAGTGGCAAGGATGTGGAATTCCCTTCCACAGGCGGTGGTCTCAGCGGGGGGCATCGATAGTTTCAAAAAAAATATTTCTGCATGAACATACATTTAAAGAAAAAAATGTCCATGCTTTTCTATGGAGCTTGTTCAAATCTTTGTTCTGAAGTTGAGGGTGAATAGGAAAAATACACTATATGTACCTATTCACACCTAAGGGTATTCATTAACTTATCAACTGACACACGCGTTGACCTTTTTATGAAAAATGGTGGTATCTTTATCATACAGTACACAGAAATCAATTCCCAGACCAAGGATTAAATGCTGCTATAGCACCAATAACAAAGGCAGAGGTGCTTGCCTTTTAGAAATCCAGAATTCATTTTATTGTTCTATGCTGCTACCTTCAGGTGATTGGATATTGCCAAAAGCTTTGCTGTGTCTGCTCCCTAGTTTATCCATATAACACCACCCACTCTGTTTTTTTTTGGGGCATCCTAAGGTGATGGACACCTTTTCCTCTTGGAGATTAATTTCTTATTATTTCAATTGACACTTTTATCAAGGTTTGACCGCTTATTGCCTTTATTTTTCAGTAGCATCAGTTGCACTTGAATATATCTCGGGACCCATAACCAGACCCTTCGCTGGTGGGGCCAGCCTGTAATGTTTGAGCCAGACACTGAATCCTGTGTTCAGCGCTCACCTTGGAACATGGTGTGTGTATTTAGCCGCAGGGTGCCATACAGGTCCATGACCCATTCTTATGGCACCCAGAAGACCAATTCTAGGGTCTGCCCACCATGATGGACAAAGCCTGAACCCTGTAATGAGGCCAATAACAAAGGAAGACAAGGATTTGCTGTACCTTTTAAACAAACCAATATATGACTTGACAGATCTGTGATACAAATTCCATTGTTAATCTACAAGACATATCACAGTGTCATGCACACAAGCAGTTTAAAAGGCACAGGTTACAGGGGGATTTGCACGTTCAGTGTTATGCCTAGCTTTTATTGTCTCACTATTGGCCTTGGAGATTACTTTTGTTATAGTGTTTTACCTATTTAAGTTTTGCTGCTCTCTACCGAAAGTTCCTGTATGGCTATTGGCTAGCACATAAAAGACTTCTGACTGTGCACTTCTCTCAATCCACATCTGTTCTGTGAGTACCCCACAGGGGCAGACCCACACTTGGCAACGGTGGATTACAGGCGTTTGGGAGCACATGGGACTAACCGTGGCAAACCTGCTGATTAACCTGAGGCCACACTAAGTTCCTCTCAGGATGATAGCAGGTTCCTTGTTTCAGAGCAAGGTCTATCACTAACACTGCTCTAGCCCACTGACTCAGGCTTCTTCAGGGGTGTGCGCCATGCTGCCTTTATGACTAAGGCGGAATTCTATACCACTATATCTGATAAATTCCAGAGGCTATTGCTACTTCTGGAATTGACTGGGGGGCTATTGGCTGTAAATGCTCTTCTGCCTCTCCTCCTCCTCGCTTTGTCCATGGTCCCAAACCAGAATCAATTAGCACACTTGCACAGTTGCATTTTACTGGAGGCAGATCAAGAGTTTTCGCCACCATGATTTTGGAAAGTTACTCTGAGGTTTTCCCGTCTACTGGGGACTCATTGATCAAAGTAGTGCATACTACTCTCCACATACAGTGCCTTGAAAAGGTATTCATACCCCTTGAAATATTCCTCATTTTGTCATGTTACAACCAATAACGTAAATGTATTTTATGTGATAGACCAACACAAAGTGGCACATAATTGTGAAGTGGAAGGAAAATTATAAATGATTTTCCAAGTAAATATGTGAAAAGTGTGGCGTCCATTTGTATTAAGCCCCCTTTACTCTGATACCCCTAACTAAATTCTAGTGGAACCAATTGCTTTCAGAAGTCACTTAATAAGTAAATAGAGTCCACCTGTGTGTAATTTAATCTCCATATAAATACAGCTGTTCTGTGAAGCCCTCAGAGGTTTGTAAGATTACCTTAGTGAACAAACAGCATCATGAAAGCCAAGGTACACACCAGACAGGTCAGGGATAAAGCAGGGTTAGGTTATAAAAAAATATACCAAGCTTTAAACATGTCACGGAGCACTGTACAATCCATCATCCAGAAATGGAAAGTGTATGGTACAACTGCAAACCTACCAAGACATGGCCATTCACCTAAACTAACAGGCCAGGCAAGGAGAGCATTAATCAGAGAAGCAGCCAAGAGGCTCCATCCATCTTTCCATCAAATCTGACCAGCTTCCCTGTCCCTGCTGAAGAAAAGCATTCCCACAACATGATGCTGTCACCACCATGTTTCACGGTGATGTGCAGTGTTAGTTTTCCACCTACAGATAGAACTTTTTGGCCTAAAAGCAAAATGCTATTTTGGTCTCATCTGACCAGTGCACCTTCTTCCACATGTTTGCAGTTTGCGTAAAGCCATGTGGGGGACACAGCAAACAGGACTTCTTATGGCTTTCTTTCAACAATGGCTTACTTCTTGCCACTATTCCATAAAGGCCAGATTTGTGGAGTGCATGACCAAAAGTTGTCCTGTGGACAGATTCTCCCACTTGAGCTGTGGATCTCTGCAGCTCAGCCTGGACATTAGAACGCAAAATATTTAGGCCATGCTTCACTTTTTGCTAGTGTCCTTAGGAAGATGACTTTCTCAGCTAAGCTGATTTCAAAATCCTTTGTATTGTATATTTCTTCAAACAGCTGCTGCTTGCTTCAGACTAGGCATTACTAGTATGGAGGTCTCCCCAGTGCAGACATTGAGTACAGTACAGTTTATTTCTAGCTGGTGTATTTGTAGATCTTACGGCAACAGCCCTGTCAAGCCCTCTAGGTGCTAAATTTGTGTTCCCAAGTTCTTTCCGCACATCACTATGAGAGTCTTTTGTGACATGCTTTGTTTGACCCAGACTCTGAAGACTCACTTTCCTCTGCAATGCAAGCCTGGTGTAGTGTTGGGCGTTACCTCCAATTTATTAGGCTCTAGTCTAGAGTGAATAGTGTGGTAACCACCTAGGTAGTATCACTATTTGAGCAAGTTCAAAGATTGATTTGCTGTCAACTTCATTTGGTTTAACCTCACAGAGTAAGCCTCAGCCAGGGTGTATTGTGCACTTTTTCATGTCCCCTTTTCTCAGTTGAATAATGCATCTCCCTCCTGCTGTTTTTGCACCTGAGAGACATGGTTTGCTACTTACTGTTCACCTACATCTGCTGCCCTACTGGTCTTTCTGCCTAGGTCAGTGATTGTGAACCTTGGCACCCCAGATGTTTTGGAACTACATTTCCCATGATACTCACGCACTCTGCAGTGTAGTTAAACATCATGGGAAATGTAGTTCCAAAACATCTGTGGTGCCAAGGTTCACCATCACTGGCCTAGGTGAACAATCATCAGGATAAATATAGGGGTGAATCTCAACAAATAAAAACCTGGCAGAATTTTTGCGGTTGTAGATGAGCTTGGGAAGAAGTCTGCAATGCAGCCACTGTCAGAATGGGGGTACAAAGAACAAGCTGCAATTGCTACAGAGTTACACTGTCTAACTTTTTGAAGCCTGTGTATAATTCCATATTCCTCTGTATGACAAGTCACCTTCTTGTTGCATGTTGTTAATACATTATTCGACCTATGCTAACAGTATACATAATTATGAGATCTAAATGTCACCCTCTTAACGATTTGTCTTATGATTGATGTGCAGGTTTATCATCAACTGCTGTATGCTGCTCCATATTTCACTAAATTTTAGTTTCCACAGGGACATCTTCAACATGTGCACATCAGTTACATCATATGCAAGAAGAACATCCGAGCTAGGGTAGGAGCAGAAATAGAATTCCTTGCTGCAGCCATTATCTTGTGCTGGGACCAAGTGTGTTTTGTGTGAAGCTTTCATGTGTTTCATGTACCACCACAGTCTGTATGCTTTAGACACAAGACTGCAGTTTGGTAATCAGCACCTGCCCACCCTCAATCCTGCCAACTACTTTCTGGATTACCAGCACTGCCTTTGCTCCTGAAACCCTTCCACTGTGAGCTGCAGAGTCTGGGAAGGGGAAGTATGTGAGACACAAATCAAGGACCTTTGTCTTAGTCAGGGAAGGTAAAGAAAGTTTTCTTTTGTTAATTTTGAGGCTTGTGCATCACATAGTAACTAAATTTAGCACTTGTTAGACTGTTATAAAAAGGGTGCCTTTAGTTGTTATATAAATCAGTGTTTCTCAACCCGTGGTACATGCACCAAGGGCAGGGGGTACGCCACCCAAAGCCGGTGCCACCAGCGGCATCGGGGGATGGGGGCTGACCACCCTGCATGCCCCAGTGACATAAAAGTCCTGCCTCCTATGATGGATGCCACACTGGTCTAATACCGGGATGTGAGACGTCCATCATAGGAACCGCCGACCCAGGAGGCAGGACTTAGTGGACACTGCAGCGGAAGATCCCCGGCGGCTCACCTCACCATGGTGGCGCTGATGGGCATTGATCAGGTTGTGTTGATGAGCCACAAGTAAGGCTGAGCTGATGGGCACTGGCATGTGTGTGCATATCTGTCATTGCAATATAATTGTATGTGTGCATGCTGCAAACAAAAACCATCACAAACACAGAAAGTATGACACCCAAACAATAGAAATTACTTTCTCGATCCAGGGTACTTAGGAATTTTTTATAGACCTGTAGGGGTACTTCACCGTAAAAGGTTGAGGAAACAATGCTATAAATGTTACCCTGGAACCAACAGAGCCCCCACCAACACCAAACTGCAGGATTCTGCAAGATGCCAGGTGAGATGTCATCAGACAGTGTCCACCTATCCAGTCAGGACATTGAGCCATAGCCTAGCATTGTAGCTAGTAGAAAAGGATACATGCCCTAAGGCAAAAAAAAAAAAGAGAAGACAGCCCAGCACAGTTTCACCCATTAGGAAATGCCAGGCTCACAGGCAGAAGTGATTGTGGCAAAGGGCCACATCCCAACCCAGTAGGCAGCAAAGCTGCAGCCCAAATTGATGGGCAGCTTGACCACATGGTGCACGCACCCACGGGTTGGCCCATAATAAAAACATCCCAAGGGTGAAGGATCCAATGCCCCCTCCCCCACAGCCTTTCGGACCACATACTAAACTAGGGAATAAGGAGGCCGCACATTTGCAGTGCTACCCAGGCATCAGCAGACTACCTCTGACCAAAACCAGGGGGCCACCTGCCTATCCCTGGACACAGACAGGACTTTTAGCGATAAACACCTCAGTAGAGTGAGCCACACACAGCACTAAAACATGGGGGGACTAGCGGAATAAAGTACCCAACCCCGCACCTAACTACCCCCGGGTAATGGGGCGGTAAGCCACTTTACCTCATTATGAAGATGGAAGGGGTACTTTCCCTATGATAGGACGGCTCTCAGCTGAAGAGCTGTCCACGTCAGGGAACACTGAGCAATTAGCCTGGAGCCAATTGGTCATATGTGCCCCCTTGTGAGGAACCAGCACAAGACTGTCTGTTGTCTACACCAGGCTGTCACGGGCAATCCAACACGTAACTAAAAAGGTCTGTAGGCTGAACTGGGATGACTCAATATTATTGAGCCCGTCAGCCAGCTCTTTATAGAAGGTCTCGAAGACATGACGCAAAAATAAAGAGGCTCCCTGCAAAAATAGGGCGGTGCTACCGTACCCCTACAGTCAAGAATATTGCAGCGCTGCGTCCTTCAATGAAGGAAAGAGTTCTAACAACCAGATCCAGTGTATTAGGGTCACATTGATCTTATTCAAGCTCATACAAGATTTAGATTTCAATTGTAAGAAATGTAAACAAATAGATTCTGAAACACGTGGAACCCAACTTTAGTGAGCTTTGCTTTTTTTTCCCCCTTTCAAATTCGATTATTTTTTTTATACAATAGTATAGAACTGAATAACTTTTTTTTGCCTTGCTAGGTCCTGCTCCAACATCCTAATCTATATTTTGTCAGTTGGCTGGCTAAGCACTAGTAGATTTTCAAACAAAGGTTTTCATCAGTAAATGTGATGCAGTTACAAATGATACTTCAAAATTTGAATGTTTAAAGCAAACATTTCTTGGAGGGATTTATTTTTGCACTTCTGCTCCTTCAAATGTTCTCATCACTGCAGTTGAAAAACAAATGTAGATTTGACCCCAATAACAATTAGAAACAAACAGTCTTAAAAAGAAAAATATTTTGAACAAAATGCTACTAGTGTAGTCGGCGTAAACGGTACTACTCTACCTTTTCTAACATCCACTGATGTAAACTGTAGGTCAGAGAAAGGTTAAAGTGGTTGTAAAGGTGGAAGGTTTTATTATATCTTAATGCATGAAGAAGAAAAAAAAAAAAAAAAAAAGTTTGCACCTGAAGTGATTCTAGCAAAGTTTAAAGGCCCCTTTCACACAGGGCGAACTCTTTAAAGCACATCCGCCTCCTCGGTGAGGGGGGTTGAGATCTCCCTCTGCTGATGGATGTCCACTTAGCAGGTGGGTGACAGCCCTGCTGTTCTCTATGGGGTGGTCAGGTAAAAACGGACCGCCTGTCTTTTTCCAGCAGACTATCATATGATCCGATGGGGAACGGATCCCCCCCCCCCCCCCATCTGTTTTTGGCAGACCGGATCAGATAATGCCAGGTGCCCGCAGACACGTCCGCTGACATCCGCCGCTCCATAGAGAATAATGGCTAGTCTGATCAGGTCCGCCTAAAAACTGGACAGGCAGACCTGATCAGGTCGTCCGTATGAAACCAGCCTTAGTTTAAGCCAAGCCCCTGCCAGTAAACTGTACAAACTGTGTTGCTGCTCCCTCACCATCTCATTGCAGACTGGGGAGGATGATGACATAGCTGTATTGTTTTAACGGAGGTAGAATCGGACAAGGAGGTCAGATCCTGACAGGGCTGTCTGGATTAGAAAGTGACAGCACACACATATTTTATGTATATTATACTTATGTATTTGAGGAAATCAGGGCAAATTAATTTACTTGTAAACATTGCGCTAAACCCCACACTCCTAGGAAACTACTGGTCATTGAGGCTGCCCATCAAATTATAGAATATGGCGATTGGCACTTTTAATAAAATGTGTCCAGTCTAACCAAAATGTATTTTTCATTTCTTGGTAGATGTTGCTGGAGAAATACACCAGGTAGAAACATTTCTTTATTTCGACATCCAAGGTGGGCATAAGGCCCAACTACTCTTCCATAGAGATGAGGCTAATCTTTTTTTGTCCACCATTATGGAGTAATAAAAAGGTTTCAGAACTTGCAAAAAGCGTACTGAACACCCAAATGGACAGTAAGAGAATTAAGATTTCAGCATGTTCCCTGTGCCGGATTGACCAGACCAAAAAACCTATGTTACACTCTGCCCAACGGGTTTTTGAACATGGCAAAAAAGAATGGGCGGTTGCTGGCATGGCTTTCCAGGGGATTGACTCTGTCTACATACATAGTGGGTGTGCGGGATGAGGAAGGGACGGTGCTCACTTCCCCGGGCAATATTAATGCTAGGTTCTCCCAGTTTTTTCAGGGGGTCTACTCCTCGAGAGCTCAGTATTCGCTCTCTGACTTGCAGGACTTTTTGGACTCTGTCCCTTTCCCAACACTGGATGAGAATGTGAGATCCGACCTTGAGAAAGACATCACCCTGGAGGAAGTTCAGGGGGCCATAGGGGGTTTGCAGGGCAGTAAGGCCCCTGGAATTGACGGACTCCCGACCGAATTCTATTCACAAAATCTGGAGACCTTTGCTCCGAAGCTGACGACCCTTTTTTCAGAGCTTAGCGAACAGGGTGCCTTACCTGATTCCATGGCAGAGGCGGTTATTGTGCTGGTGCCCAAGCCCGGTAAGGATCCTCTTGATTGTGCCTCCTACAGGCCCATTTCCTTACTGAACGTGGACGCTAAAGTCCTTGCCAAAATCCTTGTGAACCGTTTGTCAGGAGTGATTGCTGAGCTGATCCACGTTGATCAGACTTGATTTATGCCGGGTAAGGGCACCGACATTAATATTCGTAGACTTTTTTTGAATCTCTCTGTGACGCATGACCGTCTTGGATCCCGTGTAGTGGCCTCCCTGGATGCGGAAAAGGCCTTCAATTCGGTGGAATGGGGGTATTTGTGGAAGGTCCTGGGCAGGTTTGGCTTTGGTCCCCGATTTGTATACTGGATTCAGATGTTATATGGGGGGCCGGTGGCGAGGGTGTGTACTAATGGTTGGATCTCGGATCCCTTTCCACTTTTCAGGGGTGCTCGTCACTGGTGCCCCCTTTCCCCCGGCCTCCCTTGCATTGGAACCTCTGGCGATTGCTGTCCGGGAGTCCCGTGCGTTTACCGGGCTATCAATTGGGAGGCTGGAGGAGAGGATATCCCTCTATGCGGACGAAGCCCTCCTGTACCTAAATGACGATTGTCCCTCGCTGCCGGCCGCCCTGGAGACGTTCGAGATTTTTGGGAGGCTCGCTGGAGTTAACATAAACTGGTCCAAGTCGGTGCTCTTTCCGCTGGATGCTCAGGCCCCCTCACTGGATAGTCCGTCCCCCTTAAAGTGGGTTACTGAATTTAAATACTTAGGAGTGATGGTGACAAGGGATGCTGCCCACTACTATGCCCGTAATGTTTTCCCCCTGCTGACTACATTAAAGGAAAAGTGTTTGGCTTGGTCGGGTCTCCCCTTGAACCTCATAGACCGCATCAACATCTTTAAGATGGTTCTGCTACCAAAGTTTAATTATATTTTTCGGAACAGCCCGGTCTGGATCCCGGCTTCCTTCTTTAGAGCTGTTAATGGGTGCATTACCTCTTTTCTGTGGAATGGGGCGGTCCCCAGGCTAGGTAAGTCTACCCTTCACCTTCCTACGCGGTTGGGGGGGGGGCTTGCTTTACCTGACCTTGTGGTTTACTTCTGGGCAGCTGTCCTAGTGACGGCATACTGGTGGGTGATCGGTCTAATGCGGCAGTGTGCCTTGAGGCTGCCTGTCTGGGGTCACTGATGGACCTGCGAAACCTGGTTTACAGAGGGGCGGGGGCCTACTAAAACTACCCTTAGGGTCTGGGCGGCTGCTAAGAAACGTTTCTCCCTGGCCAACAGGTGGGCCCTGGTTCAGCCCTTGTGGGGCAATCCTAGGTTGCCACACTTTAGATCGATTCCTGATCTGCAGATCTGGGCCAGATTCGGGGTAAAAACACTGCGAGATATTATGCCAAATGGGGTACTGTTCACCTTTGCTCAGCAGTCAGTTTCAGTTACCGGATGGATGCTCTTTCGATACCTCAAGCTGTGCCATGCCGCTAGGGCGCAGTTTCCCACTAGGCCCCTGTTGGAACTCGACCCTGTTGAGTCGATTTTGGCGCAGGAAGACCTCAAGAAGCCGCTCTCTGTATTATATGGGACCTTGTTCAGGATAGATACCCCGAGATTAGACAGACTGTGGGATAGGTGGAGGGCGGATATTCCATCCCTGGGAAAAGAGGAGTGGGAGGATGCGCTGGAGGAATGCCCTAAGTTAGTGGTTTCCTCCCCGGACAAACTTACACAAATTAAACTGCTACACAGGGTGTATTTCACACCGGTTAGGCTCCATGGGATCTACCCAGACAGGGACCCCTGCTGCACTAGATGTTGAGCCCACCCTAGTACCCTTATACATCTACTTTGGGAGTGCCCTAAGATACAGGTATTTTGGAGGGAGGTCTTTGAACTGATTAGTGTAAATGGTTAATTACTGCGCTAGTCCTGGTGATGTGTACCGTATTGCTGCAACTTTATATGCAAGACACACACTATATAACAAATTTCCAAAACAATAAGCTGCGCATTTACCTTTATTGGCCTATTCAAATGTTGAAAGTATACATATGGGGATGTGACCCCTCAGCACACAGTGTTGAATAGCCAAGAATGAAATACCGTGATATAACGTAATAGTTCAACTTTCAACAAAGAATGAGTGAATTGATACATGCGTATAATACAAAAGTCTCCTTTCCAAATATCAAGGTGATAAACAAAAAACAGTAAAAGTGGTTAAAGTAAAATGAATTATGAAGTCTCTTCCAAATTTCTGTGAAGATGATTAAAAACACCCAGAGTGAAAGGAGTGATGGTAATCTGACAAAGAGAGGGTCATCCACCAGTAATATGCTGCTGCTTACCAGAGAGTGAGATCTCTTTTTAGGGAGATCTCAAATCGAGCCTTTCATTACTTGTAGCTCAACGGGCATTGTATATCTTTTGCAATGTCCATGTAGGCTCCAGTATATTGGTAGAACCAAGCGATCTATGCAAGTACGCTTGGGGGAATACATTACCAACATTAAAAGTGGTTTTCGTTTTCATTCCGTATCTAAACATTATGCTATCCATCATAACCGTAATCCAGCCAACACAATCTTTCTAGGAATAGATAAGTTTAGTGCACACTGGAGAGGGGGCTCTCTAGTGAGAGAAATTTCAAAACTTGAGATGATGTGGATACATAGGGTCCGTTGCTATACACCACACGGCCTTAACATTGACATGGATGTCAACGCATTCATTGACAATGGTTGATACTGTTTGTATGTGAACTGGTTCTAATTTCCTGGCTGTCGGAATAAATAAAATTCTCCCAATAACAATAAAAGTAATGGGGGTTATCAAGACCGAAAATCCATCTTGGTTTTGATAATTAATTATTTTTTTGTATATTCCCCTTTTTTTATGCATTCCCTTGTCTATGAAAGGGACATACATCAGATACCCATAACATAGAGAGATTGCATAGAGAGATATGTGAAATTAGGATAGCCTTGGGACGTCATGCAATTATATACTTTTGGCCTGTAACATTTATCACACAATGCAGGAAAGGAATATTAATATGCAGAATGAGGTAGTCCCTAAGAGAGGACAGAGATCCCAATCGACTAATGCTGATAGTATAATTTTTTTCTTTTTATTTGCAATATAAATTTTTCTTTTTTTTAAGAACAATGTTTTCAGCATGAGGTCCAATGTGAGTGTTGTCACTAATGCAGCGTACAAAAGGAAACGCTTATTTTTGCTGATATCTAATGTGCGTGGAATGATGGACACTTCCCCTCCTTTTTTTACCCCCTTGAGAGATTATATATATATATATATACACAGTATATATATATATTATAGGTGTAGTTCCTCATATTTAGATTAGCGTAATTCAAGTACCTGCATTTAATAAGGGAGAAACTAAAACATATTTGGACTAGATATTGGATGAGGCTGTCACATAGAGTTCTTTTGTAGTACCTGAATTGGCCGCTGAGATGTGGCACTGTCCAATATGAACAAGCAGCTAGTTTAAATAAGTAAATTCCCCCTTTTTAATCTATAGGTTTATATATCGTTTATATCCAATAGGATTTTTTAATTGCGAGTAAGACGTGGACGCAAGTTCACATCTCGCGCAGGGAGGTCAAATGCCAGTTTTCAAAATGGCGATTTGAGATGGTGGACGCCAGGAGATCAGAACTGGGCATCACTCACCATAGTAATGTGGATGTAAGGCAGTGTGTCAGCACGCCGCCCGTGCCCCTGGAAGATGTCAATTTTGACGAAACGGCGTAGGGTAAAGCGGCGTGCTGACGTCATTGCGTACTGTCAGTCCCGGAAGTCACGGGCTGCGATCGAGAGCCGGCCGGCTCGAATACATTTAAAACTGCCCACGAATATCTACTTAATTGTAAGTGCAAGTCTTTTACTTTTAATTAAAAAAAAATTATACGGAATTATGCTATGGTGGCATCCCTTCTTATGTTTGCAATGGTAATGAACACGGACGCTTCTAAGGATTTTTGCGGTTTGTCCAGCTCCACTGTGTAAAGACCCAGGGCTGGGGAAATAGCCCCAAGCGCATACGATCTCCCTAAAAAGAGATCTCATCTTCTGGTAAGCGGCAGCATATTACTGGTGGAGGATTCTTGTGTCACAATACCATCACTTTTCTTTTTTTGGTGTTTATCAATATTGAAGAGTTTTTGGCATCACAATATAAAGACCTAGGGCTGGGGAAATAGCCTCAAGCGCATATGATCTCACTCTCTGGTAAGCGGCAGCATATTACTGGTGGATGACCCTCTCTTTGTCAGATTACCATCACTCCTTTCACTCTGGGTGTTTTTAATCATCTTCACAGAAATTTGGAAGAAGAGACTTCATAATTCATTTTACTTTAACTACTTTTACTGTTTTTTGTTTATCACCTTGATATTTGGAAAGGAGACTTTTGTATGATACGCATGTATCAATTCACTCATTTTTTTGTTGCAAGTTGAACTATTACGTTATATCACAGTATTTCATTCTTGGCTATTCAACACTGTACTGTGCTGAGGGGTCACATCCCCATATGTATACATTCAACATTTGAATAGGCCAATATAGGTATATGCGCAGCTTATTGTTTTGGAACTTTGAACTGATTAACCTAAAATTGGACTTGGCGCTTCCCGTTTCGCCTGAGCTGGCCTTGCTTGGGATCCCGGATGATGAGCAGAGGCCCCGCCTTAGTAACCTGTTGATTGCGTATTTATTATTTTATGCAAAGAAGTCTATTATCTGCATGTGGATATCCCCTAGCTCTCCATCTGTGTCCTCCTGGCTGGTCATGGTTGATGCTGCTATTCCAATGTACAGGCTGACATATGTTAGCAGAGGATGCCCCTGGAAGTTTGATAAGGTGTGGTTGCCCTGGATATCACCTTGATCACTCCTTCCCTCCTCTCCCTGGTCCTTGCCTTTAGATAGGATCCTGTGGCCTCTGGGTGGGGGGCCCCTGGGATGTCCGATGGAGGTTTGGGGTTCTTTGGCAGTGGCATGGGGTTACCTGGTGATTTTGCCCTCTGTAGTCTCAGCCCTGGTTAATGTTTAGGTTTGGCAGGGGATCCCCCTGCAGTACTATTCTTCAATGTTACTAATGCCTGCTGATTGTATTGATTTGTATGTCACAAGTTGAACTGTCATGTTCCTCGGCTATGTTGGCCAAGTTCTGTTTGTGTATATATGACTGCTCAATAAACACAACCTGATGATTGTAAGGCCTCATGCCCACTGGCGTTTTTACAGCTGCGTTTTTGAGCGTTTTTTACAGCTTAAAAACGCCTGTCCATGTTATTGTAAATATTTTTATTTTTTTTTTGAAAAAAAAAAAAAAAAAAAACGTCGGAGCTAAAAACGCGACCGCGCGTTAGTGCGCGTTTTTTGCGCGTTAGTGCGCGTTTTTTCCTGCCTAGTTCTGACGCTGAGGAACGCACTGGCCCTGGGTTTTTTTTACAGCTTACAAACGCCTATGCTCTTTACAGCTCAAAAACGCCTAGGTGGGCATGAAGCTATAGACTAACATGGACAGGCGTTTTTAAGCTGTAAAAAACGCTCAAAAACGCGGCTGAAAAAACGCCCGTGGGCATGAGGCCTTAATGAAAAAAATAAAAAAAATTCCGCATGGAGAATATTTAGATTTAGCACAGCATTACTGTATCGATCAGAAGTTGCTTTTCTCAGTATAAATAAAAAAACATACAAATACAGGCAGCCCCAGGTTACAAACAAAAGTTCATTTCTGAAGAGGAACTGCAGTCTGCTCACATAATTTCTGTTTTTTTTTTTTTTTTTTGCATTAGGTTTGCCAGTCTGAGGCTTCCCTCCAACCACTTTGCGCACACACACACATACATACATATATAAAATGTGATTCTGTACTTGCCAAATATGCTGCAGCGATCTCCTTCCACTGAGTCTGGCTGCAACCATTTTAATTGTGGGCAGCTGAAGCTGTTGCCTGTTTACTTCCTGGATTTACAGACACACCTCCAGCTCTAATTGGCCCTCTTAAAACACACACACGTGAGAGAGCTGTGCATGTCTTAAGCCAAGACTTTTTACCAGATAAGAAACAGAAAGTGGGCTGTATAAGGCATTTACTGGCAGAAAAAAATATATATGTTTTACCATCCAAAAAGGTAACAAGAGCAGACGATTTAACAGATGAAAAAAATTACCCAAGTTCCACTTTAAGCTGAATTTGTATGCAAGTTGGAACAGGTACATATTTTTTTTTTTGGTGCAACTCCAGCCAAAAATTCTTTTAACTTTCTTTGGATAGCATAGGAAAGGGTTAACACCCCTGTAACATTTGTTTTGCAGTCTGTGCCCCTGTTCAGAAGATTTCACCTCACTTTCTATTTGTTGTGGAAACAAGGATTGAGCATAAAGCTCCAATGGACATGCATTTCTTTCCCCCATGATAACTCTTACAGAAGTGAATTTCCATTCGTAGGGATACATTTCCTCTCACTTCCTGTGGTCTCCCTCTGTAAGTATGAGTCCTATGCAAGTCAGATGTTCGTAACTCAGGGACAACCTGTATACAGAAACTTTAGCAGCAGTATGGAGGAGCAAAAATGTAAAAGGCAGAGTGTCAAAATAAAAACAACATTTATTTTAGATCGTGTGTCATGCTTTTTACAATGATCCCTAAAACAAAATCATAGTAAAGCCAACTTTAATCCCTTAATTACTTTTGTATATAAATATGCAAAACTCCACCTATAAAAGAAGCAGCAAACCTCTGGAACCCTATGTTATTTAGGCCACTTTCACACTGAGGCACTTCTAAACTGCCAGTAAAAACACAGTGCTTTTGAAGAGCTTTCCATTCATTTCAATGAAGAGGGGAGTTTTTCACAGCCCTGCCAGCACACTGCCCCAGTGTGAAAGCATTCATTGATTTTTAATGGAAATAATTTTTCGGGAGCTTCTTAGGCACTGTTTTTAGCGTGAAAGCGCCTGAAAAGCACCATAGTGTGAAAGTGGGCTAACTGATAAGCTTTGTACATATCAATGAACACACAAAAGTTTAGAAGATGCTGCACATTTCACACTCACTGTCAATGCAACATAATCATGTAAAAAGTATCTTATGGAGGTCAAATGTAAGAAAAAAAAAAATATATAAGGCTGTATACCCAATAGTGAACTAAAAAACCTTAACATTCGATTTGTTCAAATTCGCTTGATAAAATTATGTCCTTCAGTGGACTTTTTACCCTCAGTTTGTGATATCACAGAACACAATATAATATATAAAAGCACAAAACTGCATCAACAAAGGAGAAACAGAAGCAGATGCCAAACCGCCAGATAACATCATTGTGCCACTGAGCAGCATCGTTTTTCACTTTGTCTATAAAAAAAGTACCAAAGTATCGTGGAACAGATGGATCACCTTTCCAAACATCAGATGTAAAGCTGGCCACACCACATTTGAATACAACTCTGTAATCTCCTTTAGATATACTAAAGTATGTAGTGTCTGAACAATCTAGTCAACCAGGTGGTAAATCTAATGTCGATTGTATAATCATTCTAAAACCATTGTGGCTAAATTCAGCCCAACCAAAAGAGCCAGTTGCTGTTTGAGCACCACTGTGTCTAAATAGGAGATCTAGATCAGATCAGTGGTAATCAACCCTGTCTTCAGGACCCACTAACAGGCCAGGTTTGCAAGATAACTGAAATACATCTCAGGTGATATCATTTGCTGCTCAGTGGTTGCAGTATTCTAGTCTGCATCTCCCCAAGGTAATACATAAAACCTGGCCTGTTTGGTGGGCCTTGGGGACAGGGTTGATGACCAATGCAAAAGCAGGGAGCCCCCTATGCAGTCCTGTACTTTTGGGTGTCTTAAGCCGTGGCTCCACCACTACACAAGTGGCTCCACCACTACACAAGTGGCTCTTTAACTTTTACTAAGCTTCTAAAATATATAAAACCATAGAGACCACTCACAGACAGCATCCAAAAGTAGGTTGTTATCTACATTTTGCAACACCTATAAAATAAGGTAGCACTCTCAATGTTACTGTCATAAACATTTAACAGTTGGACATTTTATGCAAAAGCAGATAATTAAAATGCTGTGTACAAAAATGCTTTATTGGCTGAAGATTAATGAACACAACCAGGAAGTGTATCACCCTAGAGTAACAGTAAATGAGCAGTGACACTTCTGAGAGAGTACTAAAGATCAACCATGAGGGCTATAGGGTTCTGGCTTGGATAGGTTGTGGAAAGTGAGAATCTACATCAGGCATATAAATTGACGAGTTTAGGTTTCTCTGGTGAAAATAAATCTGTCCTGGTGGAAAAACATAGGGAGGAAATTGAAATGTTAAAGTCACCAGAACCAGCAGAGGGGAAAATCTCCCAATAGAGGCACGGACAGCAATAAAAAGCTGGAAAAAAAAAAAAAAGGGGGGGGGGGGGGCGGTTCACATTTTTTCATTATCCAAAACAAATTAAGGTTTCAACTGGAACCTCACCTTAAAGTGCATCTGCATTTCTAGAAACAGGAGACCAGTTACCTGTCTGGCACATAGATTTGTTGGCTTTAGTACCCAGAATAGTTATGCAAATCAATATTTTGTGTGTCACCAGCCTGGGAAAAGCATACAACTAGTAAAGTCATAACTCATGATCTGCAACATGGTTTTCCTAGGTCAACTAACATTTCCAGAAGGAGGTTAGAAATTGCATCTTCCATCTTTCCCCCCTCCCCCAAGTACAGGTACCCCCTGGGTGCTGGAGTACTTCTCCTGAACAGGCATTGGTATAAAATCAATACAAATGGTAATCTGGAATGCTGAAAATGTGCAAGTCTTCATATATTAAAATTGTCATAATTGTAACCATGTCAAAACAAAATTTTACTTTGGCAAATAGGGAAAATAGAAATTTAGAACAATGCTTTTGGCTATAGAAAGTGGAGCCCTTTTAAGGCCAATTTCTAGAGATTCTCAACATCAGAATCCCATAATGTATATAAATTAATGGTGCCTGTGTTGATGCTTAACCTTCAAATGCATTTCACCGCAGTGACTAAAGGCTGTGTTATTAACTACATAAAGAAATAATGGACTTCTATTGTTTAGAGTCACCTTTTTACTAGCCCGTAAACATCAATCATTGAGAGACATGCTTACTTAGCACCGGTAGACAGGTTATTGCTCATCAGCTGTCCTTGGAGCTCTAGAACATTGAAGAAAATAACTTCTGCTTAGCAGCACTACAGAGAGTGGTAATCAGATCTATACAGATCTGCCCATTATTTATACATCAAAAGTACAAATGAAAATTATACATGGCAGCTGAATATATCTACACAGGGAGTCGGATTTTACGCATTGTGCAAAATGAATGCATATGAAATTTTGTATTGTCCAACTTAATAAAAAAAAAAAAAAAAAAAAAAAAAAAAAAAAAAAGCCTTTGGTTTAGAACCGTTGTTTGGAATAAATACACATTGGGGTTAGTGGCACAGAGCACCATTTCACATTCATAGGTTAAGATCAAGTTTTATCAGTATTCACAGAACTTTCTCCCTATTGGAAGATCATTGCAGAAAACTTGACACAGGCCTTTCATCCATGCTTTGCTGGGAGTTCTGGAGTCGTGCTGAAAAAAAAAAAAAAAAAAGTTAGCACAAGAACGAAACGCACAGAATTAATCCTAAACCAATATGCCTCTATCTGCCTGTGACTTAAAGTGGTTGTAAACCCTGTACAACCACTTACCTACAGGGCAAGTCTATAGTAAGACTTACCTGTAGGTGCTGGAAATATCTCCTAAACCTGCACGGTTTAGGAGATATTTTATAATATACATGCCCTTCCTAAAGGGATCGTGCCGTGACTGGCGGCTCCCACGCGCATGCTGTCATGCGACTCCGGCCAGTCACAGAGCCTGGGGGCCGCGTCCCGGAAGGAAGAGGGATGAAGATGGACGCAGCCAGCGGTGACATCGCAGGCTTCGTTTTCAGGTAAGTTACATATAATGGGCTACTATGCAATGCATAGTACCCCCATTATGCTTTAACTTTGCAGGGAAATAAAAAGGGGAAGTAAAACCCATCAGGGTTTACCTCCTCTTTAAAAACTTATCTATTCATTTTGCAAAACTCTACATCTTATCTCAGTAGAGCTGTGAGAACAGTTAAAAGCAGGGGCAGAGGTGAAATCTGCAAATGTGAAGTTAAAAGGAGATGCAGTGATAGAATATGGTATTATTCTGGAAACCCTTAAACTTCCACTGTACTTTCTATAAAAAAAAAAAAAAAACACACACGTACTGGATGTCACACATACCATTTTTATTTAATCTGGTAAACTGACGATCACTGCTGAGTTTCCATGTTCCAGAGTGAAGAGCCCGATGTAATTTGTTACTTGTTTTAGGAGGGGGATGCTCCAAATCTGGAGACTCAACTTCTAACAGCTTATACCCTTGAACTTCCAAAGCTGAAAAATCCTTGGTTAGAAGAAGAAGAAAAAAAAAATAATACAAACATTAGCATTATATTTTACAAAGGCCACATAATAATTTTCCATTATGTACACAAGTTATAAAGAATACTGGTCATGTTTGATTACAAAAAGTGATTAAAGTGATTAAAGTGATTTTAAAGGAATTTATTTTAAAAAATAAAAAGACAATGTCATACTTGCCTACACTGTGCAATTGTTTTGCACACAGCAGCCCCAATCTTCTTTTTCTGGGGTCCCCCGCTGGCACCTCCACCTTTCTGATAAAGATAGGGCTCAGTTAAGTATAGTGCTAGGGCTGTACTTCTGGTGTAGAAGTAAGGCCCCATTGAAGTCTATGAGGAATTACTGTGCAGGCATGGTCTGTGGTGGAGACGATTTCAAGACCATGAAGCAGGCACCAGAGGTGCCCATTGCTGTTGGGGTGCAGTAAAAACACCTTGGTGTAGGAGGAATGCTTTTATTAGGTCAACATAAAAATGTATTATATTATATTTGTACAGTGCAGGAGATAGGCTCATCATCTTCTACGCTTTGAAGTAGGAGACAAGTGTTTCATTGCCCTTTGGCCTATCCTTCACGAAAGTGCTTGCACCTCTTCCAGCCCTTCTCAGAAGACAGGTTATCTAGAGATGACCTGATCCTTAACCACTTCGAGCCCACACTATAGACAAAAGAAGTCTACAGCGCGGCGCTCAATTGCCGGGAGGGCGTCCCTGGATGTCCTCCTGTTTACTTGTTCCCTGCACGTCACCGCAGGCGCGCATCAGGGAAAATCTGGAGTTGGCCGTGTCCCTTGGACAATTCCTCGGCGTGTCCAATGAGAGATGATCTCAAATTTAAGCATACGAGATCATCTCTCATCGCCGGCTCTCCCTCCTCACACAGAGACCATGTGTGAGGAAGGGAGAGTGACCTGTGCGCTGCAGAGTGAGTGAACACTACATACAGTGCCCACAGTACCACCTGTCCTCAGTGCCACGTGACAGCACCCCTCAGTGCCACGTGACAGCACCCCCTGTCATCAGTGCCACCTGTCCAAGATAGGCTGCCAATACATCAGATGTGATCAATTTGCTATGATTTGCACCACAGCTTGTAGACTCTCTAACTTTCACACAGACCAAATAATATCCACTAATTTGGGATATTTTTAACAAAGATATGTAGCAGTATAAATTGTGGCCAAAATTTATGAACAAAAAAAATTTGTTTTTGTTTTTCAGAATTTTCTGTCTTTTTTCATTTATAGCGCAAAAAATAATAATAATTGCCTAGTAGGCAAGTGGTTAAGGACTCCTATGTAAACAATCAGACCGCCGTTCTGTCAGAGGAAGACGGAGATTGTGTTTTTGCAAAGGCCCCTTTAACACTACTGCGACTTCAAAGTCGCACGATTTTACCGTGATTCGCGGCGCGATTTCACGGAATGCCTGTGTAAGTGGCATCATAATCTGACCAAAGTAGTGCAGGGACTACTTAGAAGTCGGAAAGACTTGAATTCGTACTAATATGAATGGTTGTCATTGGAAATGACTTGTCCTACGATTTGTGATGGCAAAGTAGCATGACAAGTCGTACAAATGTGAAAGGGGCCTAAGTTAGGCCATCCGCCACAGTTAGAAAGCACTCCCTAGGAGCACACTTAACCCTTTAATCGCCCCTGATGTTGACACTTTCTCTGCCAGTGTTTTGGTCCCCAAAAAGTCTCACTTATGGTCCGATTTGTCCCCCGCAGACCCGCTAAAAATAGCTAATCACCGCCATTAGTAGTACAATAAATAAATATAAAATTATATATATATATATATATATATATATATATATATATACACATATACACACACACACACACACACACACACACACACACACACACACACACACATATATCCCATAAAACTATCCCAGTCTTTAGAGACTATAACTTTTGCGCAAACCAATCAATGTACGCTTATTTGGAATGTAGCAGAATATATATTAGCCTAAATTGATGAATAAAATTAAATTAGAGAGAGATCGATATATAAACGTATTTTATAGCAGAAAGTAACAAAAAAGTGTTTGACAAAATTGTCAGTTTTTCTGTTTATAGCGTAAAAAATAAAAAAACCACAGGCGTTATCAAATACCGTCAAAAGAAAGCTTTTTTTTGTCAGGGGGGTGGTGGCAATTGTATTTGGGTACAGCGTTGCACAACTGCACAATTGTCAGTTAAAGTAGTGCAGTATCACAAAAAAAATTAAAAAATGGCCTGGTCGGGGGTAAACCTTCCAGGGCTTAAGTGGTTAAACCCCCCCCCCACCCACCCCTCGGTGCTGTAATCTTCTGGTGCAGTTGGAGTTAGTACTAATAGGCTGTCACAGGCGTTAATCAGCCCAACTTTGCCCACCCTTTTCACCCAGCTGCTTCATTCAGACACTGTACTACAGCTTCTCTGAATAGAGCACAACCTAATAGAGGGCAGGCGGATGATAGCCCCGCCCCCTCCATTTGTCGACTTACAAGGGCTCAACTAGGGAGGATGAAGAGCTTGGCACTTATTGCATACCTTGGTTTTGGCATGTTGAGATGCATTGTGACTTTCAGAAAACTGTACATCGCTCTCTTTGTATGCTCCTTCTCCACCAATTCCATCCATTAAACTGGATCCACATGTTTGTGTAGTATAACCACTGTCCACCTTTGTAAAGCACACAAAATAAAAGAGGAAAAAAAAATGAATCATATGTATAATCACACACATGCGCCAATATATAAAATGCATAGGTAAATCAGTTCAATACAAGAGCAAGCAATATAAAATGACCAGGAACATCGCGCAGCTTCGTTTTTTTGTTCCATCACATCCATAAGAACTTTTTTTTGTCTAGCCAGATTTTTAAAGTGACTCCTTCTCGGGTCCCTCTTTGCTGCTCCTAGTGCCCCCGCCTTTGAGTGCCCCTCAGCCAACAGCTTGCTACAGGGGGCACTCAAACTGAGTCAGAGCTCCGTGTATCCATTCAGACACTGAGCCCTGACCTGGCCCTCTCCCCCCTGATTGACTGTTGCGGGAGACAAATGGCACCGCTGCTCTGTCTCAGCCAATCAGGAGTATCTGGATGGCTGAGGGGTTTGTGGACATCACTGGAGAGAGAATGAGCTCAGGTAGGCAATTAGAGGGTGCTGGGGGGGGGGGGGGCTGCTACACAGAAGATTTTTCATCTTAATGCATAGAATGCATAAAAACCTTCTGCCTCTAGCTGGATTCACACCTATGCATTTTTAGTACTTTTTGCAGATTTGCACTACAGAACATGTTCCATAAGACATCATGTTAAATGGACTGTAGTGCAAATCTGCATAGGTGTGAATCCAGGGTTACAACTCCTTTAATGCTGTATGCTGGGAAACCCCCTCCCACAACCCTGAGTGTAGCCGAGTCATATTTACCTGTTCTGTGCAATGGTTTTGCACAGTGCAGCCACAAACCTCGTCTTCTGGGGTCCCCCACAGGCGCTCCAGGCTCTGTCTCTTCAGCAACTGCCCCCCCCCCCCCCATAGAAAGCGGCTTTCTATGGGGGCACTCATGCAAGCTTGCTTCCGAGCCACCCGGTCTGTGTCTATTGACACAGACAGTGGGACTCGGCACCGCCTGTCTTCGCAGAATTTGTCAGCAGTGGGTGCCAATGGCATATGTACGATACAATATTTTAGCCAATGTATATTATTTTCAGGCCAATAAATATACTAAAAGTGATTTTTAGAGCACAAATACTACCCAATTTTTTGGGGAAGTATAAAAGATCAGGTTGGGTCACGTAAATAGAAACCAAACATATCAAGCATTATAATTGCACATGCTCATGAATTGATGAAAAACGATGGTACCATTAGTCCTTCACAGTAAAATAAAAAGTGATCGGTCAGATCTAAAGCCAGCCAGATCACGTTAATTGAAATGGCAGGAGTCGTCTGAAACAAAAAAACTGTACCAAGCTCACCGCTAAAGCGATGAGCTTGTTTTAATCATTTGAAGTCCAGGCAGTTTACAAGCGGCCTATGGATGCAAAGTAAATCTCAAGTAATGTGTGAGTTTAAAAGAACTCCAAGGTCGATACCAAGATTTTTAGCAATCTATTGAAAGCAGTACATCAGTCCCTAACCACTTGCCGACGGCGGCAGAATGGCATTCCTGTGCAAATCGCTGTAGCTGTATGGCGGGCGCTTTGAGGAATGGGGGCAAGCCCGCAGCATCCCTAAGGAGCCAATGCTCGTGCCCAGCGGCCGTGATCTCCGCCGGGCACCCGCAATCACATGGATTTGTGTGTGTAAACACACAAATTCACATCCTGTCAGGGGAGAGGAGACAGATAGTGTGTTCCTAGTATATAGGAACACTGATTGGTCTCCAAGTCAGTCCCATCCCCCAACAGTTAGAACACATTTAACCCCTTGATCGCCCCCTAGTGTTAACCCCTGCCCTGCCAGTCACATTTATACAGTAATCCGTGCATTTTTGTATAGCACTGATCACTGTATAAAAGGTCAATGGTCCCAAAAATGTGTAAAAAAGTCTCCGATCTGTCTGCCGCAATCCCGGAAAAAAAAAAAAAAAAAAGGACATAAAATTTTGTTTAGGTACAACGTCGCACGACCACGCAATTGTCAGTTAAAGCGACGCAGTGCCGTATTGCAAAAAATGGCTTAGTCAGAAAGGGAGGTAAATCCTTTCGGGGCTGAAGTGGTTAGAAAGGGTAACAAAACCCAAAAAGAAATCCCTGAATGTACTGGCTGCATTAAGTTTTTTTTCATAGGCCTTTTATCCTTAATCTTTACAAAAATGGCCCAGCCTGTAAGCCCCCTTACCAGTCTTAAAAGCAGTATTAAGCTCAAAAATAGCTTGCCAATCTTTATAATGTGGTCGTTCAATTTCTCTTTCAGGCCTTTTCTTTGTCACCTGGTGATCTGGCCAGTAACACTTTTCTTCTTAGGCCCCTTTCACACCAGCGGACTGTATGGGTCCGGTTTTTTTTTTTTGTTTTAGGCGGACCCGATCAGACCACCCATAGCCCTCTATGAAGCAGCGGACATGTGCCCACTGTCACCCACCGGCATCCGATCCGCTAAAAAACAGACGGATGGGGATACATTTGCCATTCCGTCTGCCGATTTGGATGGAAACGAACATGCAGTCCTTTCCGTCCTGCATAGCAGACACAGACCGATCATCCGGATCAAGCCTGCTCAGTGGGGAATCTCTCTGCTGATCCCCGCAGAGCAGGTGGATCCCATCTGAAAGAGACCTTAGGGTGTCTTCATCTGGATGGAGTGGCAACAGACACACCACTGAACTGTAGCATTGTCAGTCTGGGGAGAGACTAGCGTTAGATGCACTAGCAGATTTAGATGGACTTAACCAAATATAAAGCCAAACTCCAGCTAACACATTTTAAGCAGTTACAGGAAAAAAAAAAAAAAAAAAAAACACACACACACGTTTTGGAGATAAAGGTTTTACATAAATGAATATCATTGCAAGCACCACTGTCAGCAAAGGTTTGTTACAAACTGTGCAACTGACACTTTTGCCGGAAATTCCAGTCAAATTCTAACTAAAAAAAAAAAAAAAAAAACGTAATCTACCCCACCCCCATTCTAAAACATCTATTCCATCTACCTTGCAAAAGGAATGATGTCAATAGTTGTTGATTCCGAAGCTGCTCCAGTCTGGTCACAGCGTCAGCGCAAAGGAGAAGTAGCGACAACAGCTGCAGAGCCTGGGTGATGTAATCCATAGGCTTACTATGGGGCATTGGTTGTCAGCTGTCCCTCCACACTGAAGCCGGCCATGTGACTGGACCAGCTCAGAAATAGGCAAGTTCACAAGCCACGTACTGGTTTGCACTTCTGCCTAGCAACACTAGGGTCGTCGGTTTGAATCCCAACCATGGCACTACCTGCCTGGAGTTTGCATGTTGTCTCAGTGCCTGCGTGGGTTTCCTCCGGGTTCTCTGGTTTCCTCCCACACGCCAACCATGCTGGTAGGTTAATTGGCTCCAGTCTAAATCTGGCCCTAGTATGTGTATACAAGTTGGGAACTTTAAATTATAAGCTCCCAGAGGGCAGGGACTGATATGAATGCACAATATACATGTGAAGTGCTGTGTACTCCAGAGTATTTTTGCTGTATAGCAGGTGAGGGGGCTCACAGCAGAGAGCGGGATGACAGAGGCATGTAAACTAATCACAGTATCATTACACAGCACAAGCACTGTGCTACAGATCATTCCTTAACCACTTCCCTACCCGCCCATAGTCAAATGACGTCCACAGATGGGATCTCCCATCCTGGGTGGACGTCATATGACGTCCTGGGCTTTGTGGGGGAATATCTGAATGATGCCTGCAGCTAGAGGCATCATTCAGATATCCTTCTGTTCTGCCGGCGATTCTGTGCACCATAAGAATGATCATAGCGGCGGTTCCAACGCCCGATCGTTCTTATAGGCGGCGGGAGGGGACACCCCGCCGCCATCCGGTTCTTCTCCGGGCTCTCCCGTGCCATCGGGGGCCCGGAGAATGAATTGTCGGGTGCCGGATAGGAAGCATAGAGATGACTGGTGACCAGATGGTCACCAGTTATCTCTATGACCATCGGACGCCCGGGCGCGATGTGATGACGTCACGCCCGGGTCCTCAGATGTAAACAAAGCTGCCATTGTGGCTAGTGAACATTAGATCAGTGACATTTTTTTCACAATCTCATGCTTTCCAGCCTGGAGGAGAGATCTGGGGTCTTATTGACCCCGCATCTCTCCATAAAGAGGACCTGTCACACACATTCCTATTACAAGGGATGTTTACATTCCTTGTAATAGGAATAAAAAAAAAAAAAGTAAATAAATAAATAAAAAAAATTAAAAAATGCCCCGGTCGCTCGCCATCAGAAGCGAACACACTTGTAAGTCCCGCCCAAATATGCAAACACCGTTCAAACCACATATGTGAGGCATCGCCGCGTGCGTTAGAGCGCGTGCAACAATTCTAGTACTAGACCTCCTCTAACTCTAACCTGTAAAAAAAATTAAATTAAATCTTCGCCTATGGAGATTTTTAAAGTACCGAAGTTTGGCGCCATTCCAGGAGTGTGCGCAATTTTAAAGCGTGACATGTTAGGTATCTATTTACTCGGCGTAACATCATCTTTCATATTTTCCCCAAAAATTGGGCTAACTTTACGGTTTTGTTATTTTTTTAATTCATGAAACCATTTTTCTTTCAAAAAAAAAAAAAAAAGGCGTTTGAAAAATTATTGCGCAAATACCGTGCAAGAAAAAAAAGTTGTAATCACCGTCATTTTATTCCCTAGGGTGTCTGCTAAAAAAAAAAAAAAAAAAAAAAAAAAAAACATATAAAGTTTGGGGGGTTCTGAGTAATTTTCTAGCAAAATAATGATGATTTGTACATGTAGGAGAGAAGTGCCAGAATAGGCCCGGTATTGAGGTGGTAAAAAAAAAAGCCCGGGGGTTGAAGTGATTAAACAGGCTTCTTCCTTTTTTTAGGGTTACAACTACTTGAACAAGCTGAAGTTAGAAGCCGATTTGGCTACCATGCACAGCTGCACCAGGATTTTGCACTCTCCAGATTTAGTAAATCAACCCGTCTTGTCATCTCCCTGTGGACGAGTATGTAACCACTGCACTGTGAGGAGACCCCACTGCAGGTGGGCTTTAAAATTATGATAATTTCACCCATAAACATGCAAGCATGAATGTTTACAAAGCCTGTACAGAAGTTCTCACTCCCGTCTTCATAGATCTGCAAGTAAAATTATCAGGACTACAGCAGGTAGTTTTATTTTGCACGATTCCTCATAGGAGGATTCTTACCTGTATACTGCTGCTGTCACAAGGAATGACACTGCTCTCTGCTAAAGGTAACATGCATATGTGAGAAGTCTCAACACTAAATATATTCCCAGTCATAAAACTAGTCACTGGAGTGTTGTCTGTCACTGTAGCAGCTTTAACCCAAATTTGATCATCTTCAAGTTCCACAGGATCCACCATTTCTACCGTATCATTTTCTTTGACGTCATTTTCAGGTTCTTTACATAATCTTGATGGTACAGCGGTCAGTGGGTCCATGGTGTGTGCCTCAGGAAAGGATGTATCCAGGTTATGTAACTGCACAACAATACTGCCATCAGGTGATGAGCCATGTGCAGGAGGGGAGTTTTCCTTCTCCTCCTCCAGATGTTCAATTGAGAATGGTACAGCTATCCGAAACTGTGCACTGTCCCTGCAAACATGGGAACTCCTGGCAAACACACTCTTGATTGGAGAACATCCTTCAATTAAAGGGCTTCTGGAACATGAATTGACCATGGAATTTGAAGAAGAAAGGGTGTCTGGGGAAAGGAATGATAACTTCTTCTTTTCTGTAAGAAAAAGAGTTACAGATATAATAGCATTTCCCTCCAATTACACAAGGCACAAATCAGACATGTTTAACCGCTTTCCGCCCGCCATATAGCAAAATGATGGCGGAAAGTGGTTTTATTTGCCTGACTGGACATCATATAATGTCCAGCAGGATAAGCCGCTAGCACGCACCGATCAGTGATGTGTCACTCTGACACACCATATCTCCGATCTAGGTCAAGAGCCTATGACGTAGGCTCTTTGCCACGTAATCAGATGTGTCCAATCACAGCTGATCAGTGTAAACCGGAAGAGCCATTTAATCGGTTTTTCCGCCACTCACGAGTAGAGGAGAGACGATTGGCTGCTCTGACAACGGGGGTGGGGGATCTGCGCCAATAATCAAACGCATTGATCATCCATGCAGACCCATCAAGGATGCCCACTGGAGACCACCAGGGGTGCCAATCAGTGCCCATTAGGATGGCACACTGTGCCCATCAGTGTTTCATATAAGTGCCACCTCAACAGTGAAGGAGAAAAAAATAGGATTTTTGTACTCACCGTAAAATCCTTTTCTCTGAGTCCATGGACCGACACAGCCTCTCTATTGACAAAGTGGGTATTATCCGTTAATTAGGAGTGACTAGGCAGAAAAAAAAAAAAAGTGTTGCATCACACCTTCTACAGTCCCGCCCAGGGGGCGGACCCCCCCCCCGGGTATATCCTCTCAGTCTGCATATCGCAGATCAGTTCATCAAAAAGCAGTACAAACTTAAAAAGGAGGGGTGGGTGCTGTGTCGGTCCATGGACTCAGAGAAAAAGGATTTTACGGTGAGTACAAAAATCCTATTTACTCTTTCGTCCATGGACCGACACAGCCTCTCTATTGACAAAGTGGGACGTTCCAAAGCAGTGTCAGAGAAAAAACGAGGGGTGGTAACAGCATAAAAATAAACTTCACCCCAAACACAAAACAGCACTCCTCCACGGAGGAGTTGCAACTCTAAACGGCCGCTTGCAAAACCTTGCGGCCGAAAGAGGCATCCGAAGATTTACAAAATTCTACAAAGTTGATGTAGGTGCAAGTGTGAGTGGACGACCAAGTCGCCACTTTACATAATTGGGAGACAGACGCTCGATGTCGGAAAGCCCAAGAGGCACCCATTGCCCTGGTCGAATGCGCCGTGACCGGAAAGGGGGGCGCTTGAACCTTAAAGGCGTAAGCCTGGATTACCATCTGTCAGATCCACCTAGAGATGGTGGCTGACGAGACTGCTTGGCCCTTCTTGGGACCAGCCACCGAAACAAACAGTGAGTCTGACTTCCGGAACAGGGAAGTAGCAGATAGATATACTCTCAAAGCTCGGACAACGTCCAAGGAATGCAACGCCGACTCCTTAGGATTCGACGGCTGAGGACACAAGGATGGAAGTACAATGTCTTCATTGAGATGAAAAGCCGAAACGACTTTTGAAAGGAAGGCTGCGGCCGCAGCACCACCTTATCCTTGTGGAAAACCAAATAGGGAGCCTTGCAGGACAAGGCTGCCAGCTCAGAGACTCGTCTGACGTAACAGCCACCAAAATAACCACCTTCTGAGAAAGTGTCAACAGGGGAATATCTCTAATATTCTCAAACGGTGCCTTCTGAAGCACCGAGAGGACCAGGTTCAAGTCCCACTAAGGTAGCGGGGGACAGACCGGAGGGGCCATATGTTGAACCCCCTGCACAAATGTACTCACGAGAGAGTGAGCCGCCAGGGGTCGCTGGAAAAAAAAAAAAAAAAAGCCAGGGCAGATATCTGTCCCTTAAATCGTACTTAAGGCAAGACTTTGGTCCACCCCATGCTGTAAAAACAGCAGGATTCTGGAGTATGGGACCTTGCGATAGCAGGTCCTTCTGTAGTGGTAGGCGCCAGGGGACGTCTGCTACCAGACGTACTAGATCGGCGTACCAGGGACGCTGAGGCCAATCTGGAGCGATTAGGATCATTGGAATTCCCTCTGCCTCCACTCTGCGGAGCAGAAGAGGAAGAAGCCTTAAGGGAGGGAAGGCATAGATTAGCCGATACTGACCCCACGATGCTACCAACGCGTCCGTTGCGTCTGCCCATGGGTCTCTTGACCGGGCCACAAACCTCAATACCTTCCGATTGAGTCAAGGAAGCCAGAAGATCTACGTCTGGTGTGCCCCATCTTTGGCAGAGGAGTTGGAACACCTCTGGTTGTAAGGACCATTCTCCCTGGTCCAGCATCTGGCGGCTCAGGTAGTCCGCCTGCCAGTTTTCCACACCCGGAATGTACACGGCCGACAGTGCCGGTACGCTCTTCTCTGCCCACTTCAGGATGCGAGCAACCTCCGATGCTGCAGCTGAGCTTTTTGTTCCTCCTTGATGATTGACATATGCCACCGCTGTGGCGTTGTCTGACTGGATCCTGACTGGACGCCCTTGCAGCCTCTGAGACCATTTGAAGAGGCACAGCCTGATCGCCCAGATTTCCAGGACATTGATCGGCAGGAGGGCTTCCTCTGGGGTCCAGCGACCTTGCGCCGACTGAACACCCCAGACTCTCCCCCAACCTGTAAGGCTGGCGTCCGTCGTGATCACTATCCAGTAAACCGGAAGAAATTACTTCCCGGCCATTAGAGCCGGTGCTGTCAGCCACCATACCAGGGATCTCCTGACTAGGTGGCTCACTCAGATTTGATAATCCAGAGATGAAGGGCATCTGTTCCATCTGGACAGAACTTCCTTCTGTAACACTCGAGTGTGGTATTGAGCATATGGGACCGCCTCGAAGGAGGCCCAACACTCGCATGCCAAAAACGGAGCGACGACCAAATTCCTGGAAGTCAGCTGCCGTACTGCAGCCCCGAAGGGTCTGCAACTTCTTCACAGGGAGGAATACCTTTGCCTCTGAGGAATCCAGAATCAACCCCCAGGTACACTAGGCGTTGAGTGGGCACCATACTGACCTTTGCGTGTTTAGTATCTAACCACAGTCTCGAAGAGTCTGACAGGTAATGGACACGCTTACCTCTAAATTCTGAGCTTGAAGGCGCCTTCAGTAGAAGGTCGTACAAGTAGCCAATGATAGCGATACCCCGCTGTCTTAGAAGTGCCAGAATCGGAGCGAGCACCTTGGTGAACGTCCTGGGTGCTGAGGCAAGGCCAAACGGGAGGGCCACAAACTGGTAGTGGTTCTTCCTGACAGCAAATCACAGAGACTTCTGGTGTCTGGAGTATATGGGGACATGCAGGTATGCGTCCTTGATGTCCAAGGAGGCCAGAAAGTCCCCCAGATGGAGAGCCATGACTACAGATTGAACCGACTCCATCCGAAATCTTTGTACCTTCACAAAGCAATTGAGGGCTCTGAGATCCAAGATTGGATGAACCCCATCCTTCTTCGGCACAATGAACAGATTTGAGTAAAAACCCTGACCCCGTTCCTGTTCTGGAACAGGAATAACTACCTTGCGTTCCAGTAGACCCTGGACCGCCCCATACAGGGCCTCCTGATGGGTCGGTAGTAGCTGGAGATTGGAGGTGATGAATCTGTCCGGTGGACAAGAGAGAAATTCTATCTTGTAGCCTGAGGAGATTACTTCGCAAACCCACCTGTCGGAGACCAGAGCTGTCCACTGAGTCGCGAATTTGCGAAGACGTTCCTCCACCCGAGAGCTGGGTGGGGGCGGACCTTCATGCGGACGCAGATTAGTCTGCAGGCTTGTTGGGTCTGCGGGACCAAGGACGCTTTTGTCTTTGGGCAGGCGCCTTATCGGTCTGGGGTCTTTTCCCTGTCGCCCTAGGGGGGGGGGGGGGGGGAAAGCTTGCGTGCAGTAAAGGAGGGCCCTTGCCCTTGCTAGTTTGAGGAAGCAAAGTGCTTTTACCTCCTGTGGCATCCTTGATGTCATCCATAGAGGCCCCAAAAAGTCTGTCGCCCTTAAAAGGCAGATCCAACAGGGCTTTCTTGGAGGTCTGGTCCGCAGACCAGCCCTTTAGCCAGATCAGGTGGCGTATTGCTACTGCATAAACCGAAGCTTTAGACAGCAGGGGAATAGTATCCATGTCTGACTCGCAGACAAACCTAGGGCCCTGGACCAACTGGTCGGCCAATGTTATCTCATCAGGAGGAGCATCTCGCTCCTTAACCCCTGAAGTAGCAATCTTGCCCCTTCAGTAAGTGTCTGAGACACTAGGGCCCCCGCCAATGCCGGGCGTACTGCCGAGCCTATCACTGAGTATAGGTAGCAAGCGAGTGCTTCAGCCTTCTTATCCACAGGGTCCTTGAAAACAGGAGCCCCTTCTACAGGAATTGTGGTGGCTCTATTAAGTCTGGACACCGGAGGGTCCACTATAGGGGGAGAGGTCCATCTCTTCAGAAAACTCTCCTCAAAGGGGTACCGTACCGCAAACCTCTTTGGGGCTGTAAAGACCCTCAGTGGGTTCTCCCATTCCTTGTATAAGAGTTTATCAAAAGACACACAAGGGAACACCTTAGCAGTGCGGGCAGGTCTATGAAACCCAAGTGGACCGGAGTCTCTGCTGCTTCTGCAGTATTTTCCAACTTTAGCGTATCCCGCACTGCAGTAATAAGGTCAGATACCAAGCCGTCTCGCGTACTGACCTGGACTTGGAGTCATCCTCACTGTCTGGTCACGGTCTGCAGTCTCTGATGCGTCAGAATCTGGGCCCGTAGCCACAGCTGGACCTGGTTCTGCATCAGAATTATACCCAGAAGCTTGCAGGGGACGGGGCGTTTACTACCCCCTGTATTCCCGTGTGCTGCTTCCACCCTGGCAGCAAACGCCTCTAGGATTGCCGTCATAGCGTTCATAGACACCTCAGGGGCACCAGCTGCTAAATCTGGTGTTTCAGGGGAGAAGACATCTGGCTCAGATGCCATGCTGACCACACGCTGACACTCACAGGGCTCCAGGCAAGATATCAATAGGCCACCCTCCTGCGCTGCCGAGATGCTGGGTTACCCAGAGGACTCCCCACCCTGGACCGGTACTGCTATGCTGCCGTGTGCTGCGCCTGTGATGCTGTCCCACTGCTGCTGTGTCAGTCTGCTTCTTTTATCAGCACTTCCTGTGCTCTCGCAAAATGGCTGCCAAAAACATCTGTATGGAAGATAGTGTGGGCTCTAAGAAAATGGCCGCCGAGCCGAAGATAGAGGTCAAGCAGCCGTAGCCCACAAAAAGATGTCCGCCGAATGGCAATATATACATACAGGGTGGACAAACATGGCTGCCGATCAGCTGATAGGGGTCAGTGGGTGTGGCCGAACCACAGGAAGATGGCAGCCGGGCAGTCACAAGAGGCCGAACTCGGCATGGACAACCTCAAAATGGCCGCCGACAGCATGGAGGAGGAAGCACACACACACACACACGTAAGCAGAAATGACATTTCTTTTAAATGTTAGTTACAGCCAGCCCCGCTCCAGTGGAACCCCTTAGGTGACCCCCAGCACCCAGCAACCTTTAGCTAGAAGCCCAGGGAGGAGGGAAAGGCAGGGAGAGAGGGAAGAAAGGGGCCACAACCACTTGATCTCTCCAGGAATGCCCAGCTAAATCACCCAGCCGAGGCAGGGGAGTTTTACTTACCTATCCTGCATGTATTATGCTGGAAGACATTCCAAACAGATCATCGTCCGCGCACGGAAGGTGACTGTTGGCCAGGCATGCTGTGATTGGACCCAAAAGGGACGATCATATGTATGCCCTGGAGCGTGACGCTCACCGGACAGGCTGCTGCGACTCGGCCGTAAGGTCAGCCGAAGCTGAGCGGTCCGATGCAAGCCTTGGAGCGTAAGCTCACCGGCCACCCGTGGAGCGACGGGCATGTCGTGGAAAACCCAGCGCGTAGCTAGGGTCGGCACACGCTCCATGGCCGAAAATGGGGAGACTACAAGGATCGAGGATCCAGCCTGTCACCCAGTCGACAGTTGATCGAAGATCGCAGGAAACAAAAAAAAAAAAAATATTCTCTCTCTCTCTCCCCCCCGGACCAATGGGCCCAAAAGGGAGCCATGTCCTACTCCTTGCTAGACAGAAAAAAAACTGATCTGCGATATGCAGACTGAGAGGATATACCTGGGGGGTCCGCCCCCTAGGCGGGACTGTAGAAGGTGTGATGCAACACTTTTTACAAGTTTTTCTGCCTAGTCACTCCTAATTAACGGATAATACCCACTTTGTCAATAGAGAGGCTGTGTCAGTCCATGGACGAAAGAGCAACTTAAGTTTTGTAACAGAAATGAAGAAAAAAAGTGTGTCTTTATTTGTAGCGCAACAAATAAAAACCCCAGAGGTGATTAAATACCGCCACAAGAAAGCTCTATTCGTGGGAACAAATTGAGAACAATTTTGTTTGGGTACAGTGTTGCATGACCGCGCAATAGTCATTTAAAATGCGACAGCGCTGAAAATTAGACTGACAGGAAGGGGGTGAAAGTGCCCATGTATTGGGTTAAAATATGAACAGTTGACAGAAATGGAGCAGCTAGCACTGCCAAAAATTGTATTAAAGCTACATACTGTATTGTAGAGCTGTCAGCCCCAATTCTGGATTCAAAGCCTGGTAACTAAATGACCTGAAAAAGTCTGAAAACCATGAACACTTGACCTGCCAGGTTTGTTCCAGGTCCATGACTCCTCACGTAAAGCTAATCAAACCCTTCCTTGAAAAATAAAGGCCCTTTAAAGTTTTGTTCAAAATTGGAGAAAAGGTGATGTGTACAGAAAAGGTAGTACATTTGTTCATCTCGGCATAAGTTCCAAACATGCAATTACATCACACTACATTTGGATGTCCAGTTAGGTCTGAAATGTGATTTATGTGGGAGAGGCTACACAAAGGTTAAAGCGAAGTTCCGGCCACCAAATTTTTTTATTTTTTTTCCCCCAGGCATCCCCCTTACACTGCATTACCACCACAAAACTATATGTGTATATGCTAGTGGATAGTAATCATATTTTTACTTACGATTTAGCAGATCCTCTTCTGGCTGTTGCCATGATGTGTGGGCATATGAAGCCCAAGCGCAACCTCTTCCTGGATAACCGATCGAGAGGTGCATGCTGGGTACCCAGCATACACCTCTCGGTCTCGCGCATGCGCGATGCTCCGCGGCCGTAGCGCCGTTTATCAAGTTGCCATAACAACTGACGGCAATGGAGGAAGGTGCCACCCCATTGTTATGGCAACATAGATGGATCTGCCTTAAATCACGTCATTTCCTGTTGGGAAATAATGTGATTTTTACACACAATCCTGCCCACTGACTCATGGGAAATGACCCACATTTCCCAGAAGCACAGGTGAGGAAGAAAGTGATGTGGAGCCAGAAGTGGCAGATTAGGAGCCACCACCTAGCAACAGGGCACTTCTGGCAAGTCAAAAAAAATAAAAAATTCACTCCAAATGTTTTTCATTAATCAAGACTTGGAAAAAATGTGAAAAAAATTCAAGGTGGAACTCCACTTTAAGGGATCACATTTCAGAGCATCAAAATTCAAGTTAGGAAATATAAAATCCTGCATTACCAATGTCAGTCCTTGATGCAGAAAAAAAATAAAATGACCACAGCATTTATTTAGGGGTTCAGGACTGTATTTTGGTCGCAGATGCGATTTCAATTCTGGCTAATACACAGTAGATAAAGGGTGTCAACTCCTGTAGTAGGAGAGCAGTCTGTGCTGAATCTTGAACACAACTAAACACATGTGTGATTCAGAAGCGTTCCTATAGAACTCAATGCGCCTGGAATTCGAATCCAAAGCACCCCACAGTGCTCATAAAAAACGCACAGGACTCTTTAAATGTGAACTGCGGATGCACCTCATATGCAATTGGCTTAAGTGGAAAACAAGGTTATTCCACATGTCATGGAAATCGGATGCGGTTCAAAACCCATTCAATTTGCATACATGTGAACAGAGCCGGATAGAATATATAAACCTACATTATGGCCTTGATGCAAAGATAAAAACTACGGTGAGTCCTAGGAATTATAAAAGCCTGCTGGCAATTCATTACACTGATGCCTTCCCAAACAGAGTTATCAGTTTTAAGTGGACTCTATTTAGCAGTATAGACAATTGCAACACTTCCGTATACTTACCGGCCATTGGTGTCTTTCCTACATCTGCGGATATTGGGGAGAATGCTGGCGACAAGCCTCTTGGGGGTGAATTTTCAAAGAACATGGGGCTTGCACTGCTCCCAAGACTGTAGGCTCTTCGTCCACCTTGAATTGGACTTGAAGAAAACTGTCCCTTTAAATTGGATATAAGGTTACATTAAACTTAGTCGTGTCCAACTGTAACCTAAAGTTGAAATCCCAGCAAAAAACAAAACAAAAAAAAAAACACTTACATACAAGTGAAACATTTGCCAACATGTTTTTTATTTTCATTCAGGCAGATCCATTTGCTCTCTTATTAATAAAAAGACACACACACACACACACACAAAGAGCCCTGAATGACTCAAAGTGCTGAACCTCCTTCTCAGAGCCTAAAGCCGGCCATAGGTTTTAAATCTTGGCCGGTTCAGCAAGGACTGGCTGAGATTTGAACCACGTTCAGGCTGATTGTACCCAAGTTGAATTGGGCGATCAATTTGGATACATCCAGTCTGTCAGATTTTTCTTGCAATTATTGGAGAGGGAGAGGGAGAGATTTTTACTCTTCTGTTGGCGTCGAGGTCAATCTCTGGCTTGCCGAAATGCCAGCACACCAGGGAGAATACCTCAGGGTTCAACTCCCACTCCCCCTGGAGAATCGGCTGTCGACTGAGGACTAGTGGTGCAACGGATCGTCACCGAAACAATTTTAAAAACCCTTGGACTGGATGCTAGTCCAAAGGGGAGAGCAGCAAACTGCCAGTGCTGAACTCCCTGGGCCGACGCAATAGCGAACCTGAGGAAGGCCTGGTGTACTGGAAAGATCGGGATGTGGAGATAGCCGTCCTTCAAATCTATCGTCATCATAAACGCATCCTTCAGAAGGTGTTTCCTGAGGGTATAGACGCTCTCCAGGTGGAACTTCTTGTACCGCAGAAAGACATTTATTCGCCTTAGATTTATTATGAGGCGAAATTTCCCTGAGAGTTTGGGGACTTGCGAAGATGCGAGTAGAATCCCTGACCCCACTGTCCCTCTGGAACTGGTACTATGACCCCTTGTTCTGCCAGTTATGCCCGCTGTTTTGAGAGGATCCCTGGGCAGGTGCGTTAAAAGGAACTTTGGAGGGGGGAAAGAAAGAAACTCCAGTCTGAAACCCTCTTATAATTTGAAGGATATGGGGGCTTTGAGTAATTCTTTCCCACTTAGAGAGGAAGTGGGAAACTGTCCCCCCTACCCTTGTGTTACTTGGAATCCTTGTCGCTTGCTTTCTGGCTGGAAAATAGAATACCTTATTTCTGCTTATCTCTCACAGCCCCCCCAACGTCTGTTACCAGCACCCTTTTTGTCTGAAAACCGGTTGTTGTCCTTGGGGCCTCGAAAAAAATAATTCCTCTTATCCCTCTTAGGCTTAGTGGGAAATTTCTTGCCCTTTTCAGTAGATCTAGAAAGGGCCTGATTCAGTCCTGTACCAAAAAGGAGGGACCCTTCAAATGGAAGGCCACACAATCGGGTATTGGATGAACGGTCACCATCCCAAGTCTTGACCCACAAGGCTCTTCTTGCCGAGTTCAAGAGGGCACCAGTCTTAGCAGTGGTTTCAACTGCTGCATCTGCTAAGGGAGTGGAAAGAACCCGAAAACCCTAACTTAGGACAATATCCTTAAGTGCCTGGTGAACCGGGAGGACTTTGGACTGGGGTTTAATTGAGCCTCGGTACATTCTGTCCTGAGCAGACATCTGAGCTTCAGGTTCCTGTATTTCCTCAGATGCATATACTGCTCTAAGGAGGCCCTCTATCATCAGCCGAAAAATAGGATTTTTTACTCACCGTAAAAGCCTTTTCTCTGAGTCCATGGACCGACACAGCTTCTCTATTGACAAAGTGGGTATTATCCGTTAATTAGGAGTGACTAGGCAGAAAAACTTGTAAAAAAAGTGTTGCATCACACCTTCTACAGTACCGCCCAGGGGCCGGACCCTCCGGGTATAACCTTTCAGTCTGCATCTTCGCAGATCAGTTCGTCAAAAAGCAGTACAAACTTAAAAGGAGGGGTGGGTGCTGTGTCGGTCCATGGACTCAGAGAAAAGGATTTTACGGTGAGTAAAAAATCCTATTTACTCTTTCGTCCATGGACCGACACAGCTTCTCTATTGACAAAGTGGGACGTGCCAAAGCAGTGTCAGAGAAAAAACGAGGGGTGGTAACAGCATAAAAATAAACTTCACCCCAAACACAAAAACAGCACTCCAACGGAGGAGCTGCAACTCTAAACAGCCGCTTGTAAAACCTTGCGGCCGAAAGAGGCATCCGAAGATGCACCTACATCAATTTTGTAGAATTTTGTGACAGTGTGAGCGGACGACCAAGTCGCCGCTTTACATAATCGGGAAACAGACGCTTGATGTTGGAAAGCCCAAGAGGCACCTATTGCCCTGGTCGAATGCGCCGTGACCGGGAAGGGGGGCGCTTGACCCTTTAAGGCGTAAGCCTGGATTACTATCTGTCGGATCCACCTAGAGATGGTGGCCGATGAGACTGCTTGGCCCTTCTTGGGACCAGCCACCGAAACAAACAGTGAGTCTGACTTCCGGAACCGGGAAGTAGCAGATAGGTATACTCTCAAAGCTCGGACAACGTCCAAGGAATGCAACGCCGACTCCTTAGGATTCGACGGCTGAGGACACAAGGATGGAAGTACAATGTCTTCATTGAGATAAAAAGCCGAAACGACTTTTGAAAGGAAGGCTGCGGCCGCAGCACCACCTTATCCTTGTGGAAAATCAAATAGGGAGCCTTGCAGGACAAGGCTGCCAGCTCAGAGGACTCGTCTAACTGACGTAACAGCCACCAAAAAGACCACCTTCTGAGAAAGTGTCAACAGGGGAATATCTCTAATATTCTCAAACGGTGCCTTCTGAAGCACCGAGAGGACCAAGTTCAAGTCCCACGGAAGTAACGGGGGACGGACCGGAGGGGCCACATGTCGAACCCCCTGCACAAATGTACTCACGAGAGAGTGAGCCGCCAGGCGTCGCTGAAAAAAGACAGCCAGGGCAGATATCTGTCCCTTAAATCGTACTTAGGGCAAGCCTTTGGTCCACCCCATGCTGAAAAACCAGCAGGATTCTGGAACCAAATAAGTACGCGGATGCCATTTCATTTCCTCACACATGGAGATGTGGGCCTTCCAAGTGCGGTGATAAACCTTCCTAGAGGACGGTTTCCAAGCACTTCTCATAGTAGAGATTACTGAATCTGACAGGCCCCGGTCTCTCAGTACCTGGTTCTCAATAGCCATGCCGTTAAAGCCAGTGACCGTAAAGCAGGATGGAGTATGGGACCTTGCGATAGCAGGTCCTTCCGTAGTGGTAGGCGCCAGGGGACGTCTGCTACCAGACGTACTAGATCGGCGTACCAAGGACGCTGAGACCAATCTGGAGCGATTAGGATCATTGGAATTCCCTCTGCCTCCACTCTGCGGAGCAGAAGAGGAAGAAGCCTTAAGGGAGGGAAGGCATAGATTAGCCGATACTGACCCCACGATGCTACCAACGCGTCTGTTGCGTCTGCCCATGGGTCTCTTGACCGGGCCACAAATCTCAATACCTTCCGATTGAGTCGGGAAGCCAGAAGATCTACGTCTGGTGTGCCCCATCTTTGGCAGAGGAGTTGGAACACCTCCGGGTGTAAGGACCATTCTCCCTGGTCCAGCATCTGGCGGCTCAGGTAGTCCGCCTGCCAGTTTTCCACGCCCGGAATGTACACGGCCGATAGTGCCAGTACGCTCTTCTCTGCCCACTTCAGGATGCAAGCAACCTCCGATGCTGGAGCTGAGCTTCTTGTTCCTCCTTGATGATTGACATGCCACCGCTGTGGCGTTGTCTGACTGGATCCTGACTGGACGCCCTTGCAGCCTCTGAGACCATTTGAAGAGGCACAGCTTGATCGCCCGGATCTCCAGGACATTGATCGGCAGGAGGGCTTCCTCTGGGGTCCAGCGACCTTGCGCCGACTGGACACCCCAGACTCCCCCCCAACCTGTAAGGCTGGCGTCCGTGGTGATCACTATCCAGTAAACCGGAAGAAATGACTTCCCGGCCATTAGAGCCGGTGCTGTCAGCCACCATACCAGGGATCTCCTGACTAGGTGGCTCACTCGGATTTGATAATCCAGAGATGAAGGGCATCTGTTCCATCTGGACAGAACTTCCTTCTGTAACACTCGAGTGTGGTATTGAACATATGGGACCGCCTCGAAGGAGGCTACCATGAGGCCCAACACACGCATGCAAAAACGGAGTGACAACCAATTCCTGGAAGTCAGCTGCCGTACTGCAGCCCGGAGGGTCTGCAACTTCTCCACAGGGAGGAATACCTTTGCCTCTGAGGAATCCAGCATCAACCCCAGGTACACTAGGCGTTGAGTGGGCACCAATACTGACTTTTGCGTGTTTAGTATCCAACCACAGTCTCGAAGAGTCTGACAGGTAATGGACACGCTTACCTCTAATTCTGAGCTTGAAGGGGCCTTCAGCAGAAGGTCATGCAAGTAGCCTGTGATAGCGATACCCCGCTGTCTTAGAAGTGCCAGAATCGGAGCAAGCACCTTGGTGAACGTCCTGGGTGCTGAAGCAAGGCCCAACGGGAGGGCCGCAAACTGGTAGTGGTCCTTCCCGATAGCAAAATCGCAGAAACCTCTGGTGTCTGGAGTATATGCAGGTATGCGTCCTTGATGTCCAAGGAGGCCAGAAAGTCCCCCGGATGGAGAGCCGTGACTACAGATCGAACCGACTCCATCTGAAATCTTTGTACCTTCACAAAGCAATTGAGGGCTCTGAGATCCAAGCTTGGACGAACCCCCTCCTTCTTTGGCACAAAGAACAGATTTTAGTAAAAACCCGGTTCCAGTTCTGGAACAACTACCCCGCGTTCCAGTAGACCCTGGACCACCCTATACAGGGCCTCCCGACGGGTCGGTAGTAGCTGGAGATTGGAGGTGTTGAATCTGTCCGGTGGACAAGAGAGAAACTATCTTGTAGCCTGAGGAGATTACTTCGCAAACCCACCTGTCGGAGATTAGAGCTGTCCACTGAGTCGCGAATTTGTGAAGACGTCCCCCCCACCCGAGAGCTGGGTGGGGGTGGACCTTCATGCGGGCGCAAATTTGTCCGCAGGCTTATTGGGTATGCGGGACCAAGGACGCTTTTGTCCTTGGGCAGGCGCTTTATCGGCCTGGGGTCTTTTCCCTGTCGCCCTAGGGGGGACGAAAAAAACGCTTGCGTGCAGTAAAGGAGGGCCCTTGCCCCTTGGCGTGGCCCCTTACCCTTGCTAATTTGGGGAAGCAAAGTGCTTTTACTTCCTGTGGCATCCTTTATGATGTCATCCAGAGAAGCCCCAAAAAGTCTGTCGCCCTTAAAAGGCAGATCCAACAGGGCTTTCTTGGAAGTCTGGTCCGCAGACCAGCCTTTTAGCCAGATCAGGCGGCGTATTGCTACTGCATAAACCGAAGTTTTAGACAGCAGGGAAATAGTATTCATGTCTGACTCGCAGACAAACCTAAGGCCCTGGACCAACTGGTCGGCCAATGTTATCTCATCAGGAGGAGCATCTCGCTCCTTAACCCCTGGAGTAGCAATCTTGCCCATTCAGTAAGTTTGTGAGACACTAGGGCCCCCGCCAAAACCGGGCTTACTTGAAAACAGGAGCCCCTTCTACAGGAATTGTGGTGGCTCTATTAAGTCTGGACACCGGAGGGTCCACTATAGGGGGAGAGGTCCATTTCTTCAGAAAACTCTCCTCAAAGGGGTACCGTACCGCAAACCTCTTTGGGGCTGTAAAGACCCTCACTGGGTTCTCCCATTCCTTGTATAAGAGTTTATCAAAAGACACACAAGGGAACACCTTAGCAGTGCGGGCAGGTCTATGAAACCCAAGTGGACCAGAGTCTCTGCTGCTTCTGCAGTATTTTCCAACTTTAGCATATCCCGCACTGCAGCAATAAGGTCAGATACCAAAGCCGTCTTGCGTACTGACCTGGACTTGGAGTCATCCTCACTGTCCAGTCACGGTCTGCAGTCTCTGATGCGTCAGAATCTGGGCCCCGAGCCGTAGCTGGACCTGGTTCTGCATCAGAATTATCCCCAGAAGCTTGCAGGGGACGGGGCGTTTACTACCCCCTGTATTCCCCGTGTGCCGCTTCCACCCTGGCAGCAAACGCCTCTAGGATTGCCGTCATAGCGTTCATAGACACCTCAGGGGCACCAGCTGCTAAATCTGGTGTTTCAGGGGAGAAGACATCTGGCTCAGATGCCATGCTGACCACACGCTGACACTCACAGGGCTCCAGGCAAGATATCAATAGGCCACCCTCCTGTGCTGCAGAGAGGCTGGGTCACCCAGAGGACTCACCACCCTGGATAGGTACTGCTATGCTGCCGTGTGCTGCGCCTGTGATGCTGTCCCCCTGCTGCTGTGTCAGTCTGCTTCTTTTATCAGCATTTCCTGTGTGAATTTTCGCACCAGTGTAATGCACCCTAGAGGCCCTCGCAAAATGGTTGCCAAAAACATCTGTATGGAAGATAATGTGGGCTCTAAGAAAATGGCCGCCGACCGAAGATAGAGGTCAAGCAGCCATAGCCCACAAAAAGATGGCCGCCGAATGGCAATATATGCATACAGGGTGGACAAACATGGCCGCCGATCAGCTGATAGGGGCCAGTGGGTGTGGCCGAACCACAGGAAGATGGCCGCCGGGGCAGTCACAAGAGGCCGAACTCGGCATGGACCACCCCAAAATGGCCGCCGACAGCATGGAGGAGGAAGCACACAAACACAGGTAAGCAGAAATGACATTTCTTTTAAATGTTAGTTACAGCCAGCCCCGCTCCAGTGGAACCCCCTAGGTGACCCCCAGCAACCTTTAGCTAGAAGCCCAGGGAGGAGGGAAAGGCAGGGAGAGAGGGAAGAAAGGGGCCACAACCACTTACTTGATCTCTCCAGGAATGTCCAGCTAAATCACCCAGCCGAGGCAGGGGAGTTTTACTTACCTATCCTGCATGTATTATGCTGGAAGACATTCCAAACAGGTCATCGTCCGTGCACGGAAGGTGACTGTTGGCCAGGCATGCTGTGATTGGACCCAAAAGGGACGATCATATGTATGCCCTGGAGCGTGACGCTCACCGGACAGGCTGCTGCGACTCGGCCGTAAGGTCAGCCGAAGCTGAGCGGTCCGATGCAAGCCTTGGAGCGTAAGCTCACCGGCCAGGCTGCTGCGACTCGGCCGTAAGGTCAGCCGAAGCTGAGCGGTCTGATGCAGGCCCTGGAGCGTAGGCTCACCGGCCACCCGTGGAGCGACGGGCATGTCGTGGAAAACACAGCGCGTAGCTAGGGTCGGCACACGCTCGATGGCCGAAACTGGGGAGACTACAAGGATCGAGGATCCAGACTGTCACCCAGTCGGCAGTTGATCGAAGATCGCAGGAAGCAAAAATGTAGCAAAAAAATATATATCTTTTTCCCCCGGACCAATGGGCCCGAAGGGAGCCATGTCCTACTCCTTGCTAGACAGAAAAAAACTGATCTGCGAAGATGCAGACTGAAAGGTTATACCCGGAGGGTCCGCCCCCTGGGCGGTACTGTAGAAGGTGTGATGCAACACTTTTTACAAGTTTTTCTGCCTAGTCACTCCTAATTAACGGATAATACCCACTTTGTCAATAGAGAAGCTGTGTCGGTCCATGGACGAAAGAGTAATATATGTTTTCCTGGCCTGGAGTCCCCTTCCTCCTCCTGTGTCAACTAGACCCTCGTCAGACAACCCCTGCTCAGGGACCTCCGATTACTCTTCAGAGTCCTGAGACAAGAGAGTTCGCAGAGGCTCAGGGCGCCTTCTATTAACCTTGCCTGAGGAAGAACCCTCCCTGTTAGTCTGGGGCTCCGGCTCCTTAGGTTTAAGGGAGGCTTGAAAGGCTTTAAGCATCTCTGTTTAAACCGAGAGAAAATCGTTCATAAACCAGAGATGTCGCCTTCCCTGCCAACTTCCGAATACACTTATAACAAAAGGGTTTAGAATGGTCCAGGGGTAACTTATCGTTACAATAACCACATCTCTTAGAGCGGGCAGGGGCTTTACTAGGACGGCTGGCAACCCCCTGGGCAGGGACGTCCTCCCCTGAAAAGAAAGGATACACAGACATGCTTGGCTAAGCTATAAAGCTCTGTGTTGCAGAGGTAAGAGTTGGGGTACCCTCCCCCATCATCACCCCCTGTGGGCCTTTCCTTACGTTCCATCCTTACGGCACCTGGTATAGCTGCTCTGTGGTGGTGCGAGAGAAGGTGGACACCTGTATTCTTGGCCTCCTTTGTGAGGAACACCGCCACCATTTTCCCAGAGACCGGAAATGACACAGGACGCCATTTCTGGCGCTAACCGCCCCATCCTCCTCCAGACGCCAGAAAGATGGCGCCGAGTTCTCTCCATGCTGCCCGGCGCCATCACTTCTAGTAGCCGGCGAGAGCTAGGAGCCTCAGGAGACAGGGGGAATAGACCCCTGAACAAAAAATGGATGACCAGCTCCCCCTTCTGAGCGGACACCCGGACAGGTAAGGGGGGGGGGGGGGAAGAGAGACAGGAAAGTGGCCCCTGAAGATCTGGGTACCCCACTGTATCCAGGGTCCTTCAGTCCTCGGGGGGGGGGGGGGGGAGACCCCCCCTCCAGGAAGGACAAAGATATCCTACCAGAACGGTTTCGCTGTAGGGGAAACACAATCTAAAGCACAGGGAGGGGCGGGGGTTTTATTTAACCTCTTTGATTGCGTTTCCTGTCAGGTGGGACAAGTCATCTCTCAGGGAGCCGTCCTGAAAGACGACTTGAGAGAAAAAAATAAATAAAATTAAAATGCTTAACCGATCCCCCTTCTATAATTTTTTTTTTTTTTTTTACTAACTCACAATGTGAACGGACGAGAAAATTTGACTAGCCAGTTAGTCCAACTAGCACAGCCCCCCCCCCCCCCCCCTCGCAATCCTCTTCTAGGAGTGTCCAATTACTCCCTATGCTGGCCAAGGTCCTCCACTACTTTCAACATACAGTAACTGTAGTCTGCTCACGTCACATCCAAGATGGCAGCACTCAGCAGCAACCTTGGGGCTTTTACACAAGATTACAATAAAATAACCACATATAATCTTAAGAATATTTTTGCTGGAATTAATGATCTGGTCCCTTTAATACAGACATGGTGTGAACAGAGAATTACCGAATTGGGAGTTAGCATAGGGCTTCTGCATCGGACAGGAGACAGATCTATTGAGCAGAGAACTCCCAGAGCGGCTGGAGGAGCATCATATGTGCCTGGTGGCGGAGAGGAGGGTGAAGAACACTCTGATCCACTGACTTGTCCATCCAAAAACAGCTTTCTTCGAAGTGAAGAGTTGCTTAAGCTTTCCTGAGATTGATCTGTATGCTCTTCTGCTTTAAAGTACACACCTTTGAAGGAGGGGGGGGGGGGGGGGGTTGGGGGAGAAAAAAAAAAAAAAAAACAAACACACACACCATTATTTAAAAAAGGTATTAGATTGCCATTAAAAATAAATATATGTTTTGATAAACAGGGGGAATGATTAGAACCTGTTCAGTTTGCACTGCTTTTCAGGCCTCTGTTAGAGATCCCCCTTCACTTCATTTCCCATCACAGTGACAATGACACTCAGTTTTTTTTATTGGTCTAATATTGTTGCAGGTTTTCACTGCTTAGTTAACCCTTTCACTGCCAGGTCCATACACCATACTGACCTACAGAAGTGCCTGCAGGTGGCCAAGTCTCTTTTCTCCCTCTCCTAAAAGCTCATGGTCACTTCAATGACCATAAACTTATCAGAATTGGCCAGCAGACTCTACTGAACAATTCTATAACTCTGATCAGCGAATTACAACTCGCTGATCAGTTATTAACCCTAAATGTACCCCCCCCACCCTGCTTGCCTGTCCCCAGCCTCTCTATCCCCGCTGCGCCATCGTGTAGCACAGTGGGCGCAGGCAGCGGTCACTATGATCACTCCTAAATGTTTACTGACAGCTGATCATAGTAAAATGCAAATGTTACCATGTATCAGACTGTCAGTTTATGAATGAGTGAGAAATCTCTATACAGATTCATTCAAATAAAGTGCTGCAGAGAAAAAGGAGTGTCAAGAAAAAAAAAAAAAAAAGAGAAGGGATATAGGGGGTCTTTTTTAGACCTCTGATATCTCATCAAAGCCAAATCAGTAGCACCTTCTTTTTTATTCTACTGGTCCTATGCTTTCAGAAAATATTATTGGAGAAATGTGGTTATTTACATTTTACACGAATTTGGCAAAAATGGCGCAATTTAAAAATTACAAACATTTGTTAACTCAATACAAGTTACGCTTTTATATTTAGTAGGAATTTTGTAAAATGTACTGTGTTTTTATCTGCCAATAATGATTTTAGTGCATTTAACAACCATGCAAAAGCAGTTATGGTGCCTGCATAGGTTTAAATGTATTAAGAAGTGTCTAGAACATATGTTCACAAATATAACTATGCAAGCATAAGAAAGTATTTAATGCCAGGAAAGCCGAAAAGCTAGAAAAATAGGAATTCTTTAATAAACTCTGAAAGCAAAAAAAAAAAAAAAAAGAAGAAGAAGGGGGGGGGGGGAAATAAAAAAATGCAATAGAAAAAAAAATTAAAATAAATTTGCAAAAAATGACCTGGCCACCTGAGGTGTAAAAATGGAGCACAGGGCCTGGCAGTGAAAGGGTCAAACTCTTTTCCAGTGCAACAGTATTGCTACATTCACACCAGTGAGTAGGGCTGGTGCAAATTGTAGCAACAGGAATTTTTGTGATTCCTGGTGCAGCTCCGTGCAGTCACCAGTCCCGGTCATTTTGAGAGGTTGCAGCAGCCATTTGCAGCGCTCTGCATTGCCAACGATTACCTGCAGCGATCCCTGGTGGTGTGTGGTCACCACAGGTAAGAAAGATAGATAGAAAAAAAAATAAAAAAAAAATTTATGTATGAGAAAAGGGCCGGCGGCCACACCTAGCCACTGAGAGCCGCAGCAGGAATCAAATTGCTGTCGCTACACTTTGCACTGACCCTAATTGCTGGATGTAGCCCAAGGGAAAACCTTATGGAGTCCTGGATGCAGAGGAATTATCTGACCTAGGAGAAAAAATGCACAAGTTTCGGTACTCACCTAGTACTCGCTCCAGATTGAAGTCAACAGGTAATGACAGCTGTGTCTGACAAGCAACTGAAGGGAAAAAAAAATAAGTGAATATAGAACACAAAAAACAAACCCCAAACCACACTGTAGGCCAGCCCATGAGAACCTCTCCCCACTACCAAAATGCTTTGGTTTTGTAGCAAAGCAGTATTAAGACAGCATGGCCATAAATGGAGGGGTACAACTTATGCACAGACACCAAGAAAAGCTTTAACAGAAACCAGCGAAAGTAGAAATTTAGAGCTGAATATATTTTTATTAATATTTTGAGAAAGCAAAATAACATGACATGAGCGAGAAACAGGAGATCAGTACAGAACAGAGATCATATAGTTGAAAGTAGAAATTTAAAAAAAAAAAGGCACCCAGTGACCCAAGTATAGGGTAGCTCACAAGGCTCAGCCAGAGCGGCCTACCTAAGGAGCAAGTCTCTAGAGACAGGGCAAGTCAACAACTTTGGACCTGGAAAGTGCTTCAAGGCCAATTCTTATCCGTACGGAGTTTGGAAAGTGCTTTACGTGAAACCCAGTGCCTGAAGAGCTTCCGGTGGAGTCTTCTAGGCTCCCCCAAAAGTTCCAAAAGAGAGGGGGGGGGGGATTTGGAAGGAGGGCATAAGTAAAAAACTTGACCTTTAGAGCAAGCAATAGTAGGAGTGGATCATAAGAACAGAGGTGGGAGACAGATGTCCCTTTGTGTACTTCCAAGAGAAGAATGGATGGATTCCATCATAATTTCCTGAACTTTTAATAACTTCTTGAGACCTTGAGGTCCAGAACAGGCCAGATATTTTCAGGAAACCGAAGCAAAATTGGAATAGAAGCAGCGAGACCTCTCCCCCTCCAGGGAGGAGCGAGTGACCCCTTTGGAGAGCAGCCTTTCCAGAGCTGCAAAGAAAAATACTATTTCTTTGACTCTGGAAATTAAGTGTGGAGAAGGAAAGCAGCAAAACTCTGCTATACCCTCAGCAAAACATGCTACAGTCTTTGTCATCTAGGACTTCCTGAGCCCAGGCAGTTGCAATGGCTAATAGACCCACCTCCGCGGGGGTTGGTGCTTAACTGTGAAGGGTCTCCAGACCTGAAGGACTTGTGGATCCAGTTCTTCTTGCAGGAGAGGGACTTGGCTTATGAATGGAACTCTTCTTGAATTCTGAAAGGCATCGATTTTTGACCCAATGCTTTTGCCTTCTTTAGGGGCAAGAATATGCTCCCCCCCCCCCCCCCCCAGTCGCCTTCTGGGTAAAGGCATCCAAGGATGGTACTAACAAAACATTCACCCGCAAAAGGGCAGCTTCTCAACTTGCTTCTAACAGAGAAGTTCCACCAACCAGTACCCACCTATGAATACTTCAGTATGGAATGTTACAAGGCATTCACCAGGAAAGTTAAAGCTCATGGAAAATTTTCCAGTAACTGTCAGGTGACAGAATCTCCTGTGTCTGATTCTCTGGAACAGTGCATACGCATCTCCCAAATTTTAAAGGACTTAGCAGACCCCTACTGCAGCCACCTCTGGCTGCAGAGCTGCCCTTAGCAGAGAGAAGGATGCCTTAAAGAGGGCCTATAACTTTTTATCCAGGAGATCATTCTCCAAGGCCATCTTATTCTAGCATGAAATAGCAGGATCAACAGACAGAGCCATGGTTCTGGCAAAAGTCCTCCACCATAAGGTACTGCTAAACAAATCACTTTGGGGTGAAAACACCTTCTTCCAGTGAGCCTAATTGGCAAACATCATGCCTGAAAAGATTTGGATTTTTTAGCAGCTGCCAGGACCCAAATCCAATAACCTTTGGAAAAAAAAGATTCCGGAAGCAGTAATTTCAAGTTACTGTGTACCATGTCCGTTAGGATGCTGTGGCCTTCTGTATGGGAGACCTCGAGATGACTCCCGACAGGACACTTCTATATCTGATCCTGAAAAGCTTCCTTCTTTTGCTCTTGTTCATTGTGAGGATGTTCCTCTGATGCCTCATCCGCACGCCAAAGGGGTGCCCATGTTTGCATTCCAGGTTTCAAGCCATCGAGAACCCCTGAGGAGTTAATCTCACCTGAAACAGTTACAGAAAAGTCCTCCCTTGACACAAAGGAGAGGTTTGTACTCCTGGGACAACGGAAATACCAAATAAGGGCAGAGGTTCAAAGCTAATCTGATCCTTTGGGACAGCCATTGCAGGACGAATTGTAGGAGATCCTCCATGATTCGAGATTAGGAGCAAAACACAATTAATCCCCCAACAACCTTCATCTGCATGAGGCCATGGCTTGCTGGGGGTTGGTAGGCCATTTATACCAAGCCACAGTTGAGGTCCTGAGAGGCCCTGCTGTTCCCACACGGGCACACTGGGGATATAACAGCAGGATTCAAAGAACATACGGCTTCCAATAGACTTCACCCCTCTGGTGGGCGCACCCTCAGACAGGGTTCTAGCAGACGGGTGCATGGAGGAAGTAGAGATAGAGGGAAGAGTCTAACTTTGCCCCCTCCTTCCCCCCAAAAAAAAAAAAAAAGGAAGAGGGGGGGGGGGGGGGGGTTGGTTGGTGTAAGGAACAAGGAGGAAAATTTCTACATAGGATTTCTTTTATCTGGGAAGGTTTCAAAGCAACCAAAAAACAGCGTGTCATGGATAATTAATCTGTCAGTTACCTGTACTTTTTCCAGTGGTTACAGTTTGTACTCTCCTAAGAGGCGATTCGTAGTTCAGATCAACACCTAAAAAAAAAATAAAAAATAGAGAACGCAACCAACGCATGCAAAATAGCATAGTTTTACCCGAAAATATTCTCGCCAACAATAGCAAAAATGAAAAAGTGGATCAAATACATTAAAAAAAGAAGCAAATATGTCATGATATCATGAGGCATACTCAAGCGGATCTCCCAGGATAATATATTTTGCATGCTTTACCACCCTCTGCAAAAGCTGTAGTAGCCACGATCTTCCAGGCAATGTGCTCAATGGAATACAAAGCGATCTCCGAGTGGACAAAAAGGTAGAAGTGAAGTGATGTGGTGACATCATAAGCTCCACCCAATTCAGAGAATGCTTTGCCTTCATTGAGGAAAACACAAAGCTTCCTCTAAATATCTATATTATTAGAGGTCGACCGATATATTGCCCGATTTTTGTCACTTTTTAAATTAATCGGCATCGGCCGATAGTGCTGAAAAAAAAAAAGCCGATTTAAAAAAAACTTCAACGCAACTTGCAAATAAGTTCTTTCATAGAAGTCAATGCAAGTTGCCTGAAGTTTCCCATGGAGTGAAGTGTCTCTGGGCAGCCTGCCAAGTGAGAGAAAAGAGATACAATGTTTCTTCTTATCAATGAACTGAACTCCATGTGTAGAAGTTCTCAGTTTAACCATTTAAAAAAGACAAAATGTCTTCTGACACTTGTAACTTACAAGTAAAAATCCTGTATTTTCTGCTAGAAAATCACTTGGAACCCCCAAACATTATATATTTTTTTCTTAGCAGAGACCCTAGGGAATAAAATGGCGGTTGTTGCAATATTTTATGTCACACGGTATTTTCGCAGCGGTCTTTCAAACGCAATTTTTTGGGAAAAAATACACTTTAATGAATTTTAAATAAAACTAAACAGTAAAGTTAGCCGTTTTTATTTTTTATTTTTGTCTAAAAATTTTGATTACCTGTTTTTGTGCATGCTTCCCGATTCCCTTACCGAAGATGGCGGCGGCAGCACCCGAGGGAGAGATCGGCTTCGTGTGCTGACATCGCGGGCGCCCAGGACAGGTAAGTGTCCATATAATTAAAAGTCAGCAGCTGCAGTATTTGTAGCTGCTGACTTTTAATATTTTTTTTCTTTTTTTCGGCAGAAGTCTGCTTTTACACTGGAGCGGGTAGGCATTGACGGTAAAACGCTGCTAGTTTTAGCGGCGCTATTCGGCTGCTAGCAGGGCGCTTATAACCCAGCTAGCGGCCGATGAAGAGGTTAAATGCACCCGTGTAGCATCGCTGCAGAAGCGCTTTGCAGGCGCTTCGGCAGCAGTGCCCATTCATTTCAATGGGCAGGAGCGGTATACACCGCTCCAAAGATGCTGCTTTTTTTAACGTCCTGCCAGCGCACCGCCTCAGTGTGAGACTGCAGGGGAGCTGTTTTGCAGCAACTTTTACAGGTGCTATTTTTAGCCCAAAAGTGCCTGAAAAACACCCCAGTGTGAAAGGCGTCCAACTGTTAGATTTTATGATATGAAGGAAAAAAATAAAAATAAAATAAAAATCGGCATCATATATCGGCCACCACGATTTCTAAATATCGGCCAGAGAAAAACCCATATCGGTCGACCTCTATATATTTATAAGTAAAAAAACAGAACACAGCATACAAGTACACCAGTTCCAAATACTCATTACTGCTCTTAAAGTGAATGTTACCCCTACATTTTTTTCTCTGTGTGTGTGCGCGCATTTAAAAAAAACAAATTTCTATAATTTGAGCATCTGAAGTGCATAGTTGATCCTGTCAGTCACTATTCTTCCTTGTTGTCCAACTTGGCCAAAGTATAGAATAGAAGCAGATCTGTGTTAATGTGGACGGTTTTCATCCTGTGGCTTGCCATTCATAGGTAGAACACTGTGCAGACACACAGCATGCCTGTATTGGGTCGTTTGTTCAGTCGCCATGCCCCCCTCCCAATCTTAGTCTGCCTCTTAAACATGCCCCCTGTTTAAGCACCACCTGCATCATGCTAAACAGAATGGAATACAGAGACACCATGTCTGCACACGTGTCCTGTAACTCCTGCCCCTGAATATAAAGAAAGAAGACACACGGTCACATGACAGAACTTTTTAACCTTGTAAAGAAACGTAATTTCTGAAACCATGCAAAAGCAGTTATGGTGCCTGCATAGTTATAAATGTATTAAGAAGTGTCTAGAACATATGTTCACAAATATAAACTATGCAAGCATAAGAAAATATTTAATGGCAGGAAAGCCGAAAAGCTAGAAAAATAGGAATTTTAACTCTAAATTACATATCTTGGAGTACAGTATAGGACACAGGAATAGATTTTTAGACCATGGGTTACATATGCTGCAACCTTCAGAAGATTGTACACTGAAAAAAGCATTGCTGCCACCCAAGTGCATCTATATAACCCTGTTCACTCTATGAGACCCCAAACTTGGCACACATGTAGCCACACTCTTCATCTACAGGTGTGCAAAGTTTTTTTTTGTCCAGAGGACCTACGGCTGGGGAGCACCGATTTTTCAAAACCGGGCACCCCTTCCAAAGACTCCCATGTTAAAAGTCAGTCTAGTCACACAGCGCCGGAGATCAGCTAGGAGGCACACAGATAGACACCCTAGGCTTATACTCGTGTCAATACGTTTTCCCAGTTTTTTTTCGGGTATACACACACACACACACACACACACACGGTACCTGTAAATTCTATATTATCTTAATTGTACAGTACAGGACATTGATTCTTAGACCATGGGATATTTCCAAGCACACAAAATCAAGGAGTGGGCAACAAAACAGCAGTAACCGGTCCACAGGAAAAAAAAATCAAGGGAACCAAAAAAAAAAAAAAACGGACATATTTGACAGCAGAAGCACTTCGCAGATGACGCATTTATCAGCAGAGTTTCTAACAACCACTCAGGGAAAAAATGGTTTAGAAAAAACGTAAACAAAAAGGATCCGATGACAGTCTTGCAGCTTGTGAAAATATGAATGCTTGTAGGGGAAGGGGAACAACAACACACACACACACGGAAGGAGGGACTGGTTCCCTGTGAGCACAAGTGAGTTTATTTATTTTTGCAATCCAATTTGAGTCCAATAAACAATCTTTTGATATCATACTGCCTGGGAACTTTTCCCAATTTTCTTTGCTTGCGAGCAGAACACCTACAAAAAAGGCAAAACTGACTACCCAGCAACGGCGAAGAGGAAACCCGTAGGAGCCCTTCCCGTGGGAAAACAGAGGAGGATAATAGTGAAAGGATTGGTACTGGACTTTCTAGGCACGGAGGTACATAAAAATTATAGATATTAAAAAACAAGCACAACCAGACAAATACGAATAAAAAAAAAAAAAACTTTGCATAGTAAAGACTGCATATATGCTTTTACAACACATAACCCAAACACCAAGAGGTATACTCCTGAATGATTAAGACTATGTCCTTGTTGAAACAACAATTAGTGTTCTATCAGACTTGGTGTAAGTTGATCATAGTGAACATGATCGGCTTGGCTCTACATGCAACGCGCAAGATTCATTGTTGCGTTTTCTCATTTTATATAGAATGCATGTCTAAACTCCTAAAGAAGCGTTTACACACATAACATGTAGAGCCAAGCTACTCTACACTATGATCAACTCACACCAAGCCTGATAGAACACCAATTGTTTTTTCAACAAGGACATCTTAATCATTCAGGGAGTATACCTCTTGGTGTTTGGGTTATGTGTTGTAAAAGCATATAGGCCATCTTTACTATGCAAAGTTTTTTTTTTTTTTTTTTAAATAGTCTGTCTGGTTGTGCTTGTTTTAATCAACTGGTAATAAAAATAATTGTATCTCTCAGTGCCTATAAAAGTCCAGTACCAAAATACCTTCAATTAAATGGGACGTGGCACATTTATATACTATTTTGGTATCCACAGCACCACCATGTGGCAATACCTTATAATCATTCATTTCAAAACAGAGGGAGGAGTCAGTTCCCAACAGCAAGTCATAGCAAGAGGCTATAGTTAGAGAAGCGATCCTCCCCATGAAGCAAGGGTGAGGGAAGAAGAAAAAAAAAAAAAGTGACCTGTGGAGAAAAACAGGTCGTAGGCTGCCTTGAAAAAAAGACTGCCATCTGAACGTGAGAAAATTTCAAGGGGCAACTGAAGGGTGCGAATTAGTATGTTTTTTGTCCCCCCCCCCCCCAGGAACAAAGGGGGGGGGGGTGTGCTGGAGGGAGAATGTGAGGAATTATGTCAGGATTAGACCCAGGTTGGGGGGGGGGGGGGGGGGCAGCCCGAGAGGGAAGCAGAACTGAACAGGGAAAAGTGTAAGCATCAGCAATAGGGCAAATGGCTCAATTCACTGGGGCTCAGGAGCCTTGTAGTAAAAAAGGTCTTCACGCCGAGATATCATGTTCCTGCTGTAAACAAAAGGTCTACTAAAATAGCACCAGAGTGGCATTTCTCAACAAAGCAAGGATACATGGATGAATGAATAGATGGGGGGGGGGGGGCCATACCTCATTACGTATCGGAGAGAGGCAGGTATACAGGAGACCTCGCCAATGCAGTAATTTAGACATGCATGACTACTGAACCAGGCATAGGATTATGAAAGTCCTTGTAATTCTTCCTACAATTGAAGATGACCACCCCTTGCGACTGAAAACCTGCAAGGAGATGTAAAGTCTGCTTTTTGTAAAAACAGCAAGTAGGAACAGGTAGTAGAAAGGAACAGAGTTGATTTACTAAAACTGGCAAGTGCAAAAGCTGGTGTGACTGTGCATGGTAACCAATCAGCTTCTTCAATTAAAGTGATTGTAAAGGCATTCTATGCATTAAGAAGCCTTCTGTGTGCAGTAGCCCCCCAATACTTAGCTGTCCAGGACTCCTCATTGGCCTGAGACATTGGCTCCTGCTGCTGTCAAAGTCAGTCAACCAATGAGGAAAGAAAAGGGGGCGGGCCGTGGCTCAGCTCAGGTGGCCCCATTGAAAGCTGCTTGCTGTAGGGGGACTCAACAGGAGGGAGGGGCCAGGAGCACCGACGAGGGACCTGAAAAGAGGAGGATTAGGGCTGCTCTGTGCAAAACCACCACACAGATAAGGCAAGTATGACATTTTTTTGGTTTAAAATAACACCCCACACACAAAAGACTAATCACTTTAGGCTTTCGCAAAAAACCTGGAAGCTGGAGTGCTTCGCACTGCAGTGTGTTACAGAATTAAGTAATAAGTCAAGATATGTTTAGCCAGGACCTGGTATACAAGGGTAAAAGAAAAACCCTGTCTTGTCCACCCTATTGGTTCCATCCTGGGTCCAGGCTTTGCCCGTCACAATGGGCATACCCCATTCAGGGTCTGTGCATCATAGGAATGGACTGCGGCCCTGCAGCTGACTCACTTGTGGCACCACGTGCCAAGGTGAATGTCCAACACAGAATTCAGTACCCAAAGTGAACACTACAGGCTGGACCTGCTGCTGCAGGGTCATGATATAATTCGCAAAGTGTACACTGGAGGGTAACCAATGCAGAGTAAAGGAAAAATAAAGGAACACTGTAACTCACAACTATCCCCTTGTATAAAGCTCAATAGCCATCCTTAAAAAAAATTTTTTTATAAAAACGACACCCCTAATGTGCAATTTTTTTTTATCAACAGTCATACTTAAAAGCGGAGGTCCACCCTAAAAAAAAATAAAAATAAAATTATACTTACCAGAACTGGCTGTTGCTAGGCAGATCGTCCTAATCCGCCACTTCCTATTCCACGGTAGTCTTCATTCTTCCCCTCCTCGTGTTGTCTTCTGGGACATTTGGGCACGCTGTCTTTTGGGACCTGTGTGTATCCCAGAAGACAGCAGGCCATTCACAAAGCGACTTGCGCATGCAGAGTAGGAAACGGGCAGTGAAGCCGCAAGCCTCCACTGCCTGTTTCCCTTACTTCGAATGGCGGCGCCGGGACCCGATCCGATGGACGGATCGGCTTTGGGCGGCGGACATCGCAGGCACCCTGGACAGGTAAGTGTGCTTATTAAAAGTCAGCAGCTACAGGGTCTGTAGCTGCTGACTTTTAAAAAAAATTTACAGCTGGACCTTCGCTTTAATATCAATCCTGCTCGTCTGAAAATAAATACAAAAAAAAAAAAAAGGGGCAGAAGTATAGCCAAAGCTTCTTCGGCAATACTTCTATAGATCACAGAAGTGCAGTTCAATCTGCACGCCTGTGACCCGTTTCCAGCCGATAACAGGCTAAAGCATCACAGAGCCTGTCCTTGCTGTGAAAAGATCCAACCATATAGTCGGGATCCACCAAGAAAGTTGAACCGGCAGTTGGCTCAGCTGCTGATAGCCTGAGCCAGCAGCTCTCACATCCTAGCACTCCAAAAAACACACACGAAGATATCCATTACCATTTACTACCAAATGAAAGCCTGATTTGTCCTAAAAATATAAAACCACACAAGGTACAATCCACCTAGATGCACAAAGTGATGTTATGTACAGTTTTATAAACACATGTTGAAATTGCAAAATTGTGCTTAGGCATTTAGATTAGGTGTGAAGGGGTTAAATTTGTGGCTATACAAGTCACCCAACAGGAGAAAACCTTTCCAATGCATGCATTTATTCTGTGTATTTAGTTTTACTGAAACTAATGTGCAGAAACGTAAATATGGTTAGCTGCTCAAACATATGAAACTGTTAAAAACAGGAAGACCTACATTTTGTTGAATGAAACTGAGCAGCTTGTTTCCCGTCATGTTGGGTCCAAGGTGAAGGGACAATTACTCTTTTTGTAAAAAACTACAATAGAAATATTAGAAGCAAATATATGAGCAATAAGTATATTATCAACGTTGCAGTAAAATGATATATGAAAAGTAAAGACATCCCAATCGCTATTGTTCACAATGCATGAAGGCAGATCCATGATCAACAAGAGGATCAGTCAGGGGAAAAAAATAAATACATAATTGATGGGTCTTAAATACTTTAGCCATCAACTTTTAACATAAAAAAGGAAAAAACTTACCTGTTCTGGGATCCCACGATGTTGGCACCCCACACCCATTCGTTTATTGGCTTCGGGTGCAAGTGCCGGCATTGCAAGTAAGGGAAACCAGCAGTGAAGCCTTCAGGTGTCCCAGCCAATTTACTACTGCGCATGCATGGGTCGCGCTGTGCTTTCTTATCACATACAGGTCCCAGAGGGCAAGGACGGACGGGGGGGGGGGGGGGTCATTGATAGAATCTGGAGAAGTTGTGTATCAATAAACCCGCCCCTTTGTTGCCTTCTGAGACCTGTGTGTTCACGACTTCTCCAGATTCTATCTTCAGCTTCATCAGTTAGGTTTTAGCTTTCATTTTAAAAACACTTAAAGGAAACTTTACACATACACGTACCCTTTTCAATTTGCATCGCTCTAATTTTCAGAAAAAAAAAAAAAAATCTGAAAAAAATTTAATGCAATGGCAACCTGGAGGCGCTTTGTATACAGTTGGCATACAGAATGCCTTGAAAATTGACAGTTGCCGCTTGTGTAAGTGACTCACTGGTTTGCCAAAAAGTCTACACTAAAATAAAGTTTGATTTTAGGCACTCCCTACAATACAAACTACCGTATTTTTCACTCCATAAGACACACTCCCCCCCCCAAAAAAAATGGGGAGATGTGTGTGCGTCTTATGGAGCGAATACTGACCAGGAGAGCCGCTAATACGAAAATCGTTTCGGCGGTAAAACGATGCCCTATGCATCACTCTGCCCCAGCTAAATCCTGTTTCTCCCCTGCCCCCACAGGATCGACATTCATATGTAAATCGCGCGGGCATTGTTATGTTAATGAGGTCGGCCGCCGTGATTCATATGCAAATACTTGCACCTCTGCATGCCGCCCACCTAGAAGGTGTGAACAGCATACAGGTGAGTATAGGGGATCAAAGAGGGGGTTTGAGGTGCGCAGAAGTTGAATGGGAAGGAGTGCAGAGGTAAGAAGATGAGGGGTTTGGGGGACAGAGTTGTATTGAGAGGGAGATAAGAATGCAGAGATCAGTAGAGAGATAGGGGGGGGGGGGGGGGGTTACTGTAAATACGCTGTTTACATCACTGGTCAGTGTAAATGTCTCAATATGTAAATACTCCTGTTGTGTTGAGGTCATGTAAATGACCCAGTTACATTGGGGATCAGTGTAGGGTGCCCCCTTACATTGGTTGTCAGTGTAGAAATATTTTTCTGTTATATTTTATTAAATATTTTAGTACACCATTTGGTTCAGGATCTTTTTTTTCATATTTTCCTCCTCTAAAATCTAGGTGCGTCTTATGGTGCGAAAAATACGGTAATTACTTTTAAAGGGATGCACATACAGCAGCTTCCCTCATTAGAACACAAGGTACATCAGCTGGATTAGAAATGAGCCACTTATCCTGAGTGCCGGTTCACACTACCGCGACTTGGGTGGGGCGACTTGTCAGACCGCAAGTCGCCCCAAGTCGCTTGACATCAGAAATCACAGCTATGTGAATGAGAGCCGTCTTAATGAGCGCGTATGAAGAAGTCGGAGCGACTTCAGAAAAGGTTCCTGTACTACTTCAAGGCGACTTCTACCCATTGATTTCAATGGAAGTCGCCTCCAAGTCGGATCCCCCGTCTTAACTGAAGCAACTTTCCAGGAAGTGAAAATTGTTTTCTAAGGCAAACCCCTCCCTCCCACAGAGCAGATAATTATGTGATTGGCTACTGGCAAAGTCGCCTGTCCTGGAGGCGACTTGAAGTCACGTTGTAAGTCGCTCCAAGTAGCGCTGAAGTCGCGCTCAAGTCGTCTCCAAGTTACCTTGAAAAGTCACGCTGGAAGTCGTGTTGCCCCAGTGTGAACCGGCACTGAAGGAGTAGGCAATTAGTCCGGTGAAAAACAAAAAACAAATATATGATAAAAGATGAAAAAAAAAATAATAATAATAATAATAATAATAATAATAATAATAATAAGGGAGGGGGTGGAAGAAAGAAGTTATTGTTTAACTGAACAAGCTGAAAATAAAAGTGGATTTGGTTGCCATACACAGATGCTCCAGATTCAGCTTGTTCCCATTTTAGTAAATTCCTCTCCCTGCGCTTTTGGGTATTTGTGAGAGGGGGGGGGGGGAAGGAGGAGGAGGAGGAGGAGGAGGAGGAGGGAGGAGGAGGAGGAGGAGGGAGGAGGAGGAGGAGGGAGGGAGGGAGGGAGGGAGGGAGGAGGAGGAGGAGGAGGAGGAGGAGGAGGGGGAAGGAGGAGGAGGGGGAAGGAGGAGGAGGAGGAGGAGGGGGGGGGGAAGGAGGGAGGGAAGGAGGAGGGAAGGAGGAGGAGGAGGAGGAGGAGGGGGGGGGGGAGGAGGGAGGAGGAAGAGGAAAGGAGGAAGAGGAAGAGGAAAGGAGGAAGAGGAAAGGAGGAAGAGGAAGAGGAAAGGAGGAAGAGGAAGAGGAAAGGAGGAAGAGGAAGAGGAAAGGAGGAAAGGAGGAAGAGGAAGAGGAAAGGAGGAAGAGGAAAGGAGGAAGAGGAAGAGGAAAGGAGGAAGAGGAAGAGGAAAGGAGGAAGAGGAAGAGGAAAGGAGGAAGAGGAAGAGGAAAGGAGGAGGAAGAGGAAGAGGAAAGGAGGAAGAGGAAAGGAGGAAGAGGAAGAGGAAGGGAGGAAGAGGAAAGGAGGAAGAGGAAAGGAGGAAAGGAGGAAGAGGAAAGGAAGAGGAAGAGGAAAGGAGGAGGAGGAGAGGGGGAAAGGAGGAGGAGGAGGAGAGGGGGAAAGGAGGAGGAGAGGGGGAAAGGAGGAGGAGGAGGAGGAGGAGGAGAGGGGGAAAGGAGGAGGAGGAGGAGGAGAGGGGGAAAGGAGGAGGAGGAGGAGGAGAGGGGGAAAGGAGGAGGAGGAGGAGGAGAGGGGGAAAGGAGGAGGAGGAGGAGGAGAGGGGGAAAGGAGGAGGAGGAGGAGGAGAGGGGGAAAGGAGGAGGAGGAGGAGGAGAGGGGGAAAGGAGGAGGAGGAGGAGGAGAGGGGGAAAGGAGGAGGAGGAGGAGGAGAGGGGGAAAGGAGGAGGAGGAGGAGGAGAGGGGGAAAGGAGGAGGAGGAGGAGGAGAGGGGGAAAGGAGGAGGAGGAGGAGAGGGGGAAAGGAGGAGGAGGAGGAGGAGAGGGGGAAAGGAGGAGGAGGAGAGGGGGAAAGGAGGAGGAGAGGGGGAAAGGAGGAGAGGGGAACACAGGTGACCGCCTCCCCTGAGGCAGTACTAAGTATTTAGGCTTATTGATTGGCCGCCAAGCCAAGCCTATCACATAACCAAGTGTGCCAGAAATCATCACTCCCTGCAAGCCTGACAGCAGGTATTTTACAGTGGCTGACACATACACACTCTACACTTATTTTTCTTTCCTAATAAAAATATCTTGTAACATGACAGTTGCGTTTATAAAGTTACACATTTATACAAGACAGTAGCACCACATCTGTGCCAGCAGTGGTTACCTCTTCAATAGCCTTTTGTCTTCGGTCCTCTACTTCCTTATCCACCCTAAATAACAATAAGACTAATGAGACAATGTCACAATATTTGTCAACAACTGTAGGGATCAAGTCAAAAAGCAAGAAGGACTGAAAAGGCTTATGTGGAAATCCCGTCAAGCTTACGAAAATGTTTTACCCTTAATGGCCTGAATGTTACTTCTAATAACTAAATCCTTAAACACCGAGACCATCAAAAGACATTTGAGCAGCACAAAATTAATGCAATGTCCTTAGTTAAAAGCCATTATTTAAAAAAATCTAATCAAAATTATTATTGTAAAGCAACTGTCCCTACTGTATGTGCACAGTGCAGTTTATATTGCTAGCATTTGTCAGACGCTGAGAAGCGAAATCTAGCGCCAGCATGGCAACACTCATATGAGTAGATGTAGCGGTTGCATAAAGATTTGTTTTGTCCAACATCATAGTGGTCCACACTGATAACTCCATACACTGTACCCAACCCTGAATGCATTTTAAAATATGAGGGTTTTTAACCCAGAACCAGCAGTCTAATGCCAGCTATAGACTGTTCCTGCTGAACCGGCCAAGATTTTAACCATGTATGGGCAGGCTGCATGTACCAGGTTAATCAAATCGATCAATTTGGGCACAAACCAGCCTGCTGGATTTGACTTGTGATTATCACTAGCAGCTGGTATAGCTCACCATCTTCTCCTGGCAAGGAGGCGGCTTCCCCCTTCAGGAGAAGACAATGGCCCAACAGGAGGGATTCCCGCATAAACACTGTGCACTGAAGGGCGGGGAACAAAAACACAACCAGCGGCTGGTCGTCAAGCCGTTAAAGGGATTGAACATTGAAAAATATGCATGTATTGCTTAAAAACACATTTCTTAAAATTTTTAAAATACATTGCTAGGAGAAAGAAAAAAAAAGAAAAAAAATTGTGTGATCATTCTTTAATGAAGATTTGGATGTAAGTGACGATCTGTGGTGTGCTGGCAAATATGTGCATTTAATCTGATTTTTCCCAGTTTCAGCTGGTTGTTGCTGCAGCACCTGTAAAACCTTGTACACGCGATCGGATTTTCCGCAGACAAAGCGTTGGACTTTTGTCCGAAGGACGTTGGCCAGGAACGTGTCTTGCATACAAAAACGGTACACAATTATCGACCAACAAACACGAACGTACAGACATACTACATGTAATTTCAGCTCTTGAGCACCACCCTTTGGGCACCTTCTGCTAATGTCCTATTTGGTAAGCATCGATTCCGAGCAAGCGTGTTTGAACTTTTTTGTCTGACGGACTTGTGTACACACGCTCTGAAAACTTGGCAACAGACCGTTGTCCGGGGAAAATTAATAAGCCAGCCATCCAACATTTGTCCGCAGAAAATCCAACAACAATTGTCCGATGGAGCATACAAACGGTTGGATTTTAGGCCAACAGTCTGTCATACAATTCCCAGTCTGAGAATCTGATCGTGTGTACGAGGCTCTACTCCTAAAGCCTTATCCAGGCAAGTGTGCAATGGAAAAATACAGATTACTACTTTCAGAACTCAAACACATCGCACCTATTTTTTTGTGTGTTTAAATGAACTTTGAGATGCCAAAAGATCTCAAAAGTTTGATTGTTGACCTTGCGGATTGCCTCACACTGCGCTTAAATTGGAGCTCCGTCGAATTTTTTTTATATTAAAAGCCAGCAGCTACAGCAGCTGTTGACTTTTAACCCTTTCATGACTAAACCCATTTCTGACATTTGGTGTTTACAAGTTAAAATGCAGATTTTTTGCTAGAAAATTACTTAGAAACCCCAAACATTATATTTTTTTAGCAGAGAATCTAGAGAATAAAATGGCGATTGTTGCAATTTTATATATCACACAGTATTTGTGCAGCGGTGTTTTAAACGCAACTTTTTTGGAAAAATTAACTTTCATGAATTTAAAAAAAATTAAAAAGCAAAGTTAGTTTTTTTGTATAATGTGAAAGATGATGTTACGCCGAGTAAATAGATACCAAACATGTCATGCTTTATAATTGCCCGCACTCGTGGAATGGTGACAAACTACGGTACCTTAAACGCTTTAATTTTTTTTTACGGCTACTAGGTTAGAGGTACAGAGGAGGTCTACGGCTATAATTATTGCTCTCGCTCTGACGATCGCGGCGATACCTCACATGTGTGATTTGAACGCCGTTTTCATATGCGGGGCGCGACTTCCGTATGCGTTTTCTTTGCCGCGCGAGCTCACGGGGACAGGGGGCGCTTTAAAAAAAAAAAAAAAAAATTATGTATTTTATTTATTTTTATAATTAAAAATAGTGTTTTTTTTAAAAAAAATAAATTTTGATCACTTTTATTGCTGTCACAAGGAATGTAAACATCCCTTGTGACAGTAATAAGTGGTGACAGGTACTCTTTATGGAGAGATCGGAGGTCTAAAAGACCCCCAATCCCTCCTTTGCACTTCAAAGTATTCACGCCGAAAACGGCGATTTCGAATACTGTGTACTTTTTTAATTCGGCGCCATTGGCAGCCGAGTAACCCGGACGTGACGTCATGACGTCGCTTCCGTGGTTACAGTGCAGAGAAAAAATCAAAGCCGTTCGCGGCTTTGATTCACTCTCTGTGTAGCCGCCCGAGGTGGCGGATCATGGATCGGGTCTCCCGGTGGGACGGGAGGCCCGGTAAGAGCGGCGGAGGCGGCGGGATGTCCCCTCCCGCTCCGCCGGTATAACAACCGAGCGCCTTTTAGCCGCATCGGTGGTTATACCAGGAAAGCCGATCGCCCGCTCTAAACAACGGTACCGTTAGCAAATGGCTGCAATATAACAAAGTGAAAAATTTAAGGGGGTCTGAATACTTTCCACACATATACACACACACACACACACACACACACACACACACACACACACACACACACACTTCGCCCAGGAGAGCCACCAGAGGGCGCGTGCGAGCTGCACGGCGGGGAACCCGGCGCGTGGTCGGCGGGCACGTAAACACACAAATCTCCGTGCTGTCTGAGGACAGATCGCGTCTTTCTACAAAGTAGAAAACACGGTCTGTCATCTCCAATAGTGAGTCCCCCCCCCCAGTTAGAACACACAATAGGGAACACAGTTAACCCCTCGATCGCTCCCTAGTGTTAACCCCTTCCCTGCCAGTGACATTTTTTATAGCACTGATCGCTCTGTACATGTGAATGGTCCCAAAAATGTGTCAAAAGTGTCCGACTTGTCCGCCGCGCAAAACCACACACACACTTTGTAGATGCTATAAAACTTTCACGCAAACCAATCAATATACACTTATTGCAATTGTTTTTGGTAAAAAAAAAAAAAAAAAAAAATTAGAATACATAATCGGCCTAAAAACTTTAAACAAAAAGGGATATTTACTATAGCAAAAAGTAAAAGATAGTGGTTTTTTTTCAAAATTGTCACTCTTTTTTAATACCACCAAAAGAAAGCTCTACTTGTGGGAAAAGAAGGTCAATTTTGTTTGGGTACAACGTCGCACGACCGCTCAATTGTCAGTTAAAGCGACGCAGTGCCGTATTGCAAAAAATGGCCTGGTCATTGGGCAGCCAAATCTTCAGAGGCTGAAGTGGTTAAAGAACTGCATGCAGTGCTTTTGATTGCACACCACTGCAACACCATGGTGTGAACCCAGCAGACAAGGCGTGGGAGTGCACTGGACTAGCTGCCCAACAGTCCGTGTGTGTGTGTGTGTGTGTGTGTGTGTGTGTGTGTGTGTGTGTGTGTGTGTGTGTGTGTGTGTGTGTGTGTGTGTGTGTGTGTGTGTGTGTGTGTGTGTGTGTGTGTGAGATGTAAAGGGCCCCCCAAAACGTAGATTTAGACATGCATCTAAATCCCGAACTGCGTTTAGATCACGCTCCAGAGGCTACTGACAGGCCGCAGGGGGGGGCAATGCAACATGAGAAGCATTAATATAGGCTTCTCATGACGTCACAGTCACATGCTCCGGGTGGCCGTCATGGGAGCATGCGACTGTGACGTCATGAGAAGCCTATATTAATGCGGAACGAATAGCCAGTATTACAGCGCGAGGAAGCGACGCGTCAACATCGAGGAGAAGACAGAAGAAGACGGCGATGGCGGGAAGACCGGCCCCTCCACTAGCAAAGGAGCTACAAGAAGGTAGTGGAGGGGCCAGCAGAAGGACAACGAAGAGCCGGACGAGACGATGGGAAGACCGGGCCTCCGCTAGCAAAAGAGCTAAAAGAAGTTAGCGGAGGCCCGGCGGAAGAAAGAACCGGAGAGCGGGAGAAGAACCGGAGAGCGGGTCTTGAAGAAGAAGGCGACGGAGAAGACCGGGCCCCGCTAGCAAAAGAGCTGGAAGAAGATAGCGGAGGCTCGGCAGAAGAAAGAACCGGAGAGCGCGGAGACCCCCGGAGTTGGAAGAAGACCCCGGAGCTGTGCAATAAATTAATTTAAAAAGCTGTGTTGTTTTTTCTTGACATTTTTTCCCCCCACCAGGTGAATGGGTAGGGGTACGACGTACCCCATACTCATTCACATAGGGTGGGGGGGCCGGGATCTGGGGGCCCCCGGATTCCGATAAGCCCCCCGCCCGCAGACCCCGACAACCAACGGCCAGGGTTGTCGGGAAGAGGCCCTGTCCTCATCAACATGGGGGCAGGGTGCTCTGGGGTGGGGGGGCCGCAGGTTGCCCCCCTGCCCCAGAGCACCAAACCCCCCATGTTGAGGGCATGTGGCCTGGTACGGTTCAGGAGGGAGGGGGGGCGCTCTCTCGTCCCCCCCCCCCTCTTCCCCTGCGGCCTGCCAGGTTGCGTGCTCGGATAAGGGTCTGGTTTGGACCTTGGGGGGGGGGACCCCCCACGCCGTTTTTTTTGGGCGTAGGGGTTCCCCTTCAAATCCAGACCAGACCCAAGGGCCTGGTATGCTCCTGGAGGGGGAACCCATGCCGTTTTTTTTATTTAAAATTTGGCGTGGAGTTCCCCCTCAAGATTCATACCAAACACAGTGCCTGCTATTGGCGGGGATCCAAGTCGGATCCCCGTTCATTGAAAGTCGGACATATGTCGGCTTCATGTCGCAGGGCAAAGTCGGATCCAAAGAAGGACGGCTGTCGTGTCGCACTAGTGTGAACCCAGCCTCAGTCAGTAATTGAATTAGAGGAAAGGCCTGAAGCAAAAGAACCACACAGAAGTGGTTTTAATAAAAAGGAGCATGGTTTTATTTTTCACTTTAAAATAAATTCACATTTTTTTGCAGGGAAAGCATTGCACCAGCAAACAGATCGCGGATGCCATGCAGGTCTCCTGCAGACTGTCAGTGTGAGCTTTCTGCCCATACATCATACCGGTAGGCAGTTTCACGCTCACAGGAAGAATCAATGAACTACCACAACGCCATGCTACTTTATCGAGAACTACAAGCCGACAGCCACAAAGGATGCCGGTTCTTGTAGTGCATTTATTCACAGAACTGTGCCCCACACAGCAACGCCGTTTTCAAAAAGTGACAGCTAGTATGGGGGCAGTGGGGAGCAGCTGCAGCAGTGGGAACAGGTTACACGCTCCAACCTAAAAACAGGTGGTATATGCAACATGCTCCTAAAGGTGAACTTATCCTTTAAATTTAAACAAACCGTACCAAACATATATTGACGTAAAAATTAACAGCTTCAAAAATAACCTAGTTACATTTTACAAACAAACCACAGGTACAGCTGCCAGGTTATTACGCTGTATGAAACAGAAGCCACTATAAACACAACTTACTTGGCATGGCTAAAATATAAAGCCTGGCGATGTACATCCTCGGGATCAATCTCAACAGGATATATTGCAGCAAGCTGATCAATTGACCATTTAAACTTATGAGGAGTCTGGGGGGAAAAAATAGTTTGCTTAGTAGAATACTAATTACAGTGGTTCTAAAAGCCTAAAGCGGTGTTCCGGCCGAAATATGACTTTTAAGATAAAAAATACCCCTAAAATAAATCATGCCACGTGCAATGTAACAAAGGTATGCTAGAAAACTGGGCATAGTTTACATTTGTGCAGCATAGTTTTCTTACTTTGTGAAGTTTCTGCACAACGCAGCCATCTGAAGCTGCAGTGTCTTCCTTCCTGGGTTTCGTGCATGCCGGCTACCCAGCATGCACCTGCCGACCTCGCGCATGTGCGGTGAAAGCGAGTACAGCTTGACATGGCACTGCTGCTGTAACCTTTAACCTTGGCGTCTATGGCAAATCATGGTCAGCTTGACATGGCACTGCTCCCAAACCATAAATGACAGGAAACTTGGGGAGGACCAAGGGGACTCAGGTCTACAAGGATACCATTGAGCAGAGCGGTGGGGGTGCAGCTCCAGTGCAGCTATAGGGTGATAATCACTGTTAGCCATGTAGCTGACATTTTGTGCTTGCAGACTGAAGTAGAAGAATGGAAAGAAAAGAAAAAAAGAAAAAGAAAAAAAGGAAAAAAAAAAAAAAAGGGAAAAGGAAAAAAGAAAAAAGGGAAAAGGAAACTTTATTAAAATCTATACATTGTGATCAGTGCTTGTAACTCCCCCCCCCCCCCGACTGCCCAGGTATCAGATTAGGCATGGGAGCATTTGCACGCACGAGTACTTGTGCAAATTATTTACATATATATCATATTTAAAAAAAAAAAAAAAAAAGGTTATATTAGATACTTACAGCTGAACACTTCTCAGATTTAAACAGGGATGGACTGGAAACTAATGGCTCATGTAAGCTAAAGTAATCATTGGGACTCTCAAAAGGGTTAAGAACTGCTTTGTGTCCTGGAGTTTCTGGAGTTAACTGAGCATGAACATCATCCATTTCAGAAAAGGAGTCAATTGACACCTGTGCACAAAAAAAAAAAGTTTATTAAAAAAACGATTACAATTGTAACTATACAAAAAAGCTAAAGATCAACTAAAAATGTAGATTTTAGTTTAAATAATCAGTAGTCCTTTTTCAGTAGGTCCCAGGCCCCACACTTCCAGGTTTCTCACCAAGGCAAGAATGTCACCCCTAGCCTGAAGCCTCCAGGAAAACAGACATAAGGCATCACAGGAGGCTTCGGGTCAATTTCCAGCACACTACATATGCACCACCCAGTCTCTGTTGTGCCTTGAATTATCAAAGTGGCCTCAGCTCAAAGAACCCAGAAAAGACAGCACCCCCATCAGAAGAGAAGATGGAGGTGCAGGATCTGGAGCAGCAGCCAACACTGGGCTGGTGAGTACTTTAATGCATATCTAAAGTCTTTTTTCCCTATCCCTGTGGACAGAGAACAAAAGAGTCTAACACATCAAGGCTCCCCCCCCACCCCCTCACCCATTATGTGCATCCCATTGGTCAGATTTGCCATTACTTCTTGTCCCACGGGCACTACAGGAAAAGGAGAACTCTCGCAACAGCTGGAGGGCCACCAGTTTGAGACCCCCGCTTTAGTCCTTTTCCAGTAAAAACCTCAAAGCTTGGGTTTCCCCCTTTCTCCCCCTCCCCCCCAGCAGGGATACAGGTAGCAATAAAAATTTGACAGGGGTTCTAACCCTTCCAAAAACCATTGCATGCATTTTTGTAATAAAAAGAGTTTACTAAAGTGACAAAAATTCTCATAGAACAAAATAAACAATTTGGAAGTTATGTAGCCTACGTGTTTTATATATTTTCGGACAAATGTATCGATTAAACAAAAGTCGTACGATCTGGTATGAAATTCTTTTGTGCACGTCCGATTGGATAATATCGGATGAAGTCTCGCGATCGGCTCTTGAAAGCGGTGTACTAACGATCAGATTATCGTGCGATTGCTCCGAAAGAGGTGTTGTTCATACGATTTTCTGACCGTGTGTACGGGCCATTAGATATATTTTGAGCCCAACCTTCTGGATTGTAGATTGTGGTATATTGGAGGAGAGGATTAGAACCCATGTCTGGGGTTTATTATTGCCTGTTGTGTCCCTTCTGCCGAGACCCAAAAGGAATAGAAGGATAGGAAATCTAAACTTCTAGGGCCTGTTCCCACTAGCTTTGCACTTTGAAGAGCAATCCATGTTGTACAGAGAGCATTTGACATGCAGTGGGGAGCCTCACCACGTGATTTAAAGCAGTTTTAAAGGCTTTTTTTACCTTCATGCACTATGCACGAAGGTAAAAAACCTTCAGTGTTCATCTGCCCCCTAAGCCCCCCCCATTTCAATTCTTACCTGCGTCCGAACCTGATCCAGCAATGTACATGAGAGCAGTGGCTCTCCCAAGTCTTTGCCTCCTCATTGGTTGAGACCCAGCAGCAGGAGCCATTGGCTTCCAATGCTGTCAATCATAGCCAGTGAGGAGGGGAGGGGGAAGACTAAGCCACATTCTGTGTCTCTCAAACACACACAGAGACTGCTCACATGCCTGACGAAGGGATCCTGCGTGTCTCCGAAACGTTGCACTATTTTTTTGATGTGATCATGCATTAAAGCGGTTGTATACCCAAATTTTTTACTTTTACCAACAGATAAGCCTATAATAAGGCTTACCTGTAGGTAAAAAAGAATATCTCCTAAACCTGTACAGTTTAGGAGGTATTCCCCTCGCAATGAGCCGCTAAATGCAGCGGCACATGCGCAGCGGGGATTCTCAGCTAAAGGCCGGCAGCCGCCGGACCTTGCCGACATCGCCGCTCCAGCCACTCACAGCGCTGGAGCGGCGATACCCGGAAGACACGCCGAGGCAAGATGACATCTCCCTCGGCGTGGACCAGGTAAGTTCCCGACGCCTCGTTCTAAGGTAAGTATTTCATAATGAGCTAGTATGCGGTGCATACTAGCTCATTATGCCTTTCGCCTTACAGGTATGAAAAAAAGAAAAACCAGCAGCGGGTATTCAACCGCTTTAAATAAATTTGCTTTAACGCTTCCTTGTTGATCCATGGCGTGCTGGCAAACATTTTCCTTGCTCAGGAGGGAGCATGCACAAATGCCCCCACAACAAGCAGCTTGCTATGGGGGCACTCGGAAGGAGCAGGGGCCAGAAGTGCCGGTGGGGGATCTTGAGAAAAGGAGAATTAGGGCTCCTCTGTGCAAAATCATTGCACAGAGCATGTGTTTATTATATAAAAATATAAATAAAGAGGGGGGAGTGGAACCACTTTAACCCCTTGATTGCTGCACCACCACACGCATTGAAATACAGCATTGCGGCGCATGTACACACTTGGCCACTGCAGCTAAAAGGGGAGCAGTAAAAGCGTGGCTCATCCGTGGGACCTACAACCGTAAACAAGCCCCAACAGGAGAAAGGTGAATATTCCCATGGGGGCATCTGGCTCATTTACACAGGCAACTGCCAGCAAGAATCAAAGAAACTCTCCCCATGAATACAGTGTGCACAGCAGTGGCATGGCCACATTTCTATCCTGTATAGATAAAGTGCCAGCACTGGCAGAGTTCACACAACTGCTGGTCTGAACAGTTACATGCACTGTGGATGCAGACAGCTTCGTTTTTCATGGATGGCGTTTCTGACTGTAGCCAATCATTCAGGTGACATGCAGCCATAGCAGAGTGCTGCTTTGTCCAGAGGTAGCATTTAACGCACTATGCCCATGTTCCTGTAGAAATGGCTGTGCATGTAAGTGGGTGCTGAAGCGTCCAACTGGAACCGTGTCAAATCAGAGCAAGAGAATGTCACCAGCACACCAAGGATCTCCAGAACGGGTCCAAAGCTTTATTCAGCGATCACATCGTTTCGAAACTCCACAGGACCCCTTCATCAGGCATGTGACCCATCACATGTGTAATGAAGGGGTCCTGCGTGGTTTAGAAACTCTAACGATGTGATCGCTGAATAAAGCTTTGGACCCGTTCTGGAGATCCTTGGTGACATTCTCTTGCTCTGAGGTAGAATTTAGTCACATCACAACACAGCAGCCTGCCCACCCTCATTCCCCTAAGCCTAGAGCTGGCAATAAGAGGACTTGAATCTCGGCTGGTTCAGCAGGGACCTGCTGGAGATCCAAACCATCTACGGGCAGATTATTGCCTCTAGCAGTAATCACTGTATTCTCCTGGCAGGGACGGCCCCCTAGCTCCGCTGGACAGATTCCCCCTTCAAAACGCTGACTGTCTTGATGAGAGAATCAAGCGATTTACTTTCCTGCAACCGAGGGTAGCAGGAAAGAAAAATCGCACCCTCTATGCCTTGTCTAAGGCTACATTCGCACTGGTGTAAATGCCAGAGGCAGGAGTCTATGGATCCTGCAGCTAGCGCCCGCCATCTAGCCTGGTGTATTTCAATGACAGGTCGGCGGCGGTCGCAGCTAACCGCCCTGCCAGAGAAATCGCTGCTGGAAGCACGCAAACGGAGTCTAAAGCTTGCCATACACCATACAATTTTCTTATTCAATTTCCTTTAGATTTACCTTCAACTGGGTAGCACAGGGGGCCTGCCTGATTGCATACAAATTGAAAGTGATTAGATTTGACCTTCTATTATAAGGTTTTGGTAAATCTAAAGAAGAAAATTATATAAAATGTATGGCCAGCCTAAGAGGAGATTTAGATCTCTTTATAGAAATATCATGACTTCCTTTTGTGTCTCTAGGACAGGAAGTGAGGGGGAATTTCTGCAAGGGGACACAATGAAAACATGACAGGGGGTCCACCCAAAAGTAAAGTATACTTTACCCTGGCTTCCACACATGTGGGTCCTGATCATTAGCCCATGGCCAGGGACATACCTGACTCCACAGCGGTGTATATGTGTACAGAGAAGAGAGGTGTGATAATAAACAATACACACATCCTAGCGGTGTGCGGAGACACAAGACGGACAGCTCACCAGGCCTCCACTGCAGCCACAACCTCCCGCCTATCGCCCCGCCGCTTAAACACGCTCGTCCTCTTCCACAATTTTCCTGTGTAACTAGAGAGACCACTCCACACAACCAATCAACGCTGGTCCCTGCAGCAATTTACCAATCACACGGCGGCTGAGGGGCGGGGCTACCACAATACCAACGTCGCCCAATGACTGAGTATCCGCCATACAAATTCGAATAGGTCTCCGCCTCCCCGTCACCATGCGAACTACCTACAACTTCCTCTTCACGTCTATTTCCGGTCGGTGAGCGATTGTCAACACAGATCGCATTGACTCCGCCTTTGTACTCTGATAGCGTTGAAGACACCAACTGCACTCTCCCCCCTAACGTCTGGCTGACAGCACTTCCGGGTCACCAGAGCTGGGGGTCACCATGGCCACCGCGCCTGTCAGTGTCAGCGCTATGCGGGAGACTATGGAAGGTGAGTAAGAAATGGGACATTCAGAAAGCAGGCTCCGAATACCTGTCATCTACAGAACGTCTTTACTTTGTGATAGGAACTATACTCTGCACCCCACCCCATCCATTTGGCCTCATGCACACTGCACGTTTTGCTAACTCTCCTAAATGCCTTTCCTCCTGGAAGGAGAGTTTTTGCAGAAAAAAACCTGTAAACTTGTGTAACACGTTTAGGCATCTCAAGCATTTGGCGTTCATTTAATTGGCCAGAATGATCCTTTATTCTGGCCGTTCAAATGAATTAACACTCAAGTGCGTAATGCGTTTTGCAGCATTGATCATTTTTTCTGCCAAAACCCTGCTGCTCCTGGACGCACTGGGAAAATGCTTTTAGGAGTAGCTGAAAAAACATCCAGTGTGCATGAGGCGTTTTTTATTTTTATGCACACGTTTTTACCACTTTAGAACTGCGCTATAGCTAAAAGATGTCTACAGCGCGGTACTATAGTTCTGGGAGGGCAACCGCAGATGTTCTCTCAGAACCCCCGCCTCCTGCGACACACTGTGACTGCTGCGTCCTTCAGATTACAGATTGAGGTAAAGGGCCAATCACAATGGCCCTTTATCATGTGAACAGCAGTGTCCAGTCAGCTGATCACAGGTAAACAGAAAACCGACTTGCTGGTTATCAGCAGTCCTTTCCCCACATGCTGTGTCTGTGTGAGGAAAGGAGAACCGATAACCGGCAAGCCTGTCAGCACACTGTTTAAACTGATAATCCGAGCACTGAACATTAGTGTCCCGATTATCAGTGCGTCCCCACCAGTGTCCCGATTATCAGTGCACCCCCGCCAGTGTCCCGATTATCGCTGTATCTTCATCAGTGCGTCCCCACCAGTGTCCCGATTATCAGTGCGTACCCACCAGTGTCCCAATTATCGCTGTATCTTCATTAGTGCCCACCAGTGTCCCGATTATCAGTGCATCCCCACCAGTGTCCCAATTATCAGTGCATCCCCACCAGTGTCCCGATTATCACTGTATCTTCATTAGTGCCCACCAGTGTCCTGATTATCGCTGTATCTTCATTAGTCCCCACCAGTGTCCCGATTATCGCTGTATCTTCATTAGTCCCCACCAGTGTCCTGATTATCAGTGCATCCCCACCAGTGTCCTGATTATCAGTGCATCCCCACCAGTGTCCTGATTATCAGTGCATCCCCACCAGTGTCCCGATTATCAGTGCATCCCCACCAGTGTCCCGATTATCGCTGTATCTTCATTAGTCCCCACCAGTGTCCTGATTATCAGTGCATCCCCACCAGTGTCCCGATTATCGCTGTATCTTCATTAGTCCCCACCAGTGTCCTGATTATCAGTGCATCCCCACCAGTGTCCCGATTATCAGTGCATCCCCACCAGTGTCCCGATTATCGCTGTATCTTCATTAGTCCCCACCAGTGTCCTGATTATCAGTGCATCCCCACCAGTGTCCCGATTATCGCTGTATCTTCATTAGTCCCCACCAGTGTCCTGATTATCAGTGCATCCCCACCAGTGTCCCGATTATCGCTGTATCTTCATTAGTCCCCACCAGTGTCCTGATTATCAGTGCATCCCCACCAGTGTCCCGATTATCAGTGCATCCCCACCAGTGTCCCGATTATCGCTGTATCTTCATTAGTCCCCACCAGTGTCCTGATTATCAGTGCATCCCCACCAGTGTCCCGATTATCGCTGTATCTTCATTAGTCCCCACCAGTGTCCTGATTATCAGTGCATCCCCACCAGTGTCCCGATTATCGCTGTATCTTCATTAGTCCCCACCAGTGTCCTGATTATCAGTGCATCCCCACCAGTGTCCCGATTATCAGTGCGGAAGAAAAATTACTTACCGTATATACTCGAGTATAAGCCAAGTTTTTCAGCACTTTTTTTTTTGTGCTGAAAATGCCCCCCTCGGCTTATACTCAAGTCACCTTTTTGCGCCTGATCTCCCAGATTTTGGGGACCCAGTACCGGCCGGCCGTAGGTCACCTGGACCCCAAACTTGGCACACATGTAGCTCCATTCTTCCTCTATAATTGTGCAAAGTTTTTTGTCCGGGGAACCCACGGCCGGAGAGCACCGATTTTTCAAAGCCGGGCACCCCTTCAATAGACTCCCATGTTAAACAGTAATTTCTTTGGTGATTTTGAGGACCCGGTACTGGCCAATCGTAAGTCCCCTGGACCCGAAACTTGGCACACATATAGCTCCACCCCTTCCATAGACTCCCATGTTAAACGTCAGTCTAGGCATGGGCACAGTGAGGCATGGGCACAGTGAGGCATGCAGATGGACACCCTAGGCTTATACTCGAGTCAATACGTTTTCCCTTTTTTTTTTTTTTGTGGTAAAATTAGGTGCCTCGGCTTATATTCGGGTCGGCTTATACTCGAGTATATACTTTATATGCAAAATTTTATAACCAAACGAAACATGTTTTTTATTTGTCCAAATTTTCGGTCTTTTTTTTGCTTCTATTGCAAAAAAGACCCCCAGTGATGATTAAATACCACCAAAAGAAAGCTCTATCTGTCTCGAAAAACATTTGAATTTGGGTACACTGCATGACCACACAATTGTCATTCAATGTGTGACAGCGCTGAAAATTGGCCTGGGCGGGAAGGGGGTGAAAGTTGTCCAGTACAGTATTGAAGTGGTAAAAAAAAAAAATTTTTTACCCCCTTGCATAAAAACCCCCAAAACATTATATATTTTCTGAGAGCAGACACAATAGAGAATGAAATGGTGGTAGTTCAAAATTTTTATGTTACTTGATAGGCAATGCTTTAAAGCGGTAGTAAACTCTACATATATAATTGTCCCCAATTAAAGTATTAAGAAACTATGTACATGTATGGATGTGCTCAGCATTACACTAATCTCCGGCGTTAAGTAGAAATCGGACAATGTTTCTTTTAATGACATCACTGGCGCATGGGCAGATTTGGCTCCATTTATGGCATGCTCAATGTATCATTAGTTCATTTATGCAGATGCCGTGCCCCCCTCATCACCTATGCGGCATTCCCTTTGCAATCTCACAAGACTACTGGTTTACTCGCAAGTGAAGCATCCCATGTGACTTGCAACAGCACAGGGGGTGTAAACATCAGAGCTGAGCATGGGTTTTGGAGCGATGGAGATCCACTATTTGCACTTGCAGCCAATATACTACTGTCACTAAAACACATTACAACCACAAAAATGTAAATATCCATAAAGTGTATTGTTTCGCCGTCATGTACATATTGCGCATGCGCAAGATTACATCCATGGCAGAAGGAAAATGCACTCGTGAGGTGGAAGACAATAGATAACATGAAACCAGGATAGATCAGATAGAAAATAAGCCGCAAAACAAGTAAGCACCAACCTAGGGGGGAGAAATAATAAGGTAGATTGTTTTAGAAAGCTATGGCATATTGCCTTTATCAATACTGATAATTTCAGTGGCTTAGTTTACTACTGCTTTAAAAGCCCCTACGGTCATTCGTTTAGAGCTACACAGGAACTCTGGTGCTAAAATTATTGCTCTCACTCCGACATGCGCGGCAATATGCAACATGGTTATCCCAATCAATGTTTTCGCGCATTGTTGCCTCAAATGCGCGTGTTTGCATTTGTATGTTTGCTTGGGTGCAACTTTAATTTTCTAGTAAGTATTCAGTTCAGCTCACATGTTGGCCCACACTGGTGCCAAGACCAAGGATCTTGTCACCATTACTGTATAGGCAGCATTCCACTATTCCGCGAGCTACCACAACATACAACGTCCAAACTGTAATCAGCAATATACTTGGTGTCCCCCATTCTCATAGAGGCTGCTTGCTTGTTATATTGCAATAAAGTGCACAATAAATGCTTGAATCATCCTGATGCCAATCCCACAAAAAGTTTTGCGTTTTATTTAGTTAAAAAAAAAAAAATGGCATATACTGTCCTTCTTCTTTTTTTTTTTTTTCTGGGACTTTTGATCTGGTCATTTGGTGTCAAATATCCTCTTCCCTCTTTTTGCCCTCATCAGTGAGTGGTCCTAGATCCATGATATCATCATATGCCACGCAGTTCCCTGCAGCCTTCTGATAGCCCAGGGAGGTCTAATAATGCACCCCATGGGACTGGTCCTTGATGCCCTTGGCTCATGGGGCTCTGTGACAGCCGGCATCATTCAGTTCCATGGGATAAAGCAATGGAGGGGTGTATTGCAGCCAAAGCGGCTTTTTTAAAAATTTAACTATTGCGTGACAATGCAACTAAAAACACGAATTGAAAATAAAAGAGTAAATTATTGGGATAAAACCATAAATGTTTACCTTGCACCCCAGGTGTCCTGAAGGCACCAGTGACATCCTTGTGCCTAGAAGACAAAAATCTCCTGCGCTCTCGGTGTATCGTCAAAACACGGGTAGTGTGGTTCCGTCTAAAGGCAAAGTCTAAAGTCTTGCAGCCCTCCTCAGAACAATGGGTGTTCATGTGGCTAGAAAAAAAGAAAGAAAAAAGGAGGGCGCACCGACCTAGTGTATTACCACTTAGACGTTTTATTTAAAAATATAAAAAAGCAGTAATCTTACTCACAAACAGAGCTTAAATAAAAGCTTATCGGACAAATCGGCTGGAAATTCTTTGGCACCTGCCGACTGGACTCGATGACAGAGAGGGTCGGACAGTACTTCAGACAACTGGATAGCTGACGCGTTTCTGGGGCGCACCCCTTTCCTCAGAGCCTAGATGGTCCATGATAGCTCTCCCCCACAGAACCCTCCGTTATATGTGTGTGCACATGTGCAGAGGCCTCAGCTCAGGTGACCACCAATTAGCAAACCCCGCCTCCCACTCCTAACTGACCCCACCCATGTGGGTGGGCCTTCCACTAGCCCCCCTCCCACACAAATAGAAGGCACCCTAGTGGCTGTTCAAAAATAACTAGGGCGGGGGGGGGGGTTTTGAGGAGAATGGGAGAAAAGAGTGGGTACCATATCACTACCCTCTAAAAATGCTGGCTATTATTGGACCATTAAGTCCTCTAGTGATGCAGACCACCAGTGCAGCAATGTATGTCCTCCATAGGCATGGCCTATTAAGATGTAGTCACCCCATATACGGGGGGTGTGTGTAAGGAGGGGTATTGGCATAGGCAGATATCAGCATACATAGTAAAGGGCGGTGGGAACCGAAGGGTCTTACCCCAAAGCAGAAGCAAAGGCAGTTCGTCCCGACGCGGCATGAGCGGTAGCTGTATTTATCACAGCAAACGTCCCTGCAAATCCGTTGGGACGCACACTGTCTAGCAACCAGGAAGTGCGGGTGCCTCCTGCGTTCCAACCCGCACTTCCGGTTGTGCCGAGACGTCAGTTCCGCTTCCCCTATGCCCAACACACCTCTAACCAAGGTACCAGGAAGTGCGGGTATGTTTGCATTCCACCCGCCACTTCCGGTCCGTCTAGGAGCCTCCCACCGCTACTCTTTGAGCCTATAGCCAATCCAGTGGTGCGACAAGCTAAACGGCGTCACTCCCTCTAGTGGCCAAGAACGAAAATGGCACGAACCTCTATACTGGAGCTAAATGCAAAAAAAAAAAAAAAAAGAGAGAAAAGAAAAGGGGGGGGGGCACAAACCAGAGCTGGCTGATTGATCCTCAGAACATGGCCACACACACAAGAACGAAAGCTGTAGGTGCACACAGTGGGTGGAACCCCCTAAGGGGGTATGGAACAAATGATTACAAAACTATTACATCTATAATAGCCCAAATATTGCAAAATAATAATGATAAAAAGCCTCCAGTGGACTAAAAAGCATACACGATAGGGCAATACTACACTAAAGGTCCATACACATAAAATTCATAAATAAATAGATATATATAAAAAAAGGGGGGGTGATGTAGGCTATACTAGTCAGCACTACCAACAGGTGGATAAGGGGAGTAGGAGTCGCTGTATGACTAATAGTTACCCCCAAAAAAGCAGTAAGTACCATGGGAACAGAAAGAAACCCTGGCATAGAAATAAACCTAAATATAAGAACAAAAATAGAATTAGGAGCATTAGTGATCAGCCACACAATGAACTTTTTAGATCCAATGTACATGATGATTTCCCTCCTCCCCTGGTGCAGACTGGTGCACCAGTGGAGAGGAGTGGAAATGTTTTGCGTGTTAAAGAGGAACAATGAGAACTGATGAGATCCAGGTAACACGGAGGGAGGCTCCATTGCAAGAATTACCAACAGATTCTGTGAATACTAATGGCATCAGAATGGAGAAATCAAAAGATTGACAACTCTTTTTTTTGGGGAAGGAGCTGCGGGAAGGACGAAACCCACAGCGCAGAAAATAGAAGCACCCAGACCTCCCTCCCCCCTAAACACCAGGAGATTAAGAAATCAACGAGAAGAGGGCAAAGGGGAGGGAGGAAACACAAGAAGAGAACAGAGGAAATAGAGAGCCATTCAACTATAAAAATTTTCAACCTCTCAAAATGTACATTCACAGAAAAAGAACTTGAATTGCTGAGAAAGGGCCTCAACTATGCCCCAGAAAACCCCCCCTAACCTTTTCGAATTGTTCATCGATTTGAATAAATTTGTGCGCAACCTTACGGTGAAGCGCCACTTTAGGCTTAAAGAAATTAATGGGACAGACAGTGGAAATCTAGAGACAACTACTTCAACTCTAGGGGAGAGGTCTTTAGATAAGGATATGTTGGAGATTTTGGAAGAGTTGTATGTAGAAGGTGGGCCAGAACCTCTAGAAGAGACCCCTGCCCTGGCTTATGAAGAAGCAATAGTAAAAACTAACTTTAGACCAAAGTCAAGCTTCCATCCACATTGGAATAAAGGCAATTTTATACCGACCTTCTATGAGGTCGTGATGGGCGAATTTAGGAAAATGTGTGGGAATAAAAGCCAGAAATCTAATAAAGGCTATGAGATTTCCACTCCTCTCCACTGGTGCACCAGTCTGCACCAGGGGAGGAGGGAAATCATCATGTACATTGGATCTAAAAAGTTCATTGTGTGGCTGATCACTAATGCTCCTAATTCTATTTTTGTTCTTATATTTAGGTTTATTTCTATGCCAGGGTTTCTTTCTGTTCCCATGGTACTTACTGCTTTTTTGGGGGTAACTATTAGTCATACAGCGACTCCTACTCCCCTTATCCACCTGTTGGTAGTGCTGACTAGTATAGCCTACATCACCCCCCCTTTTTTTATATATATCTATTTATTTATGAATTTTATGTGTATGGACCTTTAGTGTAGTATTGCCCTATCGTGTATGCTTTTTAGTCCACTGGAGGCTTTTTATCATTATTATTTTGCAATATTTGGGCTATTATAGATGTAATAGTTTTGTAATCATTTGTTCCATACCCCCTTAGGGGGTTCCACCCACTGTGTGCACCTACAGCTTTCGTTCTTGTGTGTGTGGCCATGTTCTGAGGATCAATCAGCCAGCTCTGGTTTGTGCCCCCCCCCCCTTTTCTTTTCTCTCTTTTTTTTTTTTTTTTTTGCATTTAGCTCCAGTATAGAGGTTCGTGCCATTTTCGTTCTTGGCCACTAGAGGGAGTGACGCCGTTTAGCTTGTCGCACCACTGGATTGGCTATAGGCTCAAAGAGTAGCGGTGGGAGGCTCCTAGACGGACCGGAAGTGGCGGGTGGAATGCAAACATACCCGCACTTCCTGGTACCTTGGTTAGAGGTGTGTTGGGCATAGGGGAAGCGGAACTGACGTCTCGGCACAACCGGAAGTGCGGGTTGGAACGCAGGAGGCACCCGCACTTCCTGGTTGCTAGACAGTGTGCGTCCCAACGGATTTGCAGGGACGTTTGCTGTGATAAATACAGCTACCGCTCATGCCGCGTCGGGACGAACTGCCTTTGCTTCTGCTTTGGGGTAAGACCCTTCGGTTCCCACCGCCCTTTACTATGTATGCTGATATCTGCCTATGCCAATACCCCTCCTTACACACACCCCCCGTATATGGGGTGACTACATCTTAATAGGCCATGCCTATGGAGGACATACATTGCTGCACTGGTGGTCTGCATCACTAGAGGACTTAATGGTCCAATAATAGCCAGCATTTTTAGAGGGTAGTGATATGGTACCCACTCTTTTCTCCCATTCTCCTCAAAACCACCCCCCCCCCCCGCCCTAGTTATTTTTGAACAGCCACTAGGGTGCCTTCTATTTGTGTGGGAGGGGGGCTAGTGGAAGGCCCACCCACATGGGTGGGGTCAGTTAGGAGTGGGAGGCGGGGTTTGCTAATTGGTGGTCACCTGAGCTGAGGCCTCTGCACATGTGCACACACATATAACGGAGGGTTCTGTGGGGGAGAGCTATCATGGACCATCTAGGCTCTGAGGAAAGGGGTGCGCCCCAGAAACGCGTCAGCTATCCAGTTGTCTGAAGTACTGTCCGACCCTCTCTGTCATCGAGTCCAGTCGGCAGGTGCCAAAGAATTTCCAGCTGATTTGTCCGATAAGCTTTTATTTAAGCTCTGTTTGTGAGTAAGATTACTGCTTTTTTATATTTTTAAATAAAACGTCTAAGTGGTAATACACTAGGTCGGTGCACCCTCCTTTTTTCTTTCTTTTTATCCTTGTGCCTAGAACATACAAAAGGTGCAGCGCTAAAAGATTATCCAAAAGTAGTTTGAAAAGGAAACTTCATTTAAAAATAGAAAGTTCATCCTTGTGCCTCACTGTGGAATTCTGGGAAAGCTGAGAAGATGCACTGTGCCGGAAAGGGATTTATTAGGTTTTGGGATCCTCTGCTTTTTGAGGATCTAGCAAGATGGTCCTGTGACATCAACATCACCCTCTGCTGTTATGCAATGCAAAGTGTATTCCTTCTTTTTTGCTTTAGCTTGGTGTTTTTTATTCAGGGTTGCAAGGTCGACTTTACAGCAGAACTTTGGTGTGCAGCATTATATTTTTATACTCCCACCCTCCTCCAGCATGCTGTGCAGTTTTTTTCTTTCTATATATTAAAGGATAAGTTTACCTTCTTAGAACATATTACACCCATATTTATCTGTAACATGTTACCTGTTCTAGTTCCCTCTCCTCCCCCTGAGATCCCCCCCCCCATCCCCCCAATCTCAGTGTGACAGCAGGATAGAGTCGTCGTCCCCCCCCCCCTTCGCAGCGCCTGTCACATTTTGAATACGACATGGCTCCACCTACACAGCTGCATCATTCATCCCTTAAAACCGGTATGGGCTTGTCCCCTCCCCCCCAAACCATACCAGGTCCTTTGAGTATGGCTCTTGAGGGGAAACCCCACGCCAAAACAAAAAACGGCATGTGGTCCCCCCAAAATCCATAACTGATCCTTATCCGAGCATGCAGCCTGGCAGGTCAGGAAAGTGTGGGGGTGGGGGATTGCCCCATAGCACCTTGTCCGCATGTTGATGGGAACAAGGGCCTCTTGCCCATAACCCTGGCCGGTGGTTCAAGATGTGGAGGTACTTGCTCCCCCCCTCCCTTTCCTGACCTGACAGTCTGCATGTTTGGATAAGGGTCTGGTAAGGATTTTGGGGGGGACCCCACAAAGTTATAAAAAAAAAATTTTTTGCGTGAGGTTTAATCCATTTCAGAGCCAAAATAATTGTTTTGATTGGTCAAAGGACAAGTCGCAATCATCTCAAAGTCAGATCAAAATCAGATCCTGTTCATGGAAGTCCGACTTGAAGTCGCAAGGCAAAGTTGGATCAGAAGTCATGCGACTTCCATGTCAGATCAGTGTGAACATAGCCTAACACACTGGCACTGCCTACAGCTCTGAAAATGACAGCCCATAGAGAGGTACAGAGCTGTAGGCAGTGTGTGCAGGAGCCCGACGTTGCATCCTTGAACTTAAAGTGGTTGTAAAGGCAGAAGGTTTTTTATCTTGATGCATTAGGCCCCTTTCACACTGAGGCGTTTTTACCGCGTTTTCGCGGTAAAAATAGCGCTGTAATAACGCCTGAAATAATCCTGCCCCAGCATTCTCAATGTGAAATCTCTGAGGGCTTTCACATTGAGGCGTTTTGCTGGCTGGGCGTTGAAAAAAATCCTGCAAACAGCTTTTTTAGAGCAACTTTAGGGCGCATAAAATAGCGCTGTAAAAACGCCTATCCCCATTGAAATGAATGGGATTCGCGGTAAAAACGCATAGGCATAAGCGTTATGTTAAAAAATAGCGCTAATGCCTATGTGTTTTTACCGCGTTCGCGCTAATTTTAGCGCGAACGCGGTAAATACGCGTTAGCGCTATTTTTACCGCGATCGCGGTAAAATAGAGGTACAAAATCCTATAATTTTTGAGCGTTTTTTCAACGCCTCAGTGTGAAAGGGGCCTTAAAGTGATACTAAAGTTTTGTTATTTTTAACAAAAAAAAACCAAAACAATAATGTAATACTTACCTGCCCTGTGCAGTGGATTTGCACAGAACAGCCCAGATCCTTCTCTTCTCGGGTCCCTCTTGGTGCTCCTGGCCCTTCCCTCTTGAGTGTCCCCACAGCAAGCAGCTTGCTATGGGGGCACCCGAGCCGAGCCGCAACTCCCTGTGTCCATTCAGACACGGAGCCTTGGCCCAGCCCCACCTCCTTTCTTTCCTCATTGGCTGACTGACTTTGACCGCAGCAGGAGCTAATTGGCGCTACACTGCTGTCTCAGCCAATGAGGAGGGGAGTCCCAGGCAGCAGCCAAGACACCCCTATGACATCGCTGCATCTAGATGGACCTCTGGTAAGTGTTAGGGGGGTTGAGGGGGGGGGGTGCTGCACAAAGTTTTTTTTATCTTAATCTGAGGATTAAGATGAAAAACCCTCCTTCCTTTACAATCACTTTAAGATAAAAAATCTTCTGTGCGCAGCAGCCCCCCTAATACTTACCTGAGCTCCATCTCGATACAGCGATGTACTTTGGTGCCTCGGCTGTCCGGGACATTGGCTCCCACTGCTGTCAATCAAAGTGAGTTGGCCAAAGAGGAGAGAGGGGGCGGGACCGAACTGCTGCTCTGTGTCTGAATGGACACACACAGCCTAGCATAGGCGGCTTGCTGTGGGGCCCTCGACAGGAGGGAGGGGCCCGAGAAGTGGAGGATCTGGGCTGCTCTGTGCAAAACCACTGCACAGAGCAGGTAAGTATAACATGTCTAAAAAAAATTATAAACTGTCGCCTATGGAGATTTTTACGTAACGTAGTTTGTTGCCATTCCACGAGTGTGCGCAATTTTAAAGACATGTTGGGTATCTATTTACTCACCATAACTTCATGTTTCATATTTTACAAAAACAAATTGGGTATATATTGTGTTTTTGTTTTTTTAGTTCATTCAAGTGTATTTTTCCCCAAAATTGTGTTTGAAAAACCACTGCACAAATACCGTGTGACATAGGAAATTGCACCAATCGCCTTTTTTTTCCCTTGGGTCTCTGCTAAGAATTAATATAATGTTTGGGTGTTATAAGTAATTTTTCTAGCAAAAAATACTGATTTAAAAAAAACTGCAATTAAAAGGCTTGGTCTTCAATGGTTATAAAACACTAGGTGGTTCTACAGGACACCCTGGGGACAGGAGAAGACCTGTTTTTTCCAGGGCTCTTGGATACCCCCTTATTTCTTAAAGTAGAAATGTATGCAAAACGTATCCCTCTCCACTGTATCTAAAACTAAATAAAATAAAAATTAAAAAAAGCTTTGCCTTTTAAGACCCCTTTCACACTGGTGGCATTTTTCAGGCGCTTTAGCGCTAAAAATAGCGCCTGAAAAAAGCCTCATCTGCAATCCCAGTGCTTTCACACTGGGGCACTGCGCTGGCAGGATGTCAAAAAAAGTCCTGCAAGCAGCTTCTTTGCAGCACTTTAGAAGCGGTGTATACACTGCACTAAAATCAATGGGCAGCGGCGCATTGCGGGCGATTTTAACCCTTTTATTCGGACGCTAGCGGGGGTGAAAGGTGCCGTAAAAACGCTGGTAAATCGCTACTAAAATTAGCAGCGCTTTACCGCCGACACCCCGGCTCTAAGTGGTTGCAAAGGCAGAAGGTTTTTTATCTTGATGCATTCAATGCATTAAGATAAAAAGACTTCTGTGTGCCTCAGCCCCCCCCCCCCTAATGCTTACCTGAGGTCCCTCTAGATCCAGTGATGTTGTAGGATTGTCTCATCTGCCTGGGACTCCCCCCCCCCCCCCCCTCATTGGCTGAGACAGCAGTGTGTCGCCATTGGCTCCCGCTGCTGTCAGTCAATAAGGAGAGGAAGGGGGCTGGGCTGTGGCTCCATGTCTGAATGGACACACAGAGCTGTGACTCGGCTCAGGGGCCCCCATAGTAAGCTGCTTGTTGTGGGGGCACTGGACAGGAGGGAGGGGCCAGGAGCACAGAAGAAGGACCCGAGAAGAGGAGGATCTGGGCTGCTCTGCAAAACCACTGCACAGCGCAGGTAGGTATAACATGCTTGTAAAGTCTTGTGTTTGATATTTTTAACAAACAAAAATAATAATCACTTTTAGTTCTACTTTAGGATGTTGTGCTTACAATGATACAATTGGTGCCAATGTACTAATGGAACGTCCATAACTTTTTTTTCTTCTTCTGGCAGTTCTACTGGAAATCTCCAGGCTTCTGAACACAGGTTTGGATATGGAGACTCTATCGATATGTGTAAGACTATGTGAGCAAGGAATTAATCCAGAGGCTTTGTCTTCTGTTATAAAAGAGCTACGCAGAGCGTCAGAGGCACTGAAGGCAAGTGATTATTCAGACCAGCAGTATGAGATTAGTATTATTTCTATGTCCTGATATCTATGTGAAATTATGATAGCTGTGGTACAGTTATAAAGTTTAAAATTTACCCAGAAAATGTCTAAATTTCTAAAATGTGCCTTTAATATATTATAGGCATTCTTTTATAGTTCAGCGTTTCTCTAAACGCCAGTTTTCTGGGAGGCTTAGCTGTGCATGGCTTTTTCTAGGATATCTGTGTTTGACCACAGCAGCATTCATTAGTGGCTCAGACATTATGCATATAAATGAACCAGCTAATTGGCTTTACTGTGTTTTAAGCAGCAATATTTTAAAAAGAAGTCCCCTCAATAATCCCCATGGAAAAGAAAGCAAATACAAATTATTCAGTTTTAGGATTGAACCATTTAAAGAGTTAGTCCACTCATTATGCAGAGTGCAGCAGGAGTATTGAGACTGGGCAGCCAGAGCCAGGAATTATATGGGGAAAATTTATAGGTATATATTTCTGTTATATTGAGTAAGGCCCCTTTCACACGGGCGGACCGTATGTCCGTTTTTCACCAATCCGTTTTCGGATGAAAAACGGACATACATGTATCCCTATGGGATAGCGGATGAACATCTGCTGACATCCGATCTTATCCGTGCCCGCAATGCTCCGTTTTTCATGATAGAAAAATTTAAATTACTCTTTCGTCCATGGACCGACACAGCTTCTCTATTGACAAAGTGGGTATTATCCGTTAATTAGGAGTGACTAGGCAGAAAAACTTGTAAAAAGTGTTGCATCACACCTTCTACAGTACCGCCCAGGGGGCGGACCCTCTGGGTATACCCTCTCAGTCTGCACATCGCAGATCAGTTTTTTTCTGTCTAGCAAGGAGTAGGACATGGCTCCCTTCGGGCTCATTGGTCCGGGGAAAAAAGATATATATATTTTTTATTTTTTTGCTACATTTGTTGTTTCCTGCGATCTTCGATCAACTGCCGACTGGGTGACAGGCTGGATCCTCGATCCTTGTAGTCTCCCCAGTTTCGGCCATCGAGCGTGTGCCGACCCTAGCTACGCGCTGGGTTTTCCACGACATGCCCGTCGCTCCACGGGTGGCCGGTGAGCCTACGCTCCAGGGCCTGCATCGGACCGCTCAGCTTCGGCTGACCTTACGGCCGAGTCGCAGCAGCCTGGCCGGTGAGCTTACGCTCCAAGGCTTGCATCGGACCGCTCAGCTTCGGCTGACCTTACGGCCGAGTCGCAGCAGCCTGTCCGGTGAGCGTCATGCTCCAGTGTATACATATGATCGTCCCTTCTGGGTCCAATCACAGCATGCCTGGCCAACAGTCACCTTCCGTGCGCGGACGATGATCTGTTTGGAATGTCTTCCAGCAGAATACATGCAGGATAGGTAAGTAAAACTCCCCTGCCTCGGCTGGGTGATTTAGCTGGACATTCCTGGAGAGATCAAGTAAGTGGTTGTGGCCCCTTTCTTCCCTCTCTCCCTGCCTTTCCCTCCTCCCTGGGCTTCTAGCTAAAGGTTGCTGGGTGCTGGGGGTCACCTAGGGGGTCCCACTGGAGCGGGGCTGGCTGTAACTAACATTTAAAAGAAATGTCATTTTTGCTTACCTGTGTTTCTGTGTCTCCATGCTGTCGGCGGCCATTTTGAGGTGGTCCATGCCAAGTTTGGCCTCTTGTAACTGCCTGGCGGCCATCTTCCTGTAGTTCGGCCACACCCACTGGCCCCTATCAGGTGATCGGCGGCCATGTTTGTCCACCCTGTATGCAGATATTGCCGTTCGGCGGCCATCTTTTTTGTGGGCTATGGCTGCCTGACCTCTATCTTCTGTCGGCGGCCATTTTCTTAGAGCCCACATTATCTTCCATACAGACGGTTTTGGCAACCATTTTGCGAGAGCCTCCGGCCTCTAGGGTGCATTACACTGGCGCGAAAATTCACACAGGAAGTGCTGATAAAAGAAGCAGACTGACACAGCAGCAAGGGGACAGCATCATAGGCGCAGCATAGCAGTACCTATCCAGGGTGGTGAGTCCTCTGGGTAACCCAGCATCTCTGCAGCGCAGGAGGGTGGCCTATTGATATCTTGCCTGGAGCCCTGTGAGTGTCAGCGTGTGGTCAGCATGGCATCTGAGCCAGATGTCTTCTCCCCTGAAACACCAGATTTAGCAGCTGGTGTCCCTGAGGTGTCTATGGACGCTATGTCGGCAATCCTAGAGGCGTTTGCTGCCAGGGTGGAAGCAGCACACGGGAATACAGGGGGTAATAAACGCCCCCGTCCCCTGCAATCTTCTGGGGATATTTCTGATGCAGAACCAGGTCCAGCTACGGCTCATGGCCCAGATTCTGATGCATCAGAGACTGCAGACCGTGACCGATCGGACAGTGAGGAGGACTCCAAGTCCAGGTCAGTACGCAAGACGGCTTTGGTATCTGACCTTATTACTGCAGTGCGGGATACGCTAAAGTTGGAAAGGACTGAAGAAGTAGCAGATACTCCAGTCCCCTTTGGGTTTCGTAAACCTGCCCGCACTGCTAAGGTGTTCCCTTGTGTGTCTTATTTTGACAAACTCTTATACAAGGAATGGGAGAACCCACTGAGGGTCTTTACAGCCCCAAAGAGGTTTGCAGTACGGTACCCCTTTGAGGAGAGTTTTCTGAAGATATGGACCTCTCCCCCTATAGTGGACCCTTCGGTGTCCAGACTTAATAGAGCCACCACTATTCCAGTAGAAGGGGCTCCTGTTTTCAAGGACCCTGTGGATAAGAAGGCTGAAGCACTCGCTCGCTACCTATACTCAGTGGTAGGCTCAGCAGTACGCCCGGCATTGGCGGGGGCCCTAGTGTCTCAGACACTTACTGAATGGGCAAAATTGCTACTCCAGGGGTTAAAGGAGCGAGATGCTCCTCCTAATGAGATAACTTTGGCCGACCAGTTGGTCCAGGGCCTTAAGTTTGTCTGCGAGTCAGACATGGATACTATTCCCCTGCTGTCAAGAGCTTCGGTTTATGCAGTAGCAATACGCCGCCTGATCTGGCTAAAGGGCTGGTCTGCGGACCAGACTTCCAAAAAAGCCCTATTGGATCTGCCTTTTAAGGGCGACAGACTTTTTGGGGCTTCTCTGGATGACATCATCAAGGATGCTACAGGAGGTAAAAGCACTTTGCTTCCCCAAACTAGCAAGGGTAGGGGACCACGCCAAGGGCAAGGGCCCTCCTTTACTGCACGTAAGCGGTTTTTTCGCCCTCTTAAGGCGACAGGGAAAAGACCCCAGGCCGATAAAGCGCCTGCCCAAGGACAAAAGCGTCCTTGGTCCCGCAGACCCAACAAGCCTGTGGACAAATCTGCGTCCACATGAAGGTCCGCCCCCACCCAGCTCTCGGGTGGGGGGACGTCTTCGCAAATTCGCGACTCAGTGGACTGCTCTAGTCTCCGACAGGTGGGTTTGCGAAGTAATCTCCTCAGGCTACAAGATAGTTTCTCTCTTGTCCACCGGACAGATTCAACACCTCCAATCTCCAGCTACTACCGACCCGTCGGGAGGCCCTGTATGGGGCGGTCCAGGGTCTACTGGAACGCGGGGTAGTTGTTCCAGAACAGGAACGGGGTCAGGGTTTTTACTCAAATCTGTTCATTGTGCCAAAGAAGGAGGGGGTTTGTCCAATCTTGGATCTCAGAGCCCTCAATTGCTTTGTGAAGGTACAAAGATTTCGGATGGAGTCGGTTCGATCCGTAGTCACGGCTCTCCATCCGGGGGACTTTCTGGCCTCCTTGGACATCAAGGACGCATACCTGCATGTCCCCATATACTCCAGACACCAGAGGTTTCTGCGATTTGCTATCGGGAAGAACCACTACCAGTTTGTGGCCCTCCCGTTTGGCCTTGCCTCAGCACCCAGGACGTTCACCAAGGTGCTCGCTCCGATTCTGGCACTTCTAAGACAGCGGGGTATCGCTATCACAGGTTACTTGGACGACCTTCTGCTGAAGGGCCCTTCAAGCTCAGAATTAGAGGTAAGCGTGTCCATTACCTGTCAGACTCTTCGAGACTGTGGTTGGATACTAAACACGCAAAAGTCAGTATTGGTGCCCACTCAACGCCTAGTGTACCTGGGGTTGATTCTGGATTCCTCAGAGGCAAAGGTATTCCTCCCTGTGGAGAAGTTGCAGACCCTCCGGGCTGCAGTACGGCAGCTGACTTCCAGGAATTGGTCGTCACTCCGTTTTTGCATGCGAGTGTTGGGCCTCATGGTAGCCTCCTTCGAGGCGGTCCCATATGCTCAATACCACACTCGAGTGTTACAGAGGGAAGTTCTGTCCAGATGGAACAGATGCCCTTCATCTCTGGATTATCAAATCCGAGTGAGCCACCTAGTCAGGAGATCCCTGGTATGGTGGCTGACAGCACCGGCTCTAATGGCCGGGAAGTCATTTCTTCCGGTTTACTGGATAGTGATCATGACGGACGCCAGCCTTACAGGTTGGGGGGGAGTCTGGGGTGTCCAGTCGGCGCAAGGTCGCTGGACCCCAGAGGAAGCCCTCCTGCCGATCAATGTCCTGGAGATCCGGGCGATCAAGCTGTGCCTCTTCAAATGGTCTCAGAGACTGCAAGGGCGTCCAGTCAGGATCCAGTCAGACAACGCCACAGCAGTGGCATATGTCAATCATCAAGGAGGAACAAGAAGCTCAGCTGCAGCATCGGAGATCGCTCGCATCCTGAAGTGGGCAGAGAGGAGCGTACCGGCACTGTCGGCCGTGTACATTCCGGGTGTGGAAAACTGGCAGGCGGACTACCTGAGCCGCCAGATGCTGGACCAGGGAGAATGGTCCTTACACCCGGAGGTGTTCCAACTCCTCTGCCAAAGATGGGGCACACCAGACGTAGATCTTCTGGCTTCCCGACTCAATCGGAAGGTATTGAGGTTTGTGGCCCGGTCAAGAGACCCATGGGCAGACGCAACGGACGCGTTGGTAGCATCGTGGGGCCAGTATCGGCTAATCTATGCCTTCCCTCCCTTAAGGCTTCTTCCTCTTCTGCTCCGCAGAGTGGAGGCAGAGGGAATTCCAATGATCCTAATCGCTCCAGATTGGCCTCAGCGTCCTTGGTACGCCGATCTAGTACGTCTGGTAGCAGACGTCCCCTGGCGCCTACCACTACGGAAGGACCTGCTGTCGCAAGGTCCCATATTCCATCCTGCTTTACAGTCATTGGCTTTAACGGCATGGCTGTTGAGAACCAGGTACTGAGAGACCGGGGCCTGTCAGACTCAGTAATTTCTACTATGAGAAGTGCTCGGAAACCGTCCTCTAGGAAGGTCTATCACCGCACTTGGAGGGCCTACATCTCCATGTGTGAGGAAATGAAATGGCATCCGCGTACCTATTTGGTTTCCAGAATCCTGCTGTTTTTACAGCATGGGGTAGACCAAAGGCTTGCCCTAAGTACGATTAAGGGACAGATATCTGCCCTGGCTGTCTTTTTTCAGCGACCCCTGGCGACTCACTCTCTCGTGAGTACATTTGTGCAGGGGGTTCGACATGTGGCCCCTCCGGTCCGCCCCCCGTTACCTCCGTGGGACTTGAACCTGGTCCTCTCGGTGCTTCAGAAGGCAACGTTTGAGAATATTAGAGATATTCCCCTGTTGACACTTTCTCAGAAGGTGGTCTTTTTGGTGGCTGTTACGTCAGTTAGACGAGTCTCTGAGCTGGCAGCCTTGTCCTGCAAGGCTCCCTATTTGATTTTCCACAAGGATAAGGTGGTGCTGCGGCCGCAGCCTTCCTTTCTTCCGAAGGTCGTTTCGGCTTTTCATCTCAACGAAGACATTGTACTTCCATCCTTGTGTCCTCAGCCGTCGAATCCTAAGGAGTCGGCGTTGCATTCCTTGGACGTTGTCCGAGCTTTGAGAGTATACCTATCTGCTACTTCCCTGTTCCGGAAGTCAGACTCACTGTTTGTTTCGGTGGCTGGTCCCAAGAAGGGCCAAGCAGTCTCATCGGCCACCATCTCTAGGTGGATCCGACAGATAGTAATCCAGGCTTACGCCTTAAAGGGTCAGGCGCCCCCCTTTCCTGTCACGGCGCATTCGACCAGGGCAATAGGTGCCTCTTGGGCTTTCCGACATCAAGCGTCTGTTTCCCAACTATGTAAAGCGGCGACTTGGTCGTCCGCTCACACTTTCACAAAATTCTACAAAGTTGATGTAGGTGCATCTTCGGATGCCTCTTTCGGCCACAAGGTTTTGCAGGCGGCTGTTTAGAGTTGCAACTCCTCCGTTGGAGGAGTGCTGTTTTGTGTTTTGGGGTGAAGTTTGTTTTTATGCTGTTACCACCCCTCGTTTTTTCTCTGACACTGCTTTGGGACGTCCCACTTTGTCAATAGAGAAGCTGTGTCGGTCCATGGACGAAAGAGTAAATAGGATTTTTTACTCACCGTAAAATCCTTTTCTCTGAGTCCATGGACCGACACAGCACCCACCCCTCCTTTTAAGTTTGTACTGCTTTTTGACGAACTGATCTGCGATGTGCAGACTGAGAGGGTATACCCAGAGGGTCCGCCCCCTGGGCGGTACTGTAGAAGGTGTGATGCAACACTTTTTACAAGTTTTTCTGCCTAGTCACTCCTAATTAACGGATAATACCCACTTTGTCAATAGAGAAGCTGTGTCGGTCCATGGACTCAGAGAAAAGGATTTTACGGTGAGTAAAAAATCCTATTTTTTCTATCCGTCTGCGGATCGGATGAACACGGACAGACGGTCCGTGTTCATCCGATCCCCCCCATAGGGGAGAGCGGAGATCTGACAGGGCGGTCCCTGCACAGTGTGCGGGGACCACCCAGTTATCCGCCGGCTCAGCGGGGATCAACGAAGCGATCCCTGCTGAGCAAGGGGAGGTTCACGGGGCGGATCATGGCTGATCCGTCCCGTGTGAAAGGGGCCTAACATTTTCAGATATTTACACATCCATCTACAGCTGTCCACATAAAACATTGAGAGCCACTGTTAGATTTATTCTGAAGATGCTAGTTGCCTGCCTTAAAGCGGAGTTCCACCCAAATTTTTTTTGGGGGGGGGGACCCTCTTTTTATAGGGTTCCAGCTTCCACTTCCTCCCGGGGCTCTGCAGCGCTGGAAGGAAGTTCACCTCTCGGCAATCATCTGCGACACGTCATAGGTCCCAGATTGCTCGCCCAGTGACATTGTGTGGCTCGCGCATGCGCAGTGCATGCCGGGCTGTGAAGCCACAGCCGGGCGCCCACAGCGACAATGCCAGTACCGCAGAGAGGAGCGGGGCTTCGTTCCCCTGCATCTCTGGACCCTGGGACAGGTAAGTGTCCGATTTATTAAAAGTCAGCAGCTGCAGTATTTGTAGCTGCTGACTTTTTTAATTTTTATTTTTTTCTAGTAGGAACTCCCAGGTATGATCTGTATTGCATCACTGCATTTATAGCCATGATCTTGTGGGTCCTAGTGAGGCTCTGTGCAGCTTCTCCTCTGCACACAGAACACGGGGGTCACTCGCAGAACATCAAGCACTGCTGATAGTCAGAGAGCATTTGTTTTTTTTTTGTTTTTTTTGTTTTTTTTATCCAATGAACAGAAGTCGTTCTTGGATTAGAATAAGGTAGAGAGAAAAAGTGCTGACATCAGATAATTTCTGTAGTTCAGCTTTATCCCAGGTTCACACTGACAGCGGGAATGACTATTTCATTCCCACATGTCAGTCCCGACTTCGGGGGTGATTTCAGAGATGTACATCTGTGCGAGTTTCTACACAGATGTCTATTGAAATCGCACCCCGAAGTTGCCAAGAAACTACTTTTGGGCATCAGTGCAGAGTCGCACCGATTCGGACGGTGCAATAGCCGTTGATTTGGCATGCGATTTGACATGTCAAATCGCTGCAATGTGAACCAGGGCTTAAAGAGGAAGTAATCCCCCCCCCCCCCCCAAAAAAATGGGATAAAATAAGACCCCGCAAGAGAAAGGCATAATGAGCTAGTATGCATAGCATACTAGCTCATTATGTGGCACTTACCTGAAATCGAAGTCCTCCTCGTTCCTCTCCGCCGCCACCCGCCATGTCCCCTTGGAGCTTCTTCCTGGTATCGCTGCTCCGGTGTTGTGATTGGCCCGGAGCGGCAATGACGTCACTGCGCGCGGGAGCCGTAAAAGCCAGCTTTATCATTCATAAGACCGGCATTTACAGTGCGTCTGCGCCGATGTGTATGGCGCGCATGCGCCGTACACATCGGTGTACTCCCTTTTTTTTTTTTTTTTTTTGCAAATATCTCCTAAACCTTGTAGGTTTAGGAGATATTGAAAACACCTACATGTAAGCCTTAACCACTTAACGACCGCTCACTGTATATATACGTCGGCAGAATGGCACCGACAGACACAATCACGTACAGTGTACGTGATTGCCTTTGTACAGTTGGGGGGTCCAATCGGACCCCCCTTCTATACAGTGAGCGGTGGCTAAGTGTCCGGGAGCGTTCCGGGATGAGGGGGCAGCCATTCGTTTCTGGCCACCCCCTCGCGATCGCTCCCGGCGAATGGAAATGCCCCCGCTGTCTGTGTCAGACAGAGGGAGCAGGAGGAAGTGATGTCATCTCTGGTGCGGCGCTCACATATACCGAGCGCCGTACAAGAGAAGATATCAGGTCAGTGCACACAACACTACACTGACACCAGGACACATAGGGACATAAATCGCCCCCCCAGGCCCCCCAAGACACCCCAGATCACCCCCCAGATCACCCCCCCAGTCACAGTGTCACTGATTGCAGTGACCATTTATTTAGTGATCACTGCAATCAGTGACATTTGTGACTGTAAAAGTGTCACCAAAGTTTAGTCTTAGGTCCAGTGTAGCCCCCTAACCCCCCCTAATAAAGGTTTAACCCCCTGATCCCCCCCCAGATAACCCTTTCACCCCCTATCACCACTGTCGCTTAGCGATAATTTTTCTGATCGCTGTCTTAGCGTCAGTGATGCCGATCGGCAGCCAGTAATTTTTTTTAGGTTCGCCGCAGGTTTTTATAGCGTCAGGTACCCCAATATATTATCTAATAAAGGTTTAACCCCCTTGATCGCCCCCCAGGTAACCCTTTCACCCCCTATCACTAAGCGATCGTTTTTCTAAACGCTGTCTTAGTGTCTGTGATGCAGATCGGTAGCCGGTAATTTTTTTTAGGTTCGCCGCAGGTTTTTATAGCGTCAGGTACCCCAATATATTATCTAATAAAGGTTTAACCCCCTTGATCGCCCCCCAGGTAACCCTTTCACCCCCTATCACCACTGTCACTAAGCAATTGTTTTTCTAAACGCTGTCTTAGTGTCGGTGATGCAGATCGTAGCCAGTAATTTTTTTTAGGTTCGCCGCAGGTTTTTATAGCGTCGGGTACCCCAATATATTATCTAATAAAGGTTTAACCCCCTTGATCGCCCCCCCCCCCCCCAGGTAACCCTTTCACCCCCATCACCACTGTCGCTAAGCAATCGTTTTTCTAAACGCTGTCTTAGTGTCGGTGATGCAGATCGGTAGCTGGTAATTTTTTTTAGGTTCGCCGCAGGTTTTTATAGCGTCAGGTACCCCCATATATTATCTAATAAAGGTTTTAACCCCCTGATTGCCCCTAGTTAACCCTTTCACCAGTGATCACCATATAAGTGTTACGGGTGACGCTGATTAGTTAGTTTGCTTTTTATAGTGTCAGGGCACCCGCCGTGTATATAACCCAATAAAGGTTTAACCCCCTGATCGCCCGGCGGGTGATATCAATTAGGTTTTAGCGTCAGAGAGGGTCTGAGTCACACCCCAGGCAGCGTCAGGTTAGTGCCAGTAACGCTAACACCCACGCGTGAAGCATACACCCCCCTTAGTGGTATAGTATCTGAACAGATCAATATCTGATCTGATCAGATCTATACTAGCGTCCCCAGCAGTTTAGGGTTCCCAAAAACGCAGTGTTAGCGGGATCAGCCCAGATACCTGCTGGCACCTGCGTTTTGCCCCTCCGTCCAGCCCAGGCCACCCAAGTGCAGTATCGATCGATCACTGTCACTTACAAAACACAACACACATAACTGCAGCGTTCGCAGAGACAGGCCTGATCCCTGCGACTCCAGTGCTGTAGGAGGTGATTTCACCACCACAGTTAAAAAAAAAAAGCAAATATGCCGAAGCATTGGGGCAGCAGGGGCGGAGGAGCGATTTTGCTCCTAATGCCGCGTACATACGGTCGAAATTCCGACGGAGGCTTGCCCGTGGAAAAGTCCGACCATGTGTGTGCGGCATAACTTTTTTGCGGGAGGATGCCCCCATGCTTCGGCATATATATAAATGGTGCGTGTATGCCCATCATTGGAAGTGGGTGGATGAAGGGCGGTATTCTAATGGTGGGCATACCCACCGATCAATCTCTTTTTTCGTTCAGCCAACTGGCTGCATGAAATAAAAAGATTACAATACATGTCCAACAAGGACCAGCAACGTACTGGTATGTTGCTGGACTTTGAATGTTTATACCAGAATGATGCCTGCGGGTTTAGGTATCATCTTGGTATCATTCTTTTCAGCCTGCGGCCGGCTTTCATGTAAAAGCAATCCTAGCGGCTAATTAGCCTCTGGACTGCTTTTACAAGCAGTGGGAGGGAATGCCCCCCCGGATATAAAAAGCGCCATTGGGAAATTGGGAAAGCATTTTATCACACCGATCTTGGTGTGGTCAGATGCTTTGAGGGCAGAGGAAAAATCTAGGGTCTAGAAGACCCCAGTTTTTTCAAAAAAGAGTACCTGTCACTACCTATTACTATCATAGGGGATATTTACATTCCCTGAGATAACAATAAAAATGATAAAAAAAAAAAAAATACTTGGAAGGAACAATTTAAAAATAAAATAAAAAAGCAAAATTAATAATAAAAAAAAAAAAAAAAAAAAGCACCCCTGTCCTGCCCTGCTCTTGCCCAATGGCGAACGCAAGCGTCAGTCTGGCATCATATGTAAACAGCAATTGCACCATGCATGTGAGGTATCACCGCGAAGGTCAGATCGAGGGCAATCATTTTAGCAGTAGACCTCCTCTGTAAATCTACTGGGGTAACCTGTAAAGGCTTTTAAAAATGTATGTAGTTTGTCGCCAATGCGCGTTTGTGTGAAATTTTAAAGCATGTTGTGTTTGGTATCTATGTACTCGGCCTAAGATCATCTTTTTTATTTCATCAAACATTTGGGCAATATAGTGTGTTTTAGTGCATTAAAATTAAAAAAAGTGTATTTTTTAACCCAAAAAATGCGTTTGAAAAAAAAAATGCAACACCCACCATTTTAATCTGTAGGGCCTTTGCTTTAAAAATATATATATATATAATGTTTGGGGGTTCAACATAATTTTCTTGCAAAAAAAAAAAATGTTTTCATGTAAACAAAAAGTGTCAAAAAGGGCTTTGTCTTCAAGTGGTTAGAAGAGTGGATGTAAGCTTCCTAATGTTGTGTATAAAATGCCAGAACAGTTCAAAACCCCCCCAAATGACCCCATTTTGGAAAGTAGACACCCCAAGCTATATACTGAGAGGCATGTCGAGTCCATGGAATATTTTATATGTTGACACAAGTTGTGGAAAAAAGAAATTTTTTTTTTTTTTTTGCACAAAGTTGTCACTAAATGATATATTGCTCAAACATGCCATGGGCATATGTGGAATTACACCCCAAAATACATTCTGTTGCTTCTCCTGAGTACGGGGATACCACATGTGTGAGACTTTTTGGGAGCCATAGGCGCGTACGGGACCCCAAAAACCAAGCACCGCCTTCAGGCTTTCTAAGGGTGTAAATTTTTGATTTCACTTCTCACTGCCTATCACAGTTTCGGAGGCCATGGAATGCCCAGATAGCACAAACCCCCCCCCCCCCCCCAAATGACCCCATTTTGGAAAGTAGACACCCCAAGCTATTTGCTGAGAGGTATTGTGAGTATTTTGCAGATCTCGCTTTTTGTCACAAAGTTTTGAAAATTGAAAAAAAAAAAAAATATATATATTTTCTTTCTTCATTTTCAAAAACAAATGAGAGCTGTAAAATACTCGCCATGCCTCTCAGCAAATAGCTTGGGGTGTCTATATTCCAAAATGGGGTCATTTGGGGGGGTTTTGTGCGATTTTGGCATTTTATGGCCTTCGAAACTGTGATAGGTAGTGAGGAGTGAAATCAAAAATTTGTGCCTAGAAATCCTGAAGGCGGTGCTTGGTTTTCGGGGGCCCGTACGCGGCTAGGCTCCTAAAAAGTCCCACACATGTGGTATCCCCGTACTCAGGAGAAGCATAAAAATGTATTTTGGGGTGTAATTCCACATATAACCATGGCATGTGTGAGCAATATATCATTTAGTGACAACTTTTTGTAATTTTTTATTTTTTTTTGTCATTATTCAATCACTTGGGACAAAAAAAAATTATATTCAATGGGCTCAACAGGCCTCTCAGCAATTTCCTTGGGGTGTCTACTTTCTAAAATGGGGTCATTTGGGGGGGTTTTGTGCTATTTTGGCATTTTATGGCCTTCGAAACTGTGATAGGTAGTGAGGAGTGAAATCAAAAATTTGCGCCCTTAGAAATCCTGAAGGTGGTGCTTGGTTTCCGGGGTCCCGTACGCGGCTAGGCTCCCAAAAAGTCCCACACATGTGGTATCCCCGTACTCAGGAGAAGCAGCAAAATTTATTTTGGGGTGAAATTCCACATATAACCATGGCATGTGTGAGCAATATATCATTTAGTGACAACTTTTTGTAATTTTTTTTTTTTTTTTTTTTTAGTCATTATTCAATCACTTGGGACAAAAAATAAAAAATTCAATGGGCTCAACATGCCTCTCAGCAATTTCCTTGGGGTGTCTACTTTCCAAAATGGGGTCATTTGGGGGGGTTTTGTACTGCCCTGTCATTTTAGCACCTCAAGAAATGAGATAGGCAGTCATAAATTTAAAGCTGTGTAAATTTCAGAAAATGTACCCTAGTTTGTAAACTCTATAACTTTTGCGCAAACCAATAAATATACGCTTATTGACATTTTTTTTTACTAAAACCATGTGGCTGAATACATTTTGGCCTAAATGTATGACTACAATTGAGTTTATTCGATTTTTCTTATAACAAAAAGTAGAAAATATCATTTTTTTTTTCAAAATTTTCGGTCTTTTTCCGTTTATCTCGCAAAAAATAAAAATCACAGAGGCAATCAAATACCATTAAAAGAAAGCTCTATTTGTGGGAAGAAAAGGACGCAAATTTCGTTTGGGTACAACATTGCATGTCCGCACAATTTACAGTTAAAGCAGCGCAGTGCAAAATTCTGAATTCACCTCTGGTCCTCTAGCTACCAAATGGTCCGGGGCTTAAGTGGTTAATCTAGGCTTACCTGTAGGTGCAAGTTGCAAGAGTGGGTTTACAACCACTTTAATGACTTGGTACAAGCATGTTGTAAGTGGGTGCCGGAATAGCTTCACTCTATTCAAAATGAAGAAAGGAAACATTTAGGCCGGGTTCACACTGTGTGCAGACGCGACTCACAGCAGGGGTCCACTGCATCCCTGTTCTCCGTTTTTCAGGGACGGATCAGGCCCAATTTTTTGTCCTGAATTCCGACCTGAAACTGAGCCAAAGACGCACAGGACCCCTGTGTGAACCGGCTCCATTGAGATTCGGTCACAGTCTCCTGTCATGCGAATTGAATGTAGAGAAATCCGCATCAGTGTGATCCAGCCTGAGGCTAAAGCGCTAGAGTTACAGAGAACTAACATTCTCAAAAGAAGTTGTTTCCTGACAGGTGCACCTTAGGTTTGGTTCACACCTATGCAAGTCGCGGTTTTGTTTAGTGTTTTTATTTTTTTGTTTTGTTTTTTTGCTCGTGCGATGTTAATGCATTTGCATTTTTGGGAGGTGTTTGTTGTCTTGCGGGAGAAACCAGCACTGTTTTTATGCTTTTTCGCTGCATTTTCATTGCGTTTCCATTGAAGTCTATGGAACCAAAAGCACAACCTGCTGCGGGAAAAAAGTCCCTGACCCTTTCCCAAAACGCACTGGTGGAAAACGCACAAATGTGAATGTGACCCCTTAGGAAACCAGGTAAATGGACTGTAGTGCAAAACTGAAAAATGCATATATGTGAACCAGGCCTTGGCCTTGGTTCTCACTAGTGCTGCTGCAGCATGATTTGCTTTTTGGTGCATTTTTATAGTACGACTTTGTGTTTTTAATGCGTTTTTCATGCTTCATGTGTGTGTTGTTGTGTTTTTTTTTTTCTTTTTTTTTTAAAGAGAAGCCTGGGTTGCATATACAAAACTCTGCCAAAAATACACGTGCTCTCCCATTGAAGTATATTGGGTAAACATGCTGCCTGTACTTTTTCCAACAAAAATAGTTAATAGTTATTACATTTTCAGTTGTATTTCGATTAGGCAAAATGTACTTCATTTTAATAAAAAAAAAAAAGAAATGAAGTACATTTTGCCTAATCGAAATACAGCCGTCACGTGAATCTTTCTCAGCCTCTCTGCAGGGAAACATAAGCAGGAGGAGCTTCTAGTCCTCTGTAATTGGTCACATGTTCAAAAAAAAAAAAAACCTTTTGGAATACAGAGTAAAAAAAGAAATAATTAATATCAATAAACTGTTTTAAATTGGCTTACAAATGTATATTTGAAATCAAATCTTTATTATTTTATGGAAATAACATGGTGTGGGTGGATTTCTGCCAACCACAGGCTGTGTCTAGCCCCCCCCAGCTTGTGTCTTAGAATAAGAGGGAGGTGAAGCCTCCATTATCCTACATGTAATATCCTGCCTCCATTGTGTTCAGCTGGTTAGTGGGCATGGAGGAGGGAGGAAGTGGACTGTCGTTTATAACTGTGTATACACCCACATGTGTTGCTCTATAGTCACATGGACTGCTCAGATGTTATAGGGAGGCTCTGCACAGAAACTCACTGAAAGCTGAGCATGTGCAGCAGGATAAACAGGGTTTTGCAGAATACAGAAAACTAATTTCCTAGTGACTGCGTAGGTATGAAAAGCATGTATAAGAGCATTTATTGATTGTTTTTATGATGTGGGTTTAGTGGTGACGCTTTACGGAGCGAACCATAACAAAGCAGGCTTCTTCATGGAAGAATGGGGAGGAGCTTGATCTGCCTGCAGATCTTCGCACTGAAATCCTATCCTTCCTCCAAAGATGAAACCGCGGATAGGCTAAAAGCAGAGTATCTTACATTTTCTTAAAGTGGAACTTTACCCATAACAACTTGATTAAAAAAAATAATGTTCTTTAGCAGAGAACATACATTCCACTATTAACTATGCTACCAAAATGAGTGTGTGCTGTAAATTGCCTGCAGAATTGTTCCTGTTTTTTGCTTACTAGACGCTGCCATTTTGCTGAAACCCAGAGCCTCTAAACAATAGTAAACCGCCTAGGCTGTCGGCAGATTGGCCTCTACATTTTTGGCACAGTGCCTAAGAATGGAGAACTGAGCATGTGCAGAGCAGTGTGAGGCTGTGTATTACTGGATTTTACACCGTACAGGCACTTATTTTTATTGTTTTACATAGTTATACCTGCAAAAGGGGGCCAGACTCAAGCGATCTAGGAGGACTTCTTTTTCTGATTAAAGTTCTACTGTATGGAAATCCATTGGATTGCATTCAGCAACGCAAGCAGAAAACCACCTTCATTAGAAAGATGGGAAATGTTAACTTTAAATCCTGTTGACCTAACTGGTGCTAGAGGGATAACTCATTTGAGATTGTGTAATCTTGCTGCAGAAGTGTGACTTTTTTTTTTTTTTTTTTTTATGTTCTATGTAGGCATCGGAGAACATGGCAAATTAATCAAGAGTGCACTTGGAGTATTCTGTCTTCAGATCAAGCCTGGAAATCTGTTTTTCACTGTACTTGCAATACTAAACAAAATGATCAGTCCTGTATTCTGAGTTTGAGTCCGTCGTGTTTCCTTTTTGTTTGTCTTTGTTGTTTGAAGTATTTCAATGATGGATACCAATTTTAAATTCTACATTCTGTGTTTTGCAAAACTTTATTATTTAAAGTTAATGGAATGCTATTGTATTATGAAGCATTTTGTTTTAACCAGAATTGTGTTTTGGAAAATGGACATTCTTTTGTAAAACCGTTTTATTTTTTTATGCATCATTACAAAAATGTTTGTACAGCTATGCCATTATGTGTACTTTGTATTTAAATACAGCGTATTTAAATTATTTTGAAATTAATATAACTTTATTGGTATGCATTCACCCATTTACTTCTCTGTTTGAATGGGAGATCAGGTTTTCCATGAGGTCTTAAAGAGAAACTCCAGTAGTATTTTCAAAAATTAAAAGTCAGACTTTTTAGGAAACGGGGCAGGGATTTAGCAGTACTTTAAAATTTAAAGTGATAGTAAACTCAGTTTTACCACTTGTACCTACAGGTATGCCTATAAGTTTTACCTGTAAATATCTCCTAAAACGTGCACAGTTTAGGAGATATTCACACTGCATGCAGCCGATGACGTCACCGGCGCATGTGCTCTAAAGGTCCGGAATACGGAGCGGGAGTGACGTCGTTGCACCACCAGCCACTCGTGTAGCCAGAGGCCGCAAACCCGGAAGGAAGACCTGGTGAAGATGTAAGCCCTGTCAGCAGGCTTTTGTTTTAGTGGTACTAGCACGATGCATAATAGCACATTATGACCTTGCCTTGCAGGAGAAAACTAGCACATTATGACATTGCCTTGCAGAAGAAGTTGTTTTTTTTTTTTGTTTTGTTTAAATAAAAAAAATTAACTGCAGTTTACTACCACTTTAAAGTGACACTAAAGTTCTAAGCTTCTTTCTTTAAAAATATGTTTTACTTGCCTGCTGCTCTGTAAGAGCAACCCAGATCCTCCTCTTCTTGGGTCCCTTGCCGGCGCTCCTGGCATTCAGGCGCGGAGCTGCGGTGTAGCTCCGCCCCCCGTCTCCTCATGGCGCTGCACTGCTGTCTCAGCCAATGAGGATGGAGAGTCCTGGGTAGCCGAGAGACACTCCTGCTACATCCCGGTGATCGAGATGGTCTCATATAAGTATGAGGGAGGCTGCTGCACACACAAGTGTTTTTTTTTTTTAATTTTTTTATCTTCATGCATGTTTGTATGGGTTAATAAAGTAAATTTACTGATGATCTCTACTGTTCAAGTAAATATAAATGTGTGGAATAATAATAGATTGTTGCTTGGAAAAATCCTTATTAGCAGTTTTAAAGTTGTCCTGCATTTTTGTGATTCTGTTGTGTGCCAAACTCTTTTAGCCCTTTTAAAGGGGGAAAAATGTGCCCATTATTTTATGATATTAACCCTGATATTGATATCATTGATTATGATATTTAAACAATTTTAAGCACATTTAAAAGCTGATTTAATTACTTACTGAGTATGCAGCCTCTTTATCTTTTAATCCTTGCCTATGTTTCAGTCTAAGCTGGTGCTGTGGCTGTTGCTCCAGGTTTTCTGTTTCAGGGTGGCTCCTTTTTTCTCTTGCATCATCCTACGGAGCCACCCTTGCATTCATGGACTAAATACGTGTCTCCCTGCACCAATAGAAATACACAGCCCTGTAGCCCAAGATGGCAAGGTACTCCTCTGCTCCTCCCTCCCCTCTCTCTGGGCTAACAGACTATAACATGAGGGTGCGCTGTCCACTATTCTGTGAAGACCTGAAGTTCAGAGAAGCAACGCTAAGAGAGCAGGAGCCAGCAGCATTAAAAATGTAAAATGCAGGAGTAGAAATGTAAACAATGAATTTACTGGGGAATATTTATTTTATAATGCTCAATGTGCAAAGCTAAAACATGCAGAGTATAATACTACTTTAAACATGAAGCATTGAATCTTAAAAGTAACTACAATCCTAAACGGGAAACAGTTTTCTCTATCCTCCATGGAGGGGCACAGGGTTATTGGAACCATGGGCTATACTGCCACCTACAGGGGAATAGGACACTAGAAAGAACAAACTATAGGCCGTAACCCATTCTACATATATCATGCTTAGTATTTGTCCTTAAGAAGATTGATGTCTTTTTCTCTGCTCTGCTGTTTTCAACACCCATTCACGAATTACGGTACTTAAATAAACCGTTATTGGTAAATTCAGACCAGGCCTGGGAGTCTCTCCAGTGCAGCAATTGAGCACATGTTGTCCCTGCAGATCTCATTGCAACATCCCTGTTGAGCCTTGTCTCTGCAGGACATGTGTGTACCAGTAAGTGCTTTTTTGGTGCTGGATCATGCTTGTTAGTGACTTCCAGCTCCCACTGACTTGTCACTGTAGGATGCTCTCCAGGCTCTTTGAAGACTCAATTCCCACAAGTGAGCAGGTTGTAGAGGCCAGGCTATCTGTCAGAGGTTCCCTCCTCTTTATTGACTTGTGTTTCTGCTTTATGTACTTCCTGGCTTGTTCTGCTATGTTTTAATTTTGGCTTTGAGGCTGCATTCACACTTGTGCGACTACAAAGCTGCATGACTTTGGAGTACAACTTTGATGCAACTTTGGATGGGTGCAACTTTGAACTCGCTGTGACTTTAACCACTTGCCAACCTGCTCACGCAGATATACTGCGGCAGGTCGGCTCTCCTGCGCAAATCACCATACCTGTACGGTGGCGAGCGTGCTCTCGCTTACGCTGCGGGAGCGTGCCCGTGGGTCGGCCAGACTAGATGATCACCTATTACAGAGATAGAATGGGGAACTGCCTTTGTAAACAAGGCGATTCCCCGTTCTGACAGGGGACATGTCAGAGATCTACTATTTACTGTTCCCGATCACTGGGATCTCTGTCATGTCCCTGGCAGCCCATTCCTCCTACAGTTAGAACACGCTGAGGGAACACAGTTAACCCCTTGATCGCCCCCTAGTGTTAACCTCTTACCTGCCAGTGTCATTTTTACATGTCACTGGTTCCCAGAAATTGTCATTTGGGGTCAGATTTGTCTGCTGCAATCCCACTAAAAATCGCTGATCACCGCCATTACTAGTAAAAAAAATGTAATAATAAAAATGCCATAAATCTATCCCCTATTTTGTAGATGCTATAACTTTTGCGTAAACCAATCAATATACGCTTATTGGGATTTTTTTTTTTTTTAAATGTAGCAGAATACATATTGCCCAAAACTCATGAAGAAATACATATTTTTTTGGGGGGGGATATTTATTATAGTAAAAAATGTTTTTTTTTTTCAAAATTGTCGGTCTTTTTTTGTTTAACGCAAAAAATAAAAACCGCAGAGGTACCACCAAAAGAAAGCTCTATTTGTGGGGAAAGACCTCAATTTTGTTTTGGTACAGCGTCGCACGACCACGTAATTTTTAGTTAAAGCGACGCAGTACCGTATCGCAAAAATGGCCTAGTCATTAACCACTTCAATACTGGGCACTTTCACCCCTTTCCTTCCCAGGCAAATGTTCAGCTTTCAGCGCTCTCGCAATTTCAATGAGAACTATGCGATCATGCAACACTGTACCCAAATTAAAATTTTGGAATTTTGTTACCGCCAAAATAAAGCTCTATTTGTATGATTTGTTCATGACCATTTTATTTTTCCCGATATAAGCGGAAGAATGAGAGAAAATTTTGAAAAAAAAAACAATATTTTCTACTTTCTATTTCAAAAGAAATTCAATAAAATCTAATTTTGTCACAAATTGTAAGCCAAAATGTATTCTGCTACATGTCTTTGGTAAAAATAAATACGTCTGGTGTATAATAATTGTTTTGTGTGATCACGGACAGATGTACGCACATGATCATTTACAAATGTCCGCAGATGATCACAGACGTGTGCAGATGATCATTGGGACATATGATTTTACTGGAACATATGTGGAGGACAAGTGTTTTTACTGTGTGGGGTGACACTATTTTGGGGACATGTGTTTACATGTTGGGACATGTGTGGGGACACTGGGCCAGTGATCAGTATGCAAAAAGCTGTAAAAAAAACCAGCTCATACTCACTGATCGCCGGCTGCAGCGATCCGCTCTCTCTCCTCACTGACAACTTCCGTGTGAGGAGAAAAGAGCTGATCGCCTAGCAACCAGCTCTCTATTTACGTCATATGATGGCTGTGATTGGACACAGCCATCATCTGATCAGGAGGTCCAATCACAGAGCCCTCTTGCTGATCTGAGATGCTCCATGTCTGGGTGCCACTGCGCGGGATCCCTCTCCTTCTGAAGGGTGTTCCTGAATGTCCACTCAGAAGGAGGAAGCGCCCACCAGGCCGTATATGTGCAGTGGCCGGGTGGGAGGTGGTTAAGGTGATAAATCCTTCCAGGGCTAAAGTGGTTAAAGAACGTCCATCAAAAGGTGTTAATATTTCACCATGGTTATGGTTGATGTACCCCATACTCATTCACATAGGGTGGGGGGCTGGGATCTGGGGGCCCCCTTATTAAATGGGGGCTCCCGGATTCCGATCAGCCCCCGCCCGCAGACCCCGACAACCAACGGCCAGGGGTGTCGGGAAGAGGCCCTGTCCTCATCAACATGGGGGCAGGGTGATTTGGGGTGGGGGTGGCCGCAGGTCGCCCCCCCTGCCCCAAACCCCCCATGTTGAGGGCATGCGGCCTGGTACGGTTCAGGAGGGAGGGGGGCCGTTCTCTCATCCCCCCTCTTTTCCTGCGGCCTGCCAGGTTGCGTGCTCGGATAAGGGTCTGGTTTGGATTTTGGGGGGACCCCCACGCCGTTTTTTTTTAGCTTAGGGGGTTCCCCTTAAAATCCATACCAGACCGAAGGGCCTGGTATGCTCCTGGAGGGGAACCCATGCCGTTTTTTTAATTTAAAATTTGGCGTGGAGTTCCCCCTCAAGATCAGCAGAGCACAAGTCGCATGCCAAAGTCAGATCATGCAAGACTGCGGTCCGACTTTGATCCGACTTCAATGATAGTCAATGGGCTGAAGTAGGATCAAAGTCGGACCAAAGTATGTACAGGGAGCATTTTCAAAGTCGGACCGACATGCACACTGATACTACACGACATTCATACAACTTTCATCCTACTTTACTCTGCGACATCAGTCCTACATTGGTCCTACATCCATCCGACTTGAATGAACAGTATACTACTTTGATCCAACTTTGTGATAGTCTGACTTGTCCTTTGACCAATCAAAACAATCCCAGTGTGAGATAAATTCCGTTTACTGCTGCTGTAATCACCATGTCGGATGTCAAAAGTCAGATGGTTAGGACAAGGATCCTACTTTGATCCGACTTCAATGATATTCAATGGGCTGAAGTAGGATCAAAGTCGAACCAAAGTAGTACAGGGAGCATTTTCAAAGTCGGACCGACTTGTGTCGGACCAGTTAAGACGGCTCTCATAGGGAAACATTGATTTTCACACGTCATGCGACATGAGCTCCCAATGTCGGAGCGTTTGTCGGACAAGTGTGAACCCAGCCTAACTGGGAATAGAGAAATCTTGCCCTTGATACTATAGGCCTGAGAAATAAGCTGATGAAACCACCTGTAAATAGTGGATTGAGAAACAGCCTGAGGCTGGGTTCACACTGGCCCGACAAACGCTCCGACATTGGGAGCTCATGTCGCATGACGTGTGAAAATCAATGTTTCCCTATGGAAGCTGTCTTAATTCGTCCGACACAAGTCGGTTCCACTTTGAAAATGCTCCATGTACTACTTTGGTCCAACTTTGATCCTACTTCAGCCCATTGAATATCATTGAAGTCGGATCCTTGTCCTAACTATCCGACTTGTGACATCCGACATGGTAATTACAGCAGCAGTAAAAGGAATTTATTTCACAATGGGATTGTTTTGATTGGTCAAAGGACAAGTCATACTATCACAAAGTCGGATCAAAGTAGTATCCTGTTCATTAAAGTTGGATGGATGTCGGACCAATGTAGGACCGACGTAGGACTGATGTCGCAGAGCAAAGTAGGATGAAAGTCGTATGACTGTCGTGTAGTATCAGTGTGAACCCAGCCTTAACCTTGTGAGGACCCCCATTGACTGAACCACCCACATTGAACACCACTACTGCGGTGTAACACCCCTCACAAGGCATCAGAGCCTCTAGCCCAAACTTAAAGGGGGTACTGCAGGGGGAGCTGCCACTTTTGTCCAGTAGGATAGAGGCACTCACCCATCCAAACTGTTGGGCTGATAGGTTCAATCTTCCCAACTACATGTTGTCTGTTCCCCGCAGGTCTTCAGGCACTTGACTCCCCTTCAAAGGGAGGATTCAGCACTAACTGATGAATGCACCAAACTCATGTTAATGCTTATATTCAGCCTGGTCCTGCAGATGTGGAACGCTTGAAAGTGGTTGTAAAGGCAAAAGGTTTTTTATCTTAATGCATTCTATGCATTAAGATAAAAAAAAAACTTCAGCTTGCAGCAGCCCCCCTCAGGCCCTCTAATACTTACCTGAGCCCCACCTCGATCCAGCGATGTTGCACGAGCGACTTGGCTGTCCGGGACTTCCCTCCTCATTGGATGAGACCGCAGTGCAGCGCCATTGGCTCCTCCTGCCGTTAATCAAAGTCAGCGAGCCAATGAAGAGAGTTATGAGCAGGGGGCGGGCCGCAGCGCCATGTCTGAATGGACACAGGGATCTGCGGATCAGCTCAGATGACCCCATAGCAAGCTGCTTTCTGTGCGGGCACTTTACAGGAGGGAGGGGCCAGTAGCACCAGATAGTGACCCAAGAAAAAGAGGATCTGGGCTGCTTTGTACAAAACCACTGCACAGAGCACGTAAGTATACCATGTTTCTTATTTTTAACTAAAAAAAATGAGTCTTTAGTATCACTTTAAGCTCTTGCTGACAGCCCTACATTATTGTGTGGGTGGGTTAGTTGATATCTATTTACCATCTTATTTCCAAAATGAATATGCACAGAACTCTTTGATTGAAATGTTGGTCTGCAGAACAGCAGAACATCTCTTTGGATATTCTCATTGAGGCCGGGTTCACACCTATGCAAATTGAATGCACGTTTTCCCGCATTCAATTCGCATAGCAGGAGAATGTGACTGGCTCTCTATGGAGCCGGTTCACATATCTCCGCTGCGGGTCCGGTGCGGTGTGCCGGAAAAACGTGTGCCTTTTTTGGTGCGTTTTAGGTTCGATTTCAGCCCAAAATTCGGGCTGAAATCGGACCTGAACTGGTGAACCAGCACGCACCGGACCCCTGCTGTGAGCCGCATGCGGCGGCGGTGTAAACCCGGCCTAAAAGTGTTATTGGAGATAAAAGTACTCATCCACTCCAGCAAAAGAAGCCAGGGCCTCAAACTGGAAAGACCCCCTTCTCTCTGAGGACAAAAAAAATCCTTTCCTTACTCCAAACTCCAAGAACAAACCCAAACCAGAAGACAAGTTTAATGACAAACCCTGAGAGCCTAAATCCCCCAAACCTGCAGAATAGTCCTCTTCAGCATGAAGGGATGCCCCCACTTTCACAAAGGGGGGGGGGTGTCTACTGGCCTTTGTGAAAACCTGGTCAGAAAGCATCTTGGAAACCTGGGCAAGACACTTGGTCTCCAGGGGCTACAAGCTGAAGATTCCCAAGACTTTCCCATTGTGGGATGTCTGGGCAAGCTCCTATTGGAGAACAGTCTGCATAGGTTATGACTGACAATGTAGTATTTTAAAGTCCTGACCATAAAATAGTTTGGTTGGATCTTTAAATTTCAAAAGTCAGTGATGGAGATGACATATCAATTGAAATTTCTAGGTGTCAATCTGGCTAAAACCAGCGTTCTATAGTACAGTTCTACAGTGATTGTAGCTGCTGATTTTGAAGTGAAGATCCTTTTAACCACTTAACGACCGCCTCCTGTAGATATACGTCGGCAGAATGGCACAGACAGGCACATCAATGTGCCTGTACGTCCCCTTTAACTGCCCGACGTGGGGGTCGCTCGCGCGCACCGCCGGTGGCGCGCGCGCGACCCCGCTACCTTCCCCGTGAGTCGGACCGCGGGTCCCGCGGACTCGATCGCCGTGGGTATCCCCGCGATCGTCTCACGGAGGGATGGAGCGGGGAGATGTTAGTGTAAACACAACATCTCCCCGCTCGCCTACTGACACTGTCACCGATCTCCGCTCTGTGTAAGAGCGGTGATCGGTGACGTGTCACTCGTCGCCACGCCCCCTAACAGTGAGAATCACTCCCTTAGGCACACTTAACCCCTTCAGAGCCCCTAGTGGTTAACCCCTTCACTGCCAGTGTCATTTTTACAGTAACCAGTGCATGTTTATAGCACTGATCGCTGTAAAAATGACAATGGTCCCAAAAATGTGTCCAATGTGTCCGCCATAATGTCGCAGTCACGGAAAAAATTGCTGATCGCCGCCATTACTAGTAAAAAATATTTTTTTTAGAAAAATGCCATAAAACTATCCCCTATTTTGTAAACGCTATAACTTTTGCGCAAACCAATCAATAAACGCCGATTGCGTTTTTTTTTTACCAAAAATATGTAGAAGAATATGTATCGGCCTAAACTGAGGAAAAAAAATGTTTTTTTATATATTTTTTGGGGATATTTATTATAGCAAAAAGTAAAAAATATTGCATTTTTTTCAAAATTGTCGCTCTATTTTTGTTTGTAGTGCAAAAAATAAAAACCGCAGAGGTGATCAAATACCACCAAAAGAAAGCTCTATTTGTGGGGAAAAAAGGACGTCAATTTTGTTTGGGAGCCACGTCGCACGACTGCGCAATTGTCAGTTAAAGCGACGCAGAGCCGAATCGCAAAAAGGGGCCTGGTCTTTATGCTGCATATTGGTCCGGGGCTTAAGTGGTTAAAGTCTCTCTCTGGACACAATCTTAATGCAGCTCATTCGCACCCCATCCCCTTTAAAGGAATGCCACTTTGGTTAACTTACCTTTTTCTAGGAGACACAAACTCCTTTTTTTGCCTTTGATGTCATCACAAGGACTTCCATGACTTCTATGCCGCGTACACACGATCGGTTTTTCTGATGAAAATAGACCGATGGACTTTTTTCATCGGACAAACCAATCGTGTGTGGGCCCCATCTGTCTTTTTTCCATTGGTATAAAAAAATAGAACATGTTTTAAATTTTACAGATGGAAAAAAAAACGATAGCAAATTCCGATCGTCTGTGGGGAACTCCATCGGAGAAAAAACCCACGCATGCTCAGAATCAAGTCGACGCATGCTCAGAAGCATTGAACTTCATTTTTCTCGGCTTGTCGGAGTGTTTTACGTCACAGCGTTTGGGACAGTCGGATTTTTGACTGATGGTGTGTAGGCAAGACTGATAGAAGTCAGCTTCATCGGATTTCCGATGGAAAAATCCATCGGATTTTATTCCATCGGAAATCCGATCGTGTGTACAGGGCATTACTCTGTCGGAGCCAGGAAAGAGGAGGTTATCATAACCCTCTTCCATGACAATGCAGCACTGTAGTCCTTGCTGCTACAGCATTTGCTTAGGTTGACAATATTGCAATGAATTTACTGCAAGCCATTTATTATCCTTATCCTGTGGGAAGAAGGCAGAATAATTGGCAGGATCAACAGGTAATTATTAATGAATAACCGCATCAAAATATGATTTGGACAGAACAATATTTTTACAATAGCTGATATTTTACTTTGTTTCAGAGAAAGATTAAATTTCTACTTTATAGGAGACTATAGAGAAAATACTGTGGCTGCCATTGCTAAACCATCCTCTAAAAATACTAGTTGCCTGGCTGTCAGATAGCTTTACGAGTTTCTAGGTTTCTGACCTAGAACAGTATGCAGATCAGGAGTTCTGACTGTTGTGTGATCTCTCTAGCTGCATGCTAGTTCAAGTTTAGTGACTCGGAAAGCACTGAGGTCACAAGTAGTCAGGAATCTAGCATTTTAATGGGGGAGGTCAGCAATAAAATCCTCTGTTGTTTGCCAGTTTCCTTTAATCTAGAATGAAATGTGAAATATGTTGTAGAAGAGCTATGGTCCACTAGATGGCAGACAAATACTAACAATACTATGGGAAGTCTGCACAAGTACTGCTGTGTATGAAGTAAATTGTGATATATATGAATGTAAATATAGTATGCAAATTTAATTAAGCCTCTATGACCCTTTACAGAATTATTTACAGAAGAAACAAAAACTGATTATTGGAGTTAAAAGGCAATAAAGAGCCGCACCATTGGTCAATATTTGCCGTTATGAGATTGTTTTTAACTGTCACTTTAGTCTATTACAATCGAGAAGCTATTTATATTTACCTACATATTTTAATGTAAGAGCAGCCAAAGGCTAAGGCACACAGCGAAAGTGCAGAATCAGTCAAAAGAAGTCTGCTAATTGCAAAAAAAAAAAAGTACAGCAATTTATGATTGTAACTTTGTTTTTAATGGAAGGAGGATCTAGGATAGTGGCTCAGGAAGGATTGTTTTCAATGTATTTAAAGGGAGTATATTCTACTTTTTATAATGGTAAAATTTTGTTACTGCAAATAGTAGTCAAACTTTTAGGGTACCCACACATCACAACATATAAAATCAAAATGCACTTTTAATAATATTACATACAATTCTATTTTAAAAGTTTACAATATTCACAATTAGATTTCCTAATAATCCCCAGTACTCATACATATCACCCTCCCTTCTAAAATCGGCTAATATAGTCCAATGGCCCAATCCATCGCTATGTTATTTGTATATGCTAATGTGGCAGTGGAGTGGCGATTTCTCTCAATGAGCATAGTAGTTGAGATAAATGGTTTGGTGGTTATTGAATTGCTTTGACCTACCTACATTTACATCATACTGTACATTACAACTATAAAAGTATGTAATAACATTTTGTGGTACTGTACATTACACATGTACATACAGTAATTGTATGGTAATTATATGTTTTTATGTCTACTGTAAAATGAGCTTGTAGTTCATACCTGAAGAAGCAGAATAAGTTCTGAGAAACGCGTAGAGAGAAGTCTCCACTCCACTGCCACATTAGTATATCCAATAATGTAGTGATGGATTGGGCCATAGGACCATTTTTGCCAATTTATGAATATTAAGACAGCTAATGGGTAATAGAGAGTGATATGTATAAGTACTGGGGCTTATTAGGAGATAGATGTTATTATGAATAATGTATACTTTTAAATATATTTTAATGTAATTTTTATATCATTATATTATACATGATTTTATATGCTGGGGTGCGTGAGTACCTTACTACTATGTTGACTACTATTTGTAGTAACATTTTAATAATTTGGATGTGGTACCCATGTAAATATTAGCCCACCCCACAAATTTCAGAATTATGATACTGACTACTGTAGATCTTGTGTTCTTCAGTTTGAAATGGTATTCTGTAATATTTTCTAACATAACAGACAAATATAGTAAAATTAAAGCTTTTTGTGAACCCCATTATGAAGCACAAGAACATAATAAGTATACAAGTTGTATGACTATTTTTTTTTTTAAAGGGTGACAAGTGCACAACTACAATTTGCAACAGAAATAAATTGTAGAGATTTGTAGTGATTGATTGGGTGACACATTCGTTGCACATTCCCTGCAGATTTTTTTTTTTTGCATTCACTAGCCAAGTTTATAAACACTGGTAAATGCTGCCAGCATTTGTGGGTGAAACAAGGCAGAAGGTTGTGCCTGGATTGGGCCAGTATTTAAAAATAGGCAAGTATTTTGGAATATTATAATAACTAAAAGGGTTAAGATGTGATAAAGAAGGAGAGAAAGTGAAGTGGCCACCAGCACTTTGAGAAGGCCATTTTTTTGTGTTTGAGCCAAAAATGTTTTTGTTGTTGAAGCTGAACTCTGGGAAACTGAAAAAAAATCCTTTGCAGTGGGGTTTCCCCTGCCCTGCGAGGGTTAAATGCTCATTTTTTCCTAGAGTCATAGGAAAAAGAATTTCTCAATAACCTTTCTTTTCCAGGAGAAGTCGCTTGCCTCACTATTGGTCCGCCATTGTACATTATGACATCACAACTGCAACCGCTAAAGAGAGGAGGCTTCAGGGGACCAGTCACATTGAAGAAGGAGCCCGAGGGCACGAGGGATAAGGCAACCAAATAGTAGTTTTTAGATATGCCCTAGACAAAAAGGAGCATTTAAACCTTGCAGTGTGGGGGAGCTCCACTGTAAGGGAAGTTTTTTTCAGTTACACAAAGTTCAGTGTTAAATACTAATGTTAGGCTCACACATATGCGAATTGGATAAGTTTTGAACCGCATCCAATGCACATGACATGTGAAAGTACATTGCTTTCTATTGTGCCTGTTCATATATGTCCGGTGCAGCCAAAGTGCGGATTCAGTGTGAATTCAAAAAGAGTCCTGTCAGTTTTCTGAGCAGTGCGGTCAGTGCGAATTCAGGCCCATTGACATCTATGGGAATACTTCTGAATCTCACATGTCATTCAGTTGTGAACAGGATAAAATCCTGTCCTGATACTGATGTAAACCTGACCTGATACTGATCAAAAACTGACCTGAAACGCTGAACAACTACTTTGTCAATTAGCTGTGAAAACGGAGCTTCAATTCCCATCGCACATGTGTGAACCCAGCCTAACTCTTAAAGGAGTTATAAAGTCTCATTCTATGCATTAAGGTGAAAAACCTTTTCTGAAGCCCCCCAGAGCCCCAATTTTCTTACCTGAACCCGATCCAGGCGCTGTCTCAGGTCCTCATTGGATAGAGTAATAGCAGCAGGAGCCATCGGCTCTCGCTGCTGTCAATCAAATCCAGTGACACTGGGGGCGGGTCTAAGTCTTGCTGTCTGTGTCAATGGACGCAGCAGCAGGACTTGGGAGTGCGTCCGCACGAGTGTCCCCAGGGAATGCGGCTCTCCATGGGGGCACTTGATGCAGGGAGGAGCCAGGAGGACCCCAGAAGAGGAGGATCGGATTCGATTCAGCAAGAGTTCAGTAAATCTAGTTCAGAATTTGGCAAACTCAAAATTAGAGATGAATCCTACTGAATTCTTTGTGGGATGAATCTATTTGTTAAATACTTGTCATGTTTTAGGGCTAATAGCAAGTACTTTTTTGTCATTCATTGGTTAGCGCTGACCATTGCTTGCATTATGCCGTTATACAGCCTCCAGTGCTGTGTAGTGATGTTTTAAAATGCCAGACCTCTATACCAGCTGAAAAGCGTGGCGGAATATGGGGAGCAAATAAGGTACATACAGCAGTGCCTGGAGGGGTGGGGAGGGTATTGTAAGTTAGTTCACCTTTTCATTGTTTGTGAAAAGGTGAATGCTTTAAAAAAAGTTCTTATTGTTTTATTTTTAAAACCCACAAAATAGATAAAACCCTCAAAAAAACACCTCTGAAACAAAGGGTAACTTTAAGTTTGCTATAGAGAGGACAGCAGCTAAAACTACGGTAACTACAAAATAAAATACAAGACAAAAATAATATAAACAAAAATAGAGCAACGAAGTTGATTGCCCAAAAAGCTTTCCCTACGGCAGTTTTTAATTCACCTAACCCGATTGCCGTTCTGTGCCCCCCCCCCCATCTCTTGTAAGGGGGCTGTCTTATCTAAACCCCCCTTCTGACCTTTCTAAGCCTGCTGCCCGTATTTTAAAGCCCAAGCAGTGCCTACTAGTTAAAATAAACATTCAAGGACCATAGATCTTAAAACCTCAGGATTTGCCTCACACCTATAGTAGCTGCAAACCCCAACCACTTTACTTATTCTTTCTATATTTAATAATAGAACCTTTAGTATGAGGCACCCTATGAGGTACACTTTGCTCATAAACTTCTGTTGCCTTTCCCATTAAAATTATCTGACTTTTAAACTAACACTTTACAAGAGTTCATTGACTAAGCCCAGGTAATTTTAAACTAGACAGGTAAAGAGGAACTCAAGAGCGTATTTTGAGCCATATGGAGAAGGTCATGTTGGAAGGTCTGCAATGATTATATAGGCAATTACATATCGTTATTGAAAATTTAATTTAATTACAAATGTCTCTAAACAGCAAATTGCATCTAAAAATAGCAAAACTGAGTCCCAGGGCAGGAACAGTAATCTGTTATAGGGAAAATTCTTCTATATCTTCTATCAGCTTGGTATGCAGGTAAGAGATGGACACTGAGATAGATAGATAGATAGATAGATAGATAGTAGATAGATAGATAGATAGATAGATAGATAGATAGATAGATAGATAGATAGATAGATAGATAGATAGATAGATAGATAGATGAGGGAACTAGAATTAACAATTGCTTTAAATGAATTTGAATGCATAATCTTTGCTTTTGTAATTACTGCAATTCACGATGAACTGTGTAAATTCTTCATCACTATTTTCCTTGGTCATGTTTCTAGTACAGAAATCTGCAGTGACATCTGGAGAGTTTTGTCTTCTTTATACCAGTCACACAATGACTGATTTGACGGAAGGCATGCCAGTTCACGTACCCTGTACGGACACTTATTAGAATTTTTTTATCAAAATGCATTTAAAGTGCATTGTTATATTTTTGTTAGCTGGTATGTTCAGAGCAGTTAGGAGGATAACATGGCACAATTTCCCTATACCAACCCTATTCCCTGATGCTAGCTTTGCCCCTGTTTAGTAAACTGTAAGTTCCAATTGTTCTATGTCAGATTTTTTTTCAAAGTAAAAAAAAATAAGTTATGGGAGTGCAGAAGTGGCCCTCTACTAGTAGTACTACTCCAGAGGGAAGCAAGGAGCTTATCGGCCCTGCAATAATGCCTAGACATGTGCAATTCATTTAGTTACAAATTCGTTAGTCGTCAAAATTAGTTATATTCGTTAATTCGTAAACATACGAATGAACGGTTTACTAAAATTACCAACGAAAAACGAATTATCAAAAAGAACGAATATGGAAAACAACGAAAATCCGAAATTATTAAGCCGTGTACACACGATCGGTTTTACCGATGAAAACAGTCCGATGGACTGTTTTCATCGGACGAACCGATCGTGTATGGGCCCCATCGGTCTTTTTTCCATCGGTGTGAAAAAATAGAACATGTTTTAAATTTATCCGATGGGAAAAAAAACGATAGCAAAATCCAATCGTCTGTGTGGAAATCCATCGGATAAAAAACCCACGCATGCTCAGAATCAAGTCGACGCATGCTCAGAAACATTGAACTTAATTTTTCTCGGCTCATCGGAGTGTTTTACGTCTCCACGTTTGAAACGGTCCGTTTTTTGACTGATGGTGTGTGGGCAAGACTGATGGAAGACAGTTTCATTGGATTTCCGATGGAAAAAAACCATCGGATTAGAATCCATAGGATATCCGATCGTGTGTACAGGGCTTTAAATTAGAAACAGCAAAAATACGAAAGAGTGAAAAAACGAAAAGATAGAAACAACGAAAATACCGAACAAAGATTCAAAATAACGAAAATCAAAATGAACGAAAACTCGAAATTACGAATATTCGGAAAACAGAAATCAAAACAACGAAAATACCAAAAATAATGAAAATCAAAATGAACGAAAAAAAAAAAAAATTACGAATATTCGGAAAACGGAAATCAAAACAACGAATTAGTTGGTTCTGAAATATTTTTGGACGTTGGCCAATAAGCTTGTCCCTTCCCCTGAAGAGGTTGTCCCTTCCCCCAATGAGCTTGCTTCTTATTCCCTTGTGTGTTTTTCTGTGTTAGACTGCAGTGCATTCCATCCAGAGTCCAGATAGGGTGTGGTTGGGTAGGTGGCACTGTTTTGGTGGATTTGTGAGTTAAGTTGTGACTTGTGAGAGAGAAATTCTTTGTTTCTTAAGCATACTCTGTCTAGAATCTAGCTTCTATATTACAAATTATGCCCCGATTACGAATCTACGAAAACAATGATACGAAAGTAAGAATAAATGAGCCGGTCAATCTCACGAAAGTACGAATTACAAAATTACGACAAGTATTGTTTCGAATAAACGGAAAATGTATTCTAACGAAAGTACGAATGTAATTAAATCTACAAAAGTAAAATTTTCCAATCAACGGAAATTAGACATGGAAATACGAATCATTGCAAATCAATGAAAATACAAACGCAGCCGAATATAAAATATAACAAAAAATACGAATTTACAATGAACGAAAATCAGAATCAACGGAAAAATAACCCTTACGGAAATACGAAAGAGTCCGAATACGATAACCCACGTCTTACGAAATTACGAATCGTTACGAATCAACGGAAACTAACAGAAATGAAACCAAAATTAAACTCATTTTTATGTTGTGCACATGTCTAATAATGCCCCTCTTTATTTCTGGTATAATTCCTGCTGCAGCATTTACCCGAGTACACAGGTCCAGCTCAGGACTTGCGTGGCTTAATTACAGGGCTTGATACAATCATATGGAATCCTCTCTGTTCAGCAGACAGGGGGGAGCAAGAAGATTAATTCCACAGCTCCTGCATTAGACTGGGATTCCCTTGACAAGATAGTTAACTGCTTTGAAGTGGTGTATAATTTTAGGGGACCTTGGTCCTCTTTATCTGCATAAAGCAGAGAGTGGGGGAATCTATTCTGCAATATGCATTGAAGTGGCAAGACATAACAAGAGATATGCCGTAGGGCAGAGGTGCTCAACCCATGGCCTGCAGGCCAAATGTGGCCTGCGGAAGCCATCTGATGGGGCCCATGACCTCAAACCCAATATGACTATAATTAATAAAAATGTAAAATTAGACCCACTGTCAGCAACGATCTGGGCTTGCCGACTCACCATCCCAGCACATCAGAGCCAGGGGCCAGCAGCAGAGGGAGCAGGCAGCTAGATGCATTAGCTGATGCTTCCTCTTTAGCGCCGACTCCTGTCCCAGGCGGAGTGCTACCAAGTGCTCTCTGCTTCTTATCCCTTCTAGCAGTCTGAAGAGCGATGGCAACTGCAAGAGGAAAAGAGGAGGTCTGCACATCAGTGTATTGAACAATGCATACACTGGGCATAATAGCTTCTAGCAATAGGCATATTGGCGCCTATAAAAGGGTTAACAACTATTAGGCTGCTTTTACACTCATGCACTGTGGTTTACCTGACTTTCCTCCAGGTGAACTGCACTGAGCCATAGACTTATTTTATATCCTGCATGTTTGTGCTTTTAGGCATACTGGCAGGATCACTAAGTAAAAATAAAGGAAAAAAAATTAAAAATAAAACAAATGTAGCCACCTCATTCAATAAGTGGCAAGCTGCAATATTTAAAATGTTTGTTTTGGGTTTAATACTGTTTTAAAGTGGGAGTAAACTTCAATTTCTGACTTTTACCTATAGGCAAGTCTATAATAAAGCTTATCTATAGGTACTGTAAATATCTCCTAAACGTGCACCATTTAGGTGATATTTACCGTACATGCAGCCAGTGATTTCACCGGCGCATGCGTTCTGAAGACATGGCCACCTGGGCTGTGCCTTCAGAGTCTTGTGCCATAAACTGTGGCTCCCACGTGCATGGAAGGAAGACCAGGTTAAGATGGGAGCGCCTGCAGCGGTGACAGCGCGGCACTGGAAGGCTTCTTTTTCAGGTAAGTTTAACATAATGTGCTAGTATGCAATGCATACTAGCACATTATTACAATGCCTTTCAGGTTAGAAAAAAAAAAACACCCAGTGGTTTACTACCACTTTAACTCTCTCATATTTAAAAAAAAGAAAAAAAAACTGTAGTGTATTGCGCAATACTATTTTATTTTTTAACCTGCGTTTTCAAGTTGGTAGCAGAAACATGTATGCTGCAGTTGCTGGCTTCCTTCTGAAGAGGCTAGTTGTCTGTCTGTCTAAGACTTTTTTTTATTTTTTTTATTGACCCAGAAAAGCATGCAGTCAGTAAAAGTCAAATTAAAGCCCGAGCTCCTTATTTGCATATAGGTGGTGGGTCAGTGAAAATATCATAAGCATGGGATCAGCAATACAACCCAGCAAAAAGCTTCTTAGGAAGTCAGATATGGCTGCCTATGTACTGCATGTCTTGCCAATTCAAGTACTCCAGTCTCTACAGTTTGCTGCCAATAGTGGCTTGGTGTCACCCTGTACCTAATTCTCACTCTGGGCTTGATTACCACTGAGTGATATGTATGGTGCTTGAGCCCCTTAAGTTTACCTCTTTATTCTTCATATTAGTTGTGTTGTAAGTTTTGTACAGTGTCCATTATTACGAATATCTGCATTCAATATTAGAGCCTCTAAAGTTTATGTTCATAAACACTGCACCCTGGAAGTTCAAAGTGCAAGAGTGTTCAGAAGACCTGGGGTACAGTCTAAAATGCATGTGTAGCGGGTGGTTACATTTAGGGGGAAGCATCTGAGTGGTAGCCAGGCTCAGATGTACCAATTGTTAGGTCTCAATGACCACTTCTTTCCCTGGGAGATAGTACTGGTGGGCTTGATTACCACTGAGTGATATGTATGGTGCTTGAGCCCCTTAAGTTTACCTAAGGCCCTAAGGGTGTTCATATTTATTTAAGTAAAAGACACACCAGAATGCTAATGGCTACCTCTTGTTTGACATTATATATTTTTTTGTGTTTTACAGGTTTATAAAGTTATGAATATAAAAATGTTATGCCTCTCATTATTAAATGCATATTTGTCTAAATGTCTGTGTTTATTTAAGTATATCTAAGTATATCTTGTATTATCCAAGCCTTAGTTACCAGTAAATATGATTAATGTTACAAGTGTTTCATTCCAGTAGTCATTGCAGTGCTCTACAGGCCTGTGTACAGGGTCATACCTCAATGCTTATCAAAAATGGTTTGTTTTCCACTAAGGACATTAAGAATGTTTCAAATATTGTAATACAACCAGAAGAAAATTAATTAGCTAATTAAAAAGCGATATGCACGAGCAAAGCACTTTTACTTTTTGAAGCGCTTTTAAAACTTGTGGTTAATCAGATTGCGGTCATTTTTAATCATCAGAAGATTTGATTTTTACTGTTAATAAAGGGAAATTAGAATGCAAGCCAATATTTCAGGCCAAATTTGGATGAGATACTCTGTGTACGGAAGATTATAGTGATATCTAACTAACAGAGATTTGATTAAGGTTTAAGGGGAAATCGTATTATCTAACAGTTAAAAAAGAACAGTCAGCTTATTGTTTAAGAAATGACAATGTTTGGTTTCTAAAACTTGTAAAGTGACCAGTAAATAGGAAACCATGACAAGGGTATTTCAGAGGGAGCCCCCTACCACTAGCACTAGACCATATCTACCCCTTACTACCTGTATCCCCCCCCCCCCCCCCCGAAGAAACTGAAACCACACAAACATGGGATAGCAGTCCTTTATTTAAAAAAACGTGGTCTAATAAATAACAATTCCTAAATGTCATATTCATACTAATGAATGTCTGAGCACCTCACTTTCTGCTTGGAGCAATTGTAAGAACAATATTAAAAAGCGACATTACAATTTTTTTTTTAAAGTTTTATGTTGGAAGTAGCTGTTAATGCTCATAGTTACTTTACTGAGCACTGAACTGATCTTTATTCTTCATATTAGTTGTGTTGTAAGTTTTGTACAGTGTCCATTATTACGAATATCTGCATTCAATATTAGAGCTTCTAAAATTGATGTTCATAAACACTGCACCCTGGAAGTTCAAAGTGCAAGAGTGTTCAGAAGACCTGGGGTACAGTCTAAAATGCATGTAAATTGAGATATTGATGCATTTACTCCAACCAGGGTAGCCCCTACTCTGCCTTCCCCTCCCTCTCCTACAGTAACACAGGGCTCTCTGATCTGCTGGATGGTTGTCTGTTTTTTGAAGTTCACTTAGGTGTGGACTTGTATTGAGCTTGCAATACCGACCACCTGGCTTCAATACTTAACAACATATTTGGACTTGTCCTAAACCTAGATTATGTGAATGCAGTGATCTCTTACATTCACAATGGTCCTATTGATCCTTCCCTTTGTGACAACACCCATTTCTCAACACCATATAGCCCCTGTCTCTCTAGGCTGCATTTTTTGGGGTAATCTCTGCGGGACTTCGGTCATACCAGGTGTGGTGTCAGAAAACAACAATGCTTGGCCCGCTTATGCATGTTTTTAAGCTTCACGACATGGTTTTATGACGCATCACTCAAAATTTGGAAAGTTATATGTACTGTCAATTCAGGACACCTCTGAAGAAGGAGTCTTGAAACGCGTTAGTTTTCTGTATCCATTCTTTTCATAATCAATGTATGGTTGCCATCAATGCCATTTTCACTTGATGTCTTAAATATGTATAGTTTGTAATAAAATTTGATATATTTTTTACCACTTATTGACTTTATTGACCAGTGCCGCTATAGTCCCACCCTTTGAAGGATTTCTCCATTTCTATACTTCTTTATTATTTCCTGTTCTTTTAGTGCAATAAAGTTTTCTATTCTGAGCACATGTGTATTTCAGCATTTTCCACTTTAATGCGTAGCTCCAGCCGAAGCAATTTTTTTTAATTTTGTTTAGCTTAGCTAACATTGTTGACAGCACTACTCTTTCTTCAAGGATTGAGCAACAATGCAGCAAAGAAAAACTAGAGAGTCAAGGCAAACACTTTAAAGTGGTTTTAAATAAAATAACAAACATGTTATACTTACCTGCTCTGTACAATGGTCTGTAAAAGGCACCAAAGGGAGGCATCAAAGTCCAGAGGTAGGTACTTATCAACCCAAGGTTGCCAAATGTGGGTGTATTTTTGAACCTTGTCATGAAACGTTGACTTAAAGCGGTTGTATAGGGAATTTAACTTTTACCTACAGGTAAGCCTATAATAAGGCTTACCTGTAGGTAAAAAAAAAAATCTCCTAAACCTTTACGGAAAGAAGTCTCTCGCGCGCGCATGCGCTGGAGTGACGACATTGCGGCTCCAGCCACACAGAGCGCTGGAGCCGCGATATCTGGAAGACACGCCGAGGCAACATGTGGGCTACCTCGGTGTGGACCAGGTAAGTTACCAACGCCTCGTTCTAAGGTAAGTATTTCATAATAAGCTAGTATGCAGTGCATACTAGCTCATTATGCCTTTTACTTTACAGGGTTACCAAAAAAAAAACCTTCAGCGGGTATACAACCGTTTTAATTTTAGAGTGGATCATTAACTGAGTGATTCGTTTCTTCGCAGCTATCACACAGAGAATCAGTGTCTTCCAGTTTAGTGTTGTCTTTAACCTCTCTCAGGTTAAATTGTTTCCAAGGCTATGTTGGAAACAATTGTCCTCATTTCTTGTCCAAGTGACAATTTATCACCTAGAAAGGTAATTTGGGTGACACATAAAGCAATAAAAGACTCTGCTAGGGTCAGTGGGACTTTTGGAAGTTTCTCTGCACCTCCTTTTCTGGTGACATCTCCCAACGGGGCCACAGAAAGAGCAAAAAACAGACAGAGGTTCATACCTTGTACCACTCTATTCAAAACTAAAATAAAATGTTTTGAATGGAGGTACATCTAGGTACATCTTAAGGCCCGTCCGTACACACGGTCAGACTTTTTGCCAACAAACTTCAAAATGAGCAAGTTTGTGAAAAAATCCGACCGTGTGTACGCCCCTTCGGACAAACTTTTTTGGTTTTCATCGGACAAATGTTCGGTCTGCAAACGGACAAACTTTTCACCAACAAGGAGCAAAGCCCGACCGTGTGTACAGAAATCCATCGGACTTTTGTCCGATGGACAAATAAGCATGCCCAGAACCAATGTTAAAAACAACCAACAATAGCAGAAGTTGACCAAAGGGTGGCGGTAAAGAGCAGAAAAGAGCAGAAAAACCACGTGATGTTGGAAAAGTTTTGGGAAAGTTTGCAGAAAAGTCAGAGCGTGTGTATGCTATGGGTGTGCCCGGCCAACTCCCTTCGGACAAAAATCCACAGAAAAGTTTGTTTGAAGTCCGACCGTGTGTACGAGGCTTTAGCCTGTAAAGGAGAAAACAACAAACTTGTGTCCTGTCAAGGGGCATAGTAGGTTTTACATGCATTGATGGATGGTGGAGCACACCAAGCTAGTTGGTCTTTTTCATTTTCAGTTCCTGCTTTTGGTTCTTTGATTTTATATTTCCAGTGTGTTTTTTTTTGTTATGATGTAAAATATGTTATATTTTGGCAAACTACGCAAACATGTTACCCTGATATTTTACTTCCAGATTCAATTCTTCATACTACAATTTTCCTTTGGACTATTCCCCAGCACTTTTATATCCCCATTTGCTTTTGGAGTCAGTTATGCATTGAAGTGCAATATGTTGCAAGTCCCACTAGTGTGAAAATCTTTAATTATGTATTCCTTCAAACACTTTCATATGTTAAGAGACTTCCATGAAAACATTCATGAAAATTGAATTAATTCTGAACATTTGGCAACCAGAAATACATTTCAAAGGTAAATGTGTTTACAAATGCCGGATCAGTTTTCAGCAAAATATTGGTTGCCACTGCAATATAAATTAACCTGTAAAGGTTTTTTTTTGTTTTTAATAATAAGAAATAGTAAATTACAAATTACTTAAATTTGAGCTACACACAAAAAAAATAAAGATTTACCATCTTAAACAGATATCTAAAAATGTTAATTGTGGCTAAGCAGTACCTTGAAAAGTCTACCTTTGCCTTGAATTCCCGTAACAAGTTTCTTTGCACTTCCTGTCATGTGACATTGGCTAGGTACTTTTAGCCTCATAGCTGTATATCTGCAGTATGAAATCATGTATGGCAGATCCTGCCTACTCCTGCCTCTGATGATTGTTATTGTCATAAGACTTAGCTTGCCATAGATTAATACAATATCAAACAGACATTCTTAGGAAAAGCCGTAAGAAAGATCATATGAAAATTCTCAGCTTGTTTGTTCAAGAAATTTTTTCCATCCTGCTTCTAATTTAACTGCAGTTGAAAACAAACATCGATTTGACCAACTAATGATTAAAAAAAGTGAACAAACTTTCTTAGAAACCTTCTTTTCCTAAGAATTTTTACTCCTAATTCTACCCATCTATGGCCAGCTTTAGAGTGTCTTCATAAGCACTGTAGTAATAGTTAGTAATGCAATTTCCTGCTGTTTATTGTTCTCCTAGAGGCCTGCTAGACAGATAGTTGTACCCAAGGACCCGCAGTACAAGAATCTGCTTACTCCTATTGATGCTGTTGTCTTGGGTTCCTTCACCCCTCCTATTGATCATTACCCCACCAGTCATCAGTTCTGGTCTGACATTAAAGTGGTTGTTATTTAAATTTAAAAAAATTACTTTACAAACATGTCTATACTTACCTGCTCTGTGCAATAGAGTTGCACAGAGAGGCTCCGGACCTCCTTTTTTTGGATCCCCTGCTGGTACTCCTGGCTCCTTCTCTCTGGCTAGTGCCCCAATAGCAATCCGCTTTCCATGGGGGACACTCGTGCGGCTCGGTTTCGAGGCCCTACTGCTGCATCCATTGACAAAGACAGCAGGAACCCCCCCCCTCGTCATTGGCTTTGATTGACAGCAGCGGGTGTTAATTGCTCCCGCTTTCTCAGCAAAGCCTGTGAGACGTGCACAGCGCTGGGTCGAATGAGAGATTAGGTAAGTACAAGAGGGGTGAGGGCCAATACCGATGCCTAAATATGTTTTACCTTAACTGGTTCCCGACCGGCTCACGCAGATATACTGCGGCAGAATGGCTCTCCTGGGCGAAATCCCGTACATATTTGACTTCGCCCAGGAAAGCCACCAGAGGGCGCGTGTGCACACCCGATGCACGGCGGGAAACCCGATGCGCATAACAGGTGGGTGCGATCGCCGCTGGACACACGGGATCGCGTGCACGAGCAGCAGCACGGGGGTTTGTGTGTGTAAACACACAAGTCCCCGTGCTATCAGAGGAGAGAAGACAGATCGTGTGTTTCTACAAAATAGAAACCACGATCTGTCATTTCCTATAGTGAGTCCCCTTCCCCCCACAGTTAGAACACACAATAGGGAACACAGTTAACCCCTTGATTGAGCACCTAGTGTTAACCCCTTCTCTGCCAGTGACATTTACATAGTAATCAGTGCATATTTATAGCACTGATCGCTCTGTAAATGTCAATGGTCCCAAAAATGTGTCAAAAGTGTCCGACCTGTCCGCCGCATCGTCGCAATACCACAAAAAAAATCACAGATCCCCGCCATTACTAGTAAAAAAAAATAATAATAATAAAAACGCCATTTAACCACTTAAGCCCCGGACCATTTTGTAGCTAAAGGACCAGGCCACTTTTTGCGATTCAGCAATGCGTTGCTTTAATTGACAATTGCGCGGTCATGCAACGTGGCTCCCAAACAAAATTGGCGTCCTTTTTTTCTCACAAATAGAGCTTTCTTTTGGTGGTATTTGATCACCTCTGCGGTTTTTATTTTTTGTGCTGTAAACAAAAATAGAGTGACAATTTTGAAAAAAAAATCTATATTTTTAACTTTTTGCTATAATAAATATCCCCAAAAAATCTATAAATTTTTTTTTTTCCTCAGTTTAGGCCGATACGTATTCTTCTACATATTTTTGGTAAAAAAAAACAAAAAACGCAATAAGCGTTTACTGATTGGTTTGCGCAAAAGTTATAGTGTCTACAAAATAGGGGATAGTTTTATGGCATTTTTATTAATATTTTTTTTTTTACTAGTAATGGCGGCGATTGGCGATTTTTATCGTAACTGCGACATTATGGCGGACACATCGGACACTTTTGACACTATTTTGGGACCATTGTCATTTTTACAGTGATCAGTGCTATAAAAATGCACTGATTACTGTGAAAATGACACTGGCAGTGAAGGGTTAACCTGTAGGGGGATGCTGAAGGGGTTAAGTGGGACCTAATGTGTGATTCTTACTGTGTGGGGGCGTGGCTTGGCATGTGACGTCACTCATCGTCCTTCCCTATGACAAGGAACAGACGATCAGTGACAGTCTCATTAGGAAGCATGGGGAGAGGTTTGTTTACACTTACCTCTCCCCGTTCTTCAGCTCTGTGACCCGATCGTGGGACACCGGCGGCGATCGGGTCCGTGGGTCCCGCGGGCGTGGTCACGGAGCTCAGGACCGGGTCGCGAGCGCGCCATTCTGCCATTCTGCCGATGTATATGTACAGGCGGCGGTCCTTAAGTGGTTAAATGCCATAAATCTTTCCCATAGTTTGTAGACGCTATAACTTATAACAAGTCTCATTTTCCAAGGCTCTGATGAAGAGTGAACCACTCGAAATGCGTCAGCCTACCACTAAGCATCTGCCCTTGCATGGGCACTACTCATTTTAAATGAACATTTTCGAACCTAGTCTCTATGAATACGTAGTAATTTTTTTTTATTTATTTATTTATATACTTTGTTTCTAATAAACTATCCATTTGATCCATGCGTTAGATCACACGCCTTTTTCCTTTTTTCACTTGGCTATCTACGGACCACCCCAGGTCAGTTTAGGCAGCGGGATTCGCATGTTTATTCTACACAAAGCCACCTTCTGAAATTACTACCACTTCACACCAATACCGCCTTTACGAGCGCAGGAGAAATATACTTTCTGTTCATACCTAGAACAGTAGCACTAGTCTTTATAAATATTATCGATAAGGGCACAAAGGTAAGTATTACTTTACCTTTGCGTTCACATACTCCCCCTTTGACTCTTATATAGTGAGCAACATACAGTGGGTCAAAAAAGTATTTAGTCAGCCACCAATTGTGCAAGTTCTCCCACTTAAAAAGATGAGAGAGGCCTGTAATTGTCATCATAGGTATACCTCAACTATGAGAGACAAAATGTGGAAACAAATCCAGACAATCACATTGTCTGATTTTGAAAGAATTTATTTGAAAATTATGGTGGGAAAATAAGTATTTGGTCAATATCAAAAGATCATCTCAATACTTTGTTATATATCCTTTGTTGGCAATGACAGAGGTCAAACGTTTTCTGTAAGTCTTCACAAGGTTGTCACACACTGTTGCTAGTATGTTGGCCCATTCCTCCATGCAGATCTCCTCTAGAGCAGTGATGTTTTGGGGCTGTCGCTGGGCAACACAGACTTTCAACTCCCTCCAAAGGTCTTCTATGGGGTTGAGATCTGGAGACTGGCTAGGCCACTCCAGGACCTTGAAATGCTTCTTATGAAGCCACTCCTTCATTGCCCGGGTGGTGTGTTTGGGATCATTGTCATGCTGAAAGACCCAGCCACGTTTCATCTTCAATGCCCTTGCTGATGGGAGGAGGTTTGCACTCAAAATCTCACGATACATGGCCCCATTCATTCTTTCATGTACACGGATCAGTCATCCTGTTCTCTGTGCAGAGAAACAGCCCCTAAGCTTGATGTTGCCACCCCCATGCTTCACAGTAGGTATGGAGTTCTTTGGTTGCAACTCAGAATTCTCTCTCCTCCAAACAAGACGAGTTGTGTTTCTACCAAACAGTTCTACTTTGGTTTCATCTGACCATATGACATTCTCCCAATCCTCTTCTGGATCATCCAAATGCTCTCTAGCAAACCTCAGACGGGCCGGACATGTACTGGCTTAAGCAGGGGGACACGTCTGGCACTGCAGGATCTGAGTCCCTGTTGGCATATTGTGTTACTGATGGTAGCCTTTGTTACATTGGTTCCAGCTCTCTGCAAGTCATTCACTAGGTCCCCCCGTGTGGTTCTGGGATTTTTACTCACCGTTCATGTGATCATTTTGACCCCACGGGGTAAGATCTTGCGTGGAGCCCCAGATCGAGGGAGATTATCAGTGGTCTTGTATGTCTTCCATTTTCTAATTATTGCTCCCACAGTTGATTTCTTCACACCAAGCTGCTTGCCTATTGCAGATTCAGTCTTCCCAGCCTGGTGCAGGTCTACAATTTTGTTTCTGGTGTCCTTCAACAGCTCTTTGGTCTTCACCATAGTGGAGTTTGGAGTGTGACTGTTTGAGGTTGTGGACAGGTGTCTTTTATACTGATAACAAGTGCCATTAATACAGGTAATGAGTGGAGGACAGAGGAGCCTCTTAAAGAAGAAGATACAGGTCTGTGAGAGCCAGAAATCTTGCTTGTTTGTAGGTGACAAAATACTTATTTTCCACCATAATTTGCAAATAAATTCTTTCCAAATCAGAAAATGTGATTGTCTGGATTTGTTTCCACATTTTGTCTCTCATAGTTGAGGTATACCTATGATGACAATTACAGGCCTCTCTCATCTTTTTAAGTGGGAGAACTTGCACAATTGGTGGCTGACTAACTACTTTTTTGCCCCACTGTACATCGGAATGCATAAAGTAGTTGAGTAATGCAAAGAGCATGTTCAAAGTGCTATATTCAGTTGAAAGCCATCAGAAGTAATCTCTTAATGGATCTTTATACAGCGAACTGATATCTGACTGATTGCTATGGGTTTACTGTGCTTATTTACTGTGTTACTGAATGAACCTGTTAGTTATAAATGGAAGTAAAAGGTAATGTATTTTCTAGGCTGCCATTATTTATATATAAGAAAACAGGACACCATATATCAATCTATCACATAATAATTGTTGATGATGCCCATTGCAGCCATTTAGATTTTTGCTTTATATCTTTGTTCACTGTGAAAGTTTGAAAGGGATAATGTGATTACTTGCTGGGGGAAGCACAGATAGTTTTTGTCTCAGAAGCTTTGATAAAGAGAGCCTATACTGCATTATACATATATATATATATATATATATATATATATATATATATATATACACATACACACACTGCAGGTCTCAAAATTTCAAGTCTGGAGCTACTAGCCAGACCTTAAGTGTTACTCGCCACCAGTTGCCCCACTCAACCCCTACCCCACTCCCAAACATGCCCTCATAAGTTATCTCATGAAATTACACTGTTACATGTTTTATGCAGAATTAAAGTGATTAGAACTATATTTTTTTTTAAATAATACTTACCTGCTCTGCGCAAGGTAGTTTTGCACAGAGCAGCCCTGATCCTCCTCTTCTGAGGTGTCCCGTTGGCACTAATGGCTCCTCCTCTTCATCGGGTGCACTCATGAGTCCCGCTGCTGCGTCAATTGACACAGACAGCAGGACTCGGCCCCGCCCCCCGCTCCTGTGTCACTGGATTTGATTGACAGCAGTGGGAGCCAATGGGTCCTCTTGCTATCAATCTATCTAAGGACAGAGACAGAGGCTGGAGCCACTGGGCTCATACTCATTGCTGGAACAAATGTGTTCAGCTAACAAAAAGGGGTGGGCTCTGGGGGGTGCTGCAGCACAAAAGGTTTTACACCTTAATGTAAAGGAATGCATTAAGGTGAAAAACCTGGAGACTTTACAACCCCTTTAAGTTACAAAAATAAATATTAACAACAACTTTATCAGTGCCCATCAGTGCAGCCTCAACAGTGCCCATCAATGCAGCCCATCGGTGCCAATCATTGCAGCATATCAGTGCAGCATCATCAATGCAGCCCCATCAGGCCTCCTCATCAGTGCCCATCAATGCAGCCTCACCAGTGCCCATCAATGCAGCCTGATCAGTGCCCATCAATGCAGCCTCACCAGTGGCCATCAGCACAGCCTCATTTGTGCCCATCAATGCAGCCTCACCAGTGCCCATCAATGCAGCCTCACCAGTGCCCATCAATGCAGCCTCACTAGTGCCCATCAATGCAGCCTCACCAGTGCCCATCAATGCAGCCTCATCAGTGCCCATCAATGCAGCCTCACCAGTGCCCATCAATGCAGCCCCATCAGTGCCCATCAATGCAGCCCACCAGTGCCCTTCAATGCAGCCTGATCAGTGCCCTTCAATGTAGCCTGATCAGTGCCCATCAATGCAACCTCATCAGTGCCCATTAGCGCACCCTCACCAGTGCCCATCAATGCAACCTCATGAGTGCCAATCAATGCAGCCTCACTAGTGCCCATCAATGCAGTCTGATCAGTGCCCATCATTGCAGCCTCACCAGTGCCCATCAATGCAGCCTGATCAGTGTCCATCAATGCAGCATCAACAGTGCCCTTCAATGCAGCTTGATCATTGCCCATCAATGCAGCCTCATCAGTGCCCATCAATGCAACCTCATCAGTGCCCATCAATGCAACCTCATCAGTGCCCATCAGCACAGCCTCACCAATGCCCATCAATGCAGCCTCACTAGTGCCCATCAATGCAGCCTGATCAGTGCCCATCATTGCAGCCTCACCAGTGCCCATCAATGCAGCTTGATCAGTGTCCATCAATGCAGCCTCACCAGTGCCCTTCAATACAGCCTGATCAGTGCCCATCAATGCAGCCTCACCAGTGCACATCAATGCAGCCTGATCAGTATCCATCAATGCAGCCTGATAAATGCCCATCAATGCAGCCTCACCAGTGCCCATCAGCACAGCCTCACCAGTGCCCATCAATGCAGTTTCACCAGTGCCCATCAATGCAGCCTGATCAGTGCTCATCGATGCAGCTTCACCAGTGCCCATCAATGCAGCCTCACCAGTGCCCATCAATGCAGCCTCAATAGTGCACAGGGTTCAGAGAGAGGAGAGCCGTCCGTATCACACAGAGCAAGGATCCCCTGCTGTGACACAGCATGGATTTGAATTGCCTGACATTGGACCAGTGTGCTGTCTATCACGTACCTGATCAGAAACCAATAAGCAGAGGGCTCCCCTTGTGGCTAGGTGCGGTATACCTCTGAAAGTGCCACAGAAGGTATACAGCCCAAATTAGCACGGGTTGCCGGCAGGATCTGGATGGGTCCAGAAGAGCGTCACCTTGTGAGGACTGCCAGGGCGTGGTGGTGCACAGGAGGTCAGGAACTTCACGCTGTGCTTGGAATAGACCGTGCTTCAGAGGACAGCAGTGGACACCCGGCTGAGGGTCAAACACAGGGTGGCCAGTGGACGACCGGCTGAGGGTCAAACACATGATGGCAAGTGGACGCATGGCTGAGGGTCAAACACAGGATGGCCAGAAGCAAGAGCAAGTCTGTGAAGTAAGCTGAGGTCATAAACTGGTAATCAAACAGGAGCAAGCCGGTGTCATGCACAGGTTATCAGGCAAAGGCAAAGTCCATATAGCAAAGCCAGGGTCATGCACGGATAATCAGCAGAAGGAAGGTCAAGGAGCAAGCCAGGGGATGAGCCAGGAGAGGAGGTCAACAGGTCTGGAACAAGCCGGGTCAAAAACAGGAGATCCAAAAAGTAACACAGAGGTTCAGGAGTACAGGAAGCTGATGACAATCCAGCAAATTGGGTCAGAAAGTGGCAGCCTTTTATAGGCCAGCAGGGGGATCCACCTGTCACATGATGTTCCTATGGTGCCCATTTCTTCTACTGGCAAGATTGCCAGTACTTTCACGGCCATTTCCCTGACACTATCATCGGAGTCAGTCCAGGAGGCGGGACTTTGACTGCGGCCGCCGCTGGGCAATTCAAATTCATGCTGTGACACAGCTCTCTGTGATCTAGCCAGCTTTTCTTTTCCTCTCCTCTCTCTTCCCCAGGTTACTTGCCAATCGCTGGGAGGAGAATGGCTCCCATTCAACCCTGCCTGCCGGCGGCGCCCACCCCCCCTCCGAGGCAGCCCCACAATCGCCTTCAAGTTTTTTCCACCTGCCAAATGCGAGCAGATTAGTAGAAATTTTGAGGGGTGTATACCTTATATACAGTACACACAAAATAAATATTACAGCCTTTTCAAATGTAGCGCTACCTCCACAGGAGCCACTTGCATGTTTGCCCAGGTCTTCCCCACTTTTTGCTCTGCAGCCAGGCACAAGGTTGATTCACACAGACAGGTGAACACTCACTTCCGTTAATCGTTTTGTTTCCTTTTTATTTTTACAGTGTATGGAGGAGATCCAATATCGTGATAAGAAGTGCAGCAGCCATCACTATAGTGGACTTTAAATTCGTGCCTCCTTTTAAACATAGACTTTACGGCTTTTGTGGGGGTCTCTCCCACCCTCTGTTTGCGCTATTGAACTTTTCTTTTGTAAACTCAGATGCACTGTAGACTCTCCTCTGTCAGCTATGGTAGGACCAGGGTCAGCCACACCGACTTCAGGTCCTCGGGTCACTCACCTGAGGCCACATGGCAGCAAGTGCTGGGGAGGCAGTGCCTCTCCCCCAGCCTGGGACAATCCTCTGCTAAGAAAGACCAAGAGCCCATGTGCTCCTGGAATATAAATACAAGCACCCAGCATGCTTAGGGGCACCTTCCCTTCCAATTGACTGGGGCTAAATCTATATTCATGCTGCTCATCTGCCTAGTCTCCACCTATAGCCCAGAATCTTCCTAGGTTACTAGGGCACAGGGACACTAAGACATCATGAGCAGCACCAGAGCACACTGAGCAGCAGAACTAAACAATCAGGGCTTCTCTTAAGCAGGCAGCCCACACAAATTTACCTAGCTGCTCCTCTGTTAAGCAAAGGAGCCAAAAACTATTCTACCTACTCTAGTACCTGCCTAAGAGGGTACTACACAAATATATGTGGATACAGAGTACACATTTGGGCTAGCTGTAGAAAATTCCAACCACTTAGTATTATGGGATTTCCTGGAACGGCAACAAGGTGCAAAAACTGGCTGATTGGAAGTTGACTGTACAATCTCAGGCTCTGTGAAACTCTTTGGATTCCCTGAAGTACATGTACACATTCTATCAAAAAGTCAAGTTCTAGGAATGCATATGTGATCCTGTGATTAGATTCCCAACACTTTTGACCAGTTGAGGCAGGCAAATTAAAGTGAACCTGCTCCATTAGAACTACATTCAGTTCTGAGGCCTTCACCCTGATGTCTTTGGAGCACAGTTGGTTCCCTCGTTGTCCCAAAAATGACTCAGACAAAGACTTAGCAGTTCTAACTCTAAGGGCCAGTTCACACCAGACGTGGTTCCGTTCAGTTTTGTGCGCATTTTTTCTGCACTAAAAATGCATGCACAGTGTTTTTCATGTATTCCAATGGCTCTTGTTGGCTCTAGTTCACACCATGCAGTCAGTTTCCGGTGCAGAAACTGACTGGAAACTGACTGCATGGTGTGAACTAGAGCCAACTAGAGACATTGGAATACATGGAAAATACTGTGCATGCATTTTGTGCAGAAAAAAAGCACATGGAACTGAACGGAACTGCGTCTGGTGTGAACTGGCCCTAACAGTAACTGGGTATTGTACAGAAGGATTAGGCAAACACAATATGCTGGCAACAGAAAAATCTTGAAAAGCACAAGACGGTACTACTTCTTCCTATTTGTACCACAATTCCTGTATAAGCTGTAAGGCACAACAGTTAGGGAACGTTCACACACACAACAACTGTACGTCATAACATTTGATCTTGCCATCATTGATTCAACTAATTCTGTTTGAAAGTCATCCAGCCCTGCTATTTGAATGGAATCCCAGACTTATTAAACCTATTTCTTTTGTGTCTAGAACATGCACTTTACATAATGTACGATTTTCCCTGAACAAAAGCCACATTCACAGTTAGAAGTTTCCATCCTACTTCTTGGAATTTTCTCATCACTACGATTGAAATGGATCACCGATTTGACCCCACTAACCATTATATGTTCCAAAAACTTTTTTTTTTTTTTAAACAAAATTTTACTTGCGTACGGCCCAGATTGCACTGAAAGTACCAAAACAGTTTTGCACTTCTATATAATCTACAAGGCACACAATTCTGTAAACACCGCCTGTATAAACCCATGCAATAAACACAAAACATGGATGTCTCCCAGATTAAGTAGCCTTTCTCTGATCTCTGAAGTGTGTCATTCTTTCATTTCATCGTTCAACGATCTGACATGCAAAAGCTTTGTTCCAGCAGTTCAATTTAATCACTGCCATTGCTTTAACAGTAAGATAAAATCCCTTGTCCAACATCCAGCTGTTATCTGATACTGTTTGAAGGGACTTTCATGAATGCATACTGATATCTCAAGAACTCCAAACATGTCATAAACAATATATTAAAACCCAAGTATGAATTCCATTAGTGCAAGAAATGAACTGGCTTAGCCTATCTATGCCGGCCAATGTAATAAAACGTAATTTGGACTAATCTGTTCAAAGAATTCTTTCTTCTTGAAGATGACAGTCTCCTGTCACATGGAGACGTAATTGCTTGTTGGCTTCACTAAGGACCCTGTTGAAACTTTGTCTGTGCCCTGGATGCACTTTGCAGGTGTCTTTTAGCTTGACAATCCAGCCTATTGTTTAAACTCTAGGATGTCAGAAAAAGAAATATTAAAACAGAAAGTGAGCGTTTTAATGAACATGACTGATCCTTGGTGGAATTTGAAGAAACTTAATACATTTGGATGTAGGGGACTGGAGGCAGCAGTAGCAACACAGCAATTTATTGATTGGATTTCCTAAGGCACATAAGTCTAGAGGAAGGAAAAGATACTTAAGTAGCTGATTTTTGATGATTTTGCTTATGCAAACGTGCTTATTCAGAGTTGTAATATAATAAAAAAATTCTGTATATAGGCACTTAGCAGATTTGTCAGCAAAGAACCAGAGTTAAAGTGGAACCTTAGATGTCTTATGTGCTTTTTTTCCACTTAAAAAAAATAAAACAATGCACCTGTATTAACCACTTGCTTACTGGGCACTTAAACCCCCTTCCTGCCCAGGCCAATTTTCAGCTTTCAGCGCTGTCACGCTTTGAATGACAATTGCGCGGTCGTGCGATGTGGCTCCCAAACAAAATCGACGTCCTTTTTTTCCCCACAAATAGAGCTTTCTTTTGGTGGTATTTAATCATCTCTGCGGTTTTTATTTTTTGCGCTATAAACAAAAAAAAAACGACGATTTTGAAAAAAACACAATATTTTTTACTTTTTGCTATAATAAATATCCCAATTTAATTATTTTTTTCTCAGTTTAGGCCGATACGTATTCTTCTACATATTTTTGGTAAAAAAAATCGCAATAAGCGTTCATTGATTGGTTTGCGCAAAAGTTATAGCGTCTACAAAATAGGGGATAGATTTATGGCATTTTTATTAATATTTTTTTTTTTTACTAGTAATGGCGGCGATCAGCGATTTTTATTGCGACTGCAACATTATGGCGGACACATCAGACACTTTTGACACTATTTTGGGACCATTGTCATTTTTACAGCGATCAGTGCTATAAAAATACACTGGTTACTGTAAAAATGACACTGGCAGTGAAGGGCTTAACCACTAGGGGCGCTGAAGGGGTTAAGTGTACCTAAGGGAGAGATTCTTACTGTGGGGGGAGGGGACTGACTGGGGGAGGTGACCGATGGTTGTCCCTATGTACAAGGGACACACCGTCGGTCTCCTCTCCCTGACAGGACGTGGATCTCTGTGTTTACACACAGAAATCCATGTCCCTGTCTCTGGAAATGCCGACCGCGGGTACCTGGCGGACATCGCGGCCACCAGGCACGCGCATCGGCACCCGCGTGATGCGGTGGGCACAGAAGTTCCCCGATGCACGCGCGTGACGCGGCGGGCACAGACGTCCTCCCGGCATTCTAGGTCCGCGCTGTAGCCATCATTCGGCTATAGCGCGAGCCTCTACTGGTTAAAGGATCACGTCTTCGGCCAGAATTTCAGTTTTCATAATAAATAGAAGCGTTTTCCAATGCCATTTCTGCCCCAGCCATCCCAATGTGCTTTTCTCTCACTAACCTTATCCACAGAAGGTTTAAAATCTTGTCAATTGGGTGAATTGTAGATCATCTCTCAAGCCCTGTACACACGACCGGTTTTCCTGGCAGGAAAACTGACAGGAGAGCTTTTGGCCGTGTGTATGCTCCCTATCAGTTTTCCTGATAGGAAAACTGCCGGAAAAAAATAGAGAACCTGCTCTCTATTTTCCCGTCGGGATTCCCAGCAGAGTGTTTCCTGCCGAGAAAACAGGTCGTCTGTATGTTTACCTGAAGGGGAAATAAATTGCGCATGCTCGATAACAATTCGACGCATGCACGGTAGCATAGAACGGAATTTAGCCGGCTCGTCGTAGTCTTTGACGTCGCCGCGTTCTTGCCATTAAAAAGAACATCCGGTCTTTTGTGTGGCCGTCTGTGCACATGGCTTTTCAAGGCAAGATTGGCCAGAATCCCGTCGGGAAAACCGATGGTTTTCAAACAGATGGGATTCCCGGTCGTGTGTACAGGGCTTCAGCGTTCACTTTCTGTAGGCCATCTTCCAGAAGCCTTCACTTCCTTGTACATCACAGAAGAGCGTGTGATAGGGTGTGTTCACCACTCTGGACCACACATCCCTCATTACAATACTACCTCTCCTTTAGATCTCCCATCAGTATGTATAAGGTCCTGTCTGATTTGATACAAATTGAATGGATTGTTCAGGTGTGTTTGCCTATTCCATAGTTCTAGTAAATAAAAAAAAAGAAGGAAATTGTACAGATTGCATAGTGTATGGCCATCATTATACAAGTACATAGAAGGGAGTGGACGGAGACACTCAGTTATTATCAGGGCTCGTTCACATCTCCACATAGCAAAAACTCACATTCCCGCATGCGTTTGTGGTTCCCAGGCTCAACACTCACTTTTCCCCTCATGCTCCAAAGGAATTGCCAAATGCCAAAAAAGGACATAGGATGCATTAAGGTGAAAAAACATGAGGGTTTACAACCCCTTTAACCACTGACCGACCAGCTCAAGTACATTTACTGCTACAGGTTGGCAGCGATGCGTAAATCGCCGTACCTGTATGTCAGTCTGTGCATGTGAGATTGCGGGCGTGCGCCCGTGGCTCCGGCGGACTCCTGCCGCCCGCGATCGCTGTATACAGAGGCAGAACAGGGATCTGCCATTGTAAACAAGGTGTATCCCCGTTCTGACAGGGGACATCTCAGAGATCTGCTGTTCCCAGTGATCAGGAACAGTGATCACTGTCATGTCCCTGGCAGCCCACCCCCCCCTACAGTTAGAACACGCTGAGGGAACACATTTAACCCTTTGATTGCCCCCTAGTGTTAACCCCTTCCCTGCCAGTGTCATTTATACATTGATCAGTGCATTTTTATAGCATTGATCAATGTAATAATGTCACTGGTCCCCAAAAAGTGTCATTTGGGGTCAGATTTGTCCGCCGCAATATCGCAGTCCCGCTAAAAATCGCAGATTGCCGCCATTTTCAGTAAAAACAATTAAAAATTAATAAAAGTCCCTAAATCTATCCCATAGTTTGTAGACAATGGGGGTTATTTACGAAAGGCAAATCTACTTTGCACTACAAAGTGCTCTAGGAAGTGCAGTTGCTGTAGATCCGAGGGGGACATGCAAGGAAAATAAAAAACAGCATTTTAGCTTACACATGATTGGATAATAAAATCAGCAGAGCTTCCCCTCATTCCAGATCAACCCCTCAGATTTACAGCAACTGCACTTCCAAGTGCACTTTAAGTGCAATTTCAAGTTGCAAAGTGGATTTGCCTTTCGTAAATAACCCCCTATATCTTTTGCGCAAACCAATCAATATACCGGTACGTCCATTGCGATTTTTGTTACCAAATATATGTAGAATAATTTTTATTGGCCTTAACTGATGAAGAAATTAGTTTTTTTATATATATATATTTTGGGGATATGTATTATAGCAGAAAGTAAAAAAAAATAGTTTTTTTTTTCAAAATTGTCACTCTTTGTTTATAGCAGAAAAAAACAAAAAACGCAGAGGTAATCAAAAAGGACATAAATGTTGTTTGGCCTGGTCATTAAGGGGGAAAATCCTTCCGGGACTGAAGTGGTTAATATATTGCAGCCTACCAATCATTTGATGTGGTGTCTGCATTGGTTTTCTTTTTTTTTGGCTTTTCCCCTCTGTTTTCACCTTGTGATCTGGCCAGTAACACATCTCCTGTATGAGAATTCCTTCACTCTGAATGAAGGAGCACAGGGACATCTTTGGACAGAAGCATTGTCAGTTTGGGGAGAGGGTAGTGTTAGATGTTCTAGCATATTTTGATACACTAACAAATTGAAGCCAACCCTAGTTAACAATTTATAAGCAGTTAAAGCTGTTTTTTTCCTTTTGGAACAAAGGTTTTTCATAAATAAATAAAAGCTGGCCTTTATAAGCACCTCTGTCGGTGTTCAGTGGTTTATCTCAATCCTTTAACTTCTATATCTGAAGGACAGCTTGTTCTGTTGAAAAACAACAGACTTACTGGCTGTATCACCAGGTGAAAATAAAGGAAAAAAAGCCTAACACAGAAATCAATGCAGCCATCACATCTAAGAATTGGTAAGCTGCAATATAATAAATGTTTGCTTTTGGGTTTTATACCACTTCAACCACTTGCCGACCGCGCTATAGCCGAATAACAGCTACAGCGCAGATGGCTAGTTCTGGGAGGCCGTTATATGAAGGCCTCCCGTGATGGCACAAGCCGCGTGCCCGCTGTGGGGCGTGGGCGGCGTGCTCTGTGATTATAGTGTCCAGAGGACACTGCTGATCACAGATTGAGGTAAAGAGCCAATCAGCGGCTCTTTACCACATGATCATCTGTGTCCAATCACAGCTGATCATAGATGTAAATAGAAGCCGGTTATCGGCATGCCTTTCCTCATGCTGACAGCATGAGGAGAAGAGAGCCGATAACCGGCTTCTCTAAAAGTGTCCTGATTATTAGGGCAGTCCCTACAGTGCCCACTAGTGCTGCCAATCAGTGCCCATCAGTGCCTCCTCATCAGTGTCACCTATCAGTGCCACCTACCACTGCTCATCAGTGCCGCCAATCAGTGCTACCTATCAGTGCCCATCATTGCCGCCTATCAGTGCAGGCTCATCAGTGCCCACCAGTGCCTCCTCATCAGTGCCCATCAGTGCCACCTCATCAGTGCCCATAATTTTTCGGTCTTTATTTGTTTATTTAGCAGAAAAATAAAAAACCCAGTGGTGATTAAATACCAACAACATAAAGCTCTATTTGTGTGAAACAAATTATAAAAATGTTGTCATTCAAAGTGTGACAGCGTTGAAAGCTGAAATTTGGCCTGGGCAGGAAGGGGGTAAAACTGCCCAGTAGGCAAGTGGTTAATGTTATTACAAAATATCTTTCCACGCTGCAATCTAAAAAAAGAAACGAGAAATAAAATGTTCCTACTTTTATTATGGTATGCTTGGGTGATTAGCGCACATCTTTTTTCAATAGACATTACTGAGATACAAGTCAAATTTTAGGCATCCCCTGCAATTGGAGTTCTGTCTTTCTCAGATACTCTCTAAGACCCCTTTCCCACTGAGGCGCTTTACAGGCGTTTTTGCGCCAAAAATACGCCTGTAAAGAGCCTGTAAATTCCAGTTTCTGCAGCCCCAGTGTGAAAGCCTGAGTGCTTTCACACTGGGGCGGTGCGCTTGAAGGACAGGAAAAAAAGTCCTGCAAGCAGCATCTGTGTATACACCGCTCCTCCACCTCCCCTCCACCACCCCTGCCCATTGAAATGAATGGGCACCGCTTTTAAAGTGCCTTAAAAACGATTTGAAAGCAGCGCTAAGCGGGCACTTTTAACCCCTTTTGAACCCCGTCTGGGGGGTTAAAAGCGCCGCAATAACAGCGGTAAAGCACCGCTAAACCTAACGGCGCTTTACCGCTAACGCCCGCACCGCCCCATTGTGAAAGGGGTCTAAGGCTTCATGTACACTGACTGCTCCTAAATTTTTTAAATAAGAGTTTAGGAGCTTTCAGCATTATTTTGCCAATGCCTCTAAACTCTATGCAATAAAAGCCTATGGGGGTTATTTGCAAAAGGCAAATCCACTTTGCACTACAAGTGCACTTGGAAGTGCAGTCGCTGTAGATCTGAGGGGAAGATATGAAATGAGGGGAAGCTCTGCTGATTTTATCATCCAATCATGGCGAAGCTAAAATACTGTTTTTTTATTTTCCTTGCATGTCCCCCTCAGATCTACAGCAACTGCACTTGAAAGTGCACTTGAAAGTGCACTTGCAGTGCACTTGTAGTGCAAAGTGGATTTGCCTTTCGTAAATAACCCCCTATGTGTGCATGTACACATAGGCTTTTTAGCAGAGTTTAGAATCTGGAAGAAGAACTAGAAGAACTTTGGCCAAAGACCGCTAAACGCACGTAAAATGCATGTAAACGTGGTACCGCATTAACGTTTTTCCACGGCTGGCGTCCAGGAGAGGTTAATGTACATGAATCCTAAGGGCTCTTTCACACATGCAGCAGTGCTTACTTTTCTCTGAAAAGTGATCCACCAAAGTTTGTCTCACAGTTACAGATCACTTCCATTGACTTCAATGGACAAGTTTGATAGGCGTACCTCCTGCCAAACTCCGTGGACCAAGTTAAAATTGCAGTGGCATTAAAGAAAAGTGTGGCATGTACAGGGCTTTTTTTCAAGGGGAACTTGGTGGAACTCAGTTCCACCACCTCTGGCTCAGACCCTTTGGTGCCTGCTAACCACAATCACTTGTAAACACTAGGGATGAGCTTCGTGTTCGAGTCGAACATACGTTCGACTCGAACATCGGCTGTTCGATCGTTCGACGAAGATCGAACGATTTGGGCCGTTCGCGCCAAATTCGAGTGACGCGAACGGCCCACAATGCACTACGCCATCGCAGTGTCATCCAGGCGCTGTGATTGGCCAAGCATGCACTGTGACCCCGCATGCTTGGCCAATCACAGCGCCGGCAGCGAGGAGAGCAATGACTGGCCACAGGCAGGATGCCTGTGGCCAATTATTGCTGAGGGTGTTTAGTACACGCCCCACACTATAAAAGGCCGCCAGCACGGCGGCCTAGTGTAGTGTGTTCCGGAGCAGGGATAGAGCAGCATTGGCAGGGACAGTGACTGTTATTTCTTTCTTGCTTAACCTGGATTCCTTTAGTTTAGGGAAAGAGAAGGATAGGTAGGGAGAGTGTCAGTGTGTTTTGTGCTTGTGCTATAGTGTGCTTAAAAAAAACATTTATTCTAGGGACAGAAAACTGTAGGTAGGGACAGTGTCAGTTTCTTTCACTCTGCAAGTCCTTGTTTCCAGGGACCTGGAAGGACAGTGAGTGAATTGTCCTTGTGCTATATTGTGCTTAAAAAAACATTTATTCTAGGGACAGAAAACTGTAGGTAGGGAGAGTGTCAGTTTCTTTCACTCTGCAAGTCCTTGTTTCCAGGGACCTGTAAGGACAGTGAGTGAATTGTCCTTGTGCTATATTGTGATTAAAAAAAACATTTTTTCTAGGGACAGAAAACTGTAGGTAGGGAGAGTGTTTTTTTTCTTTCACTCTGCAAGTCCTTGTTTCCAGGGACCTGGAAGGACAGTGAGTGAATTGTCCTTGTGCTATATTGTGCTTAAAAAAAAACATTTTTTCTAGGGACAGAAAACTGTAGGTAGGGAGAGTGTTTATTTTCTTTCACTCTGCAAGTCCTTGTTTCCAGGGACCTCTAAGGACAGTGAGTGAATTGTCCTTGTGCTATATTGTGCTTAAAAAAAACATTTATTCTAGGGACAGAAAACTGTAGGTAGGGAGAGTGTCAGTTTATTTCACTCTGCAAGTCCTTGTTTCCAGGGACCTGGAAGGACAGTGAGTGAATTGTCCTTGTGCTATATTGTGATTAAAAAAAACATTTTTTCTAGGGACAGAAAACTGTAGGTAGGGAGAGTGTTTTTTTTCTTTCACTCTGCAAGTCCTTGTTTCCAGGGACCTGTAAGGACAGTGAGTGAATTGTCCTTGTGCTATATTGTGCTTAAAAAAAACATTTATTCTAGGGACAGAAAACTGTAGGTAGGGAGAGTGTCAGTTTATTTCACTCTGCAAGTCCTTGTTTCCAGGGACCTGGAAGGACAGTGAGTGAATTGTCCTTGTGCTATATTGTGATTAAAAAAAACATTTTTTCTAGGGACAGAAAACTGTAGGTAGGGAGAGTGTTTTTTTTCTTTCACTCTGCAAGTCCTTGTTTCCAGGGACCTGGAAGGACAGTGAGTGAATTGTCCTTGTGCTATATTGTGCTTAAAAAAAACATTTATTCTAGGGACAGAAAACTGTAGGTAGGGAGAGTGTCAGTTTATTTCACTCTGCAAGTCCTTGTTTCCAGGGACCTGTAAGGACAGTGAGTGAATTGTCCTTGTGCTATATTGTGATTAAAAAAAACATTTTTTCTAGGGACAGAAAACTGTAGGTAGGGAGAGTGTCAGTTTATTTCACTCTGCAAGTCCTTGTTTCCAGGGACCTGTAAGGACAGTGAGTGAATTGTCCTTGTGCTATATTGTGCTTAAAAAAAACATTTATTCTAGGGACAGAAAACTGTAGGTAGGGAGAGTGTCAGTTTATTTCACTCTGCAAGTCCTTGTTTCCAGGGACCTGGAAGGACAGTGAGTGAATTGTCCTTGTGCTATATTGTGATTAAAAAAAACATTTTTTCTAGGGACAGAAAACTGTAGGTAGGGAGAGTGTTTTTTTTCTTTCACTCTGCAAGTCCTTGTTTCCAGGGACCTGTAAGGACAGTGAGTGAATTGTCCTTGTGCTATATTGTGCTTAAAAAAAACATTTATTCTAGGGACAGAAAACTGTAGGTAGGGAGAGTGTCAGTTTATTTCACTCTGCAAGTCCTTGTTTCCAGGGACCTGGAAGGACAGTGAGTGAATTGTCCTTGTGCTATATTGTGATTAAAAAAAACATTTTTTCTAGGGACAGAAAACTGTAGGTAGGGAGAGTGTTTTTTTTCTTTCACTCTGCAAGTCCTTGTTTCCAGGGACCTGGAAGGACAGTGAGTGAATTGTCCTTGTGCTATATTGTGCTTAAAAAAAACATTTATTCTAGGGACAGAAAACTGTAGGTAGGGAGAGTGTCAGTTTATTTCACTCTGCAAGTCCTTGTTTCCAGGGACCTGTAAGGACAGTGAGTGAATTGTCCTTGTGCTATATTGTGATTAAAAAAAACATTTTTTCTAGGGACAGAAAACTGTAGGTAGGGAGAGTGTCAGTTTATTTCACTCTGCAAGTCCTTGTTTCCAGGGACCTGTAAGGACAGTGAGTGAATTGTCCTTGTGCTATATTGTGATTAAAAAAAACATTTTTTCTAGGGACAGAAAACTGTAGGTAGGGAGAGTGTCAGTTTATTTCACTCTGCAAGTCCTTGTTTCCAGGGACCTGTAAGGACAGTGAGTGAATTGTCCTTGTGCTATATTGTGATTAAAAAAAACATTTTTTCTAGGGACAGAAAACTGTAGGTAGGGAGAGTGTTTTTTTTCTTTCACTCTGCAAGTCCTTGTTTCCAGGGACCTGTAAGGACAGTGAGTGAATTGTCCTTGTGCTATATTGTGATTAAAAAAAACATTTTTTCTAGGGACAGAAAACTGTAGGTAGGGAGAGTGTTTTTTTTCTTTCACTCTGCAAGTCCTTGTTTCCAGGGACCTGTAAGGACAGTGAGTGAATTGTCCTTGTGCTATAGTGTGCTTAAAAAAAAAACATTTATTCTAGGGACAGAAAACTGTAGGTAGGGACAGTGTCAGTTTCTTTCACTCTGCAAGTCCTTGTTTCCAGGGACCTGGAAGGACAGTGAGTGAATTGTCCTTGTGCTATATTGTGATTAAAAAAAACATTTTTTCTAGGGACAGAAAACTGTAGGTAGGGAGAGTGTTTTTTTTCTTTCACTCTGCAAGTCCTTGTTTCCAGGGACCTGTAAGGACAGTGAGTGAATTGTCCTTGTGCTATATTGTGATTAAAAAAAACATTTATTCTAGGGACAGAAAACTGTAGGTAGGGAGAGTGTCAGTTTATTTCACTCTGCAAGTCCTTGTTTCCAGGGACCTGTAAGGACAGTGAGTGAATTGTCCTTGTGCTATATTGTGATTAAAAAAAACATTTTTTCTAGGGACAGAAAACTGTAGGTAGGGAGAGTGTTTTTTTTCTTTCACTCTGCAAGTCCTTGTTTCCAGGGACCTGGAAGGACAGTGAGTGAATTGTCCTTGTGCTATATTGTGCTTAAAAAAAACATTTATTCTAGGGACAGAAAACTGTAGGTAGGGAGAGTGTCAGTTTATTTCACTCTGCAAGTCCTTGTTTCCAGGGACCTGTAAGGACAGTGAGTGAATTGTCCTTGTGCTATATTGTGATTAAAAAAAACATTTTTTCTAGGGACAGAAAACTGTAGGTAGGGAGAGTGTCAGTTTATTTCACTCTGCAAGTCCTTGTTTCCAGGGACCTGTAAGGACAGTGAGTGAATTGTCCTTGTGCTATATTGTGCTTAAAAAAAACATTTATTCTAGGGACAGAAAACTGTAGGTAGGGAGAGTGTCAGTTTATTTCACTCTGCAAGTCCTTGTTTCCAGGGACCTGTAAGGACAGTGAGTGAATTGTCCTTGTGCTATATTGTGATTAAAAAAAACATTTTTTCTAGGGACAGAAAACTGTAGGTAGGGAGAGTGTTTTTTTTCTTTCACTCTGCAAGTCCTTGTTTCCAGGGACCTGTAAGGACAGTGAGTGAATTGTCCTTGTGCTATATTGTGATTAAAAAAACATTTTTTCTAGGGACAGAAAACTGTAGGTAGGGAGAGTGTTTTTTTTCTTTCACTCTGCAAGTCCTTGTTTCCAGGGACCTGTAAGGACAGTGAGTGAATTGTCCTTGTGCTATAGTGTGCTTAAAAAAAACATTTATTCTAGGGACAGAAAACTGTAGGTAGGGACAGTGTCAGTTTCTTTCACTCTGCAAGTCCTTGTTTCCAGGGACCTGGAAGGACAGTGAGTGAATTGTCCTTGTGCTATATTGTGATTAAAAAAAACATTTTTTCTAGGGACAGAAAACTGTAGGTAGGGAGAGTGTTTTTTTTCTTTCACTCTGCAAGTCCTTGTTTCCAGGGACCTGTAAGGACAGTGAGTGAATTGTCCTTGTGCTATATTGTGATTAAAAAAAACATTTTTTCTAGGGACAGAAAACTGTAGGTAGGGAGAGTGTTTTTTTTCTTTCACTCTGCAAGTCCTTGTTTCCAGGGACCTGTAAGGACAGTGAGTGAATTGTCCTTGTGCTATAGTGTGCTTAAAAAAAACATTTATTCTAGGGACAGAAAACTGTAGGTAGGGACAGTGTCAGTTTCTTTCACTCTGCAAGTCCTTGTTTCCAGGGACCTGGAAGGACAGTGAGTGAATTGTCCTTGTGCTATATTGTGATTAAAAAAAACATTTTTTCTAGGGACAGAAAACTGTAGGTAGGGAGAGTGTTTTTTTTCTTTCACTCTGCAAGTCCTTGTTTCCAGGGACCTGTAAGGACAGTGAGTGAATTGTCCTTGTGCTATATTGTGATTAAAAAAAACATTTTTTCTAGGGACAGAAAACTGTAGGTAGGGAGAGTGTTTTTTTTCTTTCACTCTGCAAGTCCTTGTTTCCAGGGACCTGTAAGGACAGTGAGTGAATTGTCCTTGTGCTATATTGTGCTTAAAAAAAACATTTATTCTAGGGACAGAAAACTGTAGGTAGGGAGAGTGTCAGTTTATTTCACTCTGCAAGTCCTTGTTTCCAGGGACCTGTAAGGACAGTGAGTGAATTGTCCTTGTGCTATATTGTGATTAAAAAAAACATTTTTTCTAGGGACAGAAAACTGTAGGTAGGGAGAGTGTCAGTTTATTTCACTCTGCAAGTCCTTGTTTCCAGGGACCTGTAAGGACAGTGAGTGAATTGTCCTTGTGCTATATTGTGCTTAAAAAAAACATTTATTCTAGGGACAGAAAACTGTAGGTAGGGAGAGTGTCAGTTTATTTCACTCTGCAAGTCCTTGTTTCCAGGGACCTGTAAGGACAGTGAGTGAATTGTCCTTGTGCTATATTGTGATTAAAAAAAACATTTTTTCTAGGGACAGAAAACTGTAGGTAGGGAGAGTGTTTTTTTTCTTTCACTCTGCAAGTCCTTGTTTCCAGGGACCTGTAAGGACAGTGAGTGAATTGTCCTTGTGCTATATTGTGATTAAAAAAAACATTTTTTCTAGGGACAGAAAACTGTAGGTAGGGAGAGTGTTTTTTTTCTTTCACTCTGCAAGTCCTTGTTTCCAGGGACCTGTAAGGACAGTGAGTGAATTGTCCTTGTGCTATATTGTGATTAAAAAAAACATTTTTTCTAGGGACAGAAAACTGTAGGTAGGGAGAGTGTTTTTTTTCTTTCACTCTGCAAGTCCTTGTTTCCAGGGACCTGTAAGGACAGTGAGTGAATTGTCCTTGTGCTATATTGTGCTTAAAAAAAACATTTATTCTAGGGACAGAAAACTGTAGGTAGGGAGAGTGTCAGTTTATTTCACTCTGCAAGTCCTTGTTTCCAGGGACCTGTAAGGACAGTGAGTGAATTGTCCTTGTGCTATATTGTGATTAAAAAAAACATTTTTTCTAGGGACAGAAAACTGTAGGTAGGGAGAGTGTTTTTTTTCTTTCACTCTGCAAGTCCTTGTTTCCAGGGACCTGTAAGGACAGTGAGTGAATTGTCCTTGTGCTATATTGTGCTTAAAAAAAAATTTTTTTCTAGGGACAGAAAACTGTAGGTAGGGAGAGTGTCAGTTTCTTTCACTGTGAAAGTCCTTGTTTCAAGGGACAGAGAAGGACACCTGAAGGTAGCCCTTATTGCTTTTTTCCCATCTCCCTGCAGGCCATCTATTAGAATGTCTGGAAGGCAAACAAGGAGAGGCAGACAGTCAGGAGGCAATAAAAGAGGGCAAGCAGGCTCTGTGTCTGGGGGCAACAGTGCTGGTCGTGGACGCGGTGCATTGTCATCAGCACATGGCCATGGGACACGCTTGTCCTTCTTTTCGGCAGCTGGACATGTTGAGCCACATCATGCCGAAGACTTGGTAGAGTGGATGACCAAGCCCTCCTCCTCCTCCTCATCCTCTCTCACCCAGGCTCAGGGTACTGGAAAAGCAGCTGCCAAAGCGTCGTCTTCCCTGGTATCAATGTCAGACAAATCATCAGTCACTCCTTCCCTAGACCCACCATGTCCTCCTCCTGAGGAGTCCCCCGAACTGTTTCAGCACAGTGTTGGGTACATGCTCCAGGAGGATGCCCAGCGTTTCGAAGGGTCTGATGATGAAACCCAGCTAGAGGAAGGCAGTAGCGTGAGAGCAGACAGAGGGGATGCTCAAGAAGGACACCAATCTGGCAGTCATGTTCCAGCAGCTGCAGCATACTGCCAGATTGGCTCCAGTGATGAGGAGGGAGGGGATGATGAGGTCACTGACTCCACGTGGGTGCCTAATAGGAGAGAGGAGGAGGAGGAGGATGAGGAGGAGGCACATCTCCAACGAGGCAGGATGCCCTTTGGTGGCCAGCGTAAGGGCAGTACACCGACGGAATCACACCGCAGAGCTCCGCCTGTGCAGGGCGCTGCCTCTGCCCGTCATTCAAAAAGTTCTTTGGTGTGGGCCTTTTTTGAGGCTAGTGCATCAGATCGCACAGCTGCTGTTTGCAACATATGTCTCAAGCGTATATCGCGTGGCCAAAACATCAGCCGCTTGGGTACCACATGCCTGACCAGACATATGTTGACCTGCCATGCAGCTCGTTGGCAAGCCTACCTCAAAGACCCACACCAAAGAACAAAGCGGACCTCTCCTTGCACCGCATCAGCTGGGATCTCCAACCCCACTATAACTTCAGTCCTCTCTGAAACATGCACTGAGAGGAATGAAGGTGTAGAATTAGGTGTGTCACAGCCAAGTACTTGCGGCCACTCTGCTAGCAGTACACCGACGTCCGATTCTAGCAGGCAAATTTCCCTGCCCCAGCTGCTGGACCGTCGAAAGAAGTTCACTCCCAGCCATCCACATGCCCAGCGGTTGAATGCTAGCTTGGCTAAATTACTAGCGCTTCAACTGCTGCCTTTTCAGTTGGTAGACTCGGCCCCCTTCCGTGAGTTTGTGCAATGTGCGGTTCCTCAGTGGCAGGTTCCCAAACGCCACTTTTTCTCACGGAAGGCTATTCCGGCTCTCTACCGGCATGTGGAAGGCAATGTCTTGGCCTCGCTGGACAGGGCGGTCAGCGGTAAGGTGCATATTACCGCTGACTCATGGTCCAGCAGGCATGGACAGGGACGTTACCTTTCTTTCACGGCCCATTGGGTCACTCTTTTGGCAGCTGGGAAGGATTCAGGACAAGGTGCAGTAGTGTTGGAGGTTGTCCCACCGCCACGCCTCCAAAATGCTACTACTGGTTGTGACACACCTCTCTCCTCCACCCCCTCCTCTTTTTCTTCCTCCATGGCCTCTTCCTGTGGTTTGTCCTATGAACCAGCGGTGCTCCGTAGCCGTTCACGGGGCTACGCAAGTACGCAGGCAAAAAGATGCCATGCCGTGCTTGCGCTGGTGTGTTTGGGGGACAGAAGCCACACTGGGGCAGAGGTCCTGTCTGCTCTGCAGGGCCAGGCCGAGAGGTGGTTGACGCCACGCCAGCTTAAGCCAGGAATGGTGGTTTGCGACAATGGCACCAACCTCCTCTCCGCCCTCCGACAGGGACAACTGACCCATGTGCCCTGTGTGGCTCACGTCCTTAACCTGGTGGTGCAGCGCTTCTTGGGCAGGTACCCGGGCTTACAGGATGTCCTGAGGCAGGCCAGGAAAGTCTGTGTGCATTTCCGCAGATCTTATAATGCCAGTGCTCGCCTGGCTGAGCTGCAAAAGGAGTTGAACCTGCCCAAGAACCGCCTTATATGTGACATGCCCACCAGGTGGAACTCAACGTTGGCCATGCTGCAGCGGCTGCACACGCAGCAGAGGGCCATCAATGAGTACCTGTGCGACTACGGCACCAGGACAGGGTCAGGGGAGCTTGGTTTTTTTTCTCCACGCCAGTGGGGCATGATCAGGGATGCATGCACTGTCCTGGCACCATTTGAGGAGGCCACGAGGATGGTGAGCAGTGACAGTGCATGCATCAGTGACACTGTACCTCTTGTCCACCTGTTGGAGCACACGCTGCGTGGAATAATGGACAGGGCACTTGAGGCAGAACAGAGGCAGGAAGAGGAGGACTTCCTTGCCTCTCAAGGCCCCCTTTACCCAGACAGTGTTCCTTCTGTCCCACCCATCGCACAGGAAGAGGAGGAGGAGGAGGAGGAGGAGGAGGATTGTGTCAGCATGGAGGTGGAGGCTGGCACTCAGCATCATCAGCAGCAGTCTTTTAGGGATGATTTACAGTCCCAAGAAACCAGTGGACTTGTACGTGGCTGGGAGGAGGTGGCTGCGGATCATGTCGTCCTTAGTGACCCAGAGGACTCCGGAGCGAATGCCTCAGCAAACCTACGCTGCATGGCCTCCCTGATCCTGCAAAGTCTGCGGAAGGATCCTCGTATTCTTCGGATCAAGGAGAGGGACCATTACTGGCTGGCCACTCTCCTTGATCCACGGTACAAGGGTAAGGTTGCGGACCTTATGTTACCGTCGCAGAGGGAGCAGAGGATGAGACAACTCCGGGAGGCCTTGCAGAAAGGTCTGTGCAACGCGTTCCCAGAGACTGGGAGGTTGCAAACTCCTGGTCCTGGACAACGAGTTGCTGAGGCTTCGGCCAGTCAAAGAAGGAGCGGTGGGGAAGGTGGCCGTCTGACCGATGCGTTCAGACAATTCTTTAGTCCGCAGCCCCAAAGTATGATCGGTTCCAGCAACCATCGCCAGCGTCTGATAAACATGGTGCAGGAATATCTAGGGGCAAGGTCAGACTTGGACACCTTCCCCACCGAAAATCCTCTGGCTTACTGGGTCTTGAGGATGGATCACTGGCCAGAGCTTGCACAGTATGCAATTGAGCTACTGGCCTGTCCTGCATCCAGCGTTCTTTCGGAACGCACATTCAGTGCTGCTGGAGGATTTGTCACGGATCACAGGGTGCGCCTGTCCACCGACTCGGTTGATCGACTGACTTTCATCAAGATGAACCAGTCTTGGATCACCACCAGCTACCACACACCTGATGCTGATATAACAGACTAATTGATTTTAACATGTCACATCCCTTCAAGACTGATGCTGATGCTGAGTGCCTGTGCTGTTATGTTGACTGGCTATCCTCCTCCTCCGAGTCCTCAATGATACGATTGATGATGATAGCTTGTAAGATCATTTTTGTTTATGGGTGCCGCCACCAGTGCCTAACGCCCAATTTTTCAGCCCCTGTTTAACAGGGGCGTGTAATTACAATTTTTGAAGCAATACTTTGCAACAGGGCTCATTGCTGTGCTCCAAGTACAGTATCTGTGAGGAGTTGCAGTGTTGTGCCACCAGTGCCTAAGGCCCAATTTTTCAGCCCCTGTTTAACAGGGGCGTGTCATTACAATTTTTGAAGCAATACTTTGCAACAGGGCTCATTGCTGTGCTCCAAGTACAGTATCTGTGAGGAGTTGCAGTGTTGTGCCGCCAGTGCCTAAGGCCCAATTTTTCAGCCCCTGTTTAACAGGGGCGTGTCATTACAATTTTTGAAGCAATACTTTGCAACAGGGCTCATTGCTGTGCTCCAAGTACAGTATCTGTGAGGGGTTGCAGTGTTGTGCCACCAGTGCCTAAGGCCCAATTTTTCAGCCCCTGTTCAACAGGGGCATGTAATTACAATTCTTGATCTAATAATTCACAGCAGGGCCCATTGCTGCACCCACCAAGAGTAACTGTCAGGGCTTACAGTGTTGTGGCACCAGCACCACCATCAAAGGCCCAATTTTTACTACCACTGTTCAACAATTATATGTAATTAAAATTCCTGATATAATAGTTGACAGCAGGGCGTTCCAGCACCAACCAAGAGTAACTGTGAGTGCTTACAGTGTTGTGCCAACACCAACAACTAAGGGGCCTATTTCTGCAGAGTATATACGGCAGGTCCCTACTTTCAAACATCCAACTTACAAACGACTCCTACTTGCAAACGCAAGAAGACAACAGGAAGTGAGAGGAAATCTACCACTAGGAAGGAAAATTCTCTCCTGTAAGAATAAATATGGGAGAAAGGTGTCTCCTCTGTACTGATGCTTTATCAGCAATCATTGTTTCAAGAAAAAGACCACATTTCAAAAAGAGTTGTCATTGGGACGGAAAGTGAGGTGAAATGTTCTGAACAGGGGCACAGACAGCAAAACAAATGTTACAGGGGTGATAACCCTTACCTATGTTTTCCAAAAAGTTTAAAAATAGATTTTTAGCTACACTTCAACAATGTACCTGTTCAAAATTACAAACAGACTCTACATAAGAACAAACCTACAGTCCCTGTCTTGTATGCACCGCCTGTATAGGGCTGTTCAGAGTATATAGGGCCTTTTTTATTTTATGTGCGGGGTTCCCCTTAATATCCATACAAGACCCAAAGGGGCTGGTAATGGGCTGGGGTAGGGGGGGGTCATGGGGTAGCTATGCCATTTTTCTTAAAGAATTTCATCCATATTACCGGGACCAGACATTACATTAAAGCCGCAAGCAGTTTTAAATGGCTTTTTTTTCCTTTAGAAGTGTCATTTTGTGCAGGGACAGTTCTAAACACGGGAAACACGCGGCACTTCACAGGCATACTTTAGACACCCCTCAGGTACGATATTTAAAGGAATATTTGACTTTTTTTTTTTCACTTTATGCATCATTAAAATGACTGCTCCCGAAAAACGACCGTTTTTAAAACTTCTTTTTGCATTGATACATGTCCCCTGGTGCAGAACCCGGGTTCCCAAACCCTTTTTAAGACAATAACATGCATAATAGTTGTTATAATTAGCACTTTAGAATTCGAACGTTTGCATCCATTGTATTTAATAGGGTTCTAATGTTCGTTCGAACTTTCGGTCCGTTCGCGGGTTCTGGTGCGAACCGAACCCGGGGGTGTTCGGCTCATCACTAGTAAACACAGAAGTCTGGTTTCTGTGTTTACAAGTGCACTCTGTATGTAATGTAATCCTTGTATTTAATGCCCTTAAGACCCTACTACTGTTTTCATGAAATTTGACTGAACACACCCACTATTTGATGTGATTTGGAGGGTGTGTGTAGGGGTGGGGGGGGGGGGTTGTGGGGCCGTGGTTAAGTTCCAGCACCTATTGTTTGAGAAAAAAAGCCCTGGTCATGTGTACAGCCTATCCAGCTGTAATGTTAAAGTTTTACGCAAATTCCAGAATTACAAAACCCTTGCTGAAATCCCTGCCATGTACAGTAAAACCTTGGTTTGAGAGTAACTTGTTTTGAGAGCGTTTTGCAAGACAAGCTCATTCAGCTGGGCTTCTCCTCTGGGTCACAGGAGTGCAATTCGTTTTGCACTCCTGTGACCCATTTTCAGCGGAGAGCGGTCTGAAGTCCGCTCTCCGCTGACGTCACTGCCATCAGTCGGGGCAGCGCGTCATCACGACTTCCAAGTCGGGATCCGCCAGCTGCCCTGATTGATGGCAGTCTCAGCGAGCCGCTGAGACGCTGGGACAGCCTCTCCCCACCCCTCCACTGCTCAGCGCTCTAATGAGCGTGGAGAAGCAGAGAGGAAAGACGCTGACTGACAGTCAGCAGCTTTCCTCTCGGGGATCTGTGAGAACCGAGCCAACGGCGATGCACAGTGCACAGACGGCGGGGGACAGATGGAGCGTTGGTCTGATGCTCCATCCACCCAGGTAAGTATGAATCTAAAAAAAAACTAAAACCCATACTTCTCTTTTAATAAATTTCAACTTGATATACAAGCGATGTCTTGATATACAAGTAGCGTCATGCCACAACTGAGCATAAAAGAGAAGAGAAGCGCCTCTAAGTGTAGCAATATGGTTACATTTAATGAAGGTACAACATTTAGCAACATATTGCTACACTAAGAGGCGCCTCTCTTCTCTTTTTTACTCTGTAGCTCCTGCTGGATTTTGCTTCTAATCCCCTTGTGGAGGCTTCCATTTGTGGATGGACATTTTATGGTTACACAACCTATCACATTGCTATAATCTTTTTATATGGACTATAAACTGAAGGGCTTATGAATAAATGGTTGTGGAACGAATCATTTGAGTTTCTATTATTTCTTATGGGGAAATTTGCTTTGATATACAAGTGCTTTTTAATTACAAGCATGTTTCTGGAACAAATTATGCTCGCAAATCGCAATCCAAGGTTTTACTGTATATGAATCACCTTGAAGCGATTAGTCATTTTTCAACAAAACAATAGTTGCACTATAAGAAGTGGGGACATTCTTTTAATGGTTACACAAATCATTTGTTTGATGATGTATGGCAATTTAAACATGGGAAGCCACATTAGACAATAAACACAAGGTATTTGAAGCAAGGCATTGCAAGGCATTGCATTCCAGTTTCAATTAGCCTTAGCTGACATAGAACAGTGAGTACGCGGTCAGGTTCCGGCTTATGTAAGATGTAAATATCATTTCTGATGTCAGTATTTGCTCCAAATCCCCTCTGATACCTGAGACATCCTGATAAATGATGCTGCTCTAATAAAAAAGAAAACACTGTGTCATGTTTTATAAAAATATATGGCATTGTCATAACCAGGCCTGAAAAGATATTTCACAACAGTTTTGATACAACAACATGATAGTGAAAATTTACTTTTACATTTATCAGATTAAATACACCTCCTGAGCATGTACGGGGGAGAAGTAGAGTAATTGAGTGTCAAATCATTTGCTTTCGCTATAAGCTGAAACACATTGCTTTAAAGGTAGTTATTGTTTCAACTAATTACAACATCTTAGGATTTTCTAATGGATATGGAAATTCCCCACAGCTCCCGTATTTATCTGACAAGAGAATCTCACTTGAAATTGGTTACAAAGTTTATGTAAGACAGATTGGAACCGATACGAACGCTCGGGTCCCAAGTGAGAACTAAACTGCCACTTTGCCTGACGCAAAATAATTAAAAAGGAAAAAACACATACACAACAGCTGGAGTTCTCAATGCTAAAATATAACTTATGCTGTCAGTCATATATTTGTTTTATATTAAAAATGAAAATACCTATGCAGATGCCAACAGAAAATACACAGCACATGCAGCAGTTCCTGGATTTTTACATAGAATTTTACATATGACAAAGCAAGGGAGCTCGCTAACTGCAGCTTCAGGCAGCAGACAGCATAGGACTAGGTCTGTCCCAACTTAGATATACAAATATTGAGTTCCTCATAGTCATTTTTTTAACATAAGACTCTGTACAACTTCCCCCCTCTGCTCCTCATTTGACAATTCCATAGGCTGCTGGCAGGCTGCCCAGGCACCAGGCATTGTACTTTGGCATGACTCAAGTCTAGTACACACGGCCGAAAATCTTGTCGCAAAAAAAACGTTGTTTTTCTCGACGGGTTTCTTGTCAAGCTTTCCTTGCATACACGCTGTCAATCCAAAATCTCGACGGTCTAAAGCGCGGTGACGTACAACACATACCACGGCAGTATAAAGGGGAAGTTCCATTCTCATGGCGCCACCCCTTGGGCTGCTTTTGCTAATCTCGTGTTACTGCGTGTTAGTAAAAGCTTAGTGAGAGACGATTCGCGCTTTTCAATCTTCGTGCTTTCAGTTGTTACAGCGTGACGAATGTGCTATCTCCATTACGAACGCTAGTTTTACAAGAAGGTGCGCTCCCGTCTCATACTTGATTCTGACCATGCGCGGTTTTTTAAGACTTGGAAAAGCATACACACAAACGATTTTCTCGACCAAAAACAGTCTGACGAGAATCACAACGAGAAAAATTAGACTCCCGACGAGAAAAAAGAAAGCAGGTTTTCTTTTTTTCTCGTTGAGATTCACGACAGTTTTCTCGACGAGAAACCATACACACGAACGGTTTTCTCTGCAAGAAAGCTCTCCCAACAGTTTTCTTGTCGTTTATTGCTGAGAAAACCGGTCGTGTGTACGAGGCTTTAGGCCTGGTTCCTACACTACTGATAAATAATAAACTTCTGAAAGCCCGAGGAGGTGCTGAGGTGAGAATTTCTGAAACTGAAGATATGTGCTAACAGTTTAAAGCAAAGCTAATATCCTGCCATGCTCGTTCCCCTTAAAACAGGAAGAAGTTCTGGACAGTCGCACTCCAAAAACGTTTTTGCCTTTTATTCAAAAAATGTAATCAAAAATACATGCCACAGCAGAACGGACGGAAGATCTGACGCGTTTCACACTAACAAACAGTGCTTAGTCATGACTAAGCACTGCTTGTTAGTGTGAAATGCATCAGTGCTTCTGTCCGTTCTGCTGTGGCATGTATTTTTGATTTCATTTTTTGAATAAAAGACAAAAACTTTTTTGGAGTGTGGCTGTCCAGAACTTCTTCCTGTTTTATTGCTACATGCATTGCCAGCACCTGGGCTTCTAAACTGGAGGAGAGGTTTTCACCTTCGTTTGACCTACCTAGAGGGGTGATATCCCCTTCCCTATCTTGATTCCTGGATTATGCTTGTTACCTTCTTGGGCATTGGTCACCTCGTCGACCTGTGTGTTCTCCTGCCTCTGGAGAATATGAGAGAGGACTCGATTGATTCCACCATAGGGGGTATCAACTTCACGCAGGGAAGAGAGAAGAATTGTCACGTGACCATGGCTTTGGGTAAGTAGCACAGACATTTGGATAGTTTTTATTTTTTTCATACTTGTAGTTAATTAGAGCGGGGGGAGACAAAGGGTGTTGGTAATTCTGTCAACTACCTTCTACTACTTCTGCAATTTTACCTACCTTTTTTTTGATATGATAAGTGCACTTTAACCGCTTAAAGACCGGCCGCTGTCGTTGGGCGAATCGCCGTAGCTGTACGGCAGCTGCACGCTAAGGGAGCGTGCCCTTGGGTCGGGAGGACTTGATGTCCTCCGGCGGTGTCATGGATATGCAGTAGTGTTTGTCTGTCAGCTTACCTTCCTTCCCATGTGTTCATCTTAGAGGCCAGAACCCTTTCACCTGGCTTCCTTTATAATCTCCTCCCAGCCAGACTCCACCCCAGGCCCTATCACAGAACACTATATTAACCTGTGCACTGCAAGCCTGCTTTGCTGATCAACGTGTTTGTTAGGCATTGTGTGTTTGGGTTCCTGCCTGCCGTGTGCTACGTCTGTCTCTCTGTTACGTTATTGGCTTGTCCCCGACTATCCCTGTCTGCTCGTGACCCTTGACCTTCGGCTTGTCTTTCGTTATCCTTGTCTGCTTGTGGCCCTTGACATTCAGCTTGTTATTCGTTACTCTTATATCTCGTGCTGCTGCTTCCCCTCTTGTCCCCTTATCCTACGGGGCGTGAGCTAGGAGACTCTAGGGGCCGCGACCTGGACCCAGCCTGCAGCATAACATCCTCACCACTAGAGGCTCTGGAGAAGACCTGCTGGGTCTTAGACTCCGCGCCCTGGGGAATCTTGGCTCTAGCTTCCCATAGGATCTCGGTTGTGCTCCTCTGGTCCCGCTTTCCACAACCACCCAGTTTCCTATCCGCAGCAGTCAGCCATAGGGTTCACTACCTTGCGGTGCACTCCTGTCCCCCTACGGTGTGCATCTGTCACCTGGCCACAGGTGACCTGACAGTTTGATCAGCCATGAACTCGGCTGACATCCCGCTCTCCGCGGATGATCCATTGCAGGGCATAGTTTGCAGACTTGAAACCCAGGAATCGAATCAGACTCAGGTGATGCGATTCCTCCAGGATCTGGCTTCTCGCTTCGAGCAGCTTCAGGCCTCCTTGGGAACCCTGAATCCGCAACCTCAAATACAACGAGCGGTTGTACCTATCGCACCAGTCGCAGCCACACACTCACTAACACTGCCAGCTCCGTTCCGTTTCTCTGGGGACTCCAAGGCCTGTAGAGGGTTCCTTAGCCAATGCACGATTCATTTTGAGCTTCAGCCTCAAAACTTTCTGTCTGATAGGGCAAAGGTAGCCTATATCATTTCCCTCCTCTCCGGTGAAGCTTTAGCCTGGGCAGCCCCTCTGTGGGAACTGAATGATCCAGTGGTTTCTAGCCTGTCTGGCTTCTTGAAACTTTTTCGAAATATCTTTGAAGAACCGGCTCGTGTCTCTTCAGCGGCCAGCGCCCTTCTACGTCTCCGCCAAGAGTCTGCTTCAGTGGGACAGTACGCCCTTAATTTCCGCATACTGTCGGCTGAGTTGAGCTGGAACAATGAGGCCTTAGTCGCAACCTTTTTGCATGGCCTTTCTGATAGAGTGAAGGATGAATTAGCAGGAAGAACCATCCCCACTGATCTGGACGGAGTTATCTCCTTGTGTAACCAGATCGATATTCGCTTTCAGGAAAGGACCCTAGAAAAGCGGCGCCAGCACTCCTTGGTCCTTAGTCAGCCTGAGCTCCCCTCTCCTCGACCCGTGGAGCATCTCCTGCCAGCTGAGGAACCCATGCAGCTGGGCAGGACCAGGCTATCCCCAGAGGAACGTGCTAGGCGCAGAACTCTAGGCCTGTGTTTCTACTGTGGGGACAAAGGTAATTTTCGTGACACTTGCTCTCTTTGTCCAGAAAAACGTTTGGGTCCACTTCATCTGGAAAGTGGAGTATTGGACCCAGAAATATCACCTTCCCCTTCTCGTCTTCTGCTTTCTGTGTTCCTTCATGTTGGTGCTTCTTCTCATTCGGTCTCAGCATATCTGGATTCCGGAGCCGCTGGTAATTTCATGGACTGGGAAATCGCGTCGTCCATGAGACTTACTCTTTTGCCCCTCACCACGCCATTGGTGGTCTTGGCGATTGATGGTACTGTTCTCCCAGGGGGACCTATCCGCTTCCAGACCCTCCCTGTTAAGATGTCGGTAGGGACACTCCACCAGGAGTGGATATCCTTCCTTATCTTACCCAAGGCCTCAACGCCTATAATTTTTGGTCTCCCATGGTTACAGCTCCATTCTCCTCATGTGGACTGGACTACTGGACAGATCCTGGCTTGGGGTTCCTCCTGTTCCTCGTCCTGCCTACCCAAGGTTGCCCCCTGTGAACCTGAGCTGGTCATTCATTCCAGGTCGCATAACCATTTACATTTCTCTGTCCCAAATCGCCCTTGGACGCACAGCCAGGCTAGCTTGTCTACAAGTCCTGCAGTCGCTACGTCTTGCGATGCGATTCAGGTAGTCGCTACACCTGACTCTGCTATTCACTCGACCTCTGTACTAGTTATGCCAGTCCAGCCCATGCCCAGTGAGCCGCCTACTTTTTCTTGTTCAGGACATTCTGCTTGTCTTTCAGCTATTCAGCTTGACTCCTGTGACATGTCACCCTCTAACCAACCTGACTTCGGGGTTCCACTGACATCTGCCCAGTCTGATGGTCCTGTGCTAGATGACCAGTTCATCTTTAAGGGTCTAAAGGACCCTCCTCAGATTTCTGTTGATCCTCTCATGCCCTTGCTTATTCCTAGAGAGCCTTTGGTCCTCAATAGATCTTCTTGTCATCTCCCTACCTCGGTTCTGGTCTCTGAGGATAATCTAAAGTACGAGGTTAGACAAGTTCTGGATTCTCGGCTCTGCAGAGGTATTCTTCAGTACCTTGTGCATTGGAGAGGTTTTGGTCCTGAGGAGGCGACTTGGATCGCTGCATCTGATGTCGTTGCACCTCATCTGTTGAGGAGGTTTCATCTGAGATTTCCCTTTAAGCCTGGGCCCAGGCGGGGGAGGGCCCATAAGAGGGAGGGTACTGTCATGGATATGCAGTAGTGTTTGTCTGTCAGCTTACCTTCCTTCCCATGTGTTCATCTTAGAGGCCAGAACCCTTTCACCTGGCTTCCTTTATAATCTCCTCCCAGCCAGACTCCACCCCAGGCCCTATCACAGAACACTATATTAACCTGTGCACTGCAAGCCTGCTTTGCTGATCAACGTGTTTGTTAGGCATTGTGTGTTTGGGTTCCTGCCTGCCGTGTGCTACGTCTGTCTCTCTGTTACGTTATTGGCTTGTCCCCGACTATCCCTGTCTGCTCGTGACCCTTGACCTTCGGCTTATCTTTCGTTATCCTTGTCTGCTTGTGGCCCTTGACATTCAGCTTGTTATTCGTTACTCTTATATCTCGTGCTGCTGCTTCCCCTCTTGTCCCCTTATCCTACGGGGCGTGAGCTAGGAGACTCTAGGGGCCGCGACCTGGACCCAGCCTGCAGCATAACATCCTCACCACTAGAGGCTCTGGAGAAGACCTGCTGGGTCTTAGACTCCGCGCCCTGGGGAATCTTGGCTCTAGCTTCCCATAGGATCTCGGTTGTGCTCCTCTGGTCCCGCTTTCCACAACCACCCAGTTTCCTATCCACAGCAGTCAGCCATAGGGTTCACTACCTTGTGGTGCACTCCTGTCCCCCTACGGTGTGCATCTGTCACCTGGCCACAGGTGACCTGACAGGCGGCCTGCGACTGCCTTGTACACAGGCAGAACGGGGAAATGCCTATATAAACAAGGCATTTCCTCATTCTGACAGGTGACATGACAGGGATCTACTGTTCCAAGTGGTCAGGAACAGTGATCTCTGTCATGTCCCAGTAAGCCCACCCCCCCACAGTTAGAAACACTCATAGGGAACACAGTTAACATCTTGATCGCCCCCTGGTGTTAACCCCTTCCCTGCCAGTGACATTTACACAGTAATCAGTGGCTATTTTTAGCACTGATCACTGTATAAATGTCAATGGTCCCAAAAAAGTGTCCGATGTGTCCGCCGCAATCTCGCAGTCCCGAAAAAAATCCCAGATCACCGCCATTTCTAGTGTAGCGGAGCCTCATCCCCCTCTCGCCTATTGTGAATGGCTTGTGTCTAGGGGTACCTGAGAGAGGAGAGTGCAGGAACACTACGCCAAGCTCTCCCCTCGTATGTGTATGAGGGTTGAGCAGAGTTACTTGAATTACCTCCGGGTCTGTTCACTGAATACGAAGCCTTAGTTGTTCTGTGGAGATGTGTCTGCCAATAACATAGAGCCCCACACCAATCGAAAGTCCAACACTCCTTTATTTCTTTTCTTGCAGGGTGAACACAATCAGTTGAACTTTCAGTAATGAACAAACAGGTGTGTGGATACGAGTAGGCCCAGGCACAACTGAACTCTCCTATTCCTTTGCTAGCGAATAGGCCGGGTGCACGGTCTCTGCCACCGACCGTGAGTTTTGGTCGCTGCCACCGACCGGATGAACTGTTGAGGCCCCTGCCACAGGCCTAATAGCAGGCCTCTGCCACTGACCTGAGTTGAATAGCTGGACCGCTGCCACCGGTCATAGAACATGAACCACCTTCCTCTCTGAACTTGGCTCCTGTTTGGGAAGATATCCCTCCGGGCGGTCTCCAGAGGTTCATCCGGCACTGGCAATCTGCTGCACCAGGTCTTCGGATGAGTCCCTCCTCCGGTCCCTTACGCCGCTGGATTCGGGTGCCCCACTCCCGGGGCCCCCTATGACAATCCCTCCCTCGCGGGACCCAGCGGAAGGTACTGGGCCCCAGGCCTCCGGCTGGGTACCTCACCCCAGGCTGAAGGTGTCTGGGATGGAACACGAACTCCAGGTGTCCAGGTCTAGGCCGCCTGGACCCCGACCGCGAACAGCAGCCCTCAGGCTGAAGGTGCCTGGGACTCAAACCTCATGGCGAAGATGTCCGCCCCCTTTATACCCTCTCCCAGGATGCACGGCGGGTTCCCTGCCCGCCGTACAACCGCTGCGAGAGGCCACAAAGGGTACAGCACTGCAGCGATGGTTCAACCCCGGCCCAAAGTGACAGCGCCACCTGCTGGGCCGCAAGGAACTATACATCACTGGTGTCTTCACCAGAATTTAAAAGTATATACCCGCTACACTCTCCCCCCAGTTATTGCACACTGGTCCCCAGTGCCTGGAACAACCCATGCCCAAAGGGGCCATCATAGCCTGATCCAGAAACCGAATAACAAATTTAAAAAAATATACAAGTTTTGAAAACTAACCAAACAGTTGTGCCTGAACTTGACATGAAAGGGGAGGGAAGGGAAACATCAACACATATCAACATTTTTGAAACACATGTTCACATCAACATTCCTTCCCACCCATCCTGACTAAGACCCACCCCATTCTCAGTGGTCTTGATGAGATGTTCTCCTGCAGAGGAGGGAAAAGAAACGTTAAACACACATATCCCTGACACATATGTTCGTGTGAGTACGAAAGAACCTCTCCGCAGAGAAACCCTTTCCTTCTATAAGTGTGTGAGTGAACAGTGAATATTGGTGCGCAACACTGCCACCTGGTGACAGCGCCGCGGTAACTGCACTGGTTGAAGATCTTCTCTTTTTTTTTTCCTTTGCGGCTCTAACTACCCCAAAGTCCATTAACACTTTGTAGGATGGAAGAATGAAGAACAAACAACTGCAACAGTCCTTCAATTCCTCCGGAGAGCACAAACACCCATGGACACAGGTACAGTCACTGGGTTTTCCCGGGAAACAACTCTGGAAAGTTCAGCAGCAACAAGGCAAAGCAAGAACGGAGTCCTTTTTTTTTTCTCCTACAAATAGAACTTTGGGTGCGGCAAGACAAGGGGTTTCAAGTGCTGGTCCATTGTCTCTACATGGTATTCGACATCCTCCCCTTCTTTGCGTCGAATTACCACCTTGTCTGCGTGGATATGCCGACCTAGCATCCATTCTGACTTGCAGTCCTTGAACCGTTGAGAGGCTTTAGGGGAACACGCGAGGTACCTGCGGGCATGTGGGACCTGAAGGTGCGTCTACACAAAATCGTTGTACCAGCGTTCCCGGCAGACTTCCACTTCATATAGAAGCTCCTTGGGTAAGTACGGGTACTCCCACCCGTACTCGTTAGCAACCTTTTGGCCAAAGAGGCGCTGTAATCTCGCCAGCGGAGGCATAGTGGCCCGGTCCCCCTCACCCGGTTGGACGATGGCGTCCGGGTGACGAGGTGCCTTGATCACCTCCATTCTAGGCATAGGCGCCCGCAGCAACAGTCTCTTTTCCCCGGCGCCAGATGCAGGAGGCACCAGAGGTAGAAGGGCAGACTGGGGACGGGATCCCTCCTCAGGCGCTGGTGTCTCCACCCGGGATGTACTATCCCCTGTAGACATGGGTGGATCCCTGACTTTGTTGGACGAGGAGAGAGGCATCTTGTCCCAGCCCTTCTTAGCGAAAAGTTCATTCATGATGACATCGTCTCCAGGATCGGAGAGCGACTCTAGGTCAGAGGTGTCACACTCCTCCGCGGGCAGGTAGCCTGTAGTAGAGGCTGAATTGCTACCCCCCACGGGCACACAGGGCCGTGACTCCCCGACACCTCCGCCCCAACACCAAGTCCCTTTGCCCGGCTTACCTCGGCCCAAAGTAGAGAAGGGATGTCCGGGACTCTTCCGACCGGATCCATCCGAGGCGGGCGTAGGCGAGCAGGGTCATCCACCGCGACCGCTGGACGGGGCAACCAAACCGGTCTTCCTCTTTGGCGGTGGACGCTGGGAAACAGTGGTGACAGAGTCAGCATCCTCAGATTTCTCCCGTACCTCTGTGATTGCAACCTCCCCTGCGGTCGCTGCAGTGCGCACAGGGATGGCTGTAAAAGCAGCGATTCCTCCTTCTTGAGTGGTGTGGCCTGCTGCGTGGTTGAGGTGGATGGTTCTGGGTTTCTCAATGGGTGGTTCCACCTCAAATAGGAACTCTCCACAGGCCTCGCAGCGCCCGAACGGCTTCAGCTGACACACCAGTCCCGAACAGCCGGGACAAATCAAACCCAGGGCCTCAACGTCCATGCATGAGTACAGGGCGATTCGTCCCTGGGGCTTTAGCCGAATCCCCGTATCCGTTATCGGAGCAGCAGTAGTCAGACTCGTGGTAGTAGGATGAATGGGAATCCACGATGCATTGGTGAACATGGCGACTCTCTGCTGATCCATTGCGCACTGCCTTGTTGGCGCCAAAGTCCCCACGTGTAGTCCTTCACACGATTGGACTCCTCCCCTCTTGCACTCCAGTTCGCGGGCTTTCTCCTTCCCTGGGTCACACCCATGAACTGAGCAGGGAGGGTGTGCCTCGTGGCGCAGTGGCCAATATGGCGACCTACTCGGAACTCTATAGGGCAGACACTTTCAAATTCCAACAACTCCAGCTCCATTGTAGCACGAACACATCCCGGACCAGAGCCCCCATGTGTAGCGGAGCCTCACTCCCCCTCTCGCCTATTGTGAATGGCTTGTGTCTAGGGGTACCTGAGAGAGGAGAGTGCAGGAACACTACGCCAAGCTCTCCCCTCGTATGTGTATGAGGGTTGAGCAGAGTTACTTGAATTACCTCCGGGTCTGTTCACTGCATACGAAGCCTTAGTTGTTCTGTGGAGATGTGTCTGCCAATAACATAGAGCCCCACACCAATCGAAAGTCCAACACTCCTTTATTTCTTTTCTTGCAGGGTGAACACAATCAGTTGAACTTTCAGTAATGAACAAACAGGGGTGTGGATACGAGTAGGCCCAGGCACAACTGAACTCTCCTATTCCTTTGCTAGCGAATAGGCCCGGGCGCACGGTCTCTGCCACCGACCGTGAGTTTTGGTCGCTGCCACCGACCGGATGAACCGTTGAGGCCCCTGCCACAGGCCTAATAGCAGGCCTCTGCCACTGACCTGAGTTGAATAGCTGGACCGCTGCCACCGGTCATAGAACATGAACCACCTTCCTCTTTGAACTTGGCCCCTGTTTGGGAAGATATCCCTCCGGGCGGTCTCCAGAGGTTCATCCGGCACTGGCAATCTGCTGCACCAGGTCTTCGGAAGAGTCCCTCCTCCGGTCCCTTACGCCGCTGGATTCGGGTGCCCCACTCCCGGGGCCCCCTAGGACAATCCCTCCCTCGCGGGACCCAGCGGAAGGTACTGGGCCCCAGGCCTCCGGCTGAGTACCTCACCCCAGACTGAAGGTGTCTGGGATGGAACACGAACTCCAGGTGTCCAGGTCTAGGCCGCCTGGACCCCGACCACGAACAGCAGCCCTCAGGCTGAAGGTGCCTGGGACTCGAACCTTGTGGCGAAGATGTCCGCCCCCTTTATACCCTCTCCCAGGATGCACGGCGGGTTCCCCGCCCCGCCGTACAACCGCTGCGAGAGGCCACAAAGGGTACGGCACTGCAGCGATGGTTCAACCCCGGCCCAAAGTGACAGCGCCACCTGCTCGGCCGCAGGAACTATACATCACTGGTGTCTTCACCAGAATTTAAAAGTATATACCCGCTACACTAGTAAAAAAAAAAGAATAATAAAAATGCCATAAATCTATTCCCTATTTTGTAGACGCTATAATTTTTGCGCAAACCAATCTATTATCGCTTATTGCAATTTTTTTTTGGCCAAAAATATGTAGAAGAATATATATCGGCCTAAACTGATGAAGAAATTTGTTTTAAAAAAAATAAAAAAAAATTTTTTCAAAATTGTCACTATTCTTTTGTTTATAGCGCAAAAATTTTAATCCGCAGAGGTGATCAAATACTACCAAAAGAAAGCTCTATTTGTGGGAAAAAAAGGACTTTAATTTTGTTTGGGTTCAGCATCGTACGGCCATGCAATTGTCAGTTAAAGCAACACAGTGCCAAATCGCAAAAAATCCTCTGGTCATTAAGGGGGTGAATGTGGAGGCCATTGGAGTACAGTGAATGTCATGTTCAAGAAACCAGTGGTGATATGATTTGAGCTTTGTGGCATGGTCCTACTGGAAGTAGCCATCAGAAGATGGGGACACTGTAGTCATAAAGGGATGGACATGGTCAGCAACAATACTCAGGTAGGCCGTAGCATTTAAACGATGCTCAATTGATGCTAAGGTGCCCAAAGTGTCCCAAGAAAATATCCCCCACACCATTACACCACCAGCCTGAACCGTTAAAAAAAGGCAGGATGGATCCATGAATTCATATTGTTTATGCAAGAAGTCTGACCCTACCTTTTGAATGTTGCAGTTGAAATCGAGACTCATCAGACTAGGCAACGTTTTTCCAAACTTCTATTGTCCAATTTTGTTGAGCCTGTGCGAATTGTAGCCTCAGTTTTTTGTTCTTAGCTGACAGGAGTGGCACCCGGAGTGGTCTTCTGCTGCTGTAGCCCATCTGTTTGAAGGTTCTATGTGTTGTGTGTTCAGAGATGCCTACCTTGGTTGTAACAAGTGGTTATTTGAGCTACTGTCACCTTTCTGTCATCTCAAACCAGTCTGGCCATTCTCCTCTGCCATCAACAAGCCATTTTCCTCCAACACAACTGCCGCGCACTGGATATTTTCTCTTTTTCTAGCCATTCTCTGTAAACCCTAGAGATGGTTGTGCGTGAAAATTCCAGTAGATTAGCAGTTTTTGAACTACTCAGACCAGCCCCGCTGGCACCAACAACCATGCCACGTTCAAAGTCACTTCAATCCCCTTTCTTCCCCATTCTGATGCTCGGTTTGAACTTCAGCAAGTCGCCTTCACCATGTCTAGATATCTAAATGTATTAAGTTGCTGCCATGTGATTGGCTGATTACCAATTGGACAGGTGTAAATAATAAAGTGGCCGGTGAGTGTAGATTGCAGATCGCAGCAAGTGTTTCTAGTTTTTAGATTACAGCAAGTGCAAGTCTTTCCAGTTTGCCAAACACAGCAAAGGCAGTGCACCCCAGTTTCTAGATTGCAGCAAACGCAGTGTATCCAGATTGCAGATCACAGAAAATGACAGTGCTTCCAGTTTTCAGATCACAGCAAATGCCAGTGCTTCCAGTTTTCAGATCGCAGAAAATGCCAGTGCTTCCAGTTTTCAGATCATAGCAAATGCCAGTGCTTCCAGTTTTCAGATCGCAGAAAATGCCAGTGCTTCCAGTTTTCAGATCATAGCAAATGCCAGTGCTTCCAGTTTTCAGATCGCAGAAAATGCCAGTGCTTCCAGTTTTCAGATCACAGCAAATGCCAGTGTTTCCAGTTTGCAGATCACAAGTGTCAGTGTTTCCAGTTTGCAGATCACAACAAGTGCCAGTATTTCCAGTTTGCAGATGACAAGTGCCAGTGTTTCCAATTTGCAGATCACAACAAGTGCCAGTGTTTCCAATTTGCAGATCACAACAAGTGCCAGTGTTTCCAGTTTGCAGATCACAACAAGTGCTAGTGTTTCCAGTTTGCAGATCACAACAAGTGCCAGTGTTTCCAGTTTGCAGATCACAACAAGTACCAGTGTTTCCAGTTTGCAGATCACAACAAGTGCTAGTGTTTCCAGTTTGCAGATCACATCAAGTGCCAGTGTTTCCATTTTGCAGATCACAACAAGTGCCAGTGCTTCCAGTTTGCAGATCACAATAAGTGCCAGTGTTTCCAGTTTTCAGATCACAACAAGTGCCAGTGTTTCCAGTTTGCAGATCACAACAAGTGCCAGTATTTCCAGTTTGCAGATCACATCAAGTGCAGTGTTTCCAGTTTGCAGATCACAACAAGTGCCAGTGCTTCCAGTTCGCAGATCACAATAAGTGCCAGTGTTTCCAGTTTGCAGATCACAACAAGTGCCAGTGCTTCCAGTTTTCAGATCACAGCAAATGCCAGTGCTTCCAGTTTTCAGATTGCAGAAAATGCCAGTGCTTCCATTTTTCAGATTACAGCAAATGCCAGTGTTTCCAGTTTGCAGATCACAACAAGTGCCAGTGTTTCCAGTTTGTAGATCACAACAAGTGCCAGTGTTTCCAGTTTGCAGATCACAACAAGTGCCAGTGTTTCCAGTTTGCAGATCACAAGTGCCAGTATTTCCAATTTGCAGATCACAAGTGCCAGTGTTTCCAGTTTGCAGATCACAACAAGTGCCAGTGTTTCCAGTTTGCAGATCACAAATGCCAGTGCTTCCAGTTTGCAGATCACAATAAGTGCCAGTGTTTCCAGTTTGCAAATCACAACAAGTGCCAGTGTTTCCAGTTTGCACATCACAAATGCCAGTGCTCCCAGTTTGCAGATCACAACAAGTGCCAGTGTTTCCAGTTTGTAGATCACAACAAGTGCCAGTGTTTCCAGTTTGCAGATCACAACAAGTGCCAGTGTTTCCAGTTTGCAGATCACCACAAGTGCCAGTGTTTCCATTTTACAGATCACAACAAGTGCCAGTGCTTCCAGTTTGCAGATCACAATAAGTGCCAGTGTTTCCAGTTTGCAGATTACAACAAGTGCCAGTGCTTCCAGTTTGCAGATCACAACAAGTGCCAGTGTTTCCATTTTGCAGATCACAACAAGTGCCAGTGCTTCCAATTTGCAGATCACAATAAGTGCCAGTGTTTCCAGTTTGCAGATCACAAGTGCCAGTGTTTCCAGTTTGCAGATCACACGTGCCAGTGCTTCCAGTTTGCAGATCACAACAAGTGCCAGTGTTTCCAGTTTGCAGATCACAATAAGTGCCAGTGTTTCCAGTTTGCAAATCACAACAAGTGCCAGTGTTTCCAGTTTGCACATCACAAATGCCAGTGCTCCCAGTTTGCAGATCACAACAAGTGCCAGTGTTTCCAGTTTGCAGATCACAATAAGTGCCAGTGTTTCCAGTTTGCAAATCACAACAAGTGCCAGTGTTTCCAGTTTGCACATCACAAATGCCAGTGCTCCCAGTTTGCAGATCACAACAAGTGCCAGTGTTTCCAGTTTGTAGATCACAACAAGTGCCAGTGTTTCCAGTTTGCAGATCACAACAAGTGCCAGTGTTTCCAGTTTGCAGATCACCACAAGTGCCAGTGTTTCCATTTTACAGATCACAACAAGTGCCAGTGCTTCCAGTTTGCAGATCACAATAAGTGCCAGTGTTTCCAGTTTGCAGATCACAAGTGCCAGTGTTTCCAGTTTGCAGATCACAAGTGCCAGTGCTTCCAGTTTGCAGATCACAACAAGTGCCAGTGTTTCCATTTTGCAGATCACAACAAGTGCCAGTGCTTCCAATTTGCAGATCACAATAAGTGCCAGTGTTTCCAGTTTGCAGATCACAAGTGCCAGTGTTTCCAGTTTGCAGATCACACGTGCCAGTGCTTCCAGTTTGCAGATCACAACAAGTGCCAGTGTTTCCAGTTTGCAGATCACAATAAGTGCCAGTGTTTCCAGTTTGCAAATCACAACAAGTGCCAGTGTTTCCAGTTTGCACATCACAAATGCCAGTGCTCCCAGTTTGCAGATCACAACAAATGCCAGTGTTTCCAGTTTGCAGATCACAACAAGTGCCAGTGTTTCCAGTTTGCAGATCACAATAAGTACCAGTGTTTCCAGTTTGCAGATCACAACAAGTGCCAGTGCTTCCAGTTTGCAGATCACAATAAGTACCAGTGTTTCCAGTTTTCAGATCACAACAAGTGCCAGTGTTTCCAGTTTGCAGATCACAACAAGTGCCAGTGTTTCCAGTTTGCAGATCACAACAAGTGCCAGTATTTCCAGTTTGCAGATCACATCAAGTGCAGTGTTTCCAGTTTGCAGATCACAACAAGTGCCAGTATTTCCAGTTTGCAGATCACAACAAGTGCCAGTGCTTCCAGTTTGCAGATCACAATAAGTGCCAGTGTTTCCAGTTTGCAGATCACAACAAGTGCCAGTGCTTCCAGTTTTCAGATCACAGCAAATGCCAGTGCTTCCAGTTTTCAGATCGCAGAAAATGCCAGTGCTTCCAGGTTGCAGATCACAGCAAATGCCAGTGCTTCCAGTTTTCAGATTGCAGAAAATGCCAGTGCTTCCAGTTTTCAGATCACAGCAAATGCCAGTGTTTCCAGTTTGCAGATCACAAGTGCCAGTGTTTCCAGTTTGCAGATCACAACAAGTGCCAGTATTTCCAATTTGCAGATCACAAGTGCCAGTGTTTCCAGTTTGCAGATCACAACAAGTGCCAGTGTTTCCAGTTTGCAGATCACAAATGCCAGTGCTTCCAGTTTGCAGATCACAACAAGTGCCAGTGTTTCCAGTTTGCAAATCACAACAAGTGCCAGTGTTTCCAGTTTGCACATCACAAATGCCAGTGCTCCCAGTTTGCAGATCACAACAAGTGCCAGTGTTTCCAGTTTGCAGATCACAACAAGTGCCAGTGTTTCCAGTTTGCAGATCACAACAAGTGCCAGTGTTTCCAGTTTGCAGATCACCACAAGTGCCAGTGTTTCCAGTTTGCAGATTACAACAAGTGCCAGTGCTTCCAGTTTGCAGATCACAACAAGTGCCAGTGTTTCCATTTTGCAGATCACAACAAGTGCCAGTGCTTCGAATTTGCAGATCACAATAAGTGCCAGTGTTTCCAGTTTGCAGATCACAAGTGCCAGTGTTTCCAGTTTGCAGATCACAAGTGCCAGTGCTTCCAGTTTGCAGATCACAACAAGTGCCAGTGTTTCCAGTTTGCAGATCACAATAAGTGCCAGTGTTTCCAGTTTGCAAATCACAACAAGTGCCAGTGTTTCCAGTTTGCACATCACAAATGCCAGTGCTCCCAGTTTGCAGATCACAACAAGTGCCAGTGTTTCCAGTTTGCAGGTCACAATAAGTGCCAGTGTTTCCAGTTTGCAAATCACAACAAGTGCCAGTGTTTCCAGTTTGCACATCACAAATGCCAGTGCTCCCAGTTTGCAGATCACAACAAGTGCCAGTGTTTCCAGTTTGTAGATCACAACAAGTGCCAGTGTTTCCAGTTTGCAGATCACAACAAGTGCCAGTGTTTCCAGTTTGCAGATCACCACAAGTGCCAGTGTTTCCATTTTACAGATCACAACAAGTGCCAGTGCTTCCAGTTTGCAGATCACAATAAGTGCCAGTGTTTCCAGTTTGCAGATTACAACAAGTGCCAGTGCTTCCAGTTTGCAGATCACAACAAGTGCCAGTGTTTCCATTTTGCAGATCACAACAAGTGCCAGTGCTTCCAATTTGCAGATCACAATAAGTGCCAGTGTTTCCAGTTTGCAGATCACAAGTGCCAGTGTTTCCAGTTTGCAGATCACAAGTGCCAGTGCTTCCAGTTTGCAGATCACAACAAGTGCCAGTGTTTCCAGTTTGCAGATCACAACAAATGCCAGTGTTTCCAGTTTGCAGATCACAATAAGTACCAGTGTTTCCAGTTTGCAGATCACAACAAGTGCCAGTGTTTCCAGTTTGCAGATCACAACAAGTGCCAGTGCTTCCAGTTTGCAGATCACAATAAGTGCCAGTGTTTCCATTTTGCAGATCACAACAAGTGCCAGTGCTTCCAGTTTGCAGATCACAATAAGTGCCAGTGTTTCCAGTTTTCAGATCACAACAAGTGCCAGTGTTTCCAGTTTGCAGATCACAACAAGTGCCAGTGTTTCCAGTTTGCAGATCACAACAAGTGCCAGTATTTCCAGTTTGCAGATCACATCAAGTGCAGTGTTTCCAGTTTGCAGATCACAACAAGTGCCAGTGCTTCCAGTTTGCAGATCACAACAAGTGCCAGTGCTTCCAGTTTTCAGATCACAGCAAATGCCAGTGCTTCCAGTTTTCAGATCGCAGAAAATGCCAGTGCTTCCAGGTTGCAGATCACAGCAAATGCCAGTGCTTCCAGTTTTCAGATTGCAGAAAATGCCAGTGCTTCCAGTTTTCAGATCACAGCAAATGCCAGTGTTTCCAGTTTGCAGATCACAAGTGCCAGTGTTTCCAGTTTGCAGATCACAACAAGTGCCAGTATTTCCAATTTGCAGATCACAAGTGCCAGTGTTTCCAGTTTGCAGATCACAACAAGTGCCAGTGTTTCCAGTTTGCAGATCACAAATGCCAGTGCTTCCAGTTTGCAGATCACAACAAGTGCCAGTGTTTCCAGTTTGCAAATCACAACAAGTGCCAGTGTTTCCAGTTTGCACATCACAAATGCCAGTGCTCCCAGTTTGCAGATCACAACAAGTGCCAGTGTTTCCAGTTTGTAGATCACAACAAGTGCCAGTGTTTCCAGTTTGCAGATCACAACAAGTGCCAGTGTTTCCAGTTTGCAGATCACCACAAGTGCCAGTGTTTCCATTTTACAGATCACAACAAGTGCCAGTGCTTCCAGTTTGCAGATCACAATAAGTGCCAGTGTTTCCAGTTTGCAGATTACAACAAGTGCCAGTGCTTCCAGTTTGCAGATCACAACAAGTGCCAGTGTTTCCAGTTTGCAGATCACAATAAGTGCCAGTGTTTCCAGTTTGCAAATCACAACAAGTGCCAGTGTTTCCAGTTTGCACATCACAAATGCCAGTGCTCCCAGTTTGCAGATCACAACAAGTGCCAGTGTTTCCAGTTTGCAGATCACAATAAGTGCCAGTGTTTCCAGTTTGCAAATCACAACAAGTGCCAGTGTTTCCAGTTTGCACATCACAAATGCCAGTGCTCCCAGTTTGCAGATCACAACAAGTGCCAGTGTTTCCAGTTTGTAGATCACAACAAGTGCCAGTGTTTCCAGTTTGCAGATCACAACAAGTGCCAGTGTTTCCAGTTTTCAGATCACCACAAGTGCCAGTGTTTCCATTTTACAGATCACAACAAGTGCCAGTGCTTCCAGTTTGCAGATCACAATAAGTGCCAGTGTTTCCAGTTTGCAGATTACAACAAGTGCCAGTGCTTCCAGTTTGCAGATCACAACAAGTGCCAGTGTTTCCATTTTGCAGATCACAACAAGTGCCAGTGCTTCCAATTTGCAGATCACAATAAGTGCCAGTGTTTCCAGTTTGCAGATCACAAGTGCCAGTGTTTCCAGTTTGCAGATCACAAGTGCCAGTGCTTCCAGTTTGCAGATCACAACAAGTGCCAGTGTTTCCAGTTTGCAGATCACAACAAATGCCAGTGTTTCCAGTTTGCAGATCACAATAAGTACCAGTGTTTCCAGTTTGCAGATCACAACAAGTGCCAGTGTTTCCAGTTTGCAGATCACAACAAGTGCCAGTGCTTCCAGTTTGCAGATCACAATAAGTGCCAGTGTTTCCATTTTGCAGATCACAACAAGTGCCAGTGCTTCCAGTTTGCAGATCACAATAAGTGCCAGTGTTTCCAGTTTTCAGATCACAACAAGTGCCAGTGTTTCCAGTTTGCAGATCACAACAAGTGCCAGTGTTTCCAGTTTGCAGATCACAATAAGTGCCAGTGTTTCCAGTTTGCAAATCACAACAAGTGCCAGTGTTTCCAGTTTGCACATCACAAATGCCAGTGCTCCCAGTTTGCAGATCACAACAAGTGCCAGTGTTTCCAGTTTGTAGATCACAACAAGTGCCAGTGTTTCCAGTTTGCAGATCACAACAAGTGCCAGTGTTTCCAGTTTGCAGATCACCACAAGTGCCAGTGTTTCCATTTTACAGATCACAACAAGTGCCAGTGCTTCCAGTTTGCAGATCACAATAAGTGCCAGTGTTTCCAGTTTGCAGATCACAAGTGCCAGTGTTTCCAGTTTGCAGATCACAAGTGCCAGTGCTTCCAGTTTGCAGATCACAACAAGTGCCAGTGTTTCCATTTTGCAGATCACAACAAGTGCCAGTGCTTCCAATTTGCAGATCACAATAAGTGCCAGTGTTTCCAGTTTGCAGATCACAAGTGCCAGTGTTTCCAGTTTGCAGATCACACGTGCCAGTGCTTCCAGTTTGCAGATCACAACAAGTGCCAGTGTTTCCAGTTTGCAGATCACAATAAGTGCCAGTGTTTCCAGTTTGCAAATCACAACAAGTGCCAGTGTTTCCAGTTTGCACATCACAAATGCCAGTGCTCCCAGTTTGCAGATCACAACAAATGCCAGTGTTTCCAGTTTGCAGATCACAACAAGTGCCAGTGTTTCCAGTTTGCAGATCACAATAAGTACCAGTGTTTCCAGTTTGCAGATCACAACAAGTGCCAGTGCTTCCAGTTTGCAGATCACAATAAGTACCAGTGTTTCCAGTTTTCAGATCACAACAAGTGCCAGTGTTTCCAGTTTGCAGATCACAACAAGTGCCAGTGTTTCCAGTTTGCAGATCACAACAAGTGCCAGTATTTCCAGTTTGCAGATCACATCAAGTGCAGTGTTTCCAGTTTGCAGATCACAACAAGTGCCAGTATTTCCAGTTTGCAGATCACAACAAGTGCCAGTGCTTCCAGTTTGCAGATCACAATAAGTGCCAGTGTTTCCAGTTTGCAGATCACAACAAGTGCCAGTGCTTCCAGTTTTCAGATCACAGCAAATGCCAGTGCTTCCAGTTTTCAGATCGCAGAAAATGCCAGTGCTTCCAGGTTGCAGATCACAGCAAATGCCAGTGCTTCCAGTTTTCAGATTGCAGAAAATGCCAGTGCTTCCAGTTTTCAGATCACAGCAAATGCCAGTGTTTCCAGTTTGCAGATCACAAGTGCCAGTGTTTCCAGTTTGCAGATCACAACAAGTGCCAGTATTTCCAATTTGCAGATCACAAGTGCCAGTGTTTCCAGTTTGCAGATCACAACAAGTGCCAGTGTTTCCAGTTTGCAGATCACAAATGCCAGTGCTTCCAGTTTGCAGATCACAACAAGTGCCAGTGTTTCCAGTTTGCAAATCACAACAAGTGCCAGTGTTTCCAGTTTGCACATCACAAATGCCAGTGCTCCCAGTTTGCAGATCACAACAAGTGCCAGTGTTTCCAGTTTGTAGATCACAACAAGTGCCAGTGTTTCCAGTTTGCAGATCACAACAAGTGCCAGTGTTTCCAGTTTGCAGATCACCACAAGTGCCAGTGTTTCCAGTTTGCAGATTACAACAAGTGCCAGTGCTTCCAGTTTGCAGATCACAACAAGTGCCAGTGTTTCCATTTTGCAGATCACAACAAGTGCCAGTGCTTCGAATTTGCAGATCACAATAAGTGCCAGTGTTTCCAGTTTGCAGATCACAAGTGCCAGTGTTTCCAGTTTGCAGATCACAAGTGCCAGTGCTTCCAGTTTGCAGATCACAACAAGTGCCAGTGTTTCCAGTTTGCAGATCACAATAAGTGCCAGTGTTTCCAGTTTGCAAATCACAACAAGTGCCAGTGTTTCCAGTTTGCACATCACAAATGCCAGTGCTCCCAGTTTGCAGATCACAACAAGTGCCAGTGTTTCCAGTTTGCAGGTCACAATAAGTGCCAGTGTTTCCAGTTTGCAAATCACAACAAGTGCCAGTGTTTCCAGTTTGCACATCACAAATGCCAGTGCTCCCAGTTTGCAGATCACAACAAGTGCCAGTGTTTCCAGTTTGTAGATCACAACAAGTGCCAGTGTTTCCAGTTTGCAGATCACAACAAGTGCCAGTGTTTCCAGTTTGCAGATCACCACAAGTGCCAGTGTTTCCATTTTACAGATCACAACAAGTGCCAGTGCTTCCAGTTTGCAGATCACAATAAGTGCCAGTGTTTCCAGTTTGCAGATTACAACAAGTGCCAGTGCTTCCAGTTTGCAGATCACAACAAGTGCCAGTGTTTCCATTTTGCAGATCACAACAAGTGCCAGTGCTTCCAATTTGCAGATCACAATAAGTGCCAGTGTTTCCAGTTTGCAGATCACAAGTGCCAGTGTTTCCAGTTTGCAGATCACAAGTGCCAGTGCTTCCAGTTTGCAGATCACAACAAGTGCCAGTGTTTCCAGTTTGCAGATCACAACAAATGCCAGTGTTTCCAGTTTGCAGATCACAATAAGTACCAGTGTTTCCAGTTTGCAGATCACAACAAGTGCCAGTGTTTCCAGTTTGCAGATCACAACAAGTGCCAGTGCTTCCAGTTTGCAGATCACAATAAGTGCCAGTGTTTCCATTTTGCAGATCACAACAAGTGCCAGTGCTTCCAGTTTGCAGATCACAATAAGTGCCAGTGTTTCCAGTTTTCAGATCACAACAAGTGCCAGTGTTTCCAGTTTGCAGATCACAACAAGTGCCAGTGTTTCCAGTTTGCAGATCACAACAAGTGCCAGTATTTCCAGTTTGCAGATCACATCAAGTGCAGTGTTTCCAGTTTGCAGATCACAACAAGTGCCAGTGCTTCCAGTTTGCAGATCACAACAAGTGCCAGTGCTTCCAGTTTTCAGATCACAGCAAATGCCAGTGCTTCCAGTTTTCAGATCGCAGAAAATGCCAGTGCTTCCAGGTTGCAGATCACAGCAAATGCCAGTGCTTCCAGTTTTCAGATTGCAGAAAATGCCAGTGCTTCCAGTTTTCAGATCACAGCAAATGCCAGTGTTTCCAGTTTGCAGATCACAAGTGCCAGTGTTTCCAGTTTGCAGATCACAACAAGTGCCAGTATTTCCAATTTGCAGATCACAAGTGCCAGTGTTTCCAGTTTGCAGATCACAACAAGTGCCAGTGTTTCCAGTTTGCAGATCACAAATGCCAGTGCTTCCAGTTTGCAGATCACAACAAGTGCCAGTGTTTCCAGTTTGCAAATCACAACAAGTGCCAGTGTTTCCAGTTTGCACATCACAAATGCCAGTGCTCCCAGTTTGCAGATCACAACAAGTGCCAGTGTTTCCAGTTTGTAGATCACAACAAGTGCCAGTGTTTCCAGTTTGCAGATCACAACAAGTGCCAGTGTTTCCAGTTTGCAGATCACCACAAGTGCCAGTGTTTCCATTTTACAGATCACAACAAGTGCCAGTGCTTCCAGTTTGCAGATCACAATAAGTGCCAGTGTTTCCAGTTTGCAGATTACAACAAGTGCCAGTGCTTCCAGTTTGCAGATCACAACAAGTGCCAGTGTTTCCAGTTTGCAGATCACAATAAGTGCCAGTGTTTCCAGTTTGCAAATCACAACAAGTGCCAGTGTTTCCAGTTTGCACATCACAAATGCCAGTGCTCCCAGTTTGCAGATCACAACAAGTGCCAGTGTTTCCAGTTTGCAGATCACAATAAGTGCCAGTGTTTCCAGTTTGCAAATCACAACAAGTGCCAGTGTTTCCAGTTTGCACATCACAAATGCCAGTGCTCCCAGTTTGCAGATCACAACAAGTGCCAGTGTTTCCAGTTTGTAGATCACAACAAGTGCCAGTGTTTCCAGTTTGCAGATCACAACAAGTGCCAGTGTTTCCAGTTTTCAGATCACCACAAGTGCCAGTGTTTCCATTTTACAGATCACAACAAGTGCCAGTGCTTCCAGTTTGCAGATCACAATAAGTGCCAGTGTTTCCAGTTTGCAGATTACAACAAGTGCCAGTGCTTCCAGTTTGCAGATCACAACAAGTGCCAGTGTTTCCATTTTGCAGATCACAACAAGTGCCAGTGCTTCCAATTTGCAGATCACAATAAGTGCCAGTGTTTCCAGTTTGCAGATCACAAGTGCCAGTGTTTCCAGTTTGCAGATCACAAGTGCCAGTGCTTCCAGTTTGCAGATCACAACAAGTGCCAGTGTTTCCAGTTTGCAGATCACAACAAATGCCAGTGTTTCCAGTTTGCAGATCACAATAAGTACCAGTGTTTCCAGTTTGCAGATCACAACAAGTGCCAGTGTTTCCAGTTTGCAGATCACAACAAGTGCCAGTGCTTCCAGTTTGCAGATCACAATAAGTGCCAGTGTTTCCATTTTGCAGATCACAACAAGTGCCAGTGCTTCCAGTTTGCAGATCACAATAAGTGCCAGTGTTTCCAGTTTTCAGATCACAACAAGTGCCAGTGTTTCCAGTTTGCAGATCACAACAAGTGCCAGTATTTCCAGTTTGCAGATCACATCAAGTGCAGTGTTTCCAGTTTGCAGATCACAACAAGTGCCAGTGCTTCCAGTTTGCAGATCACAATAAGTGCCAGTGTTTCCAGTTTGCAGATCACAACAAGTGCCAGTGCTTCCAGTTTTCAGATCACAGCAAATGCCAGTGCTTCCAGTTTTCAGATCGCAGAAAATGCCAGTGCTTCCAGGTTGCAGATCACAGCAAATGCCAGTGCTTCCAGTTTTCAGATTGCAGAAAATGCCAGTGCTTCCAGTTTTCAGATCACAGCAAATACCAGTGTTTCCAGTTTGCAGATCACAAGTGCCAGTGTTTCCAGTTTGCAGATCACAACAAGTGCCAGTATTTCCAATTTGCAGATCACAAGTGCCAGTGTTTCCAGTTTGCAGATCACAACAAGTGCCAGTGTTTCCAGTTTGCAGATCACAGCAAATGCCAGTGCTTCCAGTTTTCAGATCGCAGAAAATGCCAGTGCTTCCAGGTTGCAGATCACAGCAAATGCCAGTGCTTCCAGTTTTCAGATTGCAGAAAATGCCAGTGCTTCCAGTTTTCAGATCACAGCAAATGCCAGTGTTTCCAGTTTGCAGATCACAAGTGCCAGTGTTTCCAGTTTGCAGATCACAACAAGTGCCAGTGTTTCCAGTTTGCAGATCACAAATGCCAGTGCTTCCAGTTTGCAGATCACAACAAGTGCCAGTGTTTCCAGTTTGCAAATCACAACAAGTGCCAGTGTTTCCAGTTTGCACATCACAAATGCCAGTGCTCCCAGTTTGCAGATCACAAGTGCCAGTGTTTCCAGTTTGTAGATCACAACAAGTGCCAGTGTTTCCAGTTTGCAGATCACAACAAGTGCCAGTGTTTCCAGTTTGCAGATCACAACAAGTGCCAGTGTTTCCAGTTTGCAGATCACAACAAGTGCCAGTGCTTCCAGTTTGCAGATCACAATAAGTGCCAGTGTTTCCAGTTTGCAGAACAAAACCAGAGGGTAGACCGGGACCACTAACAGCATGTAACAGCAATGTTATCATGTACCTGAAAGAAGAACCTGCTATAATGATGTGCCAAAAAATAAAATAACCCAGTGGTTATTTTTATAGCACTAATCGCTGTATAAATGCCAATGGTCCCAAAAATGTGTCAAAAGTGTTGATATGTCTGTCATAATGTCGCAGTCCCGATAAAAATCGCAGATCGCTGCCATTACTAGTAAAAAAAAAAAAAAAAAAAAATGCCATAAATCTATCCCTAATTTTGTAAACGCTATAACTTTTGTGCAAACCAATCAATATACGCTTTTTGCGATTTTTATTACCAAAAATATGTAGAAGAATACATATCGGCCTAAACTGAGGAAAAAATTTGCTTTTTTAACCACTTCCATACTGGGCATTTTCACCCCCTTCCTGCCTAGACCAATTTTTAGTTTTCAGCACTGTCGCACTTTGAATGACAAGTGCGCGGTCATGCAACACTGTACCCAAATTAAATCTTTATGTTTTTTTCCCCCACAAATAGAGCTTTTGTTTGGTGGTATTTGATCACCTCTGCCATTTTTATTTTTTGCGCTATAAACAAAAGAAGAGCATCAATTTTGAAAAAAACACAATAGTTTTTACTTTTTGATTTAATAAATATCACAATTTTTTTTTAAAAACATTTTTTTCCTCGGTTTAGGCCGATATGTATTTTTCTACATATTTTTGGTAAAAAAAATCGCAATAAGCGTATATTGATTGGTTTGTGCAAGAGTTATAGCATCTACAAAATAGGGGATAGATTTATGTCATTTTTTTTTTTTTTTACTAGTAATGGCAGCGATCTGCGATTTTTATCGTGACCGTGACATTTCGACGGACATATCGGACACTTTTGACACATTTTTGGGACCATTCACATTTATACAGCAATTAGTGCTATAAAACTGCACTGATTACTGTGTAAATGTGAAGGGGTTAACACTAGGGGGCGATCAAGGGGTTAAATATGTTCCCTATGGAGTGATTCTAACTGTAGGGGGAGGGGACTCAAAAGGGGAGGAGACCGATCTGTGTTCCTCTGTACTGGGAACACACATTGGTCTCCTCTCCTCTGACAGGACATGGATCTGTGTGTTTACACACACAGATCCACGGTCCTGCTGTGATCGCGGGGAATCGCAGGTGCCCAGTGGACATCGCGGCCGCCGGGCACGCGCACCGGGTCCCGAGCAATGCGGCGCGCGCGCGCCCCCTAGGCGGCCGGGAAACTCTGGACGTCATATGACGTCCACCCGGAGGGAGAGAGGGATCCTGTCGACATCATTTTACAATAACTCGGTAAGGAAGTGGTTAAAAAAAATTGGGGCTATTACAGCAAAAGGTACAAAATATTGTGTTTTTTTTCAAAATTGTCACTTTTTTTTGTTTATAGCGCAAAGAATAAAAACCGCAGAAATTATCATATACCACCAAAAGAAAGCTCTATTTGTGGAAAAAAAAAGGACATACATTTTGTTTGGGTACAGCATCGCACAACCGCGCAATTGTCAGTTAAAGCGACGCAGTACCGTATCGCAAAAAATGGCCTGGTCATTGAGCAGCCAATTCTTCTGGGGCTGAAGTGGTTAAACATCACCAAAAGAAAGCTCTTTCTGTCCAAAAATAAAATAAAATAAATTTGTGTACAGTGTGGCATGACTGAGTAATTGTCAGTCAAACTATCACATCGCTGTAAAATGGTCTAACATGCTGGTATTGAAGTGGTTAAAAAAAAATAAAAGATTAATAAAAAAGGATTTCATGCATAAAATGCAAATTCTCAATAGGCCACTATAGATCAATGGGAAATAACCTACTATGTGAAAAACAAATATGCATAAAACTGTAAATACAGAAACCTAGAACTTTTGTAAAATATACCAGATGTTCTAGTTCACTATATGATCAAAATGAAATTTTAAAGAACTGTTAATAAAAAAATGCAGTTACTGGTGAGGGAATGGGCATGGATTTAAAAGATATAAAGAAATTCCCATGGCCAAAATTGAGAAAAGATGTTTGACACACTTAGCATGATGGCAACAGTTACTGAAGAGTGTCTTCTAAGTACCCTGAACACCCAGTGAACTTAGTAGAAGACACTTGGCACTTGCCCTTGGTGCCAGTTTCTAACAAGGCCCCTGATAGTCACCAACCACCAATCACAATTAGCTATTGCATTTAATCACTTACAGACCGGAAGATTTTCCCCCTTAATGAGGCCATTTTTTGCGATACGGCACTGTGTCGTTTTAACTAACAATTGCGCGGTCGTGTCGTGTGACGTTGTACCCAAACAAAATTGATGTCCTTTTTTTTCCCACAAACAGAGCTTTCTTTTGGTGGTATTTGATCACCTCTTCGATTAAATTGTTTTGCGCTATAAACCAAAAAAGAGCGACAACTTTGAAAAAAAACCCTATATTTTTAACTTTTTGCTATAATAAATATCCCAAAAAAACAAAACAAATTTCTTTATTAGTTTAGGCCAATATGTATTATTCTACATATTTTTGGAAACAAAAATCGCAATAAGCATAAATTGATTGTTTTGCGCAAAAGTTATTGCGTCTACAAAATAGGGGATAGATTTTTGGCATTTCATTTTTTTTTCTGGTAATGGCGGGGATCTGTGATTTTTAGCAAGACTGCGACATTGTGGCGGACAGATCGGACACTTTTGACACCATTGACATTTACACAGCGATAAAAATGCACTGATTACTGTATAAATGTCACTGGCAAGGAAGGGGTTAACACTAGGGGGCGGTCAAGGGGTTAAGTGTGTTCCCTGGGAAGTGTTTCTAACTGTGGGGGGATAGGACTGACTGGAGGAGGAGAGAAATCACTGTTCCTAATCACTAGGAACAGTAGATCTCTCTCTCCTCCCCTGTCAGAAGGGGGATCTGTCTGTTTACATTGACAGATCCCCATTCTGGCTCTCTTTCCCGTGATTGCAGGTGGCCGGCAGACATCGCGGCCTCCGGCCACGCATATCGGGTCCCCCCCGTGCAGCGGGTGCACGCACATGCCTGCTATGGCCCTTAAAGGAGCCGACGTGCACCTACAGCGATTTGCAGGAACGAGCCGACCTGCCGCAGTATAATGAAGGCGGCTGGTCGGCAAGTGGTTAAATACCGGAAATCTCCTTTAATGACCTGTTAGGATTCATTCCTCAAAACGTCTGCTCTGTGTATTTATTGACATACAGCAATAAGCAGACAGTAGTTGAAATGCTATAAGTTGCACTTTTTGTCCGGTTTTTGGACACTGATATTGGAGAACACGGTGTCATACGGCTTCTTTAATCTGTAGATCCTGTAACTTTTTAATGTCACAGTTCATTTGCCAAACCATAACTGGAATCAGGAATTAAAAACCCTTCTATAAAACCAAGGTAACATTAAACCTTTAGGACTCATGTTTCTTGTCATAAAAATAATATGAAAGGATTTTATATTCTGCAGGTTGGTTTAGCACTTTCGATCTCTTTTTTTTCCCCAAACATAACTTTAGTGAACAGTTTTATGGCTGCTAAATGAAAATCTAAACTGTATCACATTCTAAAAAATAGTTTACGGTTCATGGGCAATAATGTGGCTTTCATACTGTAATGAGCAAATGACACAAGTTTAATTGGTACCAATATGGATGGATGACCACTGTATTTTTAAAACCTACAGTAATACCTATTTCATAATGACACAATAAATCTACGTAGGAAATAAAATACACAATCAGGTGGCATTTGTAAATATATGATCACTGTAAACTCTGTTGTTATTTCAGTAAAAACATCACAATCCAACGACGTAATAATAATAATACCCATAGTAAGACATTTTTATAGGTTGCCAATGAGAGTGTAATGTGTGAGAACCAAATGGTCCATATACATGAATTTTAATTGGATTTTTATAGACTGCTATACTAAGAACCTTGCTTATTATATACATTGCGTGCACTTTTTATACAATCTTTCTCTCAGCCGTAAGAGTTCATTGTCACTTTTCCTGGATATACAACACCCCTGCATTCTCCAGAAAGCAAATTAAAGGAAAAATTGGGACATAATATCTGTGGCAGGTGGGTGGAGCTGAGAACTCTAAGGCACACAAATCTTGTGTCAGTAGGGAGCTCAAGATTAAAGCATATGTAAAGCCAAGAACAAATATGTAATATATTGCAGTGTACCATTTTTAGAAGTGGTGGCTGCACTATTTTCCCTTGGAGATCCTGCCAGAAACATACTTCCTGTCCTAGGGTGACAACCCTCACTCACCATACCCTACTTATCTAGGAGCTTGAAACAGAGAAATGTATGCTCAAAACGTGTCGCCTATCTGGACAGAGTCTTCACTCCTTTTCTCCCAGAGGTGCCTTCCAGAGACAGAGATTGTTGATTCTCCTGACATCTTTGGAGCAGGTCCTGCCGGAAGAACTGACAGCCACCAACAACTTTATTTTAGCTCTGCCACTGGCCACGGTTACTACTGTCCACCTTCTTCTGCCCTGAGATGTGCTATTTCTTTATGTAGCGCTACCCCCAGTTAAGAGAGCCGCTGGTTTCAATTTTCGGGCCCTGAGTACAGCTCCACCAACCCCCGGCAATCTTGTATAATCCCCTGTGGCACAGTTAGTCTAGGGGTGTTTTCTATCACAGTCTACACCTGGTAACATACACACTTTAACCCCAGATTAAGTATAAGCTCTATGAGTAATGATAACACAGTGATGCAAGTGGCAAGGTATAACAGCTTTACTTTAGGTTAAAAGGGGGGCATGGGTTAAAACATAACATGCAACTGGCTTACAGAGCCCTGCAGCAATAGATGGAATATATATATGGCAATAGCACAGCGCGGTAATCCACCACGTGCAGCTATTGCTATCTACGCGCCCTATGGCGCACTAAACAATATTCTATCTCCCCTCCCTGGTCAGGCCTGACATGAAATCAAACTCAGTCTTGTGAATAGAGATTTCTTCGCATGCAAACTTGAAATGGTGGTGCACGTTCAGGAACAATATTTGTAATCCACAAAGTAGGCAGTCATAAGGAACACTATGCTGGAGACCCTTTAACTCTGTCCTGCAACCGGTCTCCAGCGGAAACAGCAAATAAATGAACGATGGGCCAAGGCAGTCTATAGGCCTAAACACAGTACAACCGATTGGATTGAGCAGGTGCTCGTTCACCACTCCGGACGCGATCCCAGTCCGGGACTTCCACCTGCTGTGTCTCCACACACAGCGTCCGCAATGATCAGGTACCCGATCCAACTGATGTCCGCAGCAAACAAAGTCAGGTGCCACCCAGGCTTCGCAGCGGGATGGAAGGCTCTTCGGAAGTTGCGCAAGGCCCCAGGCTTCAGGCCTTGCACTCCAGCAGATCCGCACAGGAAGAAGCTGTTGCTAGCAGCGCAGTGTCCAAAGAGGCCTCGCCTCGCCTCCTCCTTAAATAGTCTCTCCCATGAGTCTCTGCGGTGGCAACACTGCACCCTGGGTGCCAAACAGGACTCAGGGAGATGTAGTTCCCATAGTCTTAAAGGAGACCCCGCTACACATACAAAAGATTGGGAGTTGCCATTTGTTATTGTACCATTTTTATTGCACAAGATACATGTGCTCTTCTGTCGCTTTCATTCTTTTACTATATAAATACCTCCATTCTCCAGAGCTGCTGGTGCACCCCTTTTCTGTGGATCTCTATCCCTTACTGCATGTACCCACTTCAGGTCTATTATCATCACCCACTGAGTGCATTGCTTAAATGATAAGTTCACCTTTTTAAAAATAAAGAAATAAATGCACAAATTCTTGCAGGTAAAAATCTGTGCATTTTTTTTCTTTGGAGCTTGGAAAGCACTGGCACCCACAATTAGCAGAGTGTGGGTGCAATGCAGGGCTTTTGCAGAGTGTAAGCTGTCTGGCTGTACACCATACGGCCCAGGCAGTTATACATTAATGCCTCCTACACATGATCGCGATTTCCGACACGAAAACCACGTTTTTTTTTCAGCAGGAAAACGGCTCAAAATTGTCTTGCATACACACGGTCACACAAATCTTGGCTAAAATTCCGATTGTCAAGAACGTGGTGATGTACAACACGTATGACGAGCTGAGATCAATGAAGTTCAATAGGCAGTTCGGCTCTTCTGCTTGATTCTGAGCATGCGTGTTTTTTTGCGCATCATAATTGCATACAGACGAACACGATTCGCGATAGGAATTTTTCCTGTCACGAAAATAGAGAACCTGCTCTCAATCTTTTCTTGTCGGAAAATCTGACAAAAAAAGTGCGATGGAGCATACACACGGTCAGAAATCGCGACAAAAAGCTCACATCGCACTTTTCTCTTCGGAAATCACGATCGTGTGTACGAGGCATAAGAGGAAGCATCAATGAACTACCGCAGCACTCAACAGCACAGTGGTAGTTCATTGAAGTGGTAGTTCATTTTACCTATAGGAGTTTACTCCCACAGTACCTGAATCTGTCTCACATTTCATTAAAACTACTAAAACTGGCGCAGGCCTTTTGAAATGGCCATACAGTCAGAAAAGGTGCAAAGGCCTTCATCATGTCTTTAACTAAAAACCACAGACAGCTCATTTGCAAAAGAAGTCAATGAGGGAAAGGGAAAACGTACTTGACCCTTGTAGTTGTACATGTAAGTATGAGCACAAAATATTGTGTTCTGCAAATATTACACTTGTTTTCACTAAGTAGTTAAAGCAGACCTATTAAAGTAAAAACTGAATGTATTTTTTAGCAAATATAGTTTTAGTCTTGGTAAGCAAGCATAATATATATATATGTAGCACTACCCCCAGTTAAGAGAGCTGCTGGTATTGTTTGGGCCTGTACTGTACTGCTGTCAACCCCCAAACTGGCTGTAACCCTCCACTGACACAGCTAGGGTTGTCCCGATACCACTTTTTTAAGACCGAGTACAAGTACCGATACTTTTTTTCAAGTACTCGCCGATATCGATTACCGATACTTTTTTGAATGTCATGTGACAGTGGCACATGTGTCAGTATTATTTTTTTTTACAATTTTTTTTTTTTTACAATTTTTTTTTATGTTTTTTGTTTTGTTTTGTTTTTGGGGGGGGGGGGAGTGGATGGTGTCAGTGTGTTTTTTATTTTTTATAATTTTTTACAATACATTTATTTTTTTTATCATTTATTGCAATGTTTTTTGTTATTTTTTTAGCCCTGGTGGGGGGCTTTGGTGAGATATCAGGGGTCTTAACAGACCTCTGACATCTCACCTTTGAGACAGAGAAATGGACTAGGGACACAGATTCCCCAGTCCCTTTCTCAGCAGCCTCCGCTGCACTGAAAATGAATGGACAGGAGACAGAAGCTCCTCTCCATTCATCGTAAATACTAGTTACGATGTTTCAGTTATGTGAATGGACAGAGTCAGTGACCACTGACTCTGTTCATTCGGAAAAGAAGGAGCCGGGTTTACCGGCTCCTACCTCCGCTCTCCATCCTGACAGATCGAGGACAGAGGGGGCAGAGGAAGACATGGACAGGGACACGGAGCACGGAGGGGAAGAGCAGCACAACGGAGGGGGGACATGGATTGGAGCGCGGACAGGGAGAGCAGCACAATGAAGGGGGGCACAGAGGGGGGACACAGAGAGAAGCGTGGACAGGGAGAGCAGCACAATGAAGGGGGACACGGAGCACGGAGGAGGGACTGGAGGAGGATACAGTCAGCGGTGATTGGTGCGGCTTTGGGGGGAGTTGCAAGCACCGATCACCGCTGTAAAACATTTCACTAAAGCAGCTGAAAAGGGGGGGGGGGGGGGGGTCCGGGGAGAAGCGGTCAGGCTTTATAGAAATCTTTACAGGGAGATCGGTGTTTGTAACTCCCCTGGCCGCACCGATCATCCCTGACTGTACAAGTATCGGGTGAAGCATCGGAGCATTTGCCCGAGTACAAGTACTCAGGCAAATGCTCGGTATCGGTCCCGATACCGATACTAGTATCGGTATCGGGACAACCCTAGACACAGCTATCAATAAATGGGATTGTGAAACCCACTGGCTATAGGATCCACAATACTGCCATAGAGCATACAGTACAGTTCAAAATTGGTTTACCTGTGTTGGCCATCTCCCTGTAACAGTTAACACTCCACACAACGTGTTTGCTTAACCAACGTATTTTTAATGAATAAAAAATGACAGGTTAAACAAATATGCGTTTACTTATACAGAGCCCTGCAAAAGCCAAAGTGGTAAACATATAAAGGTACAAAAAAATATAATAAAATCTTATATTCACTAAATGTCTTTGAACTAACTATGCTCGCGAGCTTTCCCCCTCGTGAGCAATATGGCGCCCAAACAGTGTCACAGTGAGTTCCAGTCAGGCCTGACTACTTCCAAATACTGTCACTCCAATGAGAAGGATCTTCGCTAGCAAAACGTTGGTGCACTTAATATTTGTAATCCAAACGTCTGATGGTTCGGTCATCCGATGCTCCGGGATTCGAACTACAGCTATGTGCCGTTCTAATCCAATTGTGATAGCTCAGAACAAACACCAGGCAGGCTGTATGTAAGTTCAAACAGGCAACTCTTTTATTGGATGCACACACACTTTTATACATAGCAGTTTGAACACCCTGCCCCCAACAACCACTTTCCTATTGGTCAATTGTAAAGTACATTGTAGTTCTCAATTAGGTTCTCTTGGCCATGCAAATGAGGACTTGAAACAGGGTCAGCAGGGATTGGTCCGATAGCTTGAATAGCAGGACTGAGATGTGGGTAATTAAAGTACATAAACAAACAGTCAAACACAGAACAATGCTTTTCTTCCAGACCATGGAGCCGTCTGGAGGGGGGGGGGGTTAGCCTTAAGACAGGGCAGAAGACCCACCACTGTGTAATAGATTCAAAGGAGAAATACTTCAGTATTCCAAGGTTCATGACAGTGTTCTATTGGGTTGCAGGCCAGTCAAGTTCCTCCACTCCAAACTCGCTCAGCCATGTCTTTATGGACCTTGTTTGTTCACTACCATTTCACAAAGAAAGTAGACATAGACACACTCCTAAACCTTGTGGACAGCCTTCCCAGAAGAGTTGATGCTGTTAAAGCTGCAAAGGGTGGGCCAACTCAATAATAAACCCTACAGACTAAAAAGACTGGGGTGCCATCAAAGTTCTCGTGTGTGTAAAGGTAGGTGTCCCGACACTTTTGACAATATAGTGTATATATATATATATATATATATATATATATATATATATACATATACACACACACACAAATTTATTGACACAAGAGTCCGGAGAAATAAATAGAGCGTAGGATGTAACAGTGCAGATGGGCACCATGTACAGTATGTATGCACCGTACACAATCAAATAATTTATTTTTTTATAAAGCGGAGGTCCACACAAAAATGAAACCTCTGCTTTTCGGAACCCTCCCCCCCCCTCCGATGTCACATTTGGCACCTTTTAGGGGGGAGGGGGTGCAGATACCTGTATAATACAGGTATTTGCACCCACTTCCGGGCATAGAATCCCGCGGGAGTTACGCCACTCCCCCCGCTGTCTTCTGGGAGACACACACGGGTCCCAGAAGACAGGAGGGACCATTTAGATTGTGCATGCACAGTAGGGAACCGGGAAGTGAAGCCGCAAGGCTTCATTTTCTGATTCCCTTACCGAACATGGCGGCTGCAGCATCCGAGGACCGAGGCACAGGTCGGCCTCGGGTGCCGACATTGCGGGCGCCCTGGACAGGTAAGTGTCCATATTTTAAAAGTCAGCAGCTGCAGTATTTGTAGCTGCTGACTTTTAAAAATAAAATTTTTGGCGGACCTCCGCTTTAATTCTTTATGTGAAGATAATTACATTCCAATCCTGCCTAATAATTTCCATTATAAAACTCAAGCAAATGTTGATACAAATATTACAGACTAGAACTGACATGGAACAGAGTCGGCAAGTTAATGGGGTCCAAATAAACAGACGTTACAGGAACACATTTTAGTATCCAACTTTTCTCAAATGTAACATTTCTAACTGTTGCTCAGAAGCCTGTATTAGGCCCCTTTCACACTGGGGCGGGAGGTGCGGTGGCGGTAAAGCGTCACTATTTTTAGCGGCACATTACCGTCGGAATTGCGGCGGTATCCGGCCGCTAGCGGTGCAGTTTTAAACCCCGCTAGCGGCCGAAAAAGGGTTAGCAGCGGCGCATTGCCGGCGGTATAGCCGCGGTTTCCCATTGCTTTCAATGGGAAGGAGCGGTAAACATACAGCTCCTCTCACCGCTCCAAAGATGCTGCTAGCAGGACTTTTGGAGCGGTCCTGCTAGCGCACCGCTCCAGTGTGAAAGCCCTCAGGCTTTCACACTGGAGAAACAGCAGCCGCTGTTTAGGGTCGGTTTGCAGCCTCTATTTTTAGCGCAATAGCGCCTGCAAACCGCTCCAGTGTGAAAGGGGTCTAACTAATTTGGGGCATAGCTATTTGTAATACCACTGGTCTTCTCCTACAAAAAAGTTTTGAGTGGTGGTGAAATGTAGCACACCTTTCATAAATCAATATTATAATTATTTAACTTTTGTTAATATTTATAACTGTCCAAATTGTTGCAGTGTATCTCTCTCTATGTCGGATTCTTTTGAATGCATTAATCTACAAGTGATTTCCTCCCTGCAGCATTAACACTTAAACGATCCCATGACCAAAAACCTTTGTGGTTGTTGCTTGCTTGTAGCTGTCAGAAAGAAAAGTAAGACTGGCTTGCCTGTGGTTTCTAAAAAAGGTGCACTAATTATTTGTGAATCTACAGCAGTAAATGGTCATCTGTCATTTTATGTAATTATAAGTGACTGGAAGATGGAATCTTTCAGTCACATGATCTGTGTGATGGATACTTGGGGATAGATGCAACTGGTGCTAAAGCATTAATCAATTAGCAGAATGACAGAGGTCAGAGAAAGGGGAATACTAAGTACCTGAAAGGGTTTTGCACTTCAGTGGAAAATCCTGCAATAGTTGGTTATGACAGTAGTAAAGTTCCCACTAATCAGTGAAATTTTAAGGGCAGCGGCTTTTATGATTGTTTTCTTTTTTTCATAGGAGAAAAATCAGTGATGGGTGAATTTTCATCGGGTTCGATTCTCAGACACATTTGGCGAATGCGTCCGAAAATCTGAAAACTGAGTGAAGGAGACAGATCTTAAAAATCTGTTCTCTCCATTTTCACTAATAATAGGCAAGGGATTACCAAACAAAGGGCACTGCCCTAAGGGAAATGTACAAATGCTATTTTTTTTTTAAATACTGTTCATCAGGGAGTCAGTAACTTTAACTGTCATGCAACACTGTACCCAAATAAAATTTATGTTATTTTTTCCCCACAAATAGCGCTTTCTTTTGGTGGCATTTGATCACCACTGCGTTTTGAATTTTTTGTGCTATAAACAACAAAAAACAACAATTTTGAAAATAAATAAATATTTTTTTACTTTCTGCTATAAAACATATCCCAAAAAATTTGGGGAGGGTGCTGGGCTCTGAGGAAGAGGGTATCCCTTCGAAACGCGTCAGCCGGCAGTGGCCCTTGAAATCTCCCCTGTTACCATCTAGGAGTCTGTTGTCAATTGCTGTCATCTGGAGATCACTTGTATCGCAAGTCTTTTCCCACATGTTTGTGAGTAGTTTTTTACTTAATTTTTAATAAAAATATGTCTAAGGATAATGCACAGGGTTGGTGAGCCCTTTCTTTTTTTTTTCTCTTTCCACATGCCATTAACGCTGGGGATGTGGGGGGTCTGTGGGGTATTGATGGGAATCTGGAAGTCCCCTTTAAGATAAGGGGCCCCAGATATCCCTCTCCCCCTAACACAGGTATGTATACCTTCGTTCCCATTCCACTACATGACTACTAAAGTGTGTTTTGTTGGGCAACATTTTTTATAATGAAGTATATTTAAAACCAAGCCTTTTTTTTTGGATAGAGTAGGGGAGGGTTAGTGTTTTTATTTTTTATCCGTAAATTGAGATTCTCCTTTTCTTCCTGTCCTGTAGAGCCAGCAGTCTTTCAAATGGGAGGGAAAATCCCTCTCAGACAGTTGTCCCCATTGAAGCATTTACCCCCTATTCCTGTTCTGGTGGCAACTCAGCTTTTTGGATTTACCATTACTTTGGTTCTTGGTGACGCTTGTGATCAGGACAATTAGAGAGGCTGAATCTCCCTAATAGGAACCCAGACAATGATAACAACCTCACCAAGGTTCTAACTCCTTAACATTGCTAAGACCGACCATACACGGTTCGAATCTCGGCCGATTCAGCAGGAACCACCTGAGATTTAAATCATTAATGGGCAGGCTAAATGTACCAAGTTGATTGATTGATCAACTCGGGTACAATCAGCCTGCCAGGTTCTCTTACAATTATCGCTAGTGGTTGCTATAGCCACTAGCAAAAATCACTGCCTTCTCCCGTTGGGGGTGGCTTCCTGCAACTCCTGGTTGCAGGAAAGAAATTTTCACCGTGTATAGCCTGCCTAAGACTGCCAACTACTGCTATCAGTCTGTATACAATACATTCACAAGCTCTGTACTAATTCGGGCATGCATGGTTGAGTTGCAGAAAGTAATGTCCATACATTCAGTGCTACATATGCTGCCTGTACATAGTCACAGAGGTTCACAGTATGACTCTCCCCCCACCTCTTCGTGGCTCCCTATTGGGCCTCAATTATCTAGTTTAACATATGCATTTGCACATAGTTGAATGTAGGAGATCCTGCAGGACACTCAAGTATGCACAGTTGTGCTTGTAATGTATGTCTGGGATCACCTTTTGAAAAAAAAAGTTTATGGCATTTATCAAAGCTTTTTGACATTCAAAAGTTTTCTTTCATATTTATTATTCCTTTGACACAAGTTTGAGAGCAGGAATCTAATTAGCAAGACGTTTGCACTTTATAGATCATTAATTCATTAATTAATATTTCATTGTACAATGTATTTCATTCTTAGAAGATTGATTAACAAAAAGGGACATCTTGCTCTTATTTTGCAACTTGGAAACATTTTTATTGGCATGTATGTCAGATTGTAAATACATGCCGTGAATGTTTAGACAATGTTTTATTATATGGTCCTGGGTGACATTGTTGCTGAGTCTAAAATTATTATTAACTAAAACTTAAAAAAGTATAGTGTATTACACTCCAGTATCCATACATTTATATGCCATTCATAAATGTAGATAACATTTTAAAGAAAATATAATTTTATTATATATGGTATAATCTTTTTCTTATTTGTTCTGAAAACTGACAGTGACAACACTTATTTTTTGTACTGGTTATTTCACATAGTGACATGCTGTACTATTTTTTTTTTTTTAAACATTAGGTTTTTATTGACTTTCAACCATAATTAAAAAAAAAAAAAAGAACAAACATGTATAGGATCAGCAGAGCAGATATTGCACAATCCAATAGAAAAATAGATCTCACATAAAATACAATATCATTTTGTACATAGAATTTAGTCATATATCTATAAAGTTACAAAGAAAATTAAAATAGGTCTGTCAGTCTACAAGTTTAGCCATTCCAAAATTGCTAATAAGCCAGGCGCAAAATAAAGAACCAAAATTACAGGTAAAAATTTTAAGAGAAAGGAACATCTTACATTTAGCAATCAGATGTCCTCACTTAATTTGAAAGAGCGAAAGCTCCCTTTGTCCTAGATCAGGGGTCTCCAAACTTTCTAAAGAAAGGGCCTGTTTACTGTCCTTCAGACTTCAGGGGGGCCGAACTGTGCCCAGTGGGAAAAAAACAATGTCCAATCTGGTGTTGTTGGGAGGAATAGTGCCCCCTTTTTGATGTCAGTGGAAGGAATTATGCTCCATCATTGGTGTCAGTGGAACGAATAGTACCCCATTGTTGGTGTCTGTGGCAGGAATTATGCCCCATCATTGGTGTTAGTGGAAGGAATAGTGTCCCGTTATTGGTGTCAGTTGCAGGAATATCGCCACAAGGGCCAGATAAAGGCAAGCAAAGGGCCACATCCGGTCCCAGGGCCGCAGTTTGGAGACCACTGTCCTAGATGATGATATGTATTCAAGATACATTTTGAGGTTTAAATGTAACCAACCAGAGATCCCATATTTGCCTAAAATGATCCCTTCTGTCTCGCGATATAGCAAAGAAGTATTCATAGGAACACTGAAGAGAAACCCTATCTATAACTTCCACTAATGTAGGTGCAATATCCCTTTTCCATTAGCTTATTATAGTAAGTTGGGCTGCAATTAGGATGTGCATAACCACTGTGTGCGAAATTGTTTTAGCAAACGATCAATGGAATGCTGCAGTCATTTTAACATTCTTTACAAGACACAAATAATTTTATATGTATTTATTAGAGGGGTTTTCTACTTTCCCCTGAGATATATTCAGTCTCCCTTTGAACTCCTTGTTAGTTGGAAGATAAGAGAGACCGTTTCAACAAAGTTCGGGTTTTCATGTAATATAATAAATACAAATACAAGAAACTTAATTAAAAATTACTTCTAAAATTTCATCCAGAATATCAATTGTTAAGTAAGGCACAGGTGCCTCTATATGATGTTCTTTTTCCTCTAAAGCAGGGATATGCAATTAGCGGACCTCCAGCTGTTGCCAAACTACAAGTCCCATCATGCCTCTGCCTCTGGGTGTCATGCTTGATGCTGTCAGTCTCACTATGCCTCATGGGACTTGTAGTTTGGCAACAGCTGGAGGTCCGCTAATTGCATATCCCTGCTCTAAAGGAACGCTTATATTGAGACATGCATAGCAATCAATTAATTGAGAACACGTCTACCTAGAGTATACCTCATCCCTACTTTAAGAGACACTGTCAGTAAGGAGTAAGAGGGAAATACTGCAAAAGGTGTCAATGCAGGCACTTACAGTAAAGCGAAAGAAAGCCCTAATGATATATATTAATAAAAATGTTCAATCTCCCTTTCCTCCTACCTATTCTGCCTGTATACCTGCCTGTATGCTTGTAAAGCTGTATAAAACTAGATGTTTGTACTTGGCTATTTTCAATCCGCTCCAGTCCAGTCATATGATCCTGCCGCTCTGGCTCCCCTGTGCCAGTGAGTAGCTGTTGCAGGGGAGAGAAGGGAGCACCGACAATGGCTGGGCCATAGGAGCCTATGAATGATATCACAGCTCCTGGATTTCACAGCCGTTGTTGAGCGTTTCCTTAAGAATAATAACAGTTAGGGTTTTCTCCCACTTTAAAAGTGTCACCCAAACATTCTTATAGTCAAATGCCGGCCCATTCCAGCAGGTCAAGCTCCAACTGCGTCAGAGCTTTCAGCTAGTCCCACCACCACACATTTCTGTTGGCTTCTTATTTTGGTGTGCAGCCTCACCAGCCAATAGTAATGTGCTTATAGGAATGGGTGGGATAGATTTAGCACAATCAAGAGGTACTATAGCTTTACCCATCAGAAAAATATGATTCAACTATGACAGGAAGTTTTGGAAGCCTGGGAGGTAGAAAAAACGTAAATAATGTACCAACAGAAAATTTGACTTTAGTGAATTGCTTTCAGGTATTTGGAACCGATATGCAGTCACAGGAAATAGTTCACCAAACAAATCTCTGTGCTCAGCAATTTGTAACATAGAATCCAAATTGCAACAGGCAACTCAGGACCGCACTAAAAATCTTAAAATTAGATTACACTGGTTAACTAAGGTTGTTTATTTAATGTGCATCTGTTCTGAAAGCATGATGCTGTCAAGGTATCAAAATCTATAATTTTTCTGTTCAGATTTCACTCCTTTAATTTCAATCCTTATAAGTTGTAAACCTTTTGATTTACCATGGGAGTTTCCTGTTTTATTCTAGTCTTTGTTTATATATAACCAGTGAGATTTTACAATATTAGGCTGAGCAGAAAAACCACAATGGGTTGGACTTTATTATGTTCCCTATTTATTATTCCTGGTGGTTTTAACAAAGTAAATATTAATTATGAGCTGCCAAAATATATTCATATCAGGTGCCCCAATAAGGAGACAAATATATTGGATTTCCGCTATACATGTGTAGCGCCCTGCTCCTATTGAGTAGGTGCTACATGTACATTTAGGTTTATCTGAGCTGTAGTTTAGCTCAGAGCATTATGTTAAATTGCTGGTTTCTGCTCCAGTTCAGTCGTGTTGTACATTTTCCACTTGGCCGTGGGTGTCGCTGTCACCCCCGGTCGGTGTTGGAAATACAGCAGGCTGGATGCATTGAGTACCTCTTTACCCAGAAATAGGCCAGAGGGGGTGGTTCACCCGCTGTGCATTCTGGGAGAGGGTACTTAAGGGACAAACACCGTTTTCGCGGTCTCTCTGACCTGATGGCCCTCCTGGCCTAAGGTGTGTCGTAGCAGTTCTTCTGCCTCGGGGCCTGCTGGCCTGAGGCCTAGTTACTGAAGGTAGGCCCAGGAGTTTCTGGGGTCTACTGGTCCGAGGGTGGTCCTGTGCTGTCTTGCCTGCGGGAAGAAGCCGAGCAATTGGAGACTCAATTGGAGGACGCAACCCGGCCCATCTACCTCACAGTATCGCCGGATGGCTGAAAGATACTGGTACTGTGAGATTGTACTTTGACTTTGTAAAGGTTCTTGGTTATACAATTCTGTGGCAGAGGATTGTACAACGACTCAAGTTATATTCAACAAGTCTGTGGCAGAGACTATGACCGAGCACCGCACCGGCTGCTAGGTCAGTGAGAGAGGCCTATCCAGTGGTTGCTAGATTCAGTTGTGGAGCTGTTTGTCCTCTGGATCAAAGAAGTACCCGTGATCTGCAAATACAAGGTACCTGAATCTCCCCTAACCCTCCATCCCTCTATCTGACGTTTGTTAATAAAGCATCTGGAAAAAGAGACTAAGTGTTTGGTGCAGACATCTGTGAACAACTCTCCAATGGGACCCCTATTGCGGATACAGTGAACAGTCAGGTAACGGCAGACCCAAAATTAAACCAGCAGCTCCTACGGGGGTAGTGCTACACATTATTAAAGGAAACTTGTGCCCTTGTGCTCCAGGTCTCACTGACCATTGTATAGTTCATTTTCTTCCAACCTACAGGCAATAGTAAAAATCTTTAAAAGCCATAGACTGTCAAGGGATGGACCAAAGTTGGAGTTACAGGCCTGTTTTAATTTTACTGATTGGAGTACAGACTTGTGCAAAGGTATTGCCATTGTGATGTCATGCATTAGCTTTTTAGTTACAGTGTGTGTGCTGAAAAAGTATTTTTTTTTTATTTAATAGTAATAAGCCCTGATTTACAGCTAAAGTAAAATGCCTTAGGAGGGTTAAGGGGCAGCCTATAAAAGTGAGGATAGAATCCTGAATAACCTGACCAGAAACATGCTGACTAAGGAGATCAAAGCAGCAAACAGGAGTTAGACTGAAAAACTGAAGCTTATGTTTACTGTTAATGATCCAATAACATTGTGGAGAGGTCTGCAGGACATTACCAGTTATAGGAAATTGGGTCCCCATACTGTCAACTGGAAGATAATTTGAATGAGTTTTATTCCACATCTGACAACTCTAGAACTCTATTCACCTCCCACTAACTGAAGGGTAGACATTATACCTTGGTCTAGGCCTTCTGAAATTTCCTATTTTTCTCATATTGTTCCTCATTCTTTGAAGGCTTTGGTTTGTGAAGAGTATGTGTGTTGGATTCTTCAAAGACAGTTGATAAGGAAGCATAGTATAGGATAGTATAACACCTTACTGTTTGAGGGTTTGTGCTGATCAGCTGACACCCATTCTTTCTCTTCTTAAAACATCCAACATAACTGAACAAAATGTCTACAAGCCTATGATCACAAAGTCTTTTAAGTGTTGACACACCTAAGGGTCAGACTTGCAGTAGATATTTCGGCCTGGTGGTATAGCTGTAACAATTTATAAGCTGAATATGCTCAAAACACTGGAGATGATAGTGAATTTTAGAAAGAACTCACTTGCATGCTCCCTCTTACTATATTTAAAAGTACTGTGTCGATTGTGTAGTCCTTCAGATTCCTGGGATCCACAGTTTTCGCGGCATTTGAGGTGAACACCCAGCATCGACACAATTCTCAAAAGCCTCAGCAGGGGATATACCGTACTTACGGTTACAGTTTTATGCTGCAGTAATTGACTTTGTTCTTTGTGCATCCATCATTATTTAGTTTGGTTCTGATAGGAGCTAATTGGAGCAAACTGCAACTATAGAAGTGTTAGGTGAGCAGGGAGATTATTAGTGCAGTATTTATATAATTCTTAAATGAGAAAACTGGGCAAAGAGGATTGTTGAGGATCCTAGACATCCAGGATATAACTCGCTTCATCTGCTGTCTTCATTAAGCACTACAGATCAATATATGCTAGGAAAACTGGATTTACAAAATATTTTTTTCTCTCAAGCTGGACGGGATGCCAGAGGCTTGTAAGTGCAACTGTGTACAGACGCCAGATAATAGATCCTATAGGTTGGCGCACGCAATTAAGAAGGAGCCATCACCAACGGGATCACCGCAGGCTGCGGCCCGTACCCCACCTGAAAGAGGAGACAGGGCGACACCTCCGGTGGCGCCTGCACCTGTCACTGCTATATCACCAGAACTGATAAATGCAATAGGGGATCTGCTAACCAAGTGTCAGAAGACAAGCACGGTGCATGTAGAGACTAGCTACCTGAGACTAAAGACATTCTCACGGAATCTCCCTGTCCCTGCAGGGGAAGAAGATTTTGACACCTGGGTGGAGCAGGCATTACAAGCAGTGGAGGCATGGGAGGTGCCTGAAGCGCAGAAGAGGCAACGAGTGATAAAAAGCCTTAAAGGCGCAGCAGCAGAAGCAGTGAAAAGTTTTCGGTTTGGGAATGCAGACTGCACGGCTCAAGACTGTCTAGCCATGCTACAGGAAGAGTTTGGTCAATTGGAAAAGGTGACAGAGATGGTCTACCAATTTGAACATACTTTCCAACAACCGAAGGAGAAACTTTCAGAGTATGTTAGAAGACTGAACAGGTTGCTGTGCAAGATTGTGTTGAAGAAGGGAATGAAGCCCCAAGATACAGATGCGGCAAGAATGAAACAAGTTTTAAAGGGAGTGTTACGCTCGGATCCACTCTGGCTGCACCTGAAAACCTCGGGAGGAGGAACATTACTGACTTATGCTGACTTGATAAAAATCATCAGAGATGAGGAGGCGCTACAACAGGACCAGCAAATGATTAAGACAAATGTTGTACCCGCACAGGTGCTAGTCAATCCAGTGATGACCCCTGAAAGAGACTCAGAGGTAGACACTCTAAAAGCTCAAATGTCCAAGGTGTTAGAGATGTTGACCTCTCTGATGGCAAAAGACCCAGAGGGTCCCAAGAGAGAAGTACCAAGGAAGGAATTGTTGCCAATTGCCTCAGCACCCGCATCTTTACAAGAATGGGGAGATATAGTCTGCTTTAACTGTGGAGGAATTGGCCATATTGCAGCTACATGTTCCAGTCCCAAGAAGAAGAAACCAGATAACCGCAAGCCGGCGGGAAACTCCAGAAGGCCCCGGTGAAGGAGTCAACCGGGTGCCCATCACCTTCATTGAGCTCCAAGCTGAATGCGAAGCAGAAGAAAAGAGGAAATAAAACACCTCAGAGGAAGCACAACATTCCTCAACAGAGACACACCCCAGAGAAAGGGGGCAAGACCCCTCAGAAGAGGCACAGCATTCCCCAAAGGGGATGCACACCTAAGAAAAACAATATTGTCCCTCAACGGGTCCCTACACCCATTGAAAGGGGGGAAATCAATGCATACCAGGCTCAAGAAAGATTAAAGTCCAAAGGGAATTGGACGAGAGAGAGTCCGAAAGGAAAGGGTCAGAAGAAGGCGACCCCTGCCAGGCCATATCCGGAGAAGCTGGTAGGCCCATCTCCTATAGTGCCCATTCAAGTGGAGGGAGTCTACACGAGAGCCATCTTGGATACTGGGGCACAAGTGACCCTGTTATACCGAGATTTCTACGATAAGCACTTGAGTCACCTGCCCATCCAGAAGATAGAGGAACTAGAAATATGTGGGATTGGAACCCAGAATTTTCCCTACGATGGCTATCTGCCCGTCAAGATGATCTTTGACCCATCTGTGGCTGGAAAAGCCGAAGTGTTTGACACCCTAGCAGTTGTGTGCCCTCGGCCGCCAGGAGCCAACAAGAGTTCCCTTATAATAGGGACGAACACAGACCTGGTCCGAAGACTCCTGACCCCTCTAGTGAAAGAGAAGGGGAAAGCGGCCACCAAGATCCACCCCATGCTGAAGATGGCCTACCAACGGCTGGTCCTAGAGCAGAAGACCCCAGGAGAGGGGATAGGGAAGGTGTGGAGACTTGGAAGAGGAGGGGTAGTGTTGCAGCCCGGTGAAGTAGCCTGTCTCAGAGCCACTGTGAAGCTTACTTGGGACTCGAGCAGCCTGGACCCTTTGTCATGTTGGAGTCCGACCCAAGGGAAGAGTCCCCTGGTCTGGAAGTGATACCAGAAGTGATTCCACTGAAGGCCCTGAAGAAGGCCCATTGTAGAGTTCCGGTGAGTGTCAGGAACAATACAGATGACCCCATGGAAATCCCAGCTAGGATGCCAGGTGAGCCCTGCTGCCCCGGTTACCCTGTCGGAAGTCAAGGGGATGGGTGAAGGAGGAGATGCTTGGAAGAAGCTATCCATGGAAAACCCGAATCTGCCCAGGGTTTGGAAAGACAGAGCCAAGGCCCAGTTGACCAGATGGGAGAAGATCTTCTCCAAAGACGAGTTCGATGTGGGGTGTGCAAGGAGTGCCACCCATCGGATCCGCCTCCAAGAAGATAAGCCCTTCAGAGAGAGAGTCAGGCGGGTCCCACTAGCAGATCTGGAGGATCTAAGGGAACAACTTGCAGAACTCAAAAGGACTGGTGTGATACGCGAGTCTAGAAGCACCTGTGCCTCCCCGATAGTGGTGGTCAGGAAGAAGAATGGATCGCTGAGGCTCTGTATCGACTACAGGACTCTTAACAGGAGAACCATACCCGACCAGTACACCACTCCGAGGATAGAGGATGCCCTACAGAGCTTGTCTGGAGCCAAGTGGTTCAGCGTTATGGATCTCAAGAGCGGGTACTATCAGATCCCTATGCACCCAGAAGACAAGGAGAAGACAGCTTTCATAACCCCAGTGGGGTTCTTTGAATTCGACCGGATGCCCCAAGGTCTGTCTGGAGCCCCAGCTACTTTCCAACGTCTCATGGAGAAGACTGTAGGAGACATGAACCTTATTGAAGTCCTTGTATACCTGGACGATGTCATTGTCTTTGGAAGAACCCTGGAGGAACACGAGGGGAGGCTGGAAAAAGTCTTGAGGAGACTCAGTGAGGAGGGACTCAAACTTTCGCCTGAGAAGTGTCGGTTCTACCAGTCTTCTGTGAACTACCTGGGGCACATAGTGTCTGAAGAAGGGGTGGCCACAGACCCTGAGAAATTGGAGGCAGTTACCTCCTGGCCACGACCCACCACAGTAACAGAACTCAGATCCTTCTTAGGGTTCTGCTCCTATTACAGGAGGTTTGTGGAGGGATTCGCCCGAATTGCTAGACCATTGAATGAACTGCTCAAGACTGAGGGAGAAGAGGATGACTCAGGGCCCAGGAAGCTGGGAGAGTCCATCAGAGATCAGTGGAATCAGAAGTGTGAAGAGGCCTTCCAGGCGTTGAAGAAGAGCCTGACCACTGCTCCAGTCTTGGCCTACGCAGACCCAACCAAACCCTATGAACTACACGTAGATGCTAGTCATGACGGTCTGGGAGGAGTACTTTATCAAGAACACGAAGGGCAACAACGGCCTGTTGCCTACGTGAGCAGGAGCCTGACCCCCTCTGAGAAAAACTACCCCACTCACAAGCTGGAGTTCCTGGCCCTTAAGTGGGCGGTAGTAGACAAGCTCAAAGACTACCTGTATGGGGCGGAGTTCACTGTGAAGACCGACAACAACCCCCTGACCTACCTATTCACTACAGCAAAGCTGGACGCCACTGGACACAGGTGGCTGGCCTCATTGTCTGGATTCAATTTCAGCCTAAAGTACAGGCCAGGGATTGGGAATCGAGATGCAGACGCTTTGTCCAGAAGATCTCATGGTCCCACTGATGACATGGAAGGCTGGACTCAAGTGGCACCAGACGGGGTGTGGGCCCTATGTCAGGGGGCTGAATTGCAAGCCAGAAGGGGCTCAAGGGTGGAAGAGATAGGAGTTACCATGGTAGGAGTCCCCAAACAATACTGTGGAGTAACTCAACTGGAGGAAGACCATCTGCCAAAACTGTCCAAGAAGGAGCTAAGATGTGACCAATTAGAAGACCCCATGGGGAAATTAGTTCTGGAAGCCCTGGAGAATCAGGATCCAAACAGACTTCTGAGTCACTCCTCAAAGGAAGCTCGCCTGTTGAGGAAAGAGTGGGACAGGTTACAGGTGCATCAGGGAGTGGTCTACCGAAGGGGCCCCTCTGATGACCTGGAAGATAAATGGCAATTGTTTCTTCCGGAAAAACACAGAGAGACTGTTCTGATTGCCCTACATGACAATCATGGCCACTTAGGGGCGGAAAGGACCTTTCAACTTGTCTGAAGTCGGTTCTATTGGCCCTGCATGAGGGCAGAAGTAGAAGAGTACTGCCATTCGTGTGCACGCTGCATCCAGAGGAAGACTTTACCCCATCAAGCTGCCCCAATGGGCCATCTACAGAGTCAAGGCCCAATGGATCTGGTATGCATTGATTTTCTCTGCCTCGAACCCGATCTGAATGGACTAGGAAATGTTCTGGTGATAACCGATCATTTCACCCGGTATGCCCAGGCTTTCCCAACAAGGGACCAGAAGGCTTCCACAGTAGCCAAGGTACTTATGGAGAAGTATTTTGTCCATTATGGGCTGCCCCAGCGACTTCATTCAGATCAAGGAAGGGACTTTGAGAGTCGACTGATCCGGAAACTCCTGGATTCGTTGGGAATCAAGAAGACTCGAACTACACCTTACCACCCACAGGGAGATGCTCAGCCGGAGAGGTTTAACCGAACCTTGCTCAACATGTTGGGGACTCTGGAAAGTGAGAAGAAACAACATTGGAGCAAACACATAGCAGCTATAGTACATGCTTACAACTGCACCACCAGTGATGCTACAGGCTACTCCCCATATCGACTCATGTTTGGGAGAGAAGCGAGATTACCTGTGGACTTGGCCTTTGGCACCTCTTTAGACCATTCCTCAGCCACATCCCACAAAGGATATGTGGACAGGCTCAAACACAGCCTGAAAGTAGCCTATGAACAAGCTCAAGCGGCCTCAGATCAAAGGGGAGCTCGAAACAAAAGAAACTTTGACTTGAAGGTCCGGGTACAAGACCTGCAGCCCGGGGACCGAGTACTGCTACGAAATCTGGGGGTCCCTGGAAAACACAAACTTGCAGACAGATGGAGATCTGAACCCTATGTCATCTGTAGGAAGTTGCCGGGCCTACCTGTTTAAAAGTTGAAGCCGGAAGGAAAGGTAGGTTCACTGAAGACGTGGCATCGAAACCACCTGCTCCCACTTGCTGAAGCAGTCAGGATACCTCCAGTGAGAGACTCCCATGAACCAGTTTCTATTCTGGATACCCCCAGGCCAAACACTCGGTCCCAGACCTCTCGGACTGAAGATACAGAAGCTTCTGAACTCAGTGGAGATGAAGAGAGAGAGCTTGACTGGCTGTGGCCTTCCCCAACTCAAGGAACTTCTGCTATAGATCTTCCAACTACTGAAGACACTATAGATACACAACTGAATGCATAAGCCGCTGAATTCATCCCATCTAGTCCTTCATTGGATTACTGGGAAGATGCCCGTGATGTTTACCCTGAACAGGACCCTAGAGACTCTATGTATCCCTCGGCTCCTGAAGCAGATGTTACAGAGCCTGCCGTGTTGCCTGAGCCTGTTACAGAAGAAGAGCCTGTGGCGCCAGAGCCAGAAACCCCAAGGGAACAAAGGGCTCGCAGAGTCATAAGGCCTCCCAGAAAGTTGACCTACCCACAAATGGGGAAGAGCTCAGAAGATTCTGTGATCACTGCTAGGAGGAGTGTAGAGAATCCGGACCCCTCCACTGTACATTTGGTAGAGGGCAATCCCCACTCATTCTCTGGCACAGTTAGGCAGGCCAATCAGGATAGTGTGACCTGTGGGAAAGGGAATCCAACCCCTCGGTTTTGGTGGGAATTCCCTATGCCAACCTCTTATGCAATGTTGTCTGGGGTTGTACACAGTGTATGCTAAAGTTTCTTTGGGGACCAAAGAATTTAAGTGGGGGGAGTGTGTAGCAGGGTCCCCTTTAAGACTCCCGGGACTACCTTGCCCAGAATCCCCTTCGACAATGTTTCCACCCCAGAGACTCATGGGAGGGGTTATAAAAGGAGAAGGCGAGACTGGGCTCGGCCTCTTTGGGACACGAGACTTCAGGGGACCCGATCGCTGGAGACACTGTGTGTGTGAGGACACAGTCGGTGGAAGTTCCCGGACTGGGATCGCGTCCGGAGGGGTGAGCGAGCGTATGCTCAGACCATATACTGTTGTTGCTAATGTGCCTATAGACTGCCGTGGCCCACAAGTTTATATCTGATACTCTCACTGGAGATCCATATCAGAGCTGAACTCAGAGTTCATTCAGTAAAGTGTTTATTTCATCACAATCTTCCCACTGGATTACAAATGGTATTCTGTTATGTGCACCACCTTTAAAGAATTGCCGGTGAAGAAACCATCATCCCCTATAGACTGAGTTTTAGATATCTGAGCCAGGCCTGGCCAGCTAGTTAGTTCATTTAGTTACTGCGCTACAGGGCGCCTAGTTAACGGTCGCCCACGCGGCACACCTTTACTGTTAATTTAATGCATAGTATGTTTATTGCTGCAGGGCTCTGCAACTCATGACCTGTAAACTGTTACCACTGTTAACCTTTCTTTACCATAAGCTTAAAGTAAATTTGATACCCCTTTCATGATTGCCTTGATGTCTGAGTTTACTCATACAGTATAAGAAATATATTGCTGCCATAACTAACTGTGCCAGTAGGGGGTCGAGTACATTGCCAGGGGTTGGCGGAGCTGTTTTCAGGGCCCAAACTAAATCTGCGGCCTTCTTAGTTGAAGGTATCGCTACACAAGCTTGTAGCATCATACTCAAAAATACTTGAGGCTGTAATTGGCGACAAAGGTGCTTTAACAAAGTATTGAGCAAAGGCTGTAAATACTTATGTACATGTGTTTTATTTTTTTATTTTTCAGAAATGTGCAAAGATTTCTGCTGCAATAGTTTTTATAAGTATTTTGAAAAAGACAAAAAGTAAATGAGTACTGTACAGAGCAGCAAACAATCCTTTCATTCTCTGAATCATACAACAATAATTGATACATAAATGGGGTGGGGGGGGGGAGGGGAGAAGAAAATCACCAGAAGAAGATCTTGATAAATGGGTTAGGTCCATAAGGCCACAGGTGAACACATGGACATCAACAGACATAAACAAAGAAAATAAGCTTTGGACTATGAACAGAGTATATTACAACAGGAACATTGTTAACACTGGGAGGCAGCTGTCAGGACTATTGCCCTGTAAGCCAGAGTAAGGACCAATAAGTCAGAAAGATCCTGAGGTCCAGACCTCACTGAAATGTTATCACTGTGAGTAGGCCTTCAAAATAAAAAGGCCTTAGTCCAGTGATTATAGCTCCCTTAATATTGTCCCGTTTCCGCTATAAGGGGCTCCAATCCCCCAACTATAAACAAAAAGTAGGAAGAGAGAGAGAGAGAAGAAAAAAAAAGGGAAGGAAAGGAAAGAGCGGTTAGAGCATGATGCCTAGGTTGGCTGATATCAGAGGAACAATAGAAGAGGAAGGAAGAATTGAGTCCTTTCCGGGGATCCTCCAGTCATTATCGGCTTCGTTCTCCTGGAACCTGAAAATAAGCCAGCCAAGGGGACCATATTTTACAAAGATGGATTGCTTATCTTGTAAGACACTCACTACATTTTCATTCAACATGATTCCCGTAAGTTTTCAATTCATTAAGGCAATATTTATAACAGGGCTTTCCATGCTGTTGCTTAAATGATTTTAGCCGCTAAGTAAATTAGGGACTGGGTATGTCGGGGGACATTTTCATCAGGCTTATTTAATAGGGCTATACTCGCATCTTTAGTGATATTGACCATCGTGACTGAATAAATAAGTGCGTGAACCCTTTTCCAAAAGGGGCGAGCCTTAGGGCACACCCACCACACATGCAATGGTTTACCTATTTGGCCACAACCTCTGAAGCAAGCAGCTGAGTTGCCTGGATACATTTATTTTTGACAAATGCTCCGGTATTGAATACCATCTGGCGTGGACTTTATAGCCTGCCTCTATCGAGGCTACATTTAGGATACCTTTTAAATCTGTGTGCTCCGTTTATGCCAGTCCTTCACCTCGGGGGTTATGGACAGATCCCTTTCCCATGCTACCTGGTAGTATAATCTATCATTAGTGTTGATAAATAATTTATATAATAACGAGACGCCCCCCCCCCCCCCGCAGAGTAGCGTCCTGAATGGACCTGTTTTCTAACACAGTACGAACTGCCACGTCAGAGATATCCTTCTGTAGGGATTTGAGAAAGTGGTAAATTTTTTGCCAGTGGAAGCTCTAAGTGGGGGGGGGGGTGCATCTCCAGACTTCCCAAGAAATATGAGGAGGGACATATGTCTCTGTGGTCAAAATAGTCACCAATATGGTACAGTACCTTATTCAGCCACCAGCCATACCTGGTGGAAACAGGGGGTTGCCGAAAAGGGGAGCTAGTGGGGTATGCGTCGAATGCAGAGGCCATCTCCTGCAGCTTGTGTCCCACACCTGAAGTGAGTGGGAATGTGCAAAGATTTAAAATAAACTTCTTTCACGTTGTCATTATGGGGTATTGTTTGTAGAATTTTGAGGTAAATAATGAACTTAATACATTTTGGAATAAGGCTGTAACATAACAAAATGTGGAAAAAGCACACATACTGTAGCAGCCAACCCATCTGCACTACAGTGCACCACAAGGCACATAGAGTGTACTGTGATGTGCTACATTGCTAAAAATGCCACAGGTGTGGTTTTATGTGTGTTGCATCCTCCTTGCAGCGCACCTGAATGCGCATGCACAAACATGAAAGGTCTTAAAATATGGTTTCAAAACAAAGCACTATCTGCCCCAAAATGAAACATTATCAAGATTGGCAATGTTGACTACAAAACAAAGTAGTCATTGTTGGACAATCAATTACGTGTCCAAAACCAGAAAAAGCCTTGTGACACAAACGGGTGTTTAGTAGTGTTGAGCGAACCCGAACTGTAAAGTAGTGTTGAGCGAACCCGAACCCGAACCTGGACTTTGCCCAAAAGTCCGGGTTCGGGTTCGGGTTCGGTAATCTAATAACGCATTTAGAAATGCTTCAGGGGCCAGCCAATCACCTTTTGATTAGCTGGTGTGCCCTTAGAAGCCATCATAGCCATGCCTACTAATGGCATGGCTGTGATTGGTCAGTGCAACATGTGACCCAGCTTCTATATAAGCTAGAGGCACACAGCACACATGACACTCTGCTTCAGAATAGATAGGGAGAGGATCTAGTCTGCTGCTGCTGCTTTTAGGGAGAGATAGAAAGATAGAAGAGGTAGTCCTGATTCTACAATCTGAGGGAAAAGATAGAGAGATAGTGTAGTGTAGGGCCAGGTTCCTGTGTTGGTGCTTTCAGGGAGAGAGAATATTATATAGGAGTCCAGATTCAGAGATTAAAATCAGCGATCTGCATAGGTCTACCTATTTGTGTTGCAGTGCAGTCTTTTTACACTGCCATGAGCCCAGTGTCAGAGAAAATCTAACTTTTAGGGGAAAAAAAAAGCACTTTATTGTTCTCTTTTCCAAAAGACCCATAGGGCAAAAAAAAAAAAAAAGCATTTTATTTTGCTTGTGCAAAAAAAGACCCGTTTAGGGCAAAAAAAATAAATAAAAAATTTGCACTTTAATGTACGCTTGCAAAAAACGCCGTTTAGGGGCACAAAAAAAAAGTTTGCAGTGTGTTATACATATTTTGAGGTGTGTGAAATAAACAATTTCTATATAGTTTTCTCCTACTGTGCTATACTAAAAAAACAACATTTTTTTTGAATAGCATTTTCTGCAGTTCTGTAGCTGTGCGATTCAACGGTTACGTACTGTGGGTGTGTTCTGCTCTTCCAAAAAACGCCGTTTAGTGGCACCAAAAAAAGGTTGCAGTGTGTTATACATATTTTGAGGTGTTTGAAATAAACAATTTCTTTATAGTTTTCTCCTACGTTGCTATACTAAAAAAACAACATTTTTTTGAATAGCATTTTCTGCAGTTCTGTAGCTGTGCGATTCAGCGGTTACGTACTGTGGGTGTGTTCTGCTCTTCCAAAAAACGCCGTTTAGTGGCACCAAAAAAAGTTTGCAGTGTGTTATACATATTTTGAGGTGTTTGAAATAAACAATTTCTTCATAGTTTTCTCCTACGTTGCTATACTAAAAAAACAACATTTTTTTTTAATAGCATTTTCTGCAGTTCTGTAGCTGTGCGATTCAGCGGTTACGTACTGTGGGTGTGTTCTGCTCTTCCAAAAAACGCCGTTTAGTGGCACCAAAAAAAGGTTGCAGTGTGTTATACATATTTTGAGGTGTGTGAAATAAACAATTTCTATATAGTTTTCTCCTACTGTGCTATACTAAAAAAACAACATTTTTTTTGAATAGCATTTTCTGCAGTTCTGTAGCTGTGCGAGTCAGCGGTTACGTACTGTGGGTGTGTTCTGCGCTTCCAAAAACACCCATTTAGGGCAAGATCCTAAATTTAGAAAATATGAGGAGAAGGTCAAAGGAACGTGGTGGCCCCGGTCGTGGTGCTGCTGGTGGAGCTCCTGTTGCAGGGAGAGGACGTGGTGGATCTGTGCCAGATACACGCACAAGTGAAACACCTTCCTCAGGTGCGAGTAGGCGACCGAGCCTGCGGCGGTATTTTGTCGCGCCTAATGAGGCTGTACGAATGTTTAGGCCAAGACAAGTACAGGCGATAGTAGATTGGGTTGCTGACAGTGCCTCGGGTTCCTTCACATTGTCTCCCACCCACTCTTCTGATGAAAGAACAGAGTTGGCACCTAAAACCCATGTCCATCAGTCTTTCACCTCACCCCCTTGCAAATCAGCCAAGCAGTCTGAGCCCCAAATCATGCAGCAGTCTCTTCTGCTTTTCGATGACTCTGTTAGCAGGGTTTCCCAAGACACGAGTGGTTTGCAAGCTGTGCAATCAGAGCCTGAAGCGAGGCATAAACGTTCTCAACCTGAGCACAACCTGCATGACCAGGCATCTAAGTGCAAAGCACGAGCTGCAGTGGAGTAGACACCTCAAAAACCAAGAAAGGTCTCTGGCTCCTCCTGCTTCCTCTTCTGCTGCAGTCTCGGCCTCTTCATCCACCTCTGTAGTGACAGTGGCACCTGCCACCCCGCAAACAGAGGATCTGCCAGCAACACTACCACCTGGGTCACCAACCATCTCCACAATGTCCCATGGAAGCGTTCAGCTCTCTATCTCCCAAACATTGGAGCGGAAGAGGAAGTACCCCCCTAGCCACCCGCGATCCCTGGCCCTGAATGCCAGCATTTCAAAACTCCTGGCCTTTGAAATGCTGTCATTCCGTCTGGTGGAGACGCAGAGTTTTAAAAGCCTGATGGCATTGGCTGTCCCACAGTACGTCGTGCCCAGCCGCCATTATTTTTCCAGGTGAGCCATCCCTTCCCTGCACAACCAAGTGGGGGACAAAATCAGGTGTGCACTGCGCAACACCATCTGTGGCAAGGTCCACCTAACTACGGATGCGTGGACCAGTAAGCACGGTCAGGGACGTTATATCTCCCTAACAGCACACTGGGTAAATGCAGTGGCGGCTGGGCCTGAGGCAGATAGCCGTTTGGCGCATGTCCTTCCACCACCGAGGATTGCAGGGCGCTTCAGTTTGCCTCCTGTTGCTAACTCCTCCTACTCCGCTTCCTCATCCTCTACCGCCTCCTCATCCGGTCAGCGTAACACCTTCACCACCAACTTCAGCACAGCCAGGGGTAAACGACAGCAGGCAGTTTTAAAACTTTCCTGTTTGGGGGAAAAACCCCACACCGCGCAGGAGTTGTGGAGGGTCATGGAACAACAGACCAATGAGTGGTTGCTGTCAGTGAGCCTCAAGCCCGGCCTGGTGGTGTGCGATAATGGGCGAAATCTCGTAGCAGCTCTGGGCCTAGCCGGTTTGACGCACATCCCTTGCCTGGCGCATGTGCTGAACTTGGTGGTCCAGAGGTTCCTTAAAAATTACCCCAATATGCCAGAGCTGCTGCAGAAAGTGCGGGCTGTGTGTGCGCACTTTCGGCGATCTCACCCTGCTGCTGCTCGCCTGTCAGCGCTGCAGCGTAACTTCGGCCTTCCCGCTCACCGCCTCATATGTGACGTGCCCACAAGGTGCAACTCCACCTTGCACATGCTGGCCAGACTGTGCGAGCAGCAGCAGGCGATAGTGGAGTTTCAGCTGCAGCAATCACGCGTGAGTCGCTCTGCGGAACAGCACCACTTCACCACCAATAACTGGGCCTCCATGCGAGACCTGTGTGCCTTGTTGCGCTGTTTTGAGTACTCCACCAACATGTCCAGTGCCAATGACGCCGGTCTTAGCGTTACTCTCCCAGTTCTATGCCTCCTTGAAAAAACGCTTCGGGCGATGATGGAAGAGGATGTGGCACAGGAGGAGGAGGAGGACGAAGCGGGATCATTTCAAAGGCTTTCAGGGCAGTCTTTCACAAGTGGCTACGAGGGTGGGTTCCTGCACCAACAAACGCCAGGTACACAATTGTCCGGCGGAAAGGGATCAGTTCTGGAGGATGACGAGGTGGAGGAGGAGATGGAGGAGGAGGAGGAGGAGGAGACATTTTCACAGCAGGGTGGCACCCAGACCAGCTCGTGGCCATCACTGGTGCGTGGCTGGGGGGATACAGAGGACACAGACGATACACCTCCCACAGAGGACAGCTTTTCTTTGCCTCTGGGCAGCCTGGCACACATGAGCGATTACATGCTGCAGTGTTTCTGCAATGACCGCCGAGTTGCCCACATTTTAACTGGTGCTGATTACTGGGTGGCCACCCTGCTGGATCCCCATTACAAGGACAACGTACCGTCCTTAATTCCCTCACTGGAGCGGGATCGTAAGATGCGCTAGTACAAGCGCACGCTGGTAGACGCGCTGCTGGTGACATTCCCACCTGACAGCGGGCGTACGGTGGAAGCACAAGGCGAAGGCAGAGGAGGAGGAAGAGGTCGCCAACGCAGCCGGGGCACCGGCAGCACCTCAGAAGGCAGGGTTAGCATGGCTGAAATGTGGAAAAGCTTTGTCAGCACGCCACAACAACCAGCACCACCAGCTGAGATGGAACGTCTTAGCAGGAGGCAGCATTTCACCAACATGGTTGAGCAGTATGTGTCCACAGGCCTACACGTACTGGATGACGGGTCTGCCCCCTTTAACTTCTGGGTCTCCAAATTGGGCACATGGCCTGAGCTTGCCCTTTATGCCTTGGAGGTGCTGGCCTGCCCTGCAGCCAGTGTATTATCTGAACGTGTATTTAGCACGGCAGGGGGTGTTATCACAGACAAGCGCAGCCGCCTGTCCAGAGCCAATGTGGACAAGCTCACGTTCATTAAAATGAACCAGGCATGGATCCCACAGGACTTGTCCGTACCTTGTGCGGAATAGACATGTATACCGGTGTTGTGACAAAAACTGTCCGGCCATCGGATTGTGTCCGGCCCATACTGCGAAGGCGCAGCGCTTGCGCAGTACAGAGGACAAGGAGATTCACAAAATCTCCGAAGATGAACGGCGCCTGCGCTGTGAGTGCAGGTTCAGGCCCCACCATCCAAGTGGACATACGGTAGCACATAATAACAGAGACCCTCACGTTCTTGGTTCGATCGCCACGCTTCGGGCACGGCCTCACTTGGCTCGTCTTGAACCACGGATGGTGTGGCCTTCACCTGAACTCACCACGCAGGCACCGTTCGTCTTGGGAGATTTTCGAAATCCCCTTGTCCTACATACTGAGCAAGCGCAGTACAGGGTGGACACTATTTGACGGGGGACAGAATTTGACACATCACCGGCATTACACAGCCATTGTTGTATTTTTGAATCAGTGTTAGCTACCTCGTCCTCCTCCACCGCCGCTTCCACCTACACAGCCACATCCACCGCCACTTCAACCTCCTACTCCATATGGACCTCGTCCTCCTAGGTCAAGATTATTATTTTTTATTTTTATTTTTTTTTATTTTATTTTAAGTTATTTCCCTATCCACATTTGTTTGCAGAGCACTTGCCATGCTCTTAACAACATTTTGCTGCCATTTGCAGCCCTCTAGCCCTTTCCATGACCTTTTTAGAGCCTTTTTAGTCCTTAGAAGTCCGGGTCCCCATTGACTTCAATGGGGTTCGGGTTCGGGTTCGGGTTAAAGTTCGGTCCCGAACCTGAACTTTTTTCCGAAGTTCGGCCGAACCCGTCGAACCCGAACATCCAGGTGTCCGCTCAACTCTAGTGTTTAGGTTTAAGTTGCTGTGACTCAATTGGTTAAAGAATTTGCTCAGAACAGCTGCAGGCATTATGTGTACTCTATATGATTCATCATTGCTATGTATGTCCAAATTTGATTGTTCTATAGATTACTGAGGTTCCTTGGTACCTGCGTGAAGTTTTTCCATATATTCACAATTGAAATACCAGAAATGGGTTTCATTAGGTTAATTTTGCTTGCTAAAAACTGAAAAGGATGCCCGCACTACCCCAAAAAATATATAATATTGTGACAGCACCCTGAAGCACTGCTTTTGTCTGTAACCTGGTGTGCGTGTCAAAGAGCGGAAATTACATCACCCTGAAGTCCAGCCAGGCGTATTGTGCATACTGTGAGTGCACTGGCTTTTATATCTAATAAACTTGACTTGAAGCCATTTATGGGACAGCATTGGAACGTATTATGAGTACCAAGACCATCCACGTCACTGCCAGTCAAATTCAGTTAGGAGGGACTGGGGGCAGGGCCGAGCCATGCTGCGTGCTTTGATGGATGCACACAGACTGGCTTTGGAGCAAACCCGCACGTGTTCCAGCATAGGAAGTGGCTTCCTATGGTGGTAAATGCAGAAGAGGAGGAGCCAGACTGCTGGTTGGGAACCCCAGAAGATGAGGTATCTGTGCAATGGAAATGCACAGAGCAGGTAAGTATAACATGTTTTTTATTTTATAAATGTTTTCTTTTACTTTACAACCACTTTAAAAGCCACAGAGGACAAACAAATAAGTAAGATGGGTCCTGTGTTTATTCTTATTGTAAATTCTCAATCAATATTAGTCAGCAAGGGAAATACACAATGGAAAACATAGTTAATAAATACAAATAAAATGCATTACACTACAAGTCATCATCAGGGTGCTTCATCATGTGGCCCCTTACAGAATATCCATAGGAATACCCACATTAGGAAATAAAAAGCCACATATGCGGATCATAAATACACATATAAATTCTTGCAGTGAGGTCCTTTCATGTTGGGGTACCTTAATAGGGGAATTTTCTCTGGCCATATATATATTCAAACATTCCCCTGTAAAACAACTGAAAAAAATCACATGGGCTTTGACAGGCAGTGAGGTGGTATAATGTCACCATCTTCCAGCTGTTTTAACCCCTTAAAGCCCACAACTCTGAACCACAACAATGTTTTATTGCATGTGGCTGTGGTGGGGCCCCATTCACCTGAATAGGTTGTATTCGGCAGGGGGTACAGCAAAGCATCACAACTGCAGCATGTGTTTTCCCATCATACAACTCTCGTTGCAGCTTAGGGTAAGCAGTTGGGGGGCAGTAAAAAAAAAGCTCACCCCTTCTTTTCCTAACCACAAGTGTAAATGAAACCAAACTCAATGGCAAGATTTCACTATTCTAGTTCCAAGCTTTGCTATCCTGGCATTACAGTATCACTTTGCTGTGGAAGAGCAAAGTCTCCATCAAGTTGGCTAAATATAAATTCTGTTAAACAAACTAAAAAGAATAAAACAGAAGTAGTAAAACCATTGATGTGTCTTACTGATGTTGGTGCATTTGCAGATAAAAATTTTCTACTAATAAGAAGCAAAAAGTATGAAAGTTAGTATGAAAGTCTTTAAGTCATCCATCAAGTACCATTGATTTGTGCAACCCCGAGTAGACCAACACTTAGAAAGGCTGGAAAAGAGCAATAGGGAAACCACGTTTTATTTTTTTAGATTACTGGCCTTTAATACAATCAATTAAATGTAGAATATAGTGTATATTCAGTGGGAACATATGTTGAGTTATTTTTGCATTGTTTATCTTAAAATAATATTTGATGTGCCTTTTTATATGCTTGCTCTGACATTTTTTTATTATTGCAATAAATGCAGAGGTTTGTAGATTAGTCACAAAGGAAAAGCTAGATCAACTACTACAATAACTCTGGTCCGCTACTTAACAGCTGTTGAAACAATATATCAATCACACAAAAGTGCATTGTTTTTAATGAGTCAGCTGACTTGCAGACTTAGTATGTAATGAGAAAATATGGATAGTACATGAACATGAGCATTTACAAACCAAACATAGAATTAAAACATTTACACCAATTGATAAGGTTATTTATATCAAGCTTGACCATTCTTATTGAATCATTAACTACACTCATAATTTTTGTTGATTATGGACCAAGGCTGATTTATGGTATATGGTATAGACATTTTGTATACATTTTAGCCCCCATCCTTTTTATTTATTTAAAGGCAGGTTTTTGAAGAATTCATATACAGTCAGGTCCATAAATATTGGGACATCAACACAATTCTAATCTTTTTGGCTCTATACACCACCACAATGGATTTGAAACAAAACAAACAAGATGTGCTTTAACTGCAGACTTTCAGCTTTAATTTGAGGGTATTTACACCCAAATCAGGTGAACGGTGTAGGAATTACAACAGTTTGTATATGTGCCTCCCACTTTTTAAGGGACCAAAAGTAATGGGACAGATTAACAATCATAAATCAAACTTTCACTTTTTAAAACTTGGTTGCAAATCTTTTGCAGTCAATTACAGCCTGAAGTCTGGAACGCATAGACATCACCAGACGCTGGGTTTCATCCCTGGTGATGCTCTGCCAGGCCTTTACTGCAACTGTCTTCAGTTCTTGCTTGTTCTTGGGGCATTTTCCCTTCAGTTTTGTCTTCAGCAAGTGAATTGCATGCTCAATCGGATTCAGGTCAGGTGATTGACTTGGCCATTGCATAACATTCCACTTCTTTCCCTTAAAAAACTCTTTGGTTGCTTTCGCAGTATGCTTCGGGTCATTGTCCATCTGCACTGTGAAGCGCCATCCAGTGAGTTCTAAAGCATTTGGCTGAATATGAGCAGATAATATTGCCCGAAACACTTCAGAATTCATCCTGCTGCTTTTTTCAGCGGTCACATCATCAATAAATACAAGAGAATCAGTTCCATTGGCAGCCATACATGCCCACTCCATGACATTACCACCACCATGCTTCAGTGATGAGGTGGTATGCTTTTTATCATGAGCAGTTCCTTTCCTTCTCCATACTCTTCTCTTCCCATCACTCTGGTACAAGTTGATCTTGGTCTCATCTGTCCATAGAATGTTGTTCCAGAACTGTGAAGGCTTTTTTAGATGTTGTTTGTCAAACTCTAATCTGGCCTTACTGTTTTTGAGGCTCACCAATGGTTTACATCTTGTGGTGAACCCTCTGTATTCACTCTGGTGAAGTCTTCTCTTGATTGTTGACTTTGACACACATACACCTACCTCCTGGAGAGTGTTCTTGATCTGGCCAACTGTTGTGAAGAGTGTTTTCTTCACCAGGGAAAGAATTCTTCGGTCATCCATCAGAGTTGTTTTCTGTGGTCTTCCGGGTCTTTTGGTGTTGCTGAGCTCACCGGTGCGTTCTTTCTTTTTAAGGATGTTCCAAACAGTTGATTTGGCCACACCTAATGTTTTCGCTATCTCTCAGATGGATTTGTTTTGTTTTTTCAGCCTAATGATGGCTTGCTTCACAGATAGTGACAGCTCTTTGGATCTCATATTGAGAGTTAACAGCAACAGATTCCAAATGCAAATAGCACACTTGAAATGAACTCTGGACCTTTTATCTGTTCCTTGTAAATGGGATAATGAGGGAATAACACACACCTGGCCATGGAACAGCTGAGCAGCCAATTGTCCCATTACTTTTGGTCCCTTAAAAAGTGAGAGGCACATATACAAACTGTTGTAATTCCTACACCGTTCACCTGATTTGGATGTAAATACCCTCAAATTAAAGCTGAAAGTCTGCAGTTAAAGTACATCTTGTTTGTTTCATTTCAAATCCATTGTGTGGTGTATAGAGCCAAAAAGATTAGAATTGTGTTGATGTCCCAATATTTATGGACCTGACTGTAAATGGTGTTACCCCACACATGCTATAGATATGTTGTTATACATTTCCAATAATTTCCTGTAAAGTTAACTTTTAATGTAGAAGCAATTTAACATTCCTCTAAATTCATTTCACGAACAATATAATCGTTTCAAAAAAGACCGATGCATAAACAAACATGAGCTCATATTATTAATAGACACATGTAAAAAAGCAAAATGATGACAGGGTAACATTAGCAGTAATCTTTATATCAAAAATCTGCCAGGCTGTAGTGGATCATTCAGCAGTGGTTCAGTAAGTGGAATTAGTTTATCAAGCAGCTTCCAAAGTAAGAAGTAGGCAGGAGAAAGTGCAGATATGTCAAGATGTCAAGCTGTATTCTGATAAGAAATTGTGCCATTCATTGCTGTTCAATGCCTTTCAAATATTTGGAGCTAAAAGGGCAACTGCAGTCAGAAGTGACTGGGGAAGTTGGGGAAACTGAGTATAATGTGTAAATAATGATCACCTCAGTGTACCTAATCTGTAGACTGGCTTGCTTAAAATATACTTATACAAGCTTAGGCAATTAAGATAGAACACATGATAAACAATTGTTTAGGCAGAGGCTACATTCAGGCTGCATACAGTTGAGGTTATGTGAAATTATTCGCTTTCTTGGTAAAGGTTGAGTTCAGCCTTACCCCTTCCTATCTCTAAAAACTCCTTATTGGTCCTACTGGTCTTTTAATATGATGGGTTGCCCTCACTTTTCATTAGAGGGGATAAGGTGGTGGGAATGATGGGGCCGAGTTGCAATAAAACTCAGTATTGGCATATAAAGTAGTTTTGGTTACCTATATCTCTGGGTGTGTTGATAATTTGTAACCCATGCTTTTCACTAGGGTAACCTTGCTTACAAATGTTTTCACGTGTTCAGTTTGAATTGCAAACTTGTGTGACAGGTCACTTGTAACATTTGTTTGCTTATGCCTTTCTCTGGGGACACCAACCACAACCACATAGATATCTGCATTTCGTTTTTGGCTATTTTTTTTTTTTAAATAAACGCTTCTAAACGCAATCGTGGCAAAACGCCGCTAAACGCGGCATTTAAACACGTCAAAACTGACGTTTTAAACATGGGTTACTTGGGATTGTAGGTCGCACACTTCTATTGTTATTAATAAGACATGATACAACTAATTTGGTGTTAAAATGGCTGTGGCACCTTTATTGGTATATTAATTAAATCTAATAACTTTATTCAAATAACAATCAATAAATCAATAAATAAAATTATATTTAAAATTTTAAATAACAAATTCTAAACTTGCTCAGTCATAGAACTCAAGCTATAAATGAATCAGTTCATAAAACCAAAGTCCCCTCTTGATCCAAGGGTGACATAACCACATAATAGTGCCAGTGACAAGGGTGGGGGGGGGGGAAGGGGAGCTCAGCCAAGCCGCTTCAGGACAACTGTGAGCAGGTCTGTCAGAACAGGGGCTTATATAGCCCCCCAACACCTGTGGAAAACGTGTTTCCCGCCTAGTTGCCTCGTGACAAGCCCACTCTTTTTTTTTTTTAAATAAAGCTTAAAAACGTTATAAACAAACACGTCGGCCACAATCCCATGTTGTGGGCTCCTTACTCGTGCCCACTTTCAATCTGTCAAGTTAAATCATTCAGGAGACGTTGTAAAAACGTCCCGTGAACATAACTGTATATTTTTATTGTGTAAGTGATATGTCAGGGAAAGTGGCTACTATAGGGAAAGATGTTTAGTAATTAAATATGACCACATACAGCAGGGGTGCCCAACCTTTGGAAGAGCGAGGGCCACTTAAGCAACCTGGTAACTGGCCGCGGGCCACAATCAGCGGAGCGGGCGGATGGCAGGTCCATGTCTGCTCTGCATATGCACGGACACGGACACAGCCGGATCGGATTGGAGGTAGGACACAAGTCGGTTTACATCTGCCACTCCTTAGAGGTTAATGGAGGGTCCAATTGGGTCGGACTGCCCGTGTGAAAGGGGCCCATGGCTGCTTTCACACTGATGCACTGCGGTTTACCCGCACCGCGGGTACAACGCAGTGTACCTTTGGCTTTTCTGCACTTTGCAATAAACTTCTATTATATTCTTCAGGTTTGGTGCACTTTCAGAAAGCTCACAAAACTTGCAGGTAATAACAGAAGTCTATGGCTCAGTGCAGGTTACCCCACAGGTGCGCTGCTCTGCATCTGCGGATTAGTTTAAAGCAGCCCAGTAACCACTGTAGAAAAGATATGTGTCAGGGTCACCTGTGGCCAGGTGACAGATGCACACCGTAGGGGGACAGGAGTGCACCGCGAGGTAGTGAACCCTATGGCTGGCTTCTGTGGATAGGAAACTGGGTGGTTGTGGAAAGCGGGACCAGAGGAGCACAACCGGGATCCCAACGGAAGCGAGAGCCAAGATTCCCCAGGGCGCGGAGTCTAAGACCCAGCTGGTCTTCTCCAGGGCCTCTAGTGGTGAGGATGTTACGCTGCAGGCTGGGACCAGGTCGCGGCCCCTGGAGTTTCCTAGCTCACGCCCCGTAGGATAAGGGGAAGCAGCAGCACACGATAGAGAGAACCGAATAACAAGCCGAAGGTCAGGGGCCACCAGCAGACAAGGATAACGAAGAACGAGCCGAAGGTCAAGGGTCACGAGCAGACAGGGATGGTCGGGGACAAGCCAATAACGTAACAGAGAGACAGACGTAGCACACGGCAGGCAGGAACCCAAACACACAATGCCTAACAAACACGTTGATCAGCAAAGCAGGCTTGCAGTGCACAGGTTAATATAGTGTTCAGTGATAGGGCCTGGGGTGGAGTCAGGCTGGGAGGAGATTATAAAGGAAGCCAGGTGAAGGAGGTCTGGTCTCTAGATGAACACATGAGGAGGAAGGTAAGATGGCAGACAGACATTAATGCATATCCATGACAGTACCCTCCCTCTTACGAGGCCTCCCCCTTCCCCGCCTGGGCCCAGGTTTAGAGGGAAACTTCAGATGAAACTCCTTTAACAGACGAGGTGCAAAGACCTCAGATGCAGTGATCCAAGACCTCTCCTCAGGACCAAACCCTTTCCAATGAACGAGGTACTGAAGAACGCCTTTACAGAGTCGGGAGTCCAGAATTTGACTGATCTCGTACTCCTGATTATCCTCAGAGACAGGCGCCACGGTAGGAAGAGGACGAGAGAATTTATTGAGGACTAAAGGCTTTAGAAGAGCAACATGAAAGGAGTTAGTGATTTTAAGGCTCTTAGGAATCTGGAGTTTGAAACAAACCGGATTCAGTTTAGCAGTTACCGTGTATGGACCGATGAATCGTGGAGCAAACTTCAGAGAAGGAACTCGGAGCTTGATGTTCCTGGTAGAGAGCCAGACTTTGTCCCCTGGCTGAAGAGAAGGCGGTTTACGCCTGCGGCGGTCGGCAAAGCCTTTGAATTTTTCAGCAGCTGCCCGGAGGGAATCATGAACGTGACCCCAAACGGAATTGAGAGACTCCTGAACCGAAGCCAAAGCTGGAATGTCTGGAGAACAGATCATAGGAAGAGGAAGTTGAGGGTGTTTTCCATAAACTGTGAAAAAGGGTGTCTTCTGCGAACTGGTATTCACATGATTGTTATGGGAGAATTCTGCCCACGGGAGTAGAGAGGACCAATCGTCATGGTGAGAAGACACAAAGGTGCGAAGAAAGACCTCTAACTCCTGATTAACCCTCTCAGTCTGTCCATTGGATTGGGGATGGTAAGAAGAAGAAAAATCCAAGACAATATTGAGGGATTTGCAAAAGGCTCTCCAAAAACGAGACGTGAATTGGACTCCCCTGTCGGAAACAATATGAGAAGGGACCCCATGTAGGCGGAGAATTTCTCGAATGAAAATGGGAACCAAGGCAGGGGCAGAAGGAAGACCAGGAAGAGGAACAAAATGAGCCATCTTGGAGAATCGATCGATTACCACCCAAATGACTGTATTATTCTCAGACAGTGGGAGATCGGTGATAAAATCCATGGCAATATGGGCCCAGGGTTCCTTAGGAATAGGCAAGGGCATGAGGAGACCAGCAGGAGCTTGTGTGGAGGATTTGGACTGAGCACAGACATGACAAGCTTTAACGTAGTCTTTGACGTCTGAGCGGAGATTAGGCCACCAGTAGTGACGACTGATGAGTAGGAAGGATCGGAGGAATCCAGAATGCCCTGCCACCTTGGAATCATGTCCCCAACGAAGGATCTTAGCTCTTAGCTCAGTGGGGACAAAGGTCTTACCAGGCGGAATTTTAGACTTCAGGGTGGTAGAGTGGGCAACAATGCATGAGGTGGGAATGATCGGCTCAGGTTCAGGGGCGGACTCCTCGTCCAAAGTGTCAAATGACCTAGAGAGCGCATCAGCCCGACCGTTGCAGGAACCAGGTTTGTAGGTAATCGTGAAATTAAAACGGGCAAAGAAGAGACTCCACCTGGCCTGTCTAGGATTCAGACGTTTAGCATTCTGTAGATACTGTAAATTCTTGTGATCGGTAAAGATCGTTATGGAGTGAGGGGAACCCTCCAAGAGATGACGCCACTCCTCTAACGCCAATTTAATTGCGAGAAGTTCCCGATCACCGATGGCATAATTCCTCTCTGCCTGAGAAAATTTTTTGGAGAAGAACGCACATGGTTGGCGTCTCTTCTCAAAGATTTGAAGAAGCACAGCTCCCACCCCCATTGAGGAAGCGTCCACTTCAATAAAAAATGCATTCCCAGGATTTGGTCTCCTCAAGAGGGGGCCAGAAACAAAGGCCTGTTTCAGGTTGTGAAATGCAGAGACAGCTTCGGGAGGCCAGTCTCTGGCATTCACACCCTTCTTGGTCAAAGCGATAATAGGCGCGGCAATGGAAGAGTAATTCCTTATGAACTGCCTATAATAATTAGTGAAGCCAAGAAAGCGCTGTGTGGCCTTGAGGCTAGCAGGAAGAGGCCAGTTGGTGATAGCCAAGACCTTCCCAGGGTCCATACGAAGCCCCGAACATGAGACAAAGCACCCCAAAAACAGGACCTCAGAACATTCAAAGGAACATTTCTCCAGCTTGGCATAGAGATTGTTCTCTCTAAGACGTTGAAGTACAGTGCGGACATGGTTTCTGTGGACGAGCAGATTTTCAGAAAAGATCAGAATGTCATCCAGATAGATGACAACAAACTGGTACAGCAGATCTCTGAAGATTTCATTGACAAAGTTTTGAAACACGGCTGGAGCATTACACAGACCAAAAGGCATCACCAGATATTCGTAATGCCCGTCTCTAGTGTTAAATGCAGTCTTCCATTCGTCACCCTCCCGTATTCGAATGAGATTGTACGCGCCTCTGAGATCCAACTTGGTGAAAATGGAGGCACCCTTCAACCTATCGAATAGCTCAGATATTAAGGGTAAGGGGTATCGATTTTTAATAGTAACCGCATTTAAACCCCGATAATCGATGCAGGGTCTTAAGGTACCATCCTTTTTGGCAACAAAAAAGAACCCTGCCCCTGCAGGCGATGAGGATTTCCGGATGAACCCTCTCTCCAGATTCTCTGCTACATACTCCGACATGGCCTGGGTCTCTGGGATGGACAGAGGGTAGGTACGACCCCTGGGTAGAGTTGCTCCGGGGACAAGATCAATAGCACAGTCAAAAGACCTGTGGGGAGGAAGCACCTCAGCTGATTTTTTACAGAACACATCCCGGTAATCGCTGTATGCGGCGGGAAGATCAGAAGAAACAGAAGTGGCAGCAACCGGAAGACTCTCCTTGGGGGTCACCTTGAGAAGACACGACGAGAAACATGAGGAACCCCAGGCCAGGATCTGCCCAGAGACCCAGTCCACATGTGGAGAGTGGAGCTGTAGCCAAGGGAGGCCCAATACAACTGGGGTAGAGGCCTTGGGTAGAATAAGAAAGGATATCCACTCCTGGTGGAGAATCCCTACCGACATCCTAATGGGTAGCGTCTGGAAGCGAATAGGGCCCCCTGGGAGAACAGTGCCATCAATTGCCGAGACTACCAATGGGGTAGTGAGAGGTGAAAGGGTAAGCTTCATAGAAGAAGCAGTTCTCCAATCCATGAAATTGCCGGCAGCCCCGGAATCCAGGTATGCAAGGGTTGACTGAGGAGAAGTGCCTACATGAAGGGACACCGGCAAGAGCAGGCGAGAAGGTGATGTTTCTGGGTCCAATACTCCACCTTCCAAATGTATTAGACCCGAGCGTTTCCCGGACGAAGCGAGCAGGAGTCACGAAAATGACCCTTGCCCCCACAATAGAGGCACAAGCCCAGAGTTCTGCGCCTAGCACGTTCTTCGGGGGTTAGTCTGGTCCGGCCCAGCTGCATAGGTTCTTCAGCAGGTAGAGGATGCTCCACGGAATGAAGGGAGGGGAGCTCAGACTGGCTAGGACCCAGAGAGTGCTGGCGTCTTTTTTCTAAGGACCTCTCTTGAAAACGAATGTCGATCTGGTTGCATAATGAAATTACATCGTCCAGACCGACGGGAATGGCTCTTCCCGCTAATTCGTCTTTCACTCGGTCAGAGAGGCCATGTAAAAAGGTAGCGACCAGGGCCTCATTATTCCAGCTCAATTCAGCTGTGTGGATACGGAACTGAAGAGCATATTGCCCCACTGAACTAGATTCTTGGCGAAGACGTAAGACAGCACTAGCCGCTGAAGAAGCCCGAGCCGGCTCTTCGAAGATATTACGAAAGAGCTTCAAGAATTCGGACAGACTGGAAACCACCGGATCGTTCCTCTCCCACAGGGGGGCAGCCCAGGCCAAAGCTTCACCGGAGAGGAGGGAAATGATATAGGCTACCTTAGCCCGGTCAGATAGGAAGCTTTGAGGCTGAAGCTCAAAATGAATAGTGCATTGGCTGAGAAACCCCCTGCAGGCCTTGGAGTCCCCAGAGAAACGGAACGGAGCTGGCAATCTTAGTGAGTGTGAGGCTGCGACTGGTGCGATAGGTACAGCCGCTGGTTGTACTTGGGGTTGCGGATTCGGGGTTCCCAAGGAGACCTGAAGCTGCTCGAATCGAGAAGCCAGATCCTGGAGGAATCGCATCACCTGGGTCTGATTTGATTCCTGGGTCTCAAGTCTGCGAACTATGCCCTGCAATGGATCATCCGCGGGAAGCGGGATGTCAGCCGGGTTCATGGCTGATCAAACTGTCAGGGTCACCTGTGGCCAGGTGACAGATGCACACCGTAGGGGGACAGGAGTGCACCGCGAGGTAGTGAACCCTATGGCTGGCTTCTGTGGATAGGAAACTGGGTGGTTGTGGAAAGCGGGACCAGAGGAGCACAACCGGGATCCCAACGGAAGCGAGAGCCAAGATTCCCCAGGGCGCGGAGTCTAAGACCCAGCTGGTCTTCTCCAGGGCCTCTAGTGGTGAGGATGTTACGCTGCAGGCTGGGACCAGGTCGCGGCCCCTGGAGTTTCCTAGCTCACGCCCCGTAGGATAAGGGGAAGCAGCAGCACACGATAGAGAGAACCGAATAACAAGCCGAAGGTCAGGGGCCACCAGCAGACAAGGATAACGAAGAACGAGCCGAAGGTCAAGGGTCACGAGCAGACAGGGATGGTCGGGGACAAGCCAATAACGTAACAGAGAGACAGACGTAGCACACGGCAGGCAGGAACCCAAACACACAATGCCTAACAAACACGTTGATCAGCAAAGCAGGCTTGCAGTGCACAGGTTAATATAGTGTTCAGTGATAGGGCCTGGGGTGGAGTCAGGCTGGGAGGAGATTATAAAGGAAGCCAGGTGAAGGAGGTCTGGTCTCTAGATGAACACATGAGGAGGAAGGTAAGATGGCAGACAGACATTAATGCATATCCATGACAATATGCCCATATATACACTGTGATTTTAGTAATAAACTGACCTTTAACAACAGTATTCTATTCCATGCCAGAGCAGGAGGTCACGGGCCACATCAGAGGGCTCCGTGGGCCACATGTGGCCCCCGGGCCACTGGTTGGGCACCCCTGACATACAGTATCACTATTTTTTATATACTGTAACAAATTCCACCCATCTAAATTGTGTTGGGAAGATAAATATTACAATTAGTAACACAGCATTTTGAACATGATTTAAAGTGTTAGTAGATTCATTTTAAAACCCCTCTCTCATTTTTCTTGCTGTCTTTGTCTTGTTGGTGAGGGTTCCTTAATTTCCTGTCCTGGCAACACAACAGGAAGAGGAAACTTCTCCAAAGTGATAGGAAATCCACTCTTAGATAATTGTCACCAGAACAAGTGGTAGGCAAGATTTCCCTTCATCCCTAGTTCCTGTGACAGCTCTAAAATGTGTAGCCCTATTCTAGTGTGTGATAGAAGTAGTGTTAAGAGTAGGTAATTTTTTATTTATCTCAGGGCTAAGCCTGCGCTATGAATCTGGGTCAGGGTTCAGTGGGTCAGGACTGGATGACTCATCCTGACAACTCCTCTGGTGCCGCTCCCTGTTTCTGGGACATTGGAGAATGTTCTAGAGCTAGTGGGTGGAGGTTTGGTCTTAAATATTTATGAGACCTTGGCCAATCCCCAGTAGTGGCCTGGCAGGGGACAGAGCATACCTCATAAATAGACATGAGCCATGCCAGCAGGAAAGTCAGGTGGGGGACAGAGATACAGTGCAGGGGCTTGGGTGCTGGAAAGATACTGCCATAGCATGTGGGAAGAAATTCTTCCTGTGAGGCAGGGGAGCAAAAGAGGACAGAGTGAGTAGATTGGCTCTGCTGGGGACTAACAAGGGGGGAGACTGCCACATGTAGCCAGTTCTCGCTGAAGACAGTCGTGTGCTTAAGTCTTCTTCCTTCCCCAGGAGATCTCCTGAAGAGTCAGCTTGGTGGGCTGGTGAGAGTCATCTGGGTGGGTTAGAGAAAGGGGCAGCTGCAGCCAGGTGGGTTGGCAGTGCCTTAAGAGGTGGTGCTGGGATCAGTAGCCACCGAGGAGGAGTATAAGCTGATCACTGCATTTTTGCTACACCACAAGGGGCTGCAAGTTTCTGCCTCTAAAGGACTATTGCTAAATCTGACTGAGAGCCCGTCAGATCAACTAACAGTGATTCAGCTGGAGCCAGCAAGCGTTTCTTGTACCAGAAACGATGGTTACCAGGACAAATAGAAAGGAGAACGAATAAAATGTAAAATATTAACAACATCTTACAAAGCCATCCACAACACTTTAGTCAACTCCACAATGCCAACATTATCTCAAAATATCAAGCGAACCTCCCACTTCACTCCTGCTCTTTAGCTCCACCATCACCTCCTTTCTCTCATGATCACATCCAGGACTTCTCCAGAGCCTCTACCATTCTCTGGAATTCCTTACCCCAACCTGTGCAACTATTTGTGTCTCTTTCTGTCTTTATACGATCCCTGAAAACTCCTCTCTTCAGGCAAACCTTTTCTGCCTCTAGCTAGCAACTACATTTTACTTTCTTGATCAACCCATCTCCGCATAGCTACTACCCTTTGTATCACTTTCCCTTCCCATTAGATTATAAGCTCTCATGAGAAGGGCACCCCTAACCCTCCTGTCTTTATTATAAATGATTCTTAAAATCTATACCAAATCCTCATTAAGGATAATGGTTTGGAATGGATGTGTAGGGAAACCCCCACTCCTTTTTTTATTTTTGCTGGCTGACATCATTGGCAATATACAAACAGAAGCAGGCCAAAGATAAGAAATGTGATGTAGCAGTATTTTTCTAAATGTCACTTTTGCTTTAGAACATCCTACAGATGTGCTACTTCATGGGCAGATTTCATTTTTACACACAGAAGGTTTTTTATCTTCTGCCTTTACAACTCCTTTAAGGTCATCAGTTTAGAGTTAACCATAAATAATGGCCCTAGAATTATTGCTGTCACTCATGTCATTCATGACACGATCAAAGTTTTCATATGCAGGCACCTCGACGTGTGCATTTATATATATGTGTGTGTGTGTGTGTACAAGGAGGCAAAGAATGTCTCAAAACTTTTTTTGGGAGGGGGTTTTAAGTGCTTGGGTTTTAATTACACCTTTTCCACGTAACTTTAATGCTATTACTTAGGGGACCAACAGCCCTCTATGTTTACTTCTCTTTAATGAGACATCAGGGGTCTATTAAACCCCTGATGTTTCCCCTGCATGGCGCTGAAGCTAATGGTATGCAAATTACACTCTGTTTGCTTCTTCCATGGTCACAGAAGGTAGGGAAAGTGACAGAAGAAGCCAGAAGTGACAGAATCCTCTTTGCTTCCGGGTTCTTTTTTTTTATCTCAAAGCTTTATTGAGAACACAAGCAGAAAAAAACAGAATCATCATCCAGCGACAATAGATCAGTACAGAAATGTTTTTACAACATTACCATAATCCAACAGTACCAAAGCTCAGCATGTCAACAATACAGTTTCCCCTAATCCCTCCCTCCCCACCCCCCTGCAACCTCCATTCAGCCGACCAAATATATTGGGTAAACATGATCATGATAGACTTCCAAATTCTATCTAAACGTATCACTATTAGACTTAACCCCCTCCTACCCCCCGTTATAGACCTGGATCAGACTGAGTTCATGTCTGGGTAAATCCACAGACATTAATCTCCGCAGGCTTTTCACTAATCTACATGCACAATGTGAGAACGATGAAACTGGCTGCCTCTCTTGATAGCGAGAAGGCATTCGACTCGGTTGAGTGGCCTTTCCTGTGGAAGATCCTTCGGATCCCCTGGTATTTATTCAGTGGCTGCATACCCTATATCGATCACCACAGGCTTCCATTCGATTGGGGGGTAGCGTGTCTTCCTCTTTTTCTTTATCCAGAGGAACTAGGCAGGGTTGCTCTCTCTCCCCGGCCCTATTCGCCATGCCATGGAACCGGGTAATGCACCTCGCCACATATTAAGAGACTTAAGCTGGCTTGGCTGGAGGAGAGGGTGGCTACGTATGCGGATGACCTCTTACTTTTTCTGAACTACGTAAACTCCTCCCTACAGGGGGCTTTACAGGTTCTAACAGAATTCTCAAAAGTAACAGGACTAAAGGTGAACTGGTCCAAGTCTTCGTTGCTGGCTGTCGATCCGAATGCCAAATATTTTGCCCCGCCGGATCTGCAGCTAAAGTGGGTGAAGGATTTTACATATTTAGGAGTAAGAGTCTCAAGAGATGCAATGGGATTTATCCTGCTTAATTTGGACCCAGTTGTTCGCAGTGTCAAGGCCAAGTTGAAAGCATGGGAAAACCTCCCTTTATCACTGATAGGCTGAGTAAATCTTTTTAAAATGAAGATACTCCCTAAATTTACTTACGTGTTTCGTACTTCTGAATGAATGAATGACTTATATAGCGCTACAAATGCGAACTGAATCGCCTCAAGGCGCTTTTTGCAGCCAGTGTCTTGCTGGCTGGTGTGGTCATTTACCCCGTAGGATCTCGACACGCTTGGGACACACATTCGTACACATATATACTGGGCCAATTTGGACAGGATCCAATTAACTTACCAGCATGTCTTTGGAGTGTGGGAAGAAACCGGAGTACCCGGAGGAAACCCACGCAGCCACAGGGAGAACATGCAAACTCCAGACAGATGGTGTCATGGTCGGGATTCGAACCAGCGACCCTTTTTGCTGCTAGGTGAAAGTGCTAACCACTGTGCTGCCCTTCTCCACAATGTATTCCCAGCTCCTTCTTTGCGTAATTAAACAAAATGTTCTCCTAATTTCTTTGGGGCCCGAATCCACCCAGATTTAAACTGGCTACTCTAATGCGTCCTGTGTCAAGGGGGGATTGGCATTTCAGGACTGTCAGAAATATTGCCTTGCAGCCCAGCTGGTTACAGCAGTATGGTGGCTGGTACTGCATGCTTCCAATCCAGCTGCAGCCCTTGAGGTGGCGGTGGTCTGATCCATGGAGGCCCTGTCAAATCTACCGCTTGAAGGGCCCTAAAGCTCCATACGATTTGACTCCCTCCATGTGCACAACCCTTCAGGCCTGGAAAGCGGGTTTGGGTCTTGAAAAATACCCACGATCTGCAGTCTCTCCAAATGCTCCCTTGTGGAATAACCCCACTCTACCAAAATATGATTAAACAAATTAAACGAATTTCTGATTTTACTTCAGACAACATAATTATACTTGTTTGAGCACTTAATGTCCCATAATAATGTTCTGTCCTGCTACCTATTTCGGTACTTACAGTTATCCCATGCTTTCAAGAGCCAAATACGTTCTAATGACACACAAGTGCAACAACCGGATTTGCTAAGGATTGTACGCTATAAATGTACAGAAAAACCTACATCTGTTCTACATGCACATCTTCTCCGGGTTTCCTCCCCTGAACTGTCGGTGCCTCTGACAGTGTAGGACACATGATATTCTGGGGCTGGATTCTGAGGATTGGGAGGACATCTTGTCTCCTTACCGGACCGCCTCATACAGTACAAAATTGCCCATATAGCGTACATCACCCCTTATAGGTTACATAGAATGAAAGCATCTCTATCCTCGGAATGTTGGCAACGTACTCAGGCTCCAGGGGTCTACATACATATTTTCTGGTCCTGCCCCATAATCAGTGTTTACTGGATGCAAATATTATCTGTGATTCAGGAAATAGTGGACATAGAAATAACCCCTACACCGCAGGTTTGCTTATTGGGGTTGGTGGAAGATTTGGTCCCCAGGGTGGTGGAGAAAACCTTGATCGGGCTTCTTCTATTCTACGCTAGGAAAATGATAACACTTTGTTGGAAAAAACAGCCCCCCCTCCTTCTCTCTCTTTATGGAAAGCACATGTCAATAATGTATTGCCCCTTTACAAGGACACTTATCATCATAGAGTTTGCCCTAAAAAATATGATAGAGTATGGGCCAAATGGCTGGCCAAACCATCTACTGCATCCTCGGGTTGAGTAGTACATAGGATATGAGTGTACCCCCCCTCATGTTGAGGCTACATCTAGCTCCTCTTGACATCCTGCTTTGTTGCAGGTCATGCTATTGATGTTTTTATAGTTGAGCGCAAGCCAACCTTTCTTTCTGGTTATGCCGAGCCACAGCTCTTCATATTGTTGGTTGTTATTATGCCCTGTACCCCATACTGTGGACCCCTGCGAGGGTCCCTCCGCCGTTGTGGCAGCCTACTGACATATAGTGTTTTATGTTCTATACACCAATAAAAAGATTTAAAAAAAAATCATGATCATGATAGCATTCTGTCCAGGACCAATTCAACAGGAGCCAATCCAGGGGTGCCTAGCCAGGGGGACCAAACCACTTGTAATTTGACTGTACACCTTCTATGTTGAAAGATATATTTTGAAACCTGTCTTAGCTGTCCGTTACTCTCCTCCTGATTGGCTGTGATACAGCAGCGGCACCATTGGCTCCCACAGCTGTCAATCAAAGTCAGTTAGTAAATCAGGGTAGAGAGGGCTTTGTGTCTGAATCGACACAGGGAGCTATAACTCGGCTCAGGTGTCACCATAGAAAGTTGCTTGCTGTGGGGGCACTTGTCAGAAGGGAGGGGCCAGGAGCTCGTAAGAGGGACCCGAGAAGAGGAGGATCCGGGCTGCTTTGTGCTAAACCAACTGCACAGAAGAGGTAAGTATAACATGTTTGTTATTTATTTATTTTTATTTATTTATTTATTTATTTATTTTTGAACCACTTCAGACTCAACCATAACAAGAGACTTGCTCGTGGTTTTATTCCTTGATATCGTCTCTGCTTCAGTTTCGCATCATTTGTGGTTCTCCAGGTACCGGTTTAATTTGCTTATTAATTTACTGCTTTTATTTTTAAATATTTTTGCCCATTAATATTAGTTTTAAACCATACCCTCCCCCCTCCCTGTCTCCCTGCCCCTGTCCCTAGTGGTTTGTTCTCTCCTTTCCATCTTATTTCATTCTCTGTTGTCCTCTATCATTTTTTCCAGGTATTTCTCTGAAGATTCTCTGAAGATTTAAGTTCCTTCCACTGCCCCCATCTCCTATTATATTTATCAAGTTGCCCCATGTCGCAGCTACATAGGTATTCCATTTTGTTGTCATTTTCCACTCTTTCAAACCATGTCTGGTTTTCTTGTACTTAACCAATTTTTCGGTATCAGTCCTTTTGCTGCATTTATCAATGTTGGGATTAATGTTTTCCTATAACTTTTATTTGATTCTTTTAATTCGTGGAATAGACAGACCTGTATACTATTAGGTACCTTTTCTCCACTTATTGCTTCTGTATATTCCTGGATTTCCTGCCAATAGTCCTTTATCTTTGGGAAATCCCACCATATATGTATGGTCGTTCCGATCTGACCGCATTCCCTCCAGCATAGTAGGGATTTGTCTTTACTAAATTTATGAATCTATTCAGGTGTCCGATTGTATTCATGTTAGTTGCGTTATTATGAACGGCTGCTATTATTCTTTCAACTTGTTTATTGTCCAATTTCATGTTTATTTCTTTTTCCCATTTCTCTCTAAAATAAGGTTTTCCTTGTACTTCTAGATCTGTCAAAATTCAATATACTCTTGATATCACATGTCTTAATGCTGTTAATTTGTTTTCGTCTCTAATAGGTGGAGGCAGTGAGTTTATCAGATGTTTTAGTTGTAGATATTCCCATTCATTGATATCCCACCTGTTTTTTGTCTTTATATCCTGTAGTGTTTTTATCTTTCCCTGTTCCATGATGTCCTTTATTTGTGCTGTCCCCATTTTATTTCCAAACCAAGTCCCATTCCCAGGGATAAAAAAATGTGTTTCTTATTTATTTATTTTTTAAAAGCCCTTAAAGTGATTGTAAAGTCTTGTTTTAAAAATACATGTATTTATTTATTTTTTAACCACTTAACGACCGCTCACTGTATATGTACGTCGGCAGAATGGCACCGACAGGCACAATCACGTACAGTGTACGTGATTGCCTTTGTACAGTTGGGGGGTCCGATCGGACCCCCCTCCTATACAGTGAGCGGCCGTTTATCGTTGGGGAGCGATCAGAGATGAGGGGATGACCATTCGATTTCGGCCACCCCCTCGCGATCACTCCCGGCGAATGAAAATGCTCCCTCTGCCTGTGTAATGTAAACACAGGCAGAGGAAGCAGGAGGAAGTGATGTCATCTCATCCGCAGCGCCGAGGAGAGAAGACACAGGTTAGTGCACCAACAGTCCACTGACACATAGGTACACATAGGCACACATTTCACCCCCCAGTCACCCCCAGATCACCCCCCAGGTCACCCCCCAGCCCCCAATCACAGTGCCACTGATTGCAGTGATCATTTATTTTACTGATCACTGCATTTAGTGTCATCTGTGATAGTAAAAAGTTGCAGGACAGTTAGGATTAGGCCCCTTTAGGTCCAGGGTAGCCCCCTAACCCCCCTAATAAAGGTTTAACCCCTTGATCGCCCCCCAGGTAACCCTTTCACCCCCTAACGCCAGCGTCACTAAGCGATCGTATTTTTGATCGCTGTATTTAGTGCCGGTGGTGCCCTAGATAGCCAGTTATTTATTTTTAGTTTCGCCGCAGGTTTTTAGAGCGTCAGGTACCCCCATATATTATTTGAACCCCCTGATTGCCCCTAGAGTTAACCCTTTCACCAGTGATCACTGGTGACACTGGTTAGCCAGTTAGTTATTTAGTTATTTAGGTAACCCGTCAGGTTTTTATATAGCATCGGGTACCCCCATATTTAACCTAATAAAGGTTTTAACCCCCGATTGCCCCTAGTTAACCCTTTCACCAGTGATCACCATATAAAGGTTACGGGTGACGCTGGTTGGTTAGTTTGCTTTTTATAGCATCAGGGCACCCGCCGTATATAACCCAATAAAGGTTTAACCCCCTGATCGCCCGGCGGGTGAGATCAATTAGGTTTTAGCGCCAGAGAGGGTCTGCGTTGCCCCAGGCAGCGTTAGGTTAGTGCCAGTAACGCTAACACCCATGCGCAAAGCATACACCTCCCTTAGTGGTATAGTATCTGATCAGATCTATACTAGCGTCCCCAGCGGTTTAGGGTTCCCAAAAACACAGTGTTAGCGGGATCAGCCCAGATACCTGCTAGCACCTGCGTTTAGCCCCTCCGCCCAGCCCAGCCCAGCCCAGCCCAGCCCACCCAAGTGCAGTATCGATCGATCACTGTCACTTACCAAACACAACACACATAACTGCAGCGTTCGCAGAGACAGTCCTGATCCCTGCGATCGCTAACAGTTTTTTTTGTAGCGTTTGATATATTTGCTGACGACAGTCGGGTGCTTTTTTTCCTGTGAATCTTACTAGTGTACCCCTAAATTTGGAGCCCAAAATGGCAAGACGAAGGTACACTAGTAAAGAGGCCTACGAGATTCTGAGCATGACAGATAGTGAAGAGGAGGTCACGTATCTGTCAGATTCAGGCTCAGAATATCTTCCCGTAGAAGCGGCCCCACGTCAGATAGCTCTGACGACGAAGTTGAAGTCCCTGCTAAGGTCAGGCGTACCCGATCCCGATCTTCTGAGGTTGTTGAGGAGCAAGAACCGCAGGGCTCTCGTATCATGGAGCAGAGGAGTACTAGCGCCGCTATTCTTTCTGGTGAATTGGCAAGCACCAGCGGCCTAGTACAGCCTGGGCGTACATCCAGCACTGCAGTATCACTTGGTGACGTGGCGAGTCCCATAAGTGCAGTTCAAGCTGGCGAGGTGGCAAGCACAAGTAGTGTCCCGCTGCCACCAATAAGAAGACAAAGGCAGGCCCGTCGTACCCATAGTGCTCTTCCTGCAGAATTCGCCTATCCTGATTGGGTCCCCACCACTTCTGCAGAACCTGTACTTCCCCCATTCACTGCCCAATCCTATATTCAGGTGGATACAGCTGAATTTATGCCAATTGATTATTATTCGCTGTTTTTCACGGAAGATCTCTATAGATCTATTGTGGACCAGAGTAATTTATATGCTGGTCAATTTATCGCCGCTTATCCCCAGTTGCCTTCCATTGCCAAAGATTGGAAATCAATTACGGTTTCCGAATTTAAGACCTTTCTGGGCCTTTCCCTCAACATGGGCACACATAAATTCCCGTCATTGCGTGCTTATTGGTCCACGCACCCAATTGACCACATGCCCGTGTTCTCTGCCTCCATGCCCAGGAAACGATACGAGCAGATTTTGCGGTTCATGCACTTCAACGACAATGAACTTTGTCGTCCACGTGGGGACCCTGAATACGACCGGCTCTATAAAATTCGGCCCCTCATAAACCACTTCAACGAACGTTTTGCAGCCTTGTTTATTCCCGATCAAGCTGTCTGCGTTGATGAGTCCCTGATTAAATTTTCTGGCCGCTTGGCTTTCAAGCAGTACCTTCCCAGCAAGCGTGCCAGATACGGGGTCAAGCTCTATAAGTTCTGTGACAGGGCAACAGGCTATGTATGGAGCTTTATGGTTTATGAGGGAAAAGATAGTCAGGTTGAGCCGGTCAACTGCCCGGATTACATAGGGAGCGCTGGCAAGATAGTGTGGAAATTGGTGTCACCCTTATTCGGAAAGGGGTACCACTTGTATGTGGACAATTATTACACGAGCGTGCCACTGTTTAGTCACTTGTTTGATCATCAGATTGGAGCATGTGGCACCGTGAGACCTAATCGCCGGGGCTTTCCCCAGCGGCTTGTAGATGTCCATCTTAGGCTGGGGGAGAGAGCCTGCGTAAAGTGTAATAACTTGCTCGCTATGAAGTGGAGGTACAATAAGAATGTTTTCCTTCTTACCTCCCTTCATGCAGACACGACAGTCCAAATTCCTACGGCGACTGGTGTTGTGGAGAAACCCCTCTGTGTCCACGAATATAACAAAAATATGGGAGGGGTGGACCTCAACGACCAGTTGTTGGCTCCGTATCTAATTGACCGTAAGGCGAGACGCTGGTACAAAAAAGTGTCTCTATCCTTATTTCAATTGGCTTTGCTGAATGCTCATGTGCTATACAGAGCTTCAGGCGGGACGTTATCTCTTCTAAAATTCCAGAATGAGATAGTCACAGAACTCCTGTATCCAGGCGGTTCTGCACCTCACCATCCCCTACCAAATGCAGTAAGCCGGCTGCATGAGAGGCATTATACGCATGTCCTCCCGAGTACCCCTACCCAACGAGCCCCCCAAAAAAGATGTTGTGTCCGTAGCAAGCGCGGATTTAGGCGTGACACCTGTCATTATTGTCCACTCTGTCCTGACAAGCCTGGTCTTTGCCTTGGTGAATGTTTTGAACGCTACCACTCAAAAGTGAAGTTTTAGCGTAGGGTACAGCATTTCACAGACTAGGACACACTTACACAGGGTCTCCCAAGATGCCATTACATTTTGAGAGACCCGAACCATTACAGTTGTTAAAGTTACAAAAAAAAAAGTGTAAAAAAGAAAAAAAAATACATAAAAAACAAAACACAAAAAAAATATAAAATAAAAAAAAACAAAAATAGTTGTCGTTTTATTGTTCTCTCTCTCTCTATTTTCTCTCTATTGTTCTGCTCTTTTTTACTGTACTCCATTCTGCAATGTTTTATCATGCTTGCTTTTCAGGTATGTAATTTTTTGTTTTCAGGTGCGCCATTCAACTGCAGCGCGGAATTATTTATCTTGACAGCAACAGCGTTTTCTCCCACGATACATAAAGCCGTGACTCCAGTGCTGTAGGAGGTGATTTCACCACCACAGTTAAAAAAAAAAGAGCATATATGCCGAAGCATGGGGGCAGCAGGGGCGGAGGAGCGATTTTGCTCCTAATGCCGCGTACATACGGTCGAAATTCCGACGGAGGCTTGCCCGTGGAAAAGTCCGACCGTGTGTACGCGGCATAACTTTTTTGCGGGAGGATGCCCCCATGCTTCGGCATATATATATTTTAGGCACAGGTTGCGTTAAAAAAATGTTTTATTTTTTACTAGGTTTTGTTTTAGTATTTGCTTTGCAGGTATGGTATGGTAAGGTCTTACTGTTGTACTGTAATGTTACTTTGTTTTAATGTTAACCATCATTTGCTTAGCAGGTACGCCATTCAGTTGCATCGCGGATTTATTTATCTTGACAGCAACAGCGTTTGCTCCCACGATACATAAAGCCGTGACTCCAACGCTGTAGGAGGTAATTTCACCACCACAGTTAAAAAAAGAGCATATATGCCGAAGCATGGGGGCAGCAGGGGCGGAGGAGCGATTTTGCTCCTAATGCCGCGTATATACGGTCGAAATTCCGACGGAGGCTTGCCCGTGGAAAAGTTTGACCGTGTGTACGCGGCATAACCTTTTATGCCGCGTACATACGGTCGAAATTTCGACAAAGGCTTGCCTGTGGAAAAGTCAGACCGTGTGTACGCGGCATAACTTTTTTGCGGGAGGATGCCCCCATGCTTCGGCATATATATATTTCAGGCACAGGTTGCGTTAAAAAAATGTTTTATTTTTTACTAGGTTTTGTTTTGGTATTTGCTTTGCAGGTATGGTATGGTAAGGTCTTACTGTTGTACTGTAATGTTACTTTGTTTTAATGTTAACCATCATTTGCTTAGCAGGTACGCCATTCAGTTGCATTGCGGATTTATTTATCTTGACAGCAACAGCGTTTGCTCTCACGATACATAAAGCCGTGACTCCAACGCTGTAGGAGGTGATTTCACCACCACAGTTAAAAAAAGAGCATATATGCCGAAGCATGGGGGCAGCAGGGGCGGAGGAGCGATTTTGCTCCTAATGCCGCGTATATACGGTCGAAATTCCGACGGAGGCTTGCCCGTGGAAAAGTTCGACCGTGTGTATGCAGCATAACCTTTTATGCCGCGTACATACGGTCGAAATTCCGACGAAGGCTTGCCTGTGGAAAAGTCAGACCGTGTGTGCGCGGCATAACTTTTTTGCGGGAGGATGCCCCCATGCTTCGGCATATATGCCCATCATTAGAAGTGGGTGGATGAAGGGAGGTATTCTAATGGTGGGCATACCCACCGATCAATCTCTTTTTTTTGTTCAGCCAACAGGCTGCATGAAAAAAAAGATTACAATACATGTCCAACAAGGACCAGCAACGTACTGGTATGTTGCTGGACTTTGAATGTTTATACCAGAATGATGCCTGCGGGTTTAGGTATCATCTTGGTATCATTCTTTTCAGCCAGCGGCCGGCTTTCATGTAAAAGCAATTCTAGCAGATAATTAGCTTCTAGACTGCTTTTACAAGCAGTGGGAGGGAATGCCCCCTCCCGGATATAAACAGCGCCATTGGGAAATTGGGAAAGCATTTTATCACAGCGATCTTGGTGTGGTCAGATGCTTTGAGGGCAGAGGAAAGATCTAGGGTCTAACCCCCCAATTTTTTTCAAAAAAAGAGTACCTGTCACTACTTATTGCTATCATAGGGGATATTTACATTCCCTGAGATAACAATAAAAATGATAAAAAAAAAAAAATATCGAAGTAACAGTTTAAAAATAAAATAAAAAAGCAAAATAAATAGTAAAAAAAAAAAAAAAAGCACTGCTGCCCCCCCCCCTGCTCTTGCGCAAAGGCGAACGCAAGCGTCGGTCTGGCGTCATATGTAAACAGCAATTGCATCATGCATGTGAGGTATCACCGCAAAGGTCAGATCGAGGGCAGTAATTTTAGCAGTAGACCTCCTCTGTAAATCTAACGTGGTAACCTGTAAAGGCTTTTAAATGCTTTTAAAAATGAATGTAGTTTCTTGCCGCTGCGCTTTTGTGCGCAATTTTAAAGCATGTCGTGTTTGGTATCCATGTACTCGGCCTAAGATCATATTTTTTATTTCATCAAACATTTGGGCAATATAGTGTTTTTTAGTGCATTAAAAATAAAAAAAGTGTGTTTTTCCCCCAAAAAATGCGTTTGAAAAATCGCTGCGCAAATACTGTGTGGAAAAAAAAATGCAACACCCACTATTTTAATCTGTAGGGCCTTTGCTTTAAAAAAATATATAATGTTTGGGGGTTCAACATAAATTTCTTGCAAAAAAAAAATGTTTTCATGTAAACAAAAAGTGTCAGAAAGGGCTTTGTCTTCAAGTGGTTAGAAGAGTGGATGATGTGTGACATAAGCTTCCTAATGTTGTGCATAAAATGCCAGGACAGTTCAAACCCCCCCAAATGACCCCATTTTGGAAAGTAGACACCTCAAGCTATTTGCTGAGAGGCATGTTGAGCCCATTGAATATTTTTTTTTTGTCCCAAGTGATTGAATAATGACAAAAAGAAAAAAAAAAAAATGTACAAAAAGTTGTCACTAAATTATATATTGCTTAAACATGCCATGGTTATATGTGGAATTGCACCCCAAAATACATTCTGTTGCTTCTCCTGAGTACGGGGATACCACATGTGTGAGACATTTTGGGAGCCTAGCCGCGTACAGGACCCCGAAAACCAAGCACCGCCTTCAGGATTTCTATGGGTGTAAATTTTTGATTTCACTCCTCACTGCCTATCACAGTTTCGGAGGCCATGGAATGCCCAGATGGCACAAAACCCCCCCAAATGACCCCATTTTGGAAAGTAGACACCCCAAGCTATTTGCTGAGAGGTATGTTGAGTATTTTGCAGATCTCGCTTTTTGTCACAAAGTTTTAAAAATTGAAAAAAGAAAAAAAAAATATATATGTCTTTCTTCATTTTCAAAAACAAATGAGAGCTGTAAAATACTCACCATGCCTCTCAGCAAATAGCTTGGGGTGTCTACTTTCCAAAATGGGGTCATTTGTGGGGGTTTTGGGCTATCTTGGCATTTTATGGCCTTCAAAACTGTGATAGGTAGTGAGGAGTGAAATCAAAAATTTGTGCCCTTAGAAATCCTGAAGGCGGTGCTTGGATTTCGGGGGCCCGTACACGCCTAGGCTCTCAAAAAGTCCCACACATGTGGTATCCCCGTACTCAGGAGAAGCAGCCAAATGTATTTTGGGGTGCAATTCCGCATATAACCATGGCATGTTTGAGCAATATATCATTTAGTGACAACTTTTTGTACATATTTTTTATTTATTTTTTTTGTCATTATTCAATCACTTAAGACAAAAAAAAAAATTCAATGGGCTCAACATGCCTCTCAGCAATTTCCTTGGGGTGTCTACTTTCCAAAATGGGGTCATTTTGGGGGGTTTTGTGCTATCTTGGCATTTTATGGCCTTCAAAACTGTGATAGGTAGTGAGGAGTGAAATCAAACATTTATGCCCTTAGAAACCTTGAAGGAGGTGCTTGGTTTTTGGGGTCCCGTACGCGGCTAGGCTCCCAAAAAGTCCCACACATGTGGTATCCCTGTACTCAAGAGAAGCAGCAGAATGTATTTTGGGGTGTAATTTCACATATGCCCATGGCATGTGTGAGCAATATATCATTTAGTGACAACTTTGTGCAAAACAAACAAAGTTTGTCATATTCCCGCAACTTGTGGCAAAATATAAAATATTCCATGGACTGAACATACCTCTCAGTAAATAGCTTGGAGTGTCTACTTTCCAAAATGGGGTCATTTGGGGGGGTTTTGTGCTATTTTTGCATTTTATGGCCTTCGAAACTGTGATAGGTAGTGAGGAGTGAAATCAAAAATTTGCGCCCTTAGAAATCCTGAAGGCGGTGCTTGGTGTCCGGGGTCCCGTACGTGGCTAGGCTCCTAAAAAGTCCCACACATGTGGTATCCCCGTACTCAGGAGAAGCAGCAGAATGTATTTTGGGGTGCAATTCCACATATAACCATGGCATGTGTGAGCAATATATCATTTAGTGACAACTTTTTGTAATTTTTATTTTTATTTTTGTCATTATTCAATCACTTGGGACAAAAAAAAAATATTCAATGGGCTCAACATGCCTCTCAGCAATTTCCTTGGGGTGTCTACTTTCCAAAATGGGGTCATTTGGGGGGTTTTTGTACTGCCCTGTCATTTAAGCACCTCAAGAAATGAGATAGGCAGTTATAAATTAAAAGCTGTGTAAATTCCAGAAAATGTACTCTAGTTTGTAGACGCTATAACTTTTGCGCAAACCAATAAATATATGCTTATTGACTTTTTTTTTACTAAAGACATGTGGCTGAATACATTTTGGCCTAAATGTATGACTACAATTGAGTTTACCGTATATACTCGAGTATAAGCCGACTCGAGTATAAGCCGAGGTACCTAATGTTGCCCAAAAACCTGGGAAACCACACTGACCCGAGTATAAGCCGATGCCCCACTGTTCCCTAGCTCGCTGTTCCCTATAAATAGAAATTTTTACATTGTAATTATTACCTGTAAAGAAGTTGCGGCTGCGGCATTCATCGTTCAAATTCCGCGGCGTCCATCGTTCGAATTCCGCGGTCTCTTCCTGTTCCTTACTTGATAGGCGAGTCTCAGCAGACACTCTCTGCCTATCATGATCATTCTCTCATCCTTAGTTTTCCCAGCAGACACTGTGTTGGGTATTCCGCCAATCACAGACGTCTGCTGGAAAACTGAGGATGAGAGAACGTTCGTGATAGGCGGAGAGTGTCTGCTGAGACTCGCCTATCAAGGAAGGAACAGGAACAGACCGCGGAATTTTGAACGATGGACGCCGCGGAATTCGAACGATGGACGCCGCAGCCGCAACTTCTTTACAGGTAATATTTACAATGTAAAATTTATATGACTCGAGTATAAGCTGAGGGGGGGGACTTTCAGCCCCAAAAAAAGGGCTGAAAATCTCGGCTTATACTCGAGTATATACGGTATTCGATTTTTCTTATAACAAAAAGTAGAAAATATCATTTTTTTTCAAAATTTTCGGTCTTTTTCCGTTTATATCGCAAAAAATAAAAATCGCAGAGGCAATCAAATACCATTAAAAGAAAGCTCTATTTGTGGGAAGAAAAGGACGCAAATTTCGTTTGGGTACAACATTGCATGTCCGCACAATTTACAGTTAAAGCAGCGCAGTGCAAAATTCTGAAATCACCTCTGGTCCTCTAGCTACCAAATGGTCCGGGGCTTAAGTGGTTAAACAAGACTTTACAATCACTTTAAGACTCCATTCACACAGGGGCAACACGACTTCCAGCACGACTTTGGCAGGCAACTTGGACACGACTTGAGTATGAATCACAGCGCGACCTGGAGCTACTTACAAGGCAACTTCAAGTTGCCTGCAGGACAGGAGACATTCCAGGGGCCAATCAAACAAGAATTAGCTCTGTGGGAGGGAGGGGGGAAGGGAGGGGTTTGCCTGAGAAATGTATGTTCTCTTCCTGGAAAGTTGCTCCTGTTAAGACAGGGGATCCGACTTCTGAGCGACTTCCATTGAAATCAATGGGTACAGGTCGCCTAGCAGTTACCTAGAAGTCGGATTGAAGTAATACAGGAACCTTTTTTGAAGTCGGAGCGACTGCAGTGGTGTGCATTAAGACGGCTCCATTCACTTACATTGATTTTCACATGCAGCGCGACTTGAGGCGACTAGGGGCGACCTGGGGTGATTTGAAGACGGATCCAAAGTTGCCCCTGTGTGAATAGGCTCTAAGGGCTTTTAAAGCGTTGAATATGGAAATTTTACAGCTGGGCATGTTGGGTAGCTATTTACTTGGTGCAACCTGATCTTTTACATTTTACTAAAATATATGATAATATGTTACATTTGAGTACACTAAAATAATGTTATTTTTTTATTTTTTACTGAAAATTTGCACTTGGTATCATGTGACATAAAAAATTGGAACGACACCATTTGATTGTTTGGGGTCTCTGCTTTCAGAAAATTATATAATGTTTAGGGGTTTTAACTAATATTTTGTCACAAAATTATTTTTTAATGTGTGTACAAAAAAATACAAATTGTCTCTGCCAGTGAAAAACATGTACTAGGCATTTTATTTAATGGAATTGTGCATTTTTAACATTTCACTTTAAGCCTTCATAAAACAAAACAACAACAAAAAAAAAAAAAAAAATTTTTTTTTTTGTAAAGATTTGTTTTTGCACTGGCACAGTCCCTAGCTCCTTATGCCCTTTGTTTGACAAACCCTTGCCTTGAAAATGAAGAACATTGCTTTTCAAGATTTGCTTCCCATTGACCTCAGGGGAGTTCACATTATTGAAGAGGATGACCTGCTGAATGCTACGTTGAAAACCTTTGTTACTGGATGAAATTCTTTTTAGCATTGATGACATCATTAGCGTGCCGTCCGTTCATTTTCTTTGAGACTTGCTTGGAGTTTTACAATTTGAAGATTTTACAATGAGTCTGCTGAACACACTAAGCAAATTTGCCCATCACTAGCAGTGACAGTGTACCCCAGCTAATATTATTTTACTTGTGGCCAGTCAGTTATAACCAAGCAAGTGACAGCTCTGATCTGGTCAGCCATAGGTTTAAGGGGCTGTGCTAGCATGCCCATATAATGTACACAGGTCAAAACGACCCAATGGGAATTGTATGTGATACATCACCTGCTCGGTTGGTCCATACGTAGCCATCCTAGTGAAACTTAACTGCATATCTAAAGTCTCATAAACACGATCGGATTTCTAGGGCGTTGGCCACGAACTTATTCTGCATACAGAGGGCAGAACTTTTTCAGCCAACATTCACAAAACAATGTGGGTTTTCTGCTCTTTAGTGCCACCCTTTGGGCAACTTCTGCTAATGTTGTCTTATGGTTAGCATTGGTTCGGAGCATGCATGTTTGTACTTTGGATTTTAGTCCGACGGACTTGTGTACACACGATCGGATAATCCGACGGAACACATTTGTTGTCGGACAATTTGAGAGCATGCACAGCCAACAGTTGTTGTCGGAAATTCCGACAACAATTGTCCGATGGAGCATACAGACAGTCGGATTATCGGACAAAACACGTCCATCGGACAATTGTTGTCGGAATATCCGATCGTGTGTATGGGCCTTTAGCCTTTTCTTCCAGCTGCAACAACATTTAAATAAAAAAATAGGATGATTGCACTGCTCTTAAAGCACACCCTCTAGTGCTGATTACAGCAGGAAATATGATGGAGCTTTATCTTGTATTTGGAGCTAATTTGGTATAATATTTAAAAAAAAACAAAAACGTTTTTAGTCAACAACACCCAAAGGAGGCTGCTGAGAGAGACCTGTTTTTTGTCTTTTTTGTTTTCTGACTAAATTATTATTGGTTCAAATCTAATTTAGAATTTAAACACAGAAAAAAAAATTGTACACAAAATAATTACTGTATATTATAGAATTTTTTTTTTAGCATTTCAGTATGTTTATTTACAAATCTGACATATCTATACTATTTCATATTTTTTTTTATTTGTGTGTGCTTTACTATTCAAATCCCACCACTCCCAGCAATAAAATAATCACAGCTTGCTACACAGATATAAAAAAAGAAATACAAATTATTTTTTTTTCCTTTTTTGCCAGCATATTAAAAAATGCACACCTGCAGTGCATTGCAGTTCAGCAGATTTAATGTTAATATTCTGTACAGAATGATAATTAATTTCATATCTGCATTAGGGCATAGCACTCCCAAAGAAAATAAATGAAACTGGAAGTCACCTGGCATGCCTTCGGTGTTTCGCTGTCTGTGTCCTGTTGAAGCAAACAAATAACGTTATTTGTGAAATTATGGTGATACTCGATTTTGTATATAAATGTGCGAGAGTAGACAACATGTATTTCGGCAGAGGGTGCTGTCCTCTAGTTCAAGCACACGTTAGATTACAAGGTCATGCTGCCTATTGATAAATCACACTGCCGTGATTCCTAACTGACAGCTCAAACTAACATCAAGCTGGATGAGAGAGAACAAAAGGCCATCAAGCAGCCATTTTCTTGACACTTTTATTCAATCACCAGCAGATTGCTTACGACAGCAATAGCAGCTGTTTTGTCTTCATCTTTCCACATTTGATAAAAGGTGTCAACTCAAATTTTTGTAAATAATTCACTTACCCCTACTGCAGACTCCATCGCTGCTCAACATATGTATTCTTTTTTGAGCCGATCACTCAGACAGGTCAGGGCTCAGAGATATCAAATGAAGGTCATCTGTGATCTCAAAGGAAACACTGATAAAGCATCAGCGCTTGAAGGTCACAGATAAGAAATACATTGGGATATTTCTGATGTGGGTATCGAGGCTAAACAATAAAATATAAACACAGCATTGTGGCTGCATATTATTTTTCTATTACTCTCTAGGGGACAACCATGCCCATTTGCCAGCTGCTGAACCACTGCGTTACATGTGTGCACCTAAACTGAAATGACTGTGATATAGAAGAAGGCACAGAGAAGTTTTCTGTACTTGATTTCTCTTTTACCATGAGATTATACAGAAGCAGATAATGTAGCAGTCAGTTATAAAACATAGGTACTCTTAATATTCTTTTTAATGTTTTAGATATACAAAAAAGGTAAATTTGGTGTAATCTTATCAATATATATACTAATGTTTTAAAACCTTGTTTATACACTATATTGTATTGGGACACCTACATGCACATGAATTTTAATGGCATCCCAGTCTTAGTCCGTAGGGTTCAATATTGGATTGGCCCACCCTTTTCAGCTATAACAGCTTCAACTCTTCTGGGAAGACTGTCCACAAGGTTTAGGAGTGTGTCTATGGGAATGTTTGACCATTCTTCCAGAAGCATTTGTGAGGTCTGGCACTGATATTGGACGAGAAGGCCTGGGTCGCGTCTCCCCTCTAATTCCTCCCCAAGGTGTTCTATCAGATTGAGTTTAGGACTCTGTGCAGGCCAGTCAAATTCCTCTACTCCAAATGCGCTCATCATGTCCTTATGGACTTTGCTTTTTGCACTGGTGCGCAGTCATCTTGAAACAGGAAGGGGCCATCCCCAAACTGTTCAATGTTGGGAGCATAAAATTGTCTGAAATGTTTTGGTATGCTTATGCCTTAGGAGTTCCCTTCAGTGGAACTAAGGGGCCAAGCCCAACCCCTAAAAAACAACCCCACACCATAATCCCCCCTCCACCAAATGATTTGGACCAGTTCACAAAGCAAGATCCATAAAAACATGGATGAGCGAGTTTGGGGTGGAGGAAATTGATTGGCCTGCATGGAGTCCTGACCTCAACCTGATAGAACACCTTTGGGATGAATTAGAGTGGAGACTGTGAGCCAGGCCTTCTCGTCCAATTCAGTGTCTGACCTCACAAATGAGCTTCTATAAGAATGGTTAAACATTTCCATTGACACACTCCTAAACCTTGTAGACAGCCTTCCCAGAAGAGTTGAAGCTGTTATAGCTCCAAAAGGAAGGCCAACTCAATATTGAACCCTACAGACTAAGACTGGGATGCCATTAAAGTCCATGTGCATGTAAAGGCAGGAGTCCCAATAATTTTGACAATATAGTCTATGTATTATGGGTGATTATATACAGTCAGGTCCATAAATATTGGGACATTGACACAATTCAAATCTTTTTGGCTCTATACACCACCACAATGGATTTGAAATGAAACTAACAAGATGTGCTTTAATTGCAGACCTTCAGCTTTAATTTGAGGGTATGTACATCCAAATCAGGTGAAGGGTGTAGGAATTACAACAGTTTGTATATGTGCTGGTGAGCTCAGAAACACCAAAAGACCCAGAAGACCATGGAAAACAACTGTGGTGGATGACCGAAGAATTATTTCCCTGGTGAAGAAAACACCCTTCACAACAGTTTACCAGATCAAGAACACTCTCCAGGAGGTAGGTGTATGTGTGTCAAAGTCAACAATCAAGAGAAGACTTCACCAGAGTGAATACAGAGGGTTAACCACAAGATGTAAACCATTGGTGAGCCTCAAAAACAGAAAGGCCAGATTAGAGTTTGCCAAGCAACATCTAAAAAAGCCTTCACAGTTCTGGAACAACATCTTATGGACAGATGAAACCAAGATCAACTTGTACCAGAGTGATGGGAATAGAAGAGTATGGAGAAGGAAAGGAACTGCTCATGATCCAAAGCATACCACCTCATCAGTGAAGCATGGTTGTGGTAGTGTCATGGCGTGGGCATGTATGGCTGCCAATGGAACTAGTTCTCTTGTATTTATTGATGATGTGACTGCTGACAAAAGCAGCAGGATGAATTCTGAAGTGTTTCGGGCAATATTATCTGCTCATATTCAGCCAAATGATTTAGAACTCATTGGACGGCGCTTCACAGTGCAGATGGACAATGACCCGAAGCATACTGCGAAGGCAACCAAAGAGTTTTTTAAGGGAAAGAAGTGGAATGTTATGCAATGGCCAAGTCAATCACCTTACCTGAATCCGATTGAGCATGCATTTCACTTGCTGAAGACAAAACTGAAGGGAAAATGCCCCAAGAACAAGCAGGAACTGAAGACAGTTGCAGTAGAGGCCTGGCAGAGCATCACCAGGGATGAAACCCAGCGTCTGGTGATGGCTAGGGATGGGCCCGGTGCTCGATTCGAACCCATGTTCGAATCGAGCATCGGGCGTTCGCTCGCTCGTCGAGCCCAGAACTATTTGGGCCGTTCGCATCACATTCGTGTGATGCGAGCGGCCCCGCAATGCATTGCGGCCGGCGCGGCCGGCGCAGTGCATTGCTGGCTGATGATTGGCCAAGCATGCACTGTGACCCCGCATGCTTGGCCAATCACAGCGCCCGAAACTCGGAGAGCAATAATTGGCTACAGGCAGGACGCCTGTAGCCAATTACAGCTCAGGGGCTTTAGTACACGCCCCACCATTTAAAAGGCCGCCACACCATCGGCCCCGGTCACATGAGTTCCGGCTTTAGGAGAGATTAGTCTGCTGATTCTGTCTTTGCTTGATACTGAAAGATTTGCTCTTCTTTGCTAAACCATTGGCTATTTCTTTGCTAAACCATTGCTACCTAAGTCATTGATCGTTCATTGCTGCTGATTGCACAGTTAGTGTGTTATTAGCTGCTGCTGGGGATTAGTCTGGTGCGTGCTTACTGTTAGTACAGTATTGCAGTAGTACCAACCGCAGTGCTGTTAGCACAGCATTGCACCCCAACAGCACCCATAGGACTTCTAGTGTGTTAGTGGCAGCAAACAGAGCTCCTATATTTTCTTCTCAGCAGCACCCATAGGACTTCTAGTGTGTTAGTGGCAGCAAACAGAGCTCCTATATTTTCTTCTCAGCAGCACCCATAGGACTTCTAGTGTGTTAGTGGCATCACACAGAGCTCCTATATTTTCTTCTCAGCAGCACCCATAGGACTTCTAGTGTGTTAGTGGCAGCAAACAGAGCTCCTATATTTTCTTCTCAGCAGCACCCATAGGACTTCTAGTGTGTTAGTGGCATCACACAGAGCTCCTATATTTTCTTCTCAGCAGCACCCATAGGACTTCTAGTGTGTTAGTGGCAGCAAACAGAGCTCCTATATTTTCTTCTCAGCAGCACCCATAGGACTTCTAGTGTGTTAGTGGCAGCAAACAGAGCTCCTATATTTTCTTCTCAGCAGCACCCATAGGACTTCTAGTGTGTTAGTGGCAGCACACAGAGCTCCTATATTTTCTTCTCAGCAGCACCCATAGGACTTCTAGTGTGTTAGTGGCAGCAAACAGAGCTCCTATATTTTCTTCTCAGCAGCACCCATAGGACTTCTAGTGTGTTAGTGGCAGCAAACAGAGCTCCTATATTTTCTTCTCAGCAGCACCCATAGGACTTCTAGTGTGTTAGTGGCATCACACAGAGCTCCTATATTTTCTTCTCAGCAGCACCCATAGGACTTCTAGTGTGTTAGTGTCATCACACAGAGCTCCTATATTTTCTTCTCAGCAGCACCCATAGGACTTCTAATGTGTTAGTGGCATCACACAGAGTTCCTATATTTTCATCTCAGCAGCACCCATAGGACTTCTAGTGTGTTAGTGGCATCACACAGAGCTCCTATATTTTCTTCTCAGCAGCACCCATAGGACTTCTAGTGTGTTAGTGGCAGCAAACAGAGCTCCTATATTTTCTTCTCAGCAGCACCCATAGGACTTCTAGTGTGTTAGTGGCAGCAAACAGAGCTCCTATATTTTCTTCTCAGCAGCACCCATAGGACTTCTAGTGTGTTAGTGGCATCACACAGAGCTCCTATATTTTCTTCTCAGCAGCACCCATAGGACTTCTAGTGTGTTAGTGGCAGCAAACAGAGCTCCTATATTTTCTTCTCAGCAGCACCCATAGGACTTCTAGTGTGTTAGTGGCAGCAAACAGAGCTCCTATATTTTCTTCTCAGCAGCACCCATAGGACTTCTAGTGTGTTAGTGGCAGCAAACAGAGCTCCTATATTTTCTTCTCAGCAGCACCCATAGGACTTCTAGTGTGTTAGTGGCATCACACAGAGCTCCTATATTTTCTTCTCAGCAGCACCCATAGGACTTCTAGTGTGTTAGTGGCAGCAAACAGAGCTCCTATATTTTCTTCTCAGCAGCACCCATAGGACTTCTAGTGTGTTAGTGGCAGCAAACAGAGCTCCTATATTTTCTTCTCAGCAGCACCCATAGGACTTCTAGTTTGTTAGTGGCATCACACAGAGCTCCTATATTTTCTTCTCAGCAGCACCCATAGGACTTCTAGTGTGTTAGTGGCAGCAAACAGAGCTCCTATATTTTCTTCTCAGCAGCACCCATAGGACTTCTAGTGTGTTAGTGGCAGCAAACAGAGCTCCTATATTTTCTTCTCAGCAGCACCCATAGGACTTCTAGTGTGTTAGTGGCAGCAAACAGAGCTCCTATATTTTCTTCTCAGCAGCACCCATAGGACTTCTAGTGTGTTAGTGGCATCACACAGAGCTCCTATATTTTCTTCTCAGCAGCACCCATAGGACTTCTAGTGTGTTAGTGGCATCACACAGAGCTCCTATATTTTCTTCTCAGCAGCACCCATAGGACTTCTAGTGTGTTAGTGGCAGCAAACAGAGCTCCTATATTTTCTTCTCAGCAGCACCCATAGGACTTCTAGTGTGTTAGTGGCAGCAAACAGAGCTCCTATATTTTCTTCTCAGCAGCACCCATAGGACTTCTAGTGTGTTAGTGGCAGCAAACAGAGCTCCTATATTTTCTTCTCAGCAGCACCCATAGGACTTCTAGTGTGTTAGTGGCATCACACAGAGCTCCTATATTTTCTTCTCAGCAGCACCCATAGGACTTCTAGTGTGTTAGTGGCAGCAAACAGAGCTCCTATATTTTCTTCTCAGCAGCACCCATAGGACTTCTAGTGTGTTAGTGGAATCACACAGAGCTCCTATATTTTCTTCTCAGCAGCACCCATAGGACTTCTAGTGTGTTAGTGGCAGCAAACAGAGCTCCTATATTTTCTTCTCAGCAGCACCCATAGGACTTCTAGTGTGTTAGTGGCAGCAAACAGAGCTCCTATATTTTCTTCTCAGCAGCACCCATAGGACTTCTAGTGTGTTAGTGGCAGCAAACAGAGCTCCTATATTTTCTTCTCAGCAGCACCCATAGGACTTCTAGTGTGTTAGTGGCAGCAAACAGAGCTCCTATATTTTCTTCTCAGCAGCACCCATAGGACTTCTAGTGTGTTAGTGGCAGCAAACAGAGCTCCTATATTTTCTTCTCAGCAGCACCCATAGGACTTCTAATGTGTTAGTGGCATCACACAGAGTTCCTATATTTTCATCTCAGCAGCACCCATAGGACTTCTAGTGTGTTAGTGGCATCACACAGAGCTCCTATATTTTCTTCTCAGCAGCACCCATAGGACTTCTAGTGTGTTAGTGGCAGCAAACAGAGCTCCTATATTTTCTTCTCAGCAGCACCCATAGGACTTCTAGTGTGTTAGTGGCAGCAAACAGAGCTCCTATATTTTCTTCTCAGCAGCACCCATAGGACTTCTAGTGTGTTAGTGGCATCACACAGAGCTCCTATATTTTCTTCTCAGCAGCACCCATAGGACTTCTAGTGTGTTAGTGGCAGCAAACAGAGCTCCTATATTTTCTTCTCAGCAGCACCCATAGGACTTCTAGTGTGTTAGTGGCAGCAAACAGAGCTCCTATATTTTCTTCTCAGCAGCACCCATAGGACTTCTAGTGTGTTAGTGGCAGCAAACAGAGCTCCTATATTTTCTTCTCAGCAGCACCCATAGGACTTCTAGTGTGTTAGTGGCATCACACAGAGCTCCTATATTTTCTTCTCAGCAGCACCCATAGGACTTCTAGTGTGTTAGTGGCAGCAAACAGAGCTCCTATATTTTCTTCTCAGCAGCACCCATAGGACTTCTAGTGTGTTAGTGGCAGCAAACAGAGCTCCTATATTTTCTTCTCAGCAGCACCCATAGGACTTCTAGTGTGTTAGTGGCAGCAAACAGAGCTCCTATATTTTCTTCTCAGCAGCACCCATAGGACTTCTAGTGTGTTAGTGGCAGCAAACAGAGCTCCTATATTTTCTTCTCAGCAGCACCCATAGGACTTCTAGTGTGTTAGTGGCATCACACAGAGCTCCTATATTTTCTTCTCAGCAGCACCCATAGGACTTCTAGTGTGTTAGTGGCAGCAAACAGAGCTCCTATATTTTCTTCTCAGCAGCACCCATAGGACTTCTAGTGTGTTAGTGGCAGCAAACAGAGCTCCTATATTTTCTTCTCAGCAGCACCCATAGGACTTCTAGTGTGTTAGTGGCAGCAAACAGAGCTCCTATATTTTCTTCTCAGCAGCACCCATAGGACTTCTAGTGTGTTAGTGGCATCACACAGAGCTCCTATATTTTCTTCTCAGCAGCACCCATAGGACTTCTAGTGTGTTAGTGGCAGCAAACAGAGCTCCTATATTTTCTTCTCAGCAGCACCCATAGGACTTCTAGTGTGTTAGTGGCATCACACAGAGCTCCTATATTTTCTTCTCAGCAGCACCCATAGGACTTCTAGTGTGTTAGTGGCAGCAAACAGAGCTCCTATATTTTCTTCTCAGCAGCACCCATAGGACTTCTAGTGTGTTAGTGGCAGCAAACAGAGCTCCTATATTTTCTTCTCAGCAGCACCCATAGGACTTCTAGTGTGTTAGTGGCAGCAAACAGAGCTCCTATATTTTCTTCTCAGCAGCACCCATAGGACTTCTAATGTGTTAGTGGCATCACACAGAGTTCCTATATTTTCATCTCAGCAGCACCCATAGGACTTCTAGTGTGTTAGTGGCATCACACAGAGCTCCTATATTTTCTTCTCAGCAGCACCCATAGGACTTCTAGTGTGTTAGTGGCAGCAAACAGAGCTCCTATATTTTCTTCTCAGCAGCACCCATAGGACTTCTAGTGTGTTAGTGGCAGCAAACAGAGCTCCTATATTTTCTTGTCAGCAGCACACATAGTACCTATAGTGTGTTAGTGTCAGCACCCATAGGACCTACAGTGTGTTGTGAGCACACATAGGAGTTCTATTTTTTATACTATATACACTACCGACTACAATGGCTGGAAGACCGCCAAGGAGAGGCAGAGCGTGCCGAGGCAAGAACACAGGGCAGGCAGGCTCTGTTTCTAGAGACAACAGTGCTGGCCGTGGACGTGGTCGTGCATCGTCATCAGCACGTGGCCATGGGACACGCTTGTCTTTGTTTTCGGCAGCTGGACATGTGGAGCCGCATCATGCCGAAGGCTTGGTAGAATGGATGACCAAGCCCTCCTCATCCTCCTCATCCTCTCTCACCCAGGCTCAGGGTACTGGCAGAGCAGCTGCCAACGCGTACTCAATGGCATCATCAGCCACCCCTTCCCTAGACCCACCATGTCCTCCTGAGGAGTCCCCCGAACTGTTTGAGCACAGTGTTGGGTACATGCTCCAGGAGGATGCCCAACGATTCGAAGGCTCGGATGATGATACCCAGCTTGAGGAAGTCAGTAGTGTGCGCGCAGAGAGAGGGGATGCTGAAGGACAGCAATCTGGCAGTAGTGTTCCACCAGCTGCAGCTTACTGCCAGGTTTGCTCTAGTGGTGAAGAGGGAGGGGATGATGAGGTCACTGACTCCACGTGGGTGCCTGAAGGGAGAGAGGAGGAGGAGGAGGAGGATGCAGCGTCACATGTCCAACGAGGCAGGATGCCCCCTGGAGGCCAGCTAGAGGCCAGCACAGCAACTGTACCACACCGCAGAGCTCCGCCTGTGCAGGGCGCTGCCTCTGCACGTTATCACAAAAGTTCTTTGGTGTGGGCCTTTTTTGAGACGAGTGCATCAGATCGCACCACTGCTATTTGCAATATTTGTCTCAAGCGTATCTCGCGTGGCCAAAACATCAGCCGCTTGGGCACCACAAGCATGAGCAGACATATGTCGACCTGCCATGCAGCTCGTTGGCAAGCACACATAAAAGACCCACACCAAAGAACAAAGCGGACCTCTCCTTGCTCCTCATCAGCTGGGATCTCCATCCCCACTATATCTTCAGTCCTCTCTGAAAGCTGCTCTGAGAGGACTGAAGGTGTAGAATTAGGTGTGTCACAACCAAGTACTTGCAGTACACCGACGTCCGATTGTAGCAGGCAAATTTCCCTGCCCCAGCTGCTGGACCGTCGAAAGAAGTATACTCCCAGCCATCCACATGCCCAGCGGTTGAATGCTAGCTTGGCTAAATTGCTAGCACTTCAACTGCTGCCTTTTCAGTTGATAGACTCGGCCCCCTTCCGTGAGTTTGTTCAATGTGCGGTTCCTCAGTGGCAGGTTCCCAAACGCCACTTTTTCTCACGGAAGGCGATTCCGTCTCTCTACTGGCATGTGGAAGGCAATGTCCATGCCTCGCTGGACAGGGCGGTCAGCGGTAAGGTGCATATTACCGCTGACTCATGGTCCAGCAGGCATGGACAGGGACGTTATCTTTCTTTCACGGCCCATTGGGTCACTCTATTGGTAGCTGGGAGGGATGCAGGACAAGGTGCAGTAGTGTTGGAGGTTGTTCCACCACCACGCCTCCAAAATGCTACTACTGGTTGTGACACACCTCTCTCCTCCACCCCCTCCTCTTCTTCTTCCTCCATGTCCTCTTCGAGTGCTCTGTCCTCGGAACCAGCGGTGCTCCGTAGGCGTACAAGGGGCTACGCGAGTACGCAGGCAAAAAGATGCCATGCCGTGCTTGCGCTGGTGTGTTTGGGGGACAGGAGCCACACTGGGCCAGAGGTTCTGGCAGCTCTGCAGGGGCAGGCCGAGAGGTGGTTGACGCCACGCCAGCTTAAGCCAGGAATGGTCGTTTCTGATAATGGCACCAACCTCCTCTCCGCCCTGCGACAGGGGCAGCTCACCCATGTGCCCTGTATGGCTCACGTCCTCAACCTGGTGGTGCAGCGGTTCTTGGGCAGGTTCCCAGGCTTACAGGATGTCCTGAGGCAGGCCAGGAAAGTCTGTGTGCATTTCCGCCGATCTTATAATGCCAGTGCTCGGCTGACTGAGCTGCAAAAGGAGCTGAACCTGCCCAAGAACCGCCTAATATGTGACATGCCCACCAGGTGGAACTCAACGTTGGCCATGCTGCAGCGACTGCACACGCAGCAGAGGGCCATCAATGAGTACCTTTGCGACTACGGCACCAGGACAGGGTCAGGGGAGCTTGGCTTTTTTTCCCCACGCCAGTGGAGCATGATCAGGGATGCATGCACTGTCCTCTCACCATTTGAGGAGGCCACGAGGATGGTGAGCAGTGACAGTGCATGCATCAGTGACACTGTACCTCTTGTCCACCTGTTGGAGCATACGCTGCGTGGGATAATGGACAGGGCACTTGAGGCAGAACAGAGGCAGGAAGAGGAGGACTTCCTTGTCTCTCAAGGCCCCCTTTATCCAGACAATGTTCCTTCTGTCCCACCCATCACACAGGAAGAGGAGGAGGAGGAGGAGGAGGAGGATTGTGTGAGCATGGAGGTGGAGCCTGGCACTCAGCATCAGCAGCAGCAGTCTTTTAGGGATGATGTACAGTCCCAACAAACCAGTGGAATTGTACGTGGCTGGGAGGAGGTGGCTGGCGATCATGTCATCCTCAGTGACCCAGAAGACTCCGGACCGAATGCCTCAGCTAACCTACGCTGCATGGCCTCCCTGATCCTGCAAAGCCTGCGGAAGGATCCTCGTGTTCTTCGGATCAAGGAGAGTGACCATTACTGGCTGGCCACTCTCCTTGATCCACGGTACAAGGGTAAGGTTGCGGACCTTATCTTGCCGTCGCAGAGGGAGCAGAGGATGAGACATCTCAGGGAGGCCTTGCAGAAAGGTCTGTGCAATGCGTTCCCAGAAACTGGGAGGTTACAAACTCCTGGTCCTGGACGACGAGTTGCTGAGGCTTCGGTCAGTAGCAGAAGGAGCGGTGGGGAAGGTGGACGTCTGACCGATGCGTTCAGACAATTTTTTAGTCCGCAGCCCCAAGGTATGATCGGTTCCAGCAACCATCGCCAGCGTCTGATATACATGGTGCAGGAATACCTAGGGGCAAGGTCAGACTTGGACACCTTTCCCACCGAAAATCCTCTGGCTTACTGGGTCCTGAGGATGGATCACTGGCCAGAGCTTGCACAGTATGCAATTGAGCTACTGGCCTGTCCTGCATCCAGCGTTCTTTCCGAACGCACATTCAGTGCTGCTGGAGGATTTGTCACCGATCATAGGGTGCGCCTGTCCACCGACTCGGTTGATCGACTGACCTTCATAAAAATGAATCAGTCTTGGATCACCACCAGCTACCAGACACCTGAAGCGGATATAACGGAATAATTTATAATGTCACATCCCTTCAAGACTGCCTATGCTGATGCTGAGTGACTGTCCTGTTATGTTCACTGACTATCCTCTTCCTCCTCCTCAATGATCCATGCCACCACACCAGTGCCTAAGGCACAATTTTTCAGCCCCTGTATAACAGGGGCGTGTAATTACAATTTTTTAAAAAGATGCTTCGCAACAGGTGTGACTGCTGTGCTCAGAGTACAGTATCTGTGAGGGGTTGCAGTGTTGTGGCACCAGCACCAGTGCCTAAGGCACAATTTTTCAGCCCCTGTTGGGGCGTGTAATTACAATTTTTAGGCAATGCTTTGCAACAGGTCTCATTGCTGTGCTCAGAGTACAGTATCTGTGAGGGGTTGCAGTGTTGTGGCACCAGCACCAGTGCCTAAGGCACAATTTTTCAGCCCCTGTATAACAGGGGCGTGTAATTACAATTTTTTAAAAAGATGCTTCGCAACAGGTGTGACTGCTGTGCTCAGAGTACAGTATCTGTGAGGGGTTGCAGTGTTGTGGCACCAGCACCAGTGCCTAAGGCACAATTTTTCAGCCCCTGTTGGGGCGTGTAATTACAATTTTTAGGCAATGCTTTGCAACAGGTCTCATTGCTGTGCTCAGAGTACAGTATCTGTGAGGGGTTGCAGTGTTGTGGCACCAGCACCAGTGCCTAAGGCACAATTTTTCAGCCCCTGTATAACAGGGGCGTGTAATTACAATTTTTTAAAAAGATGCTTCGCAACAGGTGTGACTGCTGTGCTCCAAGTACAGTATCTGTGAGGGGTTGCAGTGTTGTGGCACCAGCACCAATGCCTAAGGCACAATTTTTCAGCCCCTGTTTAACAGGGGCGTGTAATTACAAATCTTGATCTAATAGTTCACAGCAGGGCCCATTCCTGCGCCCACCAAGAGTAACTATGAGGGCCTACAGTCTTGTGGCAACACCGTCCACCACCACCACCACCACCAAAGGCCCAATTTTTCTGCCCTGTTCAACAGGTGCATGCAATTACAAATCTTGATCTAATAACTCACAGCAGGGCCCATTCCTGCACCCACCAAGAGTAACTGTGAGGGCTTACAGTCTTGTGGCAACACCGTCCACCACCACCACCACCACCACCAAAGGCCCAATTTTTCTGCCCGGTTCAACAGGTGCATGCAAGTACAAATCTTGATCTATTAACTCACAGCAGGGCCCATTCCTGTGCCCACCAGTCTTGTGGCTACACCAACATCTAATAGGGCAAATTTCTGCAGAGTATATACGGCAGGCCCCTACTTTCAAACATCCAACTTACAAACGACTCCTACTTGCAAACGGCAAGAGAAAACAGGAAGTGAGAGGAAATCTACCCCTAGGAAGGAAAATTCAATCCTGTTAGATTTAATTTGGGAAAAAGGTATCTCCTCTCTACTGATGCTTTATCACCAATCCTTGTTTCAATTAAAACCCCACTTTTCCAAAAACATTTGTCATTGGGACGGAAAGTGAGGTGACATGTTCTGAACAGATGTGCAAAGACAGCAAATGTTACAGGGGTGATAACCCCTCCCTATGTTCTCCAAAAAGCTTAAAAATTGATTTTTTTGGGATGTAGCTACACTTCATAATGTACCTGTTCAGATTCTACTTAAGAACAAACCTACAGTCCATGTCTTGTTTGCACCACCTATATACTGCTGTTCAGAGTATATAGGGTTGTAGGTATAGGGTTTTATTTTGGGTGCGGGGTCCCCCTTAGTATCCATACAAGACCCAAAGGGGCTGGGGTGGGGGGGGGGGTGATGGGGTAGCCATGCCATTTTTCTCAAGGATTTTCAGCCATATGGCGGCCAGGACAAGACATGACATTAAAGCCGCAAGTGGTTTTAAATGGCTTCTTTTTTTCCTTTACAAATGTCATTTTGTGCAAGGACAGTTCTAAACACGGGAAACACATGCCACTTCACAGGCATACTTTAGACACCCCCCAGGTACCATATTTAAAGGAAAATTTCACTTTTTTTTTTTTCACTTTATGCATCATTAAAATGACTGCTCCCGAAAAAACTTTAGTTTTTAAAATTTCTTTTTGCATTGATATATGTCCCCTGGGGCAGGACCCGGGTCCCCAAACCTGTTTTATAACATTAACATGCATATTGGCCGTTGTAATTAGCAATTTTGATTTCGAACGTTCGCGTCCATTATAACGAATAGGGTTCGAAAATTCGCGCGAACTTTCGGTCCGTTCGAAGGTTCTGGTGCGAACCGAACCCGGGGGTGTTCGGCTCATCCCTAGTGATGGCTATGCGTTCCAGACTTCAGGCTGTAATTGACTTCAAAGGATTCGCAACCAAGTATTAAAAAGTGAAAGTTTGATTCATGATTGTTAATCTGTCCCATTACTTTTGGTCCCTTATAAAGTGGGAGGCACATATACAAACTGTTGTAATTCCCACACCGTTCACCTGATTTGGATGTAAATACCCTCAAATTAAAGCTGAAAGTCTGCAGTTAAAGGACATCGTGCTTGTTTCATTTCAAATCCATTGTGGTGGTGTATAGAGCCAAAAAGATAAGAATTGTGTCGATGTCCCAATATTTATTGACCTGACTGTATGAACATGGGTGTAGTCATATGTGCTCATTATAAATACAAGCTCTGCTTACTGCAGTGCTACACCATGTTTTGCTTTATTGCTCCTTCTCACAATGCTATCTGGCAACCTGCTAAAAACAATGTACTTCTTTTGTGGCTACTAATTTATCTCATCCACTGTTAAGCTGGTCATACACTTTGGGGTTGATTTACTAAACCTGGAGAGTGCAAAATCTGGTGCAGCTTTGCATAGAAACCAATCAGGTTCCGTGTTTTTTTGTTAAAGCCTAATTGAACAAGCTGAAATTAGAAGCTGATTGGCTACTGTGCACAGCTGCACCAGATTTTGCACTCTCCAGTTTTAGTAATTTAACCCCTATGTGTATTTCAGCTAGTTTTTACTCCTGCCTGACATCCTTTAATTGAAAAATTTCAGCTGAACAGCAGCTGCATCCAATCTGTGGCAGCTGACAGAATACTATAAGCATGGCAGGAGAGTCATCTCATCCATCCAAGCTGCATAGTGTAGATGGAGGAATCTTTTGTATTTTTTTTCTTTCAGCTCTCAGGTTGAATGAAAGATCTAACTGAGTATGACCAGGTGGTGAAAAGGCTGGCTATAGATGGTAAGTTTGCTGGCTGTATGTAGCGGTAGGTTGCTACGAGTTACAAACATCCACCAAATCACCCTTCTGCCAGACCCCCATATATCACCTCTGAGACAATGAGCAGTCATTAGTTTTGTTGCGTTTATTGCGGGATACAACTTGTTTGGGGTAAAGGAAGATATGGGATGCCCATAGCACTTATTGAATTTCCATCACAATGGTAGAACATTGGTTAGTAGATTTAGCCCTGAAAATGATGCACTTCTAACATTCACAGTCTCTTCCCCTGCATAACTTCACTGCAGACTATTGCTCCTCCTCCTCTGCATTGGCTCCTGCAGAGTATCACTACCTTGAACTCCTCTTGTACAACTACTTTGCTGCAAACTGTTAGATTCCTGTTGCTTCACTTCCAGTAAGACAAAAAGGGACCACTCTGAATAATCCCAGCTTGCTGACTGTAATTTGTTAAAGTAATAAAGTCTCTTGAGTAGGGATGAGCCGAACACCCCCGGGTTCGGTTCGCACCAGAACCTTCGAACGGACCGAAAGTTCGCGCGAATTTTCGAACCCTATTCGTTATAATGGACGCGAACGTTCAAAATCAAAATTGCTAATTACAACGGCCAATATGCATGTTAATGTCATAAAACAGGTTTGGGGACCCGGGTCCTGCCCCAGGGGACATATATCAATGCAAAAAGAAATTTTAAAAACTAAAGTTTTTTCGGGAGCAGTCATTTTAATGATGCATAAAGTGAAAAAAAAAAAAGTGAAATTTTCCTTTAAATATGGTACCTGGGGGGTGTCTAAAGTATGCCTGTGAAGTGGCATGTGTTTCCCGTGTTTAGAACTGTCCTTGCACAAAATGACATTTGTAAAGGAAAAAAAGAAGCCATTTAAAACCACTTGCGGCTTTAATGTCATGTCTTGTCCTGGCCGCCATATGGCTGAAAATCCTTGAGAAAAATGGCATGGCTACCCCATCACCCCCCCCTACCCCAGCCCCTTTGGGTCTTGTATGGATACTAAGGGGGACCCCGCACCCAAAATAAAACCCTATACCTACAACCCTATATACTCTGAACAGCAGTATATAGGTGGTGCAAACAAGACATGGACTGTAGGTTTGTTCTTAAGTAGAATCTGAACAGGTACATTATGAAGTGTAGCTACATCCCAAAAAAAACAATTTTTAAGCTTTTTGGAGAACATAGGGAGGGGTTATCACCCCTGTAACATTTGCTGTCTTTGCACATCTGTTCAGAACATGTCACCTCACTTTCCGTCCCAATGACAAATGTTTTTGGAAAAGTGGGGTTTTAATTGAAACAAGGATTGGTGATAAAGCATCAGTAGAGAGGAGATACCTTTTTCCCAAATTAAATCTAACAGGATAGAATTTTCCTTCCTAGGGGTAGATTTCCTCTCACTTCCTGTTTTCTCTTGCCGTTTGCAAGTAGGAGTCGTTTGTAAGTTGGATGTTTGAAAGTAGGGGCCTGCCGTATATACTCTGCAGAAATTTGCCCTATTAGATGTTGGTGTAGCCACAAGACTGGTGGGCACAGGAATGGGCCCTGCTGTGAGTTAATAGATCAAGATTTGTACTTGCATGCACCTGTTGAACCGGGCAGAAAAATTGGGCCTTTGGTGGTGGTGGTGGTGGTGGTGGACGGTGTTGCCACAAGACTGTAAGCCCTCACAGTTACTCTTGGTGGGTGCAGGAATGGGCCCTGCTGTGAGTTATTAGATCAAGATTTGTAATTGCATGCACCTGTTGAACAGGGCAGAAAAATTGGGCCTTTGGTGGTGGTGGTGGTGGTGGACGGTGTTGCCACAAGACTGTAGGCCCTCATAGTTACTCTTGGTGGGCGCAGGAATGGGCCCTGCTGTGAACTATTAGATCAAGATTTGTAATTACACGCCCCTGTTAAACAGGGGCTGAAAAATTGTGCCTTAGGCATTGGTGCTGGTGCCACAACACTGCAACCCCTCACAGATACTGTACTTGGAGCACAGCAGTCACACCTGTTGCGAAGCATCTTTTTAAAAAATTGTAATTACACGCCCCTGTTATACAGGGGCTGAAAAATTGTGCCTTAGGCACTGGTGCTGGTGCCACAACACTGCAACCCCTCACAGATACTGTACTCTGAGCACAGCAATGAGACCTGTTGCAAAGCATTGCCTAAAAATTGTAATTACACGCCCCAACAGGGGCTGAAAAATTGTGCCTTAGGCACTGGTGCTGGTGCCACAACACTGCAACCCCTCACAGATACTGTACTCTGAGCACAGCAGTCACACCTGTTGCGAAGCATCTTTTTAAAAAATTGTAATTACACGCCCCTGTTATACAGGGGCTGAAAAATTGTGCCTTAGGCACTGGTGTGGTGGCATGGATCATTGAGGAGGAGGAAGAGGATAGTCAGTGAACATAACAGGACAGTCACTCAGCATCAGCATAGGCAGTCTTGAAGGGATGTGACATTTTAAATTATTCCGTTATATCCGCTTCAGGTGTCTGGTAGCTGGTGGTGATCCAAGACTGATTCTTTTTTATGAAGGTCAGTCGATCAACCGAGTCGGTGGACAGGCGCACCCTATGATCGGTGACAAATCCTCCAGCAGCACTGAATGTGCGTTCGGAAAGAACGCTGGATGCAGGACAGGCCAGTAGCTCAATTGCATACTGTGCAAGCTCTGGCCAGTGATCCATCCTCAGGACCCAGTAAGCCAGAGGATTTTCGGTGGGAAAGGTGTCCAAGTCTGACCTTGCCCCTAGGTATTCCTGCACCATGTATATCAGACGCTGGCGATGGTTGCTGGAACCGATCATACCTTGGGGCTGCGGACTAAAAAATTGTCTGAACGCATCGGTCAGACGTCCACCTTCCCCACCGCTCCTTCTGCTACTGACCGAAGCCTCAGCAACTCGTCGTCCAGGACCAGGAGTTTGTAACCTCCCAGTTTCTGGGAACGCGTTGCACAGACCTTTCTGCAAGGCCTCCCTGAGATGTCTCATCCTCTGCTCCCTCTGCGACGGCAAGATAAGGTCCGCAACCTTACCCTTGTACCGTGGATCAAGGAGAGTGGCCAGCCAGTAATGGTCACTCTCCTTGATCCGAAGAACACGAGGATCCTTCCGCAGGCTTTGCAGGATCAGGGAGGCCATGCAGCGTAGGTTAGCTGAGGCATTCGGTCCGGAGTCTTCTGGGTCACTGAGGATGACATGATCGCCAGCCACCTCCTCCCAGCCACGTACAAGTCCACTGGTTTGTTGGGACTGTACATCATCCCTAAAAGACTGCTGCTGCTGATGCTGAGTGCCAGGCTCCACCTCCATGCTCACACAATCCTCCTCCTCCTCCTCCTCCTCCTCCTCTTCCTGTGTGATGGGTGGGACAGAAGGAACATTGTCTGGATAAAGGGGGCCTTGAGAGACAAGGAAGTCCTCCTCTTCCTGCCTCTGTTCTGCCTCAAGTGCCCTGTCCATTATCCCACGCAGCGTATGCTCCAACAGGTGGACAAGAGGTACAGTGTCACTGATGCATGCACTGTCACTGCTCACCATCCTCGTGGCCTCCTCAAATGGTGAGAGGACAGTGCATGCATCCCTGATCATGCTCCACTGGCGTGGGGAAAAAAAGCCAAGCTCCCCTGACCCTGTCCTGGTGCCGTAGTCGCAAAGGTACTCATTGATGGCCCTCTGCTGCGTGTGCAGTCGCTGCAGCATGGCCAACGTTGAGTTCCACCTGGTGGGCATGTCACATATTAGGCGGTTCTTGGGCAGGTTCAGCTCCTTTTGCAGCTCAGTCAGCCGAGCACTGGCATTATAAGATCGGCGGAAATGCACACAGACTTTCCTGGCCTGCCTCAGGACATCCTGTAAGCCTGGGAACCTGCCCAAGAACCGCTGCACCACCAGGTTGAGGACGTGAGCCATACAGGGCACATGGGTGAGCTGCCCCTGTCGCAGGGCGGAGAGGAGGTTGGTGCCATTATCAGAAACGACCATTCCTGGCTTAAGCTGGCGTGGCGTCAACCACCTCTCGGCCTGCCCCTGCAGAGCTGCCAGAACCTCTGGCCCAGTGTGGCTCCTGTCCCCCAAACACACCAGCGCAAGCACGGCATGGCATCTTTTTGCCTGCGTACTCGCGTAGCCCCTTGTACGCCTACGGAGCACCGCTGGTTCCGAGGACAGAGCACTCGAAGAGGACATGGAGGAAGAAGAAGAGGAGGGGGTGGAGGAGAGAGGTGTGTCACAACCAGTAGTAGCATTTTGGAGGCGTGGTGGCGGAACAACCTCCAACACTACTGCACCTTGTCCTGCATCCCTCCCAGCTGCCAATAGAGTGACCCAATGGGCCGTGAAAGAAAGATAACGTCCCTGTCCATGCCTGCTGGACCATGAGTCAGCGGTAATATGCACCTTACCGCTGACCGCCCTGTCCAGCGAGGCATGCCAGTAGAGAGACGGAATCGCCTTCCGTGAGAAAAAGTGGCGTTTGGGAACCTGCCACTGAGGAACCGCACATTGAACAAACTCACGGAAGGGGGCCGAGTCTATCAACTGAAAAGGCAGCAGTTGAAGTGCTAGCAATTTAGCCAAGCTAGCATTCAACCGCTGGGCATGTGGATGGCTGGGAGTATACTTCTTTCGACGGTCCAGCAGCTGGGGCAGGGAAATTTGCCTGCTACAATCGGACGTCGGTGTACTGCAAGTACTTGGTTGTGACACACCTAATTCTACACCTTCAGTCCTCTCAGAGCAGCTTTCAGAGAGGACTGAAGATATAGTGGGGATGGAGATCCCAGCTGATGAGGAGCAAGGAGAGGTCCGCTTTGTTCTTTGGTGTGGGTCTTTTATGTGTGCTTGCCAACGAGCTGCATGGCAGGTCGACATATGTCTGCTCATGCTTGTGGTGCCCAAGCGGCTGATGTTTTGGCCACGCGAGATACGCTTGAGACAAATATTGCAAATAGCAGTGGTGCGATCTGATGCACTCGTCTCAAAAAAGGCCCACACCAAAGAACTTTTGTGATAACGTGCAGAGGCAGCGCCCTGCACAGGCGGAGCTCTGCGGTGTGGTACAGTTGCTGTGCTGGCCTCTAGCTGGCCTCCAGGGGGCATCCTGCCTCGTTGGACATGTGACGCTGCATCCTCCTCCTCCTCCTCCTCTCTCCCTTCAGGCACCCACGTGGAGTCAGTGACCTCATCATCCCCTCCCTCTTCACCACTAGAGCAAACCTGGCAGTAAGCTGCAGCTGGTGGAACACTACTGCCAGATTGCTGTCCTTCAGCATCCCCTCTCTCTGCGCGCACACTACTGACTTCCTCAAGCTGGGTATCATCATCCGAGCCTTCGAATCGTTGGGCATCCTCCTGGAGCATGTACCCAACACTGTGCTCAAACAGTTCGGGGGACTCCTCAGGAGGACATGGTGGGTCTAGGGAAGGGGTGGCTGATGATGCCATTGAGTACGCGTTGGCAGCTGCTCTGCCAGTACCCTGAGCCTGGGTGAGAGAGGATGAGGAGGATGAGGAGGGCTTGGTCATCCATTCTACCAAGCCTTCGGCATGATGCGGCTCCACATGTCCAGCTGCCGAAAACAAAGACAAGCGTGTCCCATGGCCACGTGCTGATGACGATGCACGACCACGTCCACGGCCAGCACTGTTGTCTCTAGAAACAGAGCCTGCCTGCCCTGTGTTCTTGCCTCGGCACGCTCTGCCTCTCCTTGGCGGTCTTCCAGCCATTGTAGTCGGTAGTGTATATAGTATAAAAAATAGAACTCCTATGTGTGCTCACAACACACTGTAGGTCCTATGGGTGCTGACACTAACACACTATAGGTACTATGTGTGCTGCTGACAAGAAAATATAGGAGCTCTGTTTGCTGCCACTAACACACTAGAAGTCCTATTGGTGCTTCTGAGATGAAAATATAGGAGCTCTGTGTGATGCCACTAACACACTAGAAGTCCTATGGGTGCTGCTGAGAAGAAAATATAGGAGCTCTGTGTGATGCCACTAACACACTAGAAGTCCTATGGGTGCTTCTGAGATGAAAATATAGGAACTCTGTGTGATGCCACTAACACACTAGAAGTCCTATGGGTGCTTCTGAGAAGAAAATATAGGAGCTCTGTTTGCTGCCACTAACACACTAGAAGTCCTATGGGTGCTGCTGAGAAGAAAATATAGGAGCTCTGTGTGATGCCACTAACACACTAGAAGTCCTATGGGTGCTTCTGAGATGAAAATATAGGAGCTCTGTGTGATGCCACTAACACACTAGAAGTCCTATGGGTGCTGCTGAGAAGAAAATATAGGAGCTATGTGTGATGCCACTAACACACTAGAAGTCCTATGGGTGCTTCTGAGATGAAAATATAGGAGCTCTGTGTGATGCCACTAACACACTAGAAGTCCTATGGGTGCTTCTGAGATGAAAATATAGGAGCTCTGTTTGCTGCCACTAACACACTAGAAGTCCTATGGGTGCTGCTGAGAAGAAAATATAGGAGCTCTGTGTGATGCCACTAACACACTAGAAGTCCTATGGGTGCTTCTGAGATGAAAATATAGGAGCTCTGTGTGATGCCACTAACACACTAGAAGTCCTATGGGTGCTGCTGAGAAGAAAATATAGGAGCTCTGTGTGATGCCACTAACACACTAGAAGTCCTATGGGTGCTTCTGAGATGAAAATATAGGAACTCTGTGTGATGCCACTAACACACTAGAAGTCCTATGGGTGCTGCTGAGAAGAAAATATAGGAGCTCTGTTTGCTGCCACTAACACACTAGAAGTCCTATGGGTGCTTCTGAGAAGAAAATATAGGAGCTCTGTGTGATGCCACTAACACACTAGAAGTCCTATGGGTGCTTCTGAGATGAAAATATAGGAACTCTGTGTGATGCCACTAACACATTAGAAGTCCTATGGGTGCTGCTGAGAAGAAAATATAGGAGCTCTGTTTGCTGCCACTAACACACTAGAAGTCCTATGGGTGCTTCTGAGAAGAAAATATAGGAGCTCTGTGTGATGCCACTAACACACTAGAAGTCCTATGGGTGCTTCTGAGATGAAAATATAGGAACTCTGTGTGATGCCACTAACACATTAGAAGTCCTATGGGTGCTGCTAAGAAGAAAATATAGGAGCTCTGTTTGCTGCCACTAACACACTAGAAGTCCTATGGGTGCTTCTGAGAAGAAAATATAGGAGCTCTGTGTGATGCCACTAACACACTAGAAGTCCTATGGGTGCTTCTGAGATGAAAATATAGGAACTCTGTGTGATGCCACTAACACATTAGAAGTCCTATGGGTGCTGCTGAGAAGAAAATATAGGAGCTCTGTTTGCTGCCACTAACACACTAGAAGTCCTATGGGTGCTGCTGAGAAGAAAATATAGGAGCTCTGTGTGATGCCACTAACACACTAGAAGTCCTATGGGTGCTGCTGAGAAGAAAATATAGGAGCTCTGTTTGCTGCCACTAACACACTAGAAGTCCTATGGGTGCTGCTGAGAAGAAAATATAGGAGCTCTGTTTGCTGCCACTAACACACTAGAAGTCCTATGGGTGCTGCTGAGAAGAAAATATAGGAGCTCTGTGTGATGCCACTAACACACTAGAAGTCCTATGGGTGCTGCTGAGAAGAAAATATAGGAGCTCTGTTTGCTGCCACTAACACACTAGAAGTCCTATGGGTGCTGCTGAGAAGAAAATATAGGAGCTCTGTTTGCTGCCACTAACACACTAGAAGTCCTATGGGTGCTGTTGGGGTGCAATGCTGTGCTAACAGCACTGCGGTTGGTACTACTGCAATACTGTACTAACAGTAAGCACGCACCAGACTAATCCCCAGCAGCAGCTAATAACACGCTAACTGTGCAATCAGCAGCAATGAACGATCAATGACTTAGGTAGCAATGGTTTAGCAAAGAAATAGCCAATGGTTTAGCAAAGAAGAGCAAATCTTTCAGTATCAAGCAAAGACAGAATCAGCAGACTGATCTCTCCTAAAGCCGGAACTCATGTGACCGGGGCCGATGGCGTGGCGGCCTTTTAAATGGTGGGGCATGTACTAAAGCCCCTGAGCTGTAATTGGCTACAGGCGTCCTGCCTGTAGCCAATTATTGCTCTCCGAGTTTCGGGCGCTGTGATTGGCCAAGCATGCGGGGTCACAGTGCATGCTTGGCCAATCATCAGCCAGCAATGCACTGCGCCGGCCGCGCCGGCCGCAATGCATTGCGGGGCCGCTCGCATCACACGAATGTGATGCGAACGGCCCAAATAGTTCTGGGCTCGACGAGCGAGCGAACGCCCGGTGCTCGATTCGAACATGGGTTCGAATCGAGCACCGGGCCCATCCCTACTCTTGAGTTGTGTTGCTGTAGCAAATCAAGAAGCCAGAGGCATACAATACCTCTCCCCGGTGTCTCAGTGATTTTGGATAGCTACACAGTCTTTTGGATGGTATTACCTGAGTGCTTTACTAGGCCAGAGATACTCGGTACCTCTCCCCGACAGCCTAGCAATGGCGGCACATGGCAATAAGCAGACTACTGCTCCCAGCCAGTCCATAACTGCAAACACTGCGTTCCCCGGCCACAGCATTCTGCGCTACTCTCAACAATCCTCCTCGTGCTTCTTCCACACTGACCTTCTCCAGAGTGCAAGTCCTGTGTTCCCCGGTCACAGGAGCCTGACACTACCTCCATGCTGAAGATCTTTATCTAGGAATACATCCTATTAGCTCCTCCGGCCCCTTCCGCGCTTGCCGTGTCCCCCCACATGGGGACGCCCAGCAGCAACTGCCTATACCCCCATTCTCCTTTCTCCTGCACCGCCAGAATCTCCCTAGCAGCATGTGACCTCAGCTTATATGGGAGGCCTGCCCCCTGCCAATATCGAGTGAGGATTGGTCAGAGCTCCTCACATGAGCTGCCTGTCCATCAAAACTTCAGGTCCAACCCCTATTCCAGAACAATCTTACTGAAAGCAGGGGAGGCGTCTCTGAGTCAGAGCACTGGTGATCACACCCACTGCTGCACTGAACACTCCCAACCCCAGATCAAAACAAACAGGCCTAGCCTAAAGCACAGACCTGCCTAAATTTGCCTGCACTGATATCTTAAACCCAAAAAAATCATATTCTAGCACCTACCTGAAGGTAGAGTGTGCTACATACACAAATGAGATAGCTGGAGGATCTCCCCCTTCCCCACTGGGACATTGTATTCTGGGTTTGGTATTTGATGACGGACAGTATCACTACATAATTCAGATTCCATCAATTTCTATGTTTCTAATGTCCAAAATCATGTGATTACCTAACTTTTTCTGATAATGTATTTATCTTTTGTATAATAAATGAATGTTTTTTTAAATATATATATTTTTTCTATTTCTTTTGTTGCCTTAAAAATCTCATCCTAGAGGGACATTGTATTCTGACAGTGGTGGGTGCCTCTGTCAGAATACAATGTCCCACTGGGGAAAGGGGGAATTCCTCCAGCTACCTCATTTGTGTCTATAAAGAAATGTATTTTTATTTTTTTCCATACAGCTGACAAACTTACTGTGTAAGTTAGGAGAGGCCAAACACTGATCAAAATTATTTTGGTCCTTAATGAGAGGGGTCTGTTGGCTGCTGGAAGCTTGGCAGGCTTTACAAACTTGTTGCACCCAACTCTTTTTACCCCTGTTTGGTCCCCAATATTTGGGGAGTGGATAGTTGTGGTCCTTTATGATATCATGTTTTGGGTAGGTTTTTGAGGATCCAGGGAACAAGGATCCAAAGGGTTCAAACATTCACTTTCTGGTCAAGCCTTCATTATTTTTTGTGTTTTCTTTGTGTGTGTGTTTTTTTTTTTTACCATAATCCCCCCCCCCCCTCCATTGTTATTCTTCTGTCCCCTACTGTTGTGTTACACTATATGATTCATTATTGCTCTGTCTCTTTCAGCTCTTTTCCCTTCTGTTTAGCTGAACTCTTTCTCCCACCGTAGTTCTGTATATTCCCCTCCCTACCTGTCTCTCACTCATTTGCTCAGTATACTACCATGCTGTATGATCTTTCCATGCGGCTTACAACACCAACGTTTTTCTACCTATGAATATCCATCATTAAACTGAACATTCTAAAAGGATCCATCGTCTCTCTAACAATGAGTTTAATCATTAAGTTAAGCTGTCTGAATTGATGCAAGGGATAAATAGAACACCAGGTCGTGTAAGCCCTACATGAAGCTGGAGATAAAGTTGAGTCAGAACATCTACCTTTATGGAGATTCTGGTGCAGCATTTTAGAGAGCGCTAGAGAGAGGAGACCTTCACCCGCTCTTGTCTCTGTCCTCTGTCAATGCTCCACTCTCAAAAGTCCAGAGGCCTGCTAACCAGGTGCCTGATCCAAGTCTCAAACCATTTCAGCCCCAGCCCACAGCATGCTCTTGGTCAGAGCACTAGAGGGCCATACAGCTGTGGGATCGTGGGCACTGCTCTGGCAGATCCCTTAACAGTGACTCTTCATTTTGTTATTTAGCTTTAATTTAGGGTACCTAAATGTTTTACAGTGGAAGGTGCTGGTTTAACTATGACACACAAGTCAGGCAAAAAATGACTGACAGTAAAGACGTTTGTTGAGACTGCCAAGATGGGAGCCTATGGCTGTTGTTAATGTGCCCTTATTTGTCTTTTTGCTGCTGAAGTTCATCTTTAAAGCACTACCTCTAGAGCGTCAGCAGCTGTCAAAAAAGGAGTATGTTGACTTCTCAACAAAAGTCACTGCAGATGGTGCACTGCTTGCAGATCTTTTCCCATCTGTCAGACACAGTGAGCTTCATGAGCTAGAGGACACTATTGAGCATAGCAAGGATGTCCCAGTGGCTAGACAGATACACACTTAAAGGGGTTGTAAAGGTTCGTTTTTTATTTTCTAAATAGGTTTCTTTAAAGTGGTTGTAAACCCAATTTTTTTATTTATTTTTTCATAACCACCTGTAAGAGAAAGGCATAATGAGCTAATATGACTAGTGTGAGGGGGTTCGCTCGGCAGCGGGTGTGGGTGACCCCCGGGATGGGCTCCCCACACAAAAACAGGCCCAGCAAACGGAGGTTGTGGTTTTCAAAATCAAAAAGGTGCGGTTTATTTTCTATTTACAGTGACAAAACACAGCAAAGCAAAAGAAACAAACAAAATAAATCCTGGTCAACTTGACCTCTAACTAAACATACAGGTTTCCTAACTAACAACTGGGATCAGCCTAGTGCTGTCCTAGTCCCTAAGTCCCTGGTTTTAAATGTCCAAGCAAATAGCCACACAGGCTTGGTCTCACCGCACAGGGGTTCACTCTCCCTAGACAGTCCACACAGGTCTGGTTCCAGGCATGAGCTAACATCTAATGAAGCTGGGAGTTCTTATAGAGGCCTAAATGAGCTGACAAGCTTCAGCTGGTCTCATCAACTCCCTGTCTGTACGACGCCCCACACTCTCCCTAGAGGTATGAGTCATCCATGAGCCCACTAGCCTTAGCTGGGCTTATACAACTCTCCGCCTAGTTGTATAAGTCGGCGTAAAGCCTGAATCTGGGCGAAATATATCTACCCCCCTGGATGCAACCAGGTGACTTTACCTTCCTGCTGTCACATACCCCCCCCTCTTGTTTTAACCTCGGGGTTGGAACACCAGCAATCAGGCATTCATGTACTCGAGACAAAGCATCCACATTCCCCATTTGAACGCCAGGGCGATGCTTTACTGTGAAGTTGAATTCCTGGAGGGCCAGGAACCACCTATTCACTCTTCTATTTGTTTCCTTGTTTTGAGCCATCCACTTTAACGGAGCGTGATCCGTAACCAAGTCAAAGTGCCTACCTAGCAGGTAGTACCGAAGGGAATCTAGAGCCCACTTCACCGCTAAACACTCCTTTTCAACGGTGGCGTAATTTACCTCATGGGACTTCAACTTCCTGCTGAGGTAAATGACTGGGTGCTCTTCCCCGTTCCAGACCTGGGACAATACTGCTCCTAACCCCACATCTGACGCATCACTTTGTACGACAAAGTCTTTAGAGAAGTCGGGTGAGTACAACACTGGCTGGCTACATAAGGCTTGTTTCAAGAATTGGAATGCTGCCTCAGCCTCGGGGGTCCATTTAATCATGACCGACCCTTTCCCCTTCGTCAGGTTGGTTAGGGGCACAGCCTTAGAAGCAAAGTGGGGAATGAATCGCCGATAATACCCAGCGATTCCCAGAAAGGCTCGTACCTGCTTCTTGCTGTTGGGACGTGGCCAACTCTGGATGGCCTCGACTTTGTTGAGTTGGGGTTTTATTACTCCCCTCCCAATGGTGTACCCAAGATATTTGGCCTCTTCCTGCCCAATGGTACACTTCTTGGGGTTAGCCGTAAACCCCGCTTCCCGAACAGAGTCCAGGACTGCTTGCACTTTTGGCAGATGTGAGGCCCAATCTGTGCTATGGACAATTACGTCATCCAGGTAAGCCGCAGCATACTTCCGATGGGGCCTCAGCATCTGGTCCATTTTCCGCTGGAATGTGGCCGGCGCATTCTGTAACCCGAACGGCATTCTTTTATATTGGAACGCCCCGTCTGGGGTTACAAATGCGGTTTTCTCTTTGGCCGACTTGGCCAGGGGGATTTGCCAATACCCTTTTGTGAGGTCAAGAGTCGTCATGTATCGGGCTGTTCCCAGCCGGTCGATCAACTCATCTATACGTGGCATGGGGTAGGTGTCAAATTTTGTAACTTTGTTCAACTGACGAAAATCGTTACAAAATCGCCAGCTCCCATCCGGTTTAGGCACCAACACAATGGGACTAGACCAATCACTTTGGGACTCCTCTATCACCCCTAAGTTCAGCATTTTCTGTACTTCCTCCCGTATTGCCTCCCGTCGGGCCTCTGGGATCCGATAGGGTTTTAACTTCACCCTTTCACCGGGCGGGGTAATGATGTCATGCTCTACCCCAGATGTTTGTCCCGGCAGCTCAGAGAATACCTCCTTGTTGCGAAGCACAAACTCCTTAACCTCCTGTTGTTGGGGTTGTGACAAGGTGGCTGCTATTCCAACCTCAGGAATCACGCAACCAGTTTGAGCTGGTGACCAAGTGTCTGCGACTAGGGACTCTCTATCCCTCCAGGCTTTCAACAGATTAACGTGATAGATCTGTTCGGGCTTTCGCCTTCCTGGTTGTCTGACCTTGTAATTCACTTCGCTCACTTTTTCCATTATCTCGTAGGGGCCTTGCCATTTGGCAAGGAATTTACTTTCAACCGTAGGGACAAGTACCAGTATCCTATCCCCCGGGGAAAAGGTACGGGTCTTGGCTCCACGGTTGTACACTCTCTGCTGTGCTAACTGCGCTTGGGCCAAATGTTCCTTCACGATGGGCATTACCTGTGCAATTCGGTCTTGCATCAGGGCGACATGCTCAATCACACTCCTGTGGGGAGAACTCTCACTTTCCCAAGTTTCCTTGGCAATATCCAACAGCCCTCTTGGGTGTCTCCCATACAGTAACTCAAAGGGGGAGAATCCCGTAGAGGATTGGGGCACCTCCCTAATAGCAAACATCAGATAAGGAAGTAGACAGTCCCAATCCTTTCCATCTCTATCCACCACTTTCTTCAACATTTGTTTTAGGGTTTTGTTGAATATTTCAACCAGCCCATCGGTTTGGGGGTGATACACAGATGTACGTAATTGCGTCACTTTGAACAATTTACACAGCTCCTTCATAACCCGGGACATAAAGGGTGTACCTTGGTCCGTAAGCAGTTCTTTACAAATACCCACCCGGCTAAACACAAGAGATAGCTCTTTGGCTATGGTTTTGGCCGAGGTATTTCGGAGAGGGATCGCTTCTGGATAACGGGTGGCATAGTCCATTATAACTAATATGTACTGGTGCCCCCTAGCGGACTTGATTATAGGACCTACCAAATCCATGGCGATCCTCTCAAACGGGACCTCAATGATGGGTAGAGGGACCAGCGGGCTACGGAAATGTGGCATCGGGGCCGACCTCTGACACACAGGGCAGGAGGAACAATAATTTTCTATGTCCTTCATCACCCCCGGCCAATAGAATCTCTGTAATACCCTCTCTCGGGTTTTCTCTGTCCCCAGATGACCTCCAAGAATGTGCCCATGAGCCAACTCCAACACCAACTTCCTGTAAGGTTTGGGCACCACAAGCTGCTCAACGGTTTCTTCTGCCCTTTTTGCCACCCGATACAGTAGGTCCTTCTCTACGCTGAAGTATGGGTAAGTGCAGGTATTATCTGGGTTCACTAACTCGCCATCTATTTTCACTACGTTTTCCCGTGCCTTTATTAGGGCGGGGTCTTTCAACTGTTCTGTGGCAAAGTTTTCCCTGTGAACCTCAAGATCAGAAAACTCCACAGACGGTAGGTTTTCGTCTGAGGAGGTGGGCTCCTCTCCAGTTTCTTGAGTCTCCCCTGCCAATACTGATAAGGGAAATTCCGGAGAGTCCTCACCACTCTCAGGGGAGTTCTGGCTATCACATTCCTGGTACATAGGGGCACCAGTGGGGGGCTCAGGATCATCCCACAGTTCCCAGAACTTCGGAAAATCCCTTCCCACAATGGCGTCATGCGGTAACTGAGATACTAAGCCCACTGGATGAAAGAGGGTACCTTTGGGGGTCTCGAAACACACTGTAGTCACTGGATACTCTCGGGTGTCCCCATGCACACAAATAACAGCTACCTTGCTATTCCCAGAGACCTCTGTTTTAACTAACTCAGCCTTTATCAGGGTCACAAGGCTACCTGAATCCAGCAATACCACAACATTTCTACCATTAACACACATTTTGCATAAATGTTTCTCAGTTCCTCGAATGGCAGTGCATGCGACTGTCGCACACAGCGACTGACGTCTGCCCGTCAGAAAGTCACACTGCATGGGTTCCTCCACAACCGGGCAATTGGCTGCAATATGTCCCGCTTGCCGGCAGCGGTAGCAAACGATCCTTCTTGCCGCCTCTTGAGCCGCTGATTTCCCAGGCTGTTCTCGCCAAACTTGGGGTAGAGCTCCCACCCTCTCACTCTCTCCACCCTCACCCCTTGGAATCCTCTTATCCGCCCCTGGGGATGGTCTGGTCTTAGGGTGGAAAGTCCGAGTGTCTCTGGAAGAGGCCGTCAGGTTCTCTGTAGCCAAGTATTTCTCCACACGATCCACAAGACCATCGGCCGTCTCTGGGTCTCCATGGCTTACCCACTTTTGGATGGCAGTAGGAAGAGCTCTCAAAAACCGATCCATTACAACACGTTCCACAATCTTTGGTGCGGACAAAGTCTCTGGCTGTAGCCACTTTCTGCTCAGGTGAATGAGATCATACATTTGAGACCTGGGGGGTTTTCCAAGCTGGAAAGTCCAGTTATGCACACGCTGAGCCCGGACAGCCAGGGTGACACCCAGCCTTGCCAATATTTCAGCTTTTAGCATCACATAGTCTTTTGCTTGGTTAGGCTCTAGGTCATAGTAAGCTTTCTGCGATTCACCAGTTAACAGAGGAGCCACCAGTCCAGCCCACTGCTCCTCAGGCCACTTTTCTCTTTCAGCGGTCCTTTCAAATGTGGTCAAAAATACCTCTGGATCATCCTCTCCAGTCATTTTTGTCAATAAACGACTGACCCCAAAGGACGCGGTATTAGTGGGATGGCTTTCCTCACTGGTCTACGGACGTTGCTGCATTACTGCTTCCATCTGTTGTTGTAGTCTCTGCTCTTGCTTCTGCAACAGGTCTATGAAGCGGGCCTCAGATTGCTGCTGGGCTTGTTGCTGAGCCTCCAGACTCTGTTGCAAAGTTGCGTTTGTCTGCTGCTGGGCTGCAAGGCTCTGTTGATGAGCTTGCTGCTGGGCTGCAAGGCTCTGTTGATGAGCTTGCTGCTGGGCTGCAAGGCTCTTTTGCAAACCTGCATTTGTCTGCTGTTGATTGGCATTTGCTAGAGCCAGCTGTTTCAGTATCTCCTCCATGCTGGCTTAAAAAAAACTGCCACTGGTTCTCCACCAACTGTGAGGGGGTTCGCTCGGCAGCGGGTGTGGGTGACCCCCGGGATGGGCTCCCCACACAAAAACAGGCCCAGCAAACGGAGGTTGTGGTTTTCAAAATCAAAAAGGTGCGGTTTATTTTCTATTTACAGTGACAAAACACAGCAAAGCAAAAGAAACAAACAAAATAAATCCTGGTCAACTTGACCTCTAACTAAACATACAGGTTTCCTAACTAACAACTGGGATCAGCCTAGTGCTGTCCTAGTCCCTAAGTCCCTGGTTTTAAATGTCCAAGCAAATAGCCACACAGGCTTGGTCTCACCGCACAGGGGTTCACTCTCCCTAGACAGTCCACACAGGTCTGGTTCCAGGCATGAGCTAACATCTAATGAAGCTGGGAGTTCTTATAGAGGCCTAAATGAGCTGACAAGCTTCAGCTGGTCTCATCAACTCCCTGTCTGTACGACGCCCCACACTCTCCCTAGAGGTATGAGTCATCCATGAGCCCACTAGCCTTAGCTGGGCTTATACAACTCTCCGCCTAGTTGTATAAGTCGGCGTAAAGCCTGAATCTGGGCGAAATATATCTACCCCCCTGGATGCAACCAGGTGACTTTACCTTCCTGCTGTCACATAGCATAATAGCTCATTATGCATCACTTACCTTAGATCGGGGCCCCCGAAGCCGTCCTGGTCTCCCTCTTCAGCCGCATCCATCGCTGCGGCGATAGCCGGAAGGGTTCTTCCGGGTATCGCCGCACCAGCCAATCACAGCGCCGCTCCGGCGCTGTGATTGGCCGGAGCGGCGGAGACGTCACTCTGCGCATGCACGCGAGAGCCGGCACATTCGGCTACGTCCAGCGATTGCTGGGAAGTAGCTGATTTTGTGAATGGTATTAACCCCATGAATGCGCCGTTGTCTATGGCGCGCATGCGCTGTAGACAGCGGTGCCTGTCATTTTTAGTAAATATCTCCTAAACCGTGTAGGTTTAGGAGATATTTCTTGCACCTACAGGTAAGCCTTAATCTAGGCTTACCTGTAGGTGCAAGTTGAAAAAGTGGGTTTACAACCACTTTAAGCTAGTGCATTGTTGGTTCACTTACCTTTTCCTTCGATTTCCCTTCTAAATGTTTTTTTTCTTTGTTTTCATTGTGTGAATTTCTCACTTCCTGTTCCTCCTCAGTAAGCTGTTCAGTAAGCTATTCTGGCTGACTAAACACCACTCGGATGATGGTGTGAAGCTTACTGAGGAGAAACAGGAAGTGAGAAATTCAGACAAAGAAAAAAAACATTTAGAAGGGAAATCGAAGGAAAAGGTAAGTGAACCAACAATGCACTAGCTTAAAGGAACCTATTTAGAAAATAAAAAACGAACCTTTACAACCCTTTTAAAAGAAAGGATAGTATTCTTTGCGAAGGGTTTTTACATATGATTTTTGATCCCCTTTAGTCCATCTGTTAAATCCATGTTGGATAACAGTTGGAAAAGGTTGTTGCTGACAAACTACACAAAGAATTTGAGTTAGGTTGCATTGCTGGCCCCTTCTCCTACCCTCCATACCACAATCTCCAGGTATCCCTGGGTATCCCCCCCCCCCAAAAAAAAAAAAAAAACTTGGGAAAATATCAGTTAATACACCACATTTTCTATCCTAGTGGAATGATGGTATGAGAGTATTATATGCATCCTTTTAACAGGTCTTGGTTTAGACTAGGAAGAGCTGGCTTGCTCCTGGCAAAGGCTGGAATCAAATTCACCTTCCACCTTCTCCTGTTACACCTAGACTGTTTTTACTTGCTTGGATGCTTATTTAACTGTGACTTTTCTGTTCAATATATTTTATTAAATACAGTTTAAAATCTCTGTATATAAACCAAGTATGAGATAATCTAAAGGATTTCATAGAGTTACAAGCTGTAATGCATTTGAAGTAATTTTTCCAAAGTGAATAACACCAATACATGTCCAATCATCTTTTATCTATTGCTTTGTTTTTAAAGTGGTTGTAAACCCAGAAACAAAAAACAAAACAAAAAAACAAAACAAAAAAACCTGCAAGACAAAGGCATAAAAAGCTAGAATTGTCAAAATTGATGGCACAACTATCAGCCCATCCCCACATGCCAAGGTCCTAGGAGTAGTTCTGGACTCCGAACTCTCTTTTAAGCCTCACATCCAATCACTGTCCAAATCTTGCCGCCTCAATCTCCGCAACATCTCCAAAATACGCCCCTTTCTAACCAATGACACAACAAAGCTCCTAATTCACTCCCTGGTCATTTCTCGCCTCGATTACTGCAACTCCCTCCTCATTGGCTTACCTCAGAAAATTTTAACCCCCCTTCGGTCCATCATGAATGCTGCTGCCAGACTCATCCACCTTACCAACCGCTCTGTCTCTGCTTCTCCTCTCTGTCAATCCCTCCACTGGCTTCCGCTCACCCAACATATTAAATTCAAAATACTAACAACTACCTACAAAGCCATCCACAACACTGCCCCCAGCTACATCACTGACCTAGTCTCTAAATACCAACCTAATCGTTCTCTTCGTTCTTCTCAAGACCTCCTGCTCTCTAGCTCCCTCATCACCTCCTCCCATGCTCTTCTCCAGGACTTTTCCAGAGCCTTTCCAAGCCTATGGAACTCCTTACCCCAATCTGTCCGTCTATCTCCTTCTCTATTAGCTTTTAGAGGATCCCTAAAAACCCTCCTCTTCAGAGAAGCCTATCCTACCCACACCTAACAATTGTATTTTCATTTTGTCCACCTGATCATCCCCCACAGCTACTACCCTTTGTTTCACGTGACCCTCCCTTCTAGACTGTAAGCTCTAACGAGCAGGGCCCCCTGATGCCTCTGTATTGAATTGTATTGTGATTGTACTGTCTTCCCTGATGTTGTAAAGCGCTGCGCAAACTGTTGACGCTATATAAATCCTGTATAATAATAATAATAATAATAATAATAATAATAATAGAATGCATTGCATACTAGCTCATTATGAAATACTTACCTTAGATCGAGGCTGTTGCAGCGGTCCTTGCATACTGCTGTGACCGGCAACATGCCTCCCGGAGTTATTTCCGGGTTCGCGGGCTTCAGCGCTGTGATTGGCCGGAGCCACAAGAGCCGGAATGGGGCTTTTGTCAATGTAAACAATTAGATCCCTGTTCTGTCAGGGGAGTACAGAGTGATCGTCTGTTCCTAGTGATCAGGAACAGCGATCACTCTGAACCTCCTGTCAGTCCACTCCCCCCACAGCTAGAAACAACTCCCAGGGAACACATTTAACCCCTAGTGTTAACCCCTTCCCTGCCAGTGTCATTTATACAGTAATCAGTGCATTTTTATAGCACTGATCGCTGTATAAATGTCACTGGTCCCAAAAAAGTGTCCGATCTGTCCCCCACAATGTCGCAGTCCTGCTAAAAAACGCTTTTTACCGCAACTACTAGTAAAAAAAATAATAATAAAAATGCCATAAATCTATCCCCTAATTTCTAGACGCTATAATTTTTGTGCAAACCAATCAATATTCGCTTATTGCGATTTTTTTTCCAAAAATATGTAGACCGCAGAGGTGATCAAATACCACCAAAAGAAAGCTCTATTTGTAGGAAAAAAAGTCATACATTTTGTTTGGGTGCAACGTCGCACAATTGTCAGTTAAATTGACGCAGTGCCGTATCGCAAAAAATGGCCTGGCCATTAAGGGGGTAAATCCTTCTGGGGGCTGAAGTGGTTAAAGTAAACACTACAATAATTGCTCAAAATACATGCTCACTGAAAATATGCTATTCTTTAACCACTTAATGACTGCCCACTGTAAATATACGTCGGCAGAATGTCACGGACAGGAACAATCACGTACCTGTACGTGCCTGCCTTCGTATGGGTGGGGGGTCCAATCGGACCCCCTCCAGTACAGTGAGCGGCCGGGATCGCTTCGGGAGCGATCCGTGATGAGGGGGCCGCCATTCAATTCTGGCCACCCCCTCGCGATCGCTCCAGGCAGGAGGAAGTGATGTCATCCCTCATGCGGCGCTCACATATACCGAGCGCCGCATGAGAGAAGACACAGAGGTTAGTGCACAAACACTACACTACACTACACTAACACCAGCACACATAGGCACATGATCGCCCCCCCAGGCCCCCCCAGACACCCCCAGATCACCCCCCAGATCACCCCCCAGCCCCCAGTCACAGTGTCACTGATTGCAGTGACCATTTATTTACTGATCACTGCAATCAGTGACATTTGTGACTGTAAAAGTGTCAGGGCAGTTAGTTTTCGGTCCAGTGTAGCCCCCTAACCCCCCCTAATAAAGGTTTAACCCCTTGATCGCCCCCCAGGTAACCCTTTCACCCCCTAGCCCTGCCGTCACTAAGCGATCGTTTTTCTGATCGCTGTTTTAGTGTCAGTGATGCCGATAGGTAGCCAGTTATTTTTTTTAGGTTCGACGCAGGTTTTTATAGCGTCGGGTACCCCCATATATTACCTAATAAAGGTTTAACCCCTTGATCGCCCCCCAGGTAACCCTTTCACCCGTGTCACTAAGCGATCGTTTTTCTGATCGCTGTCTTAGTGTCGGTGATGCCGATAGGTAGCCAGTTATTTTTTTTAGGTTCGCCGCAGGTTTTTATAGCGTCGGGTACCCCCATATATTACCTAATAAAGGTTTAACCCCTTGATCGCCCCCCCAGGTAACCCTTTCACCCCCTAGCACCGCTGTCACTAAGCGATCGTTTTTCTGATCGCTGTCTTAGTGTCGGTGATGCCGATAGGTAGCCAGTTATTTTTTTAGGTTCGCCGCAGGTTTTTATAGCGTCGGGTACCCCCATATATTACCTAATAAAGGTTTAACTCCTTGATCACCCCCCCAGGTAACCCTTTCACCCCATTTTGCCAGTGTCACTAAGCGATCGTTTTTCTGATCGCTGTCTTAGTGTCGGTGATGCCGATAGGTAGCCAGTTATTTTTTTTAGGTTCGCCGCAGGTTTTTATAGCGTCGGGTACCCCCATATAATACCCAATAAAGGTTTAACCCCTTGATCGCCCCCAGAGTTAACCCTTTCACCCCCTAGCACTGCTGTCACTAAGCGATCGTTTTTCTGATCGCTGTCTTAGTGTCGGTGATGCCGATAGGTAGCCAGTTATTTTTTTTAGGTTCGCCGCAGGTTTTTATAGCGTCGGGTACCCCCATATATTACCTAATAAAGGTTTAACCCCTTGATCGCCCCCCCAGGTAACCCTTTCACCCCCTTTTGCCAGTGTCACTAAGCGATCATTTTTCTGATCGCTGTCTTAGTGTCGGTGATGCCGATAGGTAGCCAGTTATTTTTTTTAGGTTCGCCGCCGGTTTTTATAGCGTCGGGTACCCCCATATATTACCTAATAAAAGTTTAACCCCCTGATTGCCCCTAGTTAACCCTTTCACCAGTGATCACCATATACGTTTTACGGGTGACGCTGGTTAGTTAGTTTGCTTTTTATAGTGTCAGGGCACCCGCCGTATATAACCCAATAAAGGTTTAACCCCCTGATCGCCCGGCGGGTGATATCAATTCGGTTTTAGCGCCAGAGAGGGACTGCGTCACACCCCAGGCAGCGTCAGGTTAGTGCCAGTAACGCTAACACCCACGCTTGAAGCATACATCTCCCTTAGTGGTATAGTATCTGAACAGATCAATATCTGATCTGATCAGATCTATACTAGCGTCCCCAGCAGTTTAGGGTTCCCAAAAACGCAGTGTTAGCGGGATCAGCCCAGATACCTGCTAGCACCTGCGTTTTGCCCCTCCGTCCAGCCCAGGCCACCCAAGTGCAGTATCGATCGATCACTGTCACTTACAAAACACAACACACATAACTGCAGCGTTCGCAGAGACAGGCCTGATCCCTGCAACTCCAGTGCTGTTGGAGGTGATTTCACCACCACAGTTAAAAAAAAAACCATATATGCCGAAGCATTGGGGCAGCAGGGGCGGAGGAGCGGAGGAGCGATTTTGCTCCTAATGCCGCGTACATCCGGTCGAAATTCCGACGGAGGCTTGCCCGTGGAAAAGTCCGACCATGTGTGTGCGGCATAACTTTTGCGGGAGGATGCCCCCATGCTTCGGCATATATAAATGGTGCATGTATGCCCATCATTAGAAGTGGGTGAATGAAGGGAGGTATTCTAATGGTGGGCATACCCACTGATCAATCTATTTTTTCATTCAGCCAACAGGCTGCATGAAAAAAAAGATTACAATACTTGTCCAACAAGGACCAGCAATGTACTGGTATGTTGCTGGAATTTGAATGGTTATACCAGATTGATGCCTGCGGGTTTAGGTATCATCTTGGTATTATTCTTTTCAGCCAGCGGCCGGCTTTCATGTAAAAGCAATCCTAGTGACTGATTAGCCTCTGGACTGCTTTTACAAGCAGTGGGAGGGAATGTCCCCCCCCCCCGGATATAAAAAGCGCCATTGGGAAATTGGGAAAGCATTTTATCACACCGATCTTGGTGTGGTCAGATGCTTTGAGGGCAGAGGAAAGATCTAGGGTCTAATAGACCCCAGTTTTTTCAAAAAAAGAGTACCTGTCACTACCTATTGCTATCATAGGGGATATTTACATTCCCTGAGATAACAATAAAAATGATAAAAAAAAAAAAAAATATGAAAGGAACAGTCTAAAAATAAAATAAAAAAGCAAAATTAATAATAATAAAAAAAAAAAAAAAGCACCCCTGTCCTGCCCTGCTCTTGCGCAATGGCGAACGCAAGCGTTGGTCTGGCGTCATATGTAAACAGCAATTGCACCATGCATGTGAGGTATCACCGCAAAGGTCAGATCGAGGGCAGTCATTTTAGCAGTAGACCTCCTCTGTAAATCTAACGTGGTAACCTGTAAAGGCTTTTGAAAATGTATGTAGTTTGTCGCCAATGCGCGTTTGTGCGAAATTTTAAAGCATGTCGTGTTTGGTATCTATGTACTCAGCCTAAGATCATCTTTTTTTTATTTCATCAAACATTTGGGCAATATAGTGTGTTTTAGTGCATTCAAATTTAAAAAAGTGTATTTTTTCCCCCAAAAATGCGTTTGAAAAATCGCTGCGCAAATACTGTGTGGAAAAAAAAAATGCAACACCCACCATTTTAATCTGTAGGGCCTTTGCTTTAAAAAATATATATAATGTTTGGGGAGTTCAACATAATTTTCTTGCAAAAAAAAAAATGTTTTCATGTAAACAAAAAGTGTCAGAAAGGGCTTTGTCTTCAAGTGGTTAGAAGAGTGGATGTAAGCTTCCTAATGTTGTGTATAAAATGCCAGGACAGTTCAAAACCCCCCCAAATGACCCCATTTTGGAAAGTAGACACCCCAAGCTATATACTGAGAGGCATGTCGAGTCCATTGAATATTTTATATGTTGACACAAGTTGCGGAAAAAAGACAATTTTTTTTTTATTTTTTTTGCACAAAGTTGTCACTAAATGATATATTGCTCAAACATGCCATGGGCATATGTGGAATTACACCCCAAAATACATTCTGTTGCTTCTTCTGAGTACGGGGATATCACATGTGTGAGACTTTTTGGGAGCCTAGCCGCGTACGGGACCCCAAAAACCAAGCACCGCCTTCAGGCTTTCTAAGGGTGTAAATTTTTGATTTCACTCCTCACTGCCTATCACAGTTTCGGAAGCCATGGAATGCCCAGATGGCACAAAACCCCCCCAAATGACCCCATTTTGGAAAGTAGACAACCCAAGCTATTTGCTGAGAGGTATGGTGAGTATTTTGCAGATCTCGCTTTTTGTCACAAAGTTTTGAAAATTGAAAAAAAAAAATATATATATATTTTCTTTCTTCATTTTCAAAAACAAATGAGAGCTGTAAAATACTCACCATGCCTCTCAGCAAATAGCTTGGGGTGTCTACTTTCCAAAATGGGGTCATTTGGGGGGGTTTTGCGGCTAGGCTCCTAAAAAGTCCCACACATGTGGTATCCCCGTACTCAGGAGAAGCAGCAAAATGTATTTTGGGGTGCAATTCCACATATAACCATGGCATGTGTGAGCAATATATCATTTAGTGACAACTTTTTGTAATTTTAATTTTTTTTGTCATTATTCAATCACTTGAGACAAAAAAAAAAAAATATTCAATGGGCTCAACAGGCCTCTCAGAAATTTCCTTGGGATGTCTACTTTCCAAAATGGGGTCATTTGGGGGGGGGGGGGTTTGTACTGCCCTGCAATTTTAGCACCTCAAGAATTGAGATAGGCAATCATAAATTAAAAGCTGTGTAAATTCCAGAAAATGTACCCTAGTTTGTAGACGCTATAATTTTTGCGCAAACCAATAAATATACGCTTATTGACATTTTTTTTACTAAAGACATGTGGCTGAATACATTTTGGCCTAAATGTATGACTAAAATTGAGTTTATTCGATTTTTCTTATAACAAAAAGTAGAAAATATCATTTTTTTTGAAATTTTCAGTCTTTTTCCGTTTATATCGCAAAAAATAAAAATCGCAGAGGCAATCAAATACCAGTAAAAGAAAGCTCTATTTGTGGGAAGAAAAGGACGCAAATTTTGTTTGGGTACAACATTGCATGTCCGCACAACACCTCTGGTCCTTTAGCTACAAAATGGTCCGGGGCTTAAGTGGTTAAAGACAGTTTTATATTGAATGAGTGTTTCATGTAAAGTAATGTGAAATATTTTTGTACTATATTATTGAAAAAAAATAATAATAACTATATGCAAGTAATGTACCTATACAGATAAGATAATTACAGATATACAGATACAGCCTTCACAATTTCTTGCCATTTTAAAAGGTTTGGATACTAATTATGCAGTGTACAGAATAATCTTGTTGTGGGAGCATTATAAGCCTATTTCTGCAAAAGCTGTTGTAGGGATAACATTTGTAGGTCAGCCACTTTGGCTCAAGAAAATCTAGATTGGGTGCCAGTTGGCCTGGCATATCTAATTCAAATCCTTGAATGTAGCTGAAAAAATAACTCCAAAGAATTTTGATTGTACAACCTGGTCTAGGTGAAAGGAATGCACTTTTAGTAAAAGGTATGCTAGTCAGTGGCGATGCGTCCATAGTGAGCGCAGGAGCGCTGCCCCCTCTCTCCCCTGCACCGTCAACAATACATACATTCATGCATTGCATGAATGTATGTATAGCCGGCCGCGCCGCTGCCGCCCACTATTCAGATGGCCGGCCCCCTGGCGAGCGCCGGCCATCTGAATAACAGCAGTTGGTTTGTTTTTGGAAGTGTCTATCAGAGCCAGCGGCTCTGATAGGCTTCCCGATTACAGCCTGTGGGCTGTAATCGGCTTCCAAATAGTTAACCAAGGGACGCACGGGCTGTGAGTTCCTTGGTTAACACTGACACGCGGGTTCAGCGGGTCTGGTACCGGGTTACCGGTAACCTGATTGGCTGAAGCGACATTGAGGGCGGGAGAAACTGGCTGCATTTGGGGACAAACCGGCTGCATTTGGGGACAAACTGGCTGCATTTGAGAGGAAACTGGCTGCATTTTATGGGGAAACTGGCTGCATTTGGGGACAAACTGGCTGTATTTAGGGTGAAACTGGCTGCATTTGGAGACAAACTGTTTGGGGACAAACTGGCTGTATTTGGGGTGAAACTGGCTGCATTTGGGGACAAACTGGCTGTATTTGGGGACAAACTGGCTGTATTTGGGGGGAAACTAGCTGTATTTTGGGACAAACTGGCTGCATTTGGGGACAAACTGGCTGCATTTGGGAACAAACTGGCTGTTTTTGGGGGGAAACTGGCTGCATTTGGGGACAAACTGGCTATATTTGGGGACAAACTGGCTGTATTTGAGGGGAAACTGGCTGCATTTGGGGACAAACTGGCTGTATTTGGGGGGAAACTGGCTGTATTTGGGACAAACTGGCTGCATTTGGGGACAAACTGGCTGTATTTGGGGACAAACTGGCTGTATTTGAGGGGAAACTGGCTGCATTTGGGGACAAACTGTCTGTATTTGGGGACAAACTGGCTGTATTTGGGGACAAACTGGCTGCATTTGGGGACAAACTGGCTGTATTTGAAGGTAAACTGGCTGCATTTGGGGGCAAACTGTCTGTATTTGGGGGGAAACTGTCTGTATTTGGGGGGAAACTGGCTGTATTTGGGGACAAACTGGCTGCATTTGGGGACAAACTGGCTGCATTTTAGGGGAAACTGGCTGCATTTGGGGACAAACTGGCTGTATTTGGGGACAAACTGGCTGCATTTGGGGACAGACTGGCTGTATTTGGGGACAAACTGGCTGTATTTGGGGACAAACTGGCTGTATTTGGGGGGAAACTGGCTGTATTTGGGGGAAACTGGCTGCATTTGGGGACAAACTGGCTGTATTTGGGGGAAACTGGCTGCATTTGAAGGGGCAAACTGGTGGCGTTTGGGCACAGTGGCTGCGTTTAATGGGCACAGTGGCGGCAATTGATGATTTTTTTTTTAGTTTGTTTGCGCCCCCCCAAAAATGTTGAGCACCAGCCGCCACTGATGCTAGTCCATCTTCTCCAGCCCCTTTATCTATCACCTACAACCTTGTCAACCAGCTGCTTAACTTCCCTAAGTACAGTATGACCTCCCTGCATTTGGGAACAAACTGGCTGTTTTTGGGGGGAAACTGGCTGCATTTGGGGACAAACTGGCTGTATTTGGGGACAAACTGGCTGTATTTGAGGGGAAACTGGCTGCATTTGGGGACAAACTGGCTGTATTTGGGGACAAACTGGCTGCATTTGGGGACAAACTGGCTGTATTTGGGGGGAAACTGGCTGTATTTGGGACAAACTGGCTGCATTTGGGGACAAACTGGCTGCATTTGGGGACAAACTGGCTGTATTTGAGGGGAAACTGGCTGCATTTGGGGACAAACTGTCTGTATTTGGGGGGAAACTGGCTGTATTTGGGGACAAACTGGCTGCATTTGGGGACAAACTGGCTGTATTTGAAGGTAAACTGGCTGCATTTGGGGACAAACTGGCTGTATTTGGGGGGAAACTGTCTGTATTTGGGGGAAACTGGCTGTATTTGGGGACAAACTGGCTGCATTTGGGGACAAACTGGCTGCATTTTAGGGGAAACTGGCTGCATTTGGGGACAAACTGGCTGTATTTGGGGACAAACTGGCTGCATTTGGGGACAGACTGGCTGTATTTGGGGACAAACTGGCTGTATTTGGGGACAAACTGGCTGCATTTGGGGACAAACTGGTTGTATTTGGGGGGAAACTGGCTGTATTTGGGGGAAACTGGCTGCATTTGGGGACAAACTGGCTGTATTTGGGGGAAACTGGCTGCATTTGAAGGGGCAAACTGGTGGCGTTTGGGCACAGTGGCTGCGTTTAATGGGCACAGTGGCGGCAATTGATGATTTTTTTTTTAGTTTGTTTGCGCCCCCCCAAAAATGTTGAGCACCAGCCGCCACTGATGCTAGTCCATCTTCTCCAGCCCCTTTATCTATCACCTACAACCTTGTCAACCAGCTGCTTAACTTCCCTAAGTACAGTATGACCTCCCTGCATTTGGGAACAAACTGTCTGTTTTTGGGGGGAAACTGGCTGCATTTGGGGACAAACTGGCTGTATTTGGGGACAAACTGGCTGTATTTGAGGGGAAACTGGCTGCATTTGGGGACAAACTGGCTGTATTTGGGGACAAACTGGCTGTATTTGGGGGGAAACTAGCTGTATTTTGGGACAAACTGGCTGCATTTGGGGACAAACTGGCTGCATTTGGGAACAAACTGGCTGTTTTGGGGGGGAAACTGGCTGCATTTGGGGACAAACTGGCTGTATTTGGGGACAAACTGGCTGTATTTGAGGGGAAACTGGCTGCATTTGGGGACAAACTGGCTGTATTTGGGGGGAAACTGTCTGTATTTGGGACAAACTGGCTGCATTTGGGGACAAACTGGCTGCATTTGGGGACAAACTGGCTGTATTTGGGGACAAACTGGCTGTATTTGGGGACAAACTGGCTGTATTTGAGGGGAAACTGGCTGCATTTGGGGACAAACTGTCTGTATTTGGGGGGAAACTGGCTGTATTTGGGGACAAACTGGCTGTATTTGAAGGTAAACTGGCTGCATTTGGGGGCAAACTGTCTGTATTTGGGGGAAACTGTCTGTATTTGGGGGGAAACTGGCTGTATTTGGGGACCAACTGGCTGCATTTGGGGACAAACTGGCTGCATTTTAGGGGAAACTGGCTGCATTTGGGGACAAACTGGCTGTATTTGGGGACAAACTGGCTGCATTTGGGGACAGACTGGCTGTATTTGGGGACAAACTGGCTGTATTTGGGGACAAACTGGCTGCATTTGGGGACAAACTGGCTGTATTTGGGGGGAAACTGGCTGTATTTGGGGGAAACTGGCTGCATTTGGGGACAAACTGGCTGTATTTGGGGGAAACTGGCTGCATTTGAAGGGGCAAACTGGTGGCGTTTGGGCACAGTGGCTGCGTTTAATGGGCACAGTGGCGGCAATTGATGATTTTTTTTTTAGTTTGTTTGCGCCCCCCCAAAAATGTTGAGCACCAGCCGCCACTGATGCTAGTCCATCTTCTCCAGCCCCTTTATCTATCACCTACAACCTTGTCAACCAGCTGCTTAACTTCCCTAAGTACAGTATGACCTCCCTGCATTTGGGAACAAACTGGCTGTTTTTGGGGGGAAACTGGCTGCATTTGGGGACAAACTGGCTGTATTTGGGGACAAACTGGCTGTATTTGAGGGGAAACTGGCTGCATTTGGGGACAAACTGGCTGTATTTGGGGACAAACTGGCTGCATTTGGGGACAAACTGGCTGTATTTGGGGGGAAACTGGCTGTATTTGGGACAAACTGGCTGCATTTGGGGACAAACTGGCTGCATTTGGGGACAAACTGGCTGTATTTGGGGACAAACTGGCTGTATTTGAGGGGAAACTGGCTGCATTTGGGGACAAACTGTCTGTATTTGGGGGGAAACTGGCTGTATTTGGGGACAAACTGGCTGCATTTGGGGACAAACTGGCTGTATTTGAAGGTAAACTGGCTGCATTTGGGGACAAACTGGCTGTATTTGGGGGGAAACTGTCTGTATTTGGGGGGAAACTGGCTGTATTTGGGGACAAACTGGCTGCATTTGGGGACAAACTGGCTGCATTTTAGGGGAAACTGGCTGCATTTGGGGACAAACTGGCTGTATTTGGGGACAAACTGGCTGCATTTGGGGACAAACTGGCTGTATTTGGGGGGAAACTGGCTGTATTTGGGGGAAACTGGCTGCATTTGGGGACAAACTGGCTGCATTTGGGGACAAACTGGCTGTATTTGGGGGGAAACTGGCTGTATTTGGGGGGAAACTGGCTGTATTGGGACAAACTGGCTGCATTTGGGGACAAACTGGCTGTATTTGGGGGGAAACTGGCTGTATTTGAGGGGAAACTGGCTGCATTTGGGGACAAACTGTCTGTATTTGGGGGGAAACTGGCTGTATTTGGGACAAACTGGCTGTATTTGGGGGGAAACTGGCTGTATTTGGGGACAAACTGGCTGCATTTGGGGACAAACTGGCTGTATTTGAAGGTAAACTGGCTGCATTTGGGGACAAACTGGCTGTATTTGGGGGGAAACTGGCTGTATTTGGGACAAACTGGCTGCATTTGGGGACAAACTGGCTGCATTTGGGGACAAACTGGCTGTATTTGGGGACAAACTGGCTGTATTTGAGGGGAAACTGGCTGCATTTGGGGACAAACTGTCTGTATTTGGGGGGAAACTGGCTGTATTTGGGGACAAACTGGCTGCATTTGGGGACAAACTGGCTGTATTTGAAGGTAAACTGGCTGCATTTGGGGACAAACTGGCTGTATTTGGGGGGAAACTGTCTGTATTTGGGGGGAAACTGGCTGTATTTGGGGACAAACTGGCTGCATTTGGGGACAAACTGGCTGCATTTTAGGGGAAACTGGCTGCATTTGGGGACAAACTGGCTGTATTTGGGGACAAACTGGCTGCATTTGGGGACAAACTGGCTGTATTTGGGGGGAAACTGGCTGTATTTGGGGGAAACTGGCTGCATTTGGGGACAAACTGGCTGCATTTGGGGACAAACTGGCTGTATTTGGGGGGAAACTGGCTGTATTTGGGGGGAAACTGGCTGTATTTGGGACAAACTGGCTGCATTTGGGGACAAACTGGCTGTATTTGGGGGGAAACTGGCTGTATTTGAGGGGAAACTGGCTGCATTTGGGGACAAACTGTCTGTATTTGGGGGGAAACTGGCTGTATTTGGGACAAACTGGCTGTATTTGGGGGGAAACTGGCTGTATTTGGGGACAAACTGGCTGCATTTGGGGACAAACTGGCTGTATTTGAAGGTAAACTGGCTGCATTTGGGGGCAAACTGTCTGTATTTGGGGGGAAACTGTCTGTATTTGGGGGGAAACTGGCTGTATTTGGGGACCAACTGGCTGCATTTGGGGACAAACTGGCTGCATTTTAGGGGAAACTGGCTGCATTTGGGGACAAACTGGCTGTATTTGGGGACAAACTGGCTGCATTTGGGGACAGACTGGCTGTATTTGGGGACAAACTGGCTGTATTTGGGGACAAACTGGCTGCATTTGGGGACAAACTGGCTGTATTTGGGGGGAAACTGGCTGTATTTGGGGGAAACTGGCTGCATTTGGGGACAAACTGGCTGTATTTGGGGGAAACTGGCTGCATTTGAAGGGGCAAACTGGTGGCGTTTGGGCACAGTGGCTGCGTTTAATGGGCACAGTGGCGGCAATTGATGATTTTTTTTTTAGTTTGTTTGCGCCCCCCCAAAAATGTTGAGCACCAGCCGCCACTGATGCTAGTCCATCTTCTCCAGCCCCTTTATCTATCACCTACAACCTTGTCAACCAGCTGCTTAACTTCCCTAAGTACAGTATGACCTCCCTGCATTTGGGAACAAACTGGCTGTTTTTGGGGGGAAACTGGCTGCATTTGGGGACAAACTGGCTGTATTTGGGGACAAACTGGCTGTATTTGAGGGGAAACTGGCTGCATTTGGGGACAAACTGGCTGTATTTGGGGACAAACTGGCTGCATTTGGGGACAAACTGGCTGTATTTGGGGGGAAACTGGCTGTATTTGGGACAAACTGGCTGCATTTGGGGACAAACTGGCTGCATTTGGGGACAAACTGGCTGTATTTGGGGACAAACTGGCTGTATTTGAGGGGAAACTGGCTGCATTTGGGGACAAACTGTCTGTATTTGGGGGGAAACTGGCTGTATTTGGGGACAAACTGGCTGCATTTGGGGACAAACTGGCTGTATTTGAAGGTAAACTGGCTGCATTTGGGGACAAACTGGCTGTATTTGGGGGGAAACTGTCTGTATTTGGGGGGAAACTGGCTGTATTTGGGGACAAACTGGCTGCATTTGGGGACAAACTGGCTGCATTTTAGGGGAAACTGGCTGCATTTGGGGACAAACTGGCTGTATTTGGGGACAAACTGGCTGCATTTGGGGACAGACTGGCTGTATTTTGGGACAAACTGGCTGTATTTGGGGACAAACTGGCTGCATTTGGGGACAAACTGGCTGTATTTGGGGGGAAACTGGCTGTATTTGGGGGAAACTGGCTGCATTTGGGGACAAACTGGCTGCATTTGGGGACAAACTGGCTGTATTTGGGGGGAAACTGGCTGTATTTGGGGACAAACTGGCTGTATTTGGGGACAAACTGGCTGCATTTGGGGACAAACTGGCTGTATTTGAGGGGAAACTGGCTGTATTTGAGGGGAAACTGGCTGCATTTGGGGACAAACTGTCTGTATTTGGGGGGAAACTGGCTGTATTTGGGACAAACTGGCTGTATTTGGGGGAAACTGGCTGCATTTGAAGGGGCAAACTGGTGGCGTTTGGGCACAGTGGCTGCGTTTAATGGGCACAGTGGCGGCAATTGATGATTTTTTTTTTAGTTTGTTTGCGCCCCCCCAAAAATGTTGAGCACCAGCCGCCACTGATGCTAGTCCATCTTCTCCAGCCCCTTTATCTATCACCTACAACCTTGTCAACCAGCTGCTTAACTTCCCTAAGTACAGTATGACCTCCCTGCATTTGGGAACAAACTGGCTGTTTTTGGGGGGAAACTGGCTGCATTTGGGGACAAACTGGCTGTATTTGGGGACAAACTGGCTGTATTTGAGGGGAAACTGGCTGCATTTGGGGACAAACTGGCTGTATTTGGGGACAAACTGGCTGCATTTGGGGACAAACTGGCTGCATTTGGGGACAAACTGGCTGTATTTGGGGGGAAACTGGCTGTATTTGGGGGGAAACTGGCTGTATTTGGGACAAACTGGCTGCATTTGGGGACAAACTGGCTGCATTTGGGGACAAACTGGCTGTATTTGGGGACAAACTGGCTGTATTTGAGGGGAAACTGGCTGCATTTGGGGACAAACTGTCTGTATTTGGGGGAAACTGGCTGTATTTGGGGACAAACTGGCTGCATTTGGGGACAAACTGGCTGTATTTGAAGGTAAACTGGCTGCATTTGGGGACAAACTGGCTGTATTTGGGGGGAAACTGTCTGTATTTGGGGGGAAACTGGCTGAATTTGGGGACAAACTGGCTGCATTTGGGGACAAACTGGCTGCATTTTAGGGGAAACTGGCTGCATTTGGGGACAAACTGGCTGTATTTGGGGACAAACTGGCTGTATTTGGGGACAAACTGGCTGCATTTGGGGACAGACTGGCTGTATTTGGGGACAAACTGGCTGCATTTGGGGACAAACTGGCTGTATTTTGGGGGAAACTGGCTGTATTTGGGGGAAACTGGCTGCATTTGGGGACAAACTGGCTGTATTTGGGGGAAACTGGCTGCATTTGAAGGGGCAAACTGGTGGCGTTTGGGCACAGTGGCTGCGTTTAATGGGCACAGTGGCGGCAATTGATGATTTTTTTTTAGTTTGTTTGCGCCCCCCCAAAAATGTTGAGCACCAGCCGCCACTGATGCTAGTCCATCTTCTCCAGCCCCTTTATCTATCACCTACAACCTTGTCAACCAGCTGCTTAACTTCCCTAAGTACAGTATGACCTCCCTCCAGCATCCTCTACTATTCACATCTCCAGGTTTTAATGTTTTCCAGTGTAGTGCTGGTTTCAGTGAGTCCTCCCCACAGCACAAACTTTTATGGGGCTACACTCGTGAATTTCTTCCCTACAGCCATGGCTCGCTTGATTCCCCCACCATTGTGTTCTCTCGGCCAGGAGGGGCGGGGGATTATTTATAGCGGCTATAACAGCTGCTAGCAATAATCGCATGTAAAATCTCACAGGCTGGTTGTACACAAGTTGATCAATCGATCAATTTGGGTACATTCAGCCTGCCCATATATGGTTCGAATCTCGGCCGGTTCCTGCTCAACAAACCGTGATTTGAATAGTCTATGGCTGGCTTTAGTGTCTGAGTTTCTTTGGTAGAAATGGATATTGATAAGGTTGTGGAGTATTTTACTCCCTACAAATGTGTCAGGAATTTGCAGATTAGGTCATGGGTTAACCACAGTAACAGGTAGGATTACCTTGGATGAATGTGCATGTGCACAAACTACCATTTCAAATGATTATATATATATTTTTCCCCAAGATTAAACATCTCATGTCTGTGGCTGGCCTAAAATGAGCTGATCTGTTGGATAACTGCCCCATGTATGCATAGTTTTATATTGTCTTCATTTATCTTTTAGTCTATGTACTTTAAATGTATGTACTAATTCAGTAAAGAAATGACATGGTATAGAGAAATGAAACAGAACATAAAAATATGACTGCTAAATAATATTATGCCAGGTTTTGTCGTCCTTCTTTCTTGCTGGATTTGTGCACAAACCTTTCAATAACTAGTGACATTTCTCACTGAGATTCCGCTCATGAATATTTATTTATGTTAGAGAAGAAATCATTGCTTTCCATCTAGAAGGGAGTTAACAATTCTTAATAGCGTCTTCTGATTTGATTGATGTTTTTGTCACTTTCTGCAGTAAATAGATTTCCATTAGCATAGCAATGTTATCAGGCTCTTTACCTTACACTGCACTTAAATGGCCACATTCTAACATCCCACCTAGGGCTTCTTTGTCACTTGAGGGTCACTCTGCTGTCAACAGAAGTCAAGTACATTGACATTTAACTATTTGCTCTTTTTATTAAAGTAATGCAATTATTATGTTTGCTTATTTAAATTTTTCCTTTTTTTTTATTCCTTTTATTTTTGACTCTTGGAGACAGCCAGTACTGAATCACACATACCAGGATGAACAAATGGTACTCAATTAGGTTAATTTGTAGCACTTCAACTGTATCAGAAACTACAGCTGTTAGCTTTCTTCTGTAGAGCTCTGTAGAGCTCCACCTGCTGACTGCAAATGGAAAATATTATATATATATATATATATATATATATATATATATACCGTACATATATATATATATATATATATATATATATATATATATATACAGGGCTCAAAATTTCAAGTCCTGAGCTACTAGCCAGGCCATAAGAGTTACTCGCCACCAGTTGCCCCACCTAACTCCTACCATCCCTAATCCCGCCCCTAAACACGCCCTCATAAATTATTTAATGAAATTACACTTAAATGTTTTATGCAGAATTAAGTTACAAAGATAAATATTAACAAATTTATCATTACTGCCTATCAGTGCAGCTTCCCCAGTGCCCATCAATGCAGCCTGACCTGTGCCTATTAATGAAGCCAGACCTGTGCCCATCAATGCAGCCTGACTAGTGCCCATCAATGCAGCCTGACCAGTGCCCATCAATGTAGCCTGACCAGTGCCCAATGCAGTGTAACCAGTGCCCATCAATGCAGTGGGCCTGTGCCTGTTAATGCAGCATGACCAGTGCCCATCAATGTAGCGTAGCGCCCCTCCCAATATTTGGGGTCGCTATGTACAAATTTAGAGGTAGTCTGAGCAAATAGTTAGGCTCAGATCAATTACAATATCAATTAATTGCTTCTGCTCTGGGTGTGATGCTGCCTGGCAGTACAGTTCCCTGTTGCCTGTATGTGGCACTGTCACCGCTGGCTCAGGTTGAACCACAGGGGGTATCACAGCACCATTGGGTGTCCTTTCTCGGCAGCCGTACAGTGGGAGTGGTCGGCCCGCTGTGCATGCTGGGAGAGGGTACATAAGGGGCAGACGCCATTAGGCGTGAGGTATTCCAGGGGACCCCTTGGTCCTGGAGGACGTTCGGCACGTACCCCTCCTCTTGTGGCCCTCATGGCCAGGGGGGCGTGCGCGTGTTTCAGTCCCGGGCACCGCTAGCCCAAGGCTGCATTGCTGCTTGGTGGGCCCAGCTCAGCTGGCTAGGGCCCACACCTCACAGAAGGATCCCAGGCTGCCCATTGGAAAGGGGGCCCAACTTTAGGAAAGGAGTTCCAGGGGAAGATCGGTCCTGTTGGAGATAGCGACGATACTGCTGTCTCGGAGAGAGGTCTGGAGGCCTAGCTAAAGAGGGATCCATCATCATTGATACAAGCCCTGCAACACCCTAAAGGTTTCTCTCATTGTTGCTTGGCTGGGAGGTTTGGGGCTGGATAATCCTGTGGCAGAGGATTCCCAATCGCATCCCCATTTTACAAAGGACAGCTCAATTCGTGCTTTACTCCGGCTGCTAGGACCTATCTAAAGAGGGGAGGCTTGAGTGGCGCCGGTACTGAGTCTTAAGTGTTGCGTGCCTGAATCTTTTCCCTACTTCGTCTATTCTCTCTCTCTCAAAGTTTTATCTCAAGATAAAAGAATAAAACCTTGCTGCTTAGGTTTTACACCTGTGTGGACATTGGCTTTATTACAAAGGGACTTCCGCCTAGACAACGGAGACCAGGGATCCACTCGTAAGAGGTATTTTGCTGCAGACCCAAAGGTAAGTAATCAGTGGATTTCCACACTTAACCAAGTGTGTGGATCCGGCGTAGCCGCAGGGGAAGAGGAGGAGAGAAAATGTAGTACCCCCCCTGAAGGGAACGCCACGCTCACCACCCCACCCTGCAAGGGTGCTACACGTGGGGGCTTGAGTCCGGGATTTGTGGCTATCTGTTGCACGAGTGAATTGAAGTTTATGTGTTAAAGTCGGCTATTCGAATGGGTTAAAGACTTTGAGCGAAGAAAAAGGGGTTAAGGGGCACAGAACTGTTTCCAACTGCGTAGTTCGTGGGCGTGTCAAAAGAAAAAGAAAAGCCCGCGAGCTACGTGCAGAAAAAGAAAAAGGGGAGGAGTCCCCGCCACCCGTGAGTTACCACGTGGTTGAATTTGCGCCAAAGGACAGAGAGAGTTGGATCGAGTGAAGAGAGAGCAACATGTCTGTTTTTCCGCATACTTCAGCTTTGTAGGGACCCCGGATGTTCCTGATGCCTTTTTCAATGGACATTGCTCCGCTCACCACCCCGCTTATGGATACGGAGATCCAGCTCAAGCCCCGGGTCCGCTTTGCCTTGTACACCTGCAGAGATGCGGAGGCCCTAGGCATGCTCTGTCCCAAATGCCACTGACTGGCCGTGCAACTGCGCCCCTTTGGGAGATGTTCGGCTTGTGTAAAGTTCCTCTTTGAAGTGGAGCAGCCCACTGAATTACTGAACTGCATCACAGGCGTCGTAACTTCGGAGGAAGATGCCTGCGCTCCTACAGCTGAGCCCACGCGCATCGCCTCCCCTACCGCCAGTGCCCTGGGGAAGGATGTCCCCGAGCCTACAGAACTTTTGGTGGACACCGCAGCGGACGCTGCCTCTGCCACAACGGAAATCCATGTTCCGCCAGCAAAGCGGAAAGTGGGATATGTTAAGGCCTCCCGCGGCCGTGGTCGAAGCCTGCCTCAGCGCCTACCAGAACCGGACATCGAGAGCGGAAGTAATCCCGAGAAGTCCCCGACAGGTGACGGTAAGGAGGCTGGGAAAAATGTGTCCACATCTACCCGCAATTACTTGCCTGCTGAGGAGTATGATACCTCAGACCTGGACTCTTCGTCCGATGTGGGGGATAATGACGAAATAGACGAAATCTTTGTTAAAAAGGGATGGGGCAAGGTAAAAACTGTTGCCCCGGCCCGCAGCCTTGCTGTAGGATCACCCATGAGTTCGGGGAACACTACGCCCCGTGTGGAGGTCCCGGCCATAGAAGAGAAAGCAGTATCTGCCCCAAGTAGAGAACCCCTACTAGGGCCTGATACGGCTACAGTCCGGAGATCGCCGGACGCCATTGTACTCGCTGGAAGTGGAGATCGCAAAACTATCCCCCATCTCTCCCACTTACAGCGAATTTTGAATAAAAGAGTGGCGAGTGAGTATGGCTTGGAGTACCCCTATGTGCCCAAGGAGCTGCTGTTCGAGATAGAGGCATATAGAGAAAGGTGGAGCGCCAAAGCTATATGGGACTACCTTGAAGTGCCCAAGTCTCACAGGTACTTTGCTTGCTCAGCCGCTATGACTGACTGTTTTAAGGGTTGTCGTAAAGAGTGGAGCTATGGTCGGCATATCCATGCTGATCGGGTGGTGATCTGTTGCCCAGGGAGAGAGGACGCTGTTTATTTTATAGAGACCCTGGACAAACAATGGAAGCCCATTACCCTGCCGGATCCTAGTTTCTACCTTTGAAACTTTTAGACAGGAACTTGTGTGTTTTTTTCTCTGCTATTCTGTCTTGTGCACAGACAAACTGTGCCCTGGATTCAAGTAACTTTGCCCCGCTGCTTAGGGGATATCTACTCTTAAAAAGGAAGAAAAGTGGAGAGCTTGTTGTTTTTTTTCTCTCCCTCCTGCTCCGAACAAAGGGACATTTTTTCTCTGAATTGAACCTTGGGGTAGATTAGATAAGTCAGTGGTCAAGGTTTAATGTTTAAGTGTGCTGTGCCACAGTTCCATGTGCAGCTATTGTGGAGTATTGAATTTATGCAAACACTAGGTGGCAGTGTTCTAAAAAAAAAAAACTAACTGCTCTGGTGAGAAAAGCATTTAGGCTTAGATTTATTTTTCTTTATGCTATTTATGCTAGGCTTAGCGTAATAGACTTTAGAGAAGGGAATTGCTTCCTTTAGGGGAGGCAGTTTACTTCTAAATATTGTAGAATATTAGGGATAGGATGTTTGTATATTTTCTTGCTTTCATGTTGTGATTTTTCTTTTGCAGGCATGAGAACGACTATCAACACCACTGGAGAATGGGGTGGGATAGATAGTTAGTGATGGGTGGTATGTGAATTAAAAATGTGACATTTGAGTTTGTAATGTCATTTGTTTGCTTTCTCTCTTTCTTTCTGTCTCCCTTCCCAAAATGTTTGGTTCAGGCACTTATTCAAAATTTTATTGCTATTATTGTACATAGTTGTTTGGAGAATCAACAGCCTTCGGGATTGAAGGGTTTGATTCCCCTTGCCACTGGGGACAGTGTCTTTTTCAGGAGGGGGTGTGTGTAGCGCCCAACCCAATATTTGGGGTTGCTATGTACAAATTTAGGGGTAGTCTGAGCCAATAGTTAGGCTCAGACCAATTACAATATCAATTATTTTTTGTTTTGTTCCAATACACACAAAGGGAATAAACATGTGTATAGCAAAACATGTGTTACTGCAATACTTTTCTGTGAGAAATACTTGATTTTCTGGAAAAATTTCTGGGGTGCCAACAATTTTGGCCATGACTATATATATATATATATATATATATATATATATATATATATATAGATATATATAGATATATATATATACACTGCTCAAAAAAATTAAAGGAACACTTTGAAAACACAATAGATCCCAATGGGCAAAAATCTCATGCTGGATATCTATACTGATATGGACTGGGTAATGTGTTAGGAATGAAAGGATGGCACATCAATTAATGGAAATTAAAATTATCCACGTACAGAGGGCTGAATTCAAAGACACCCCAAAAATCAAAGTGAAAAAATTATGCTGCAAGCCAGTCCATTTTGCTGAAATTTCATTGCAACAACTCAAAATGGTCCTCAGTAGTTTGTATGGCCCCCAAGTGCTTGTATGCATGCCTGACAACATCAGGGCATGCTCCTAATGAGACATAAGATGGTGTCCTGGGGTATTTCCTCCCAGATCTGGACCATAGCATCACTGAGCTCCTGAACAGACTGAGGTGCAACCTGGCGGCACCGGATAGACCGAAACATAATGCCCCAGAGGTGTTCTTTTGGATTTAGGTCAGGTGAGCGTGGGGGCCATTCAATGGTATCAATTTCTTCATCCTTCAGGAACTGACTGCATGCTCTTGCCACATGAGGCGGGCATTGTCGTGCACCAGGAGGAACCCAGGACCCACTGCACCAGCGTAGGGTCTGACAATGGGTCCAAGGATTTCATCCCGATACCTAATGACAGTCAGGGTGCCATTGTGTAGCCTGTAGAGGTCTGTGCGTCCCTCCATGGATATGCCTCCCCAGACCATCACTGACCCACCACCAAACCGGTCATGCTGAATGATGTTACAGGCAGCATAAAGTTCTCTGCGGCTTCTCCAGACCCTTTCACGTCTGTCACATATGCTCAGGGTGAACCTGCTCTCATCTGTGAAAAGCATGGGGCACCAGTGGCAGACCTGCCAATTCTGGTGTTCAATGGAAAATGCCAATTGAGCTCCACAGTGTCCGGCAGTGAGCACAGAGCACACTAGAGGATGTCGGGCCCTCAGGCCACCCCCATGAAGTCTGTTTCTGATTGTTTGGTCAGAGACATTCACACCAGTGGCCTGCTGGAGGTCATTTTGTAGGGCTCTGGCAGTGCTCATCCTGTTCCTCCTTGCAGAAAGAAGCAGATACCGGTCCTGCTGATGGGTTAAGGACCTTCTACGGCTCTGTCCAGCTCTCCTAGAGTAACTGCCTGTCTCCTGGAATCTCCTCCATGCTCTTGAGACTGTGCTGGGAGACACGGCAAACCTTCTGGCAATGACACGTATTGATGTGTCATCCTGGAGGCGTTGGACTTCCTGTGCAACCTTTATAGGGTCCAAGTATCGCCTCATACTACCAGTAGTGACACTGATCCTAGTCAAATGCAAAACTAATGAATAACAGTCAGAAAAGATGAGTAGGGGAAAAAAAATGGCAGACACCTCCACCAGAAAAAACATTCCTGTTTTGGAGGCCATCTCATTGTTGCCCATCTAGTGCACTTGTTGTTAATTTCACCCTTGTTCCTCTCCTCCGGTGCCGCCATGATACCCAAGTGAGTTCCGGGTATCGCTGCTCCGGCGCTGTGACTGGCCGGAGCAGTGATGACGTCACTCCCGCGGGAGCCGTCAGGGATGGCACGATCCAATTCATTAACGGCATGCTCATTGCGCCTGCGCCGTTGTCTACGATGCACATGCGCCGTAGACTTCGGTGCAGTCTTTTCTGCAAATATCTCCTTAACCGTGTAGGTTAAGGATATATTTCATGCACCTACAGGTAAGCCTTAATCTAGGCTTACCTGTAGGGCCAAGTGGTCTGTAAGGGTTTATAACCACTTTGAATACTTTTTCTGGATAAGTAACTTTAAAGTATGAGATTCCCAACTTCACACGCTGCATGGCTTTTTAGGTCAGTGAATTAGAAAGTAATGAATCCAGAGAAAGTCAGGTAACTAGCTCTTTTTTATGGAGGCAAACAATGGCATTATAAATGATTACTTTCAGTACAGGTTTTCTTTCATATGAGACTCAATGCAAACAGCAATTACATAATGAATATACAGTACATTTATGGTTTGTTCTGTATGTATGAACTGGTTTTCTCCCTCCTTTTGTAGGAATATCAGTAGATATATTTGCTCCACACGCAAGTTATGATGTTATGGCAGGATAGGATCATGCACCTCCTGGAAAAGGTAGGTAACTTTTTAAAAGATAAAGGTCTTCTGAAAACACAGATTTTGGCACAGTCATAAAATGTTGAGATGTGGAGAAAACAATAACATTGTAAGAGTGCGGGGTGACACTGCATTCATACCTGTTTTTGGCAGAACCCCATGAAGTAAAATCCTGGGTCTTTTAACCCAGGGTTAAATATTTCCTGGAAAGAAAAAAAATAAAAGAGCAGATGATTAAGGCTGGCAATGAACGTGCAGATGTCTCCGGGGTCAAAAAGGTCAGGTAGACATCTGACCATCCTGGAAAAGTACAGTGGGTCCCTGCATGTGTCTTGTGATTTACCAAATTAGAAAAACGCTACAAATGCTGTCTACTACTTCACAGTTTGAAAAGTCTCTGAAAGTAAAGATGAGCACTTTGAAAGTCAAAATGATTTTCCCCTCGTCGTACACAGCCACACTCTCTCCTAAAGTGAATTAAACTCAAACACAAAAAATATAATACTGCAGATTATCAATTTGTAGAATAGGTAGCTGCATTCGTTTTGATTTGTAGCTTTTTCCCTTTATTTTCACCTAGTGATCCAGCCAGTAGGTCTGTTATTTTTTACCCTTCTTTATCAGACCAAGCTGTAGAACAAAAATGACACTTAGAGTGCTGAGATAAACTGTTTACCACTGACGGGGTTACTTACCAGTGAAAGTTTTAATTAATTTATGTTAAACCTTTATCCCAAAAGGAAAAAAAATACATTTTTGTTTTTGGGTTTAAAGCGGTAGCAAAAGCCTGCTTGGTGATTTTTACCTACAGGTAAGCCTATAGGTAAAATGAAGATCTCCTAAATGTGCACCATTTAGGAGCTATTAACCGTGCATGTAGCTAGTGACATTAATGACGCATGCGCTCTGAAGGTTCGGCATACCTTGCCGGAACTTCAGAAGATCATGCCGGTGTTCTATCGAATGTTGAAAAGTGCCCGCACATGCGCAGAACGGAAGGGCACTCCAGGTGATTTCCCAATCAGCTGGCGTGATGTCACCATAGCGCATGCGCACATTGTAGGAGGCATTTTTCGACCGGAGATACCATTTGACCGGCACAATTGAAAGCTATGCAAACAGCGGAGGGACACCGTAGTTATCAGATTGTGCCTCGCTGTTGCGAGGTGGGTTTACAGTGTGCTCAAGGTCTGTTTTTTTCTGTGTTGCAGGATGGGTTTGGTGTGTTGAACGTCAGGTTTTGCCTGTGTCTAAGGGCGGGTTGCAACACAGACAAAACCTGCCCTTCAAAACACCCACAACCCGCCCTGCAACAGCGAGGCTCAATCTGACAACTACGGTGTCCCTCAGCTTTTTGCATAGCTTTCAATTGTGCCTGTCAAATGGTATCGACTGTCAAAAAATGCCTCCTATGATGTGCGTACTACGCATGCGTGGGCACTTTTCGACGGAGGGCACTATTCGATAGAACACCGGAACCTAGAGCTACCGCATGACATCATCACAGCTCTGGCCAAACACACAGCCGGAGCGTGCAAACCTGCCAGAAAGACTGGGGGAACATGCCAGCCCTCTCAGCAGTGACAGCGCACCATGGGAGGGCTTTGTTCTAAGGTAAGTATTCCATCGCATACTAGTATACTAGTAATACACAATATACAATTGCCTTACAGGTGTTTTTTTTTTTTTTTTTTACCAGCCGTAGTTTACAACTGCTTTAATACTGCTTTAAGCATTACCTTTTAGATTGTTGGCTCTCATAACTCTGTTTTATCTAATTGTATTGTAACTGTTCTGTCTCCCTTTATTTTGTAATGTGCTGTACAAACTGTTATGCTGTGTACACATGACCGTTTTCCATGACGAGAAAAATTGTATTTTTTAATTTGGTCATTAAAAACGACCGTGTGTGGGCTACAGAGCATTTTTCATGACAATTAAAAATTTGGAACATGCTCTAATTTTTCTCGTCGTTTTTCACGTCGTCATTTTTCTCGTCATAAAAAACGGCCGTGTGTAGGCTTTAACGACGTGAAAAAAACGTGCATGCTCAGAAGCAAATGATGAGACAGGAGCGATCGTTCTGGTAAAACGTTCGTAATGGAGATAGCACATTCGTCATGCTGTAACGGACTGAAGAGCACGGGGCTGAAAAGCGCGAATCGTCTCTCACCAAACTTTACTAACACGAGGATCAGCAAAAGCAGCCCAAAGGGTGGCACCATCCGAATGGAACTTTCCCTTTATAGCAGGGATATGCAATTAGCGGACCTCCAGCTGTTGCAGAACTACACATCCCATGAGGCATAGCAAGACTCAGACAGCCACAAGCATGACACCCAAAGTCAGAGGCATGATGGGACTTGTAGTTTTGCAACAGCTGGAGGTCCGCTAATTGCATATCCCTGCTTTATAGTGCCGACGTACATTTCGTACGCCACCACGCTTTGTTCAAGCATTTTTTTTCATGATCGTGTGTAGGCAAGGCAGGCTTGAGAAGAATCACGTCGAGAAAAACGTCGTTTTTTTAATGACATTAAAACCGGTCGTGTCTACGCGGCATCAGTGCTATATAAATCCTGTATAATAATAATACACTGGGCCATTGAAGTGTCTGCAGTTTTGGGCTGTTTATGCTCCACCCGTACACTCCAAGATCCCTAGTTAGGACAGTTCCTACTGAAAGGATATATATAATTTCATAAAGTGGTAGGATAAAATTTATTAGCCAGCACCAATTTTTTTTAATGCTTTAATGCTACATACAAGAATACAACTTAAATGTCAAACTGCTTATCTTTTATAATTTGGATAAGAGTGTCCCTTTAATATGCTGAAGCCCAGCATATTGTTCATAAAGTAAAACATTAGAAAGACCTTGGTATAGTCATAAAATGTGGCTCCATCTCACAGCTATTCATTCCTTTGCTGTTAGAATAAAGCAATGAAGTATATGCACTTGGAGTTAGATGCAGACCTTGATGTAATGGAAAGTACAACATCCTTTATAATAAAGTATGACATTGTATGCAGTCAGGGGGTTGTGTTATGAAAGCTGCGGTATAAATCACTTTGTGGTACACTACTAAAATTTGTCTATCTGGATTTCATTCTGTGCTTGAAATTAAATAGTTGGTAAATGATTATCACAATGTTTTTATTTGTGTTATAAAAATAACAGACTTCGAGAACAGTTTCTAATTAATCAAAACACACTTACCTTGCAGTTTTCACAGGTCATGTTTACGATGGAAGCGTTAGATGGAACATCTGCCGTATCATAAAACATTATGGAAATGAAAACATTCCAGCCCAGTGGAATATCAGTGGAGGGCATAACCTTTAACCTTCAGGGTACCTGTGATAACTTCACACTGGCTGGATAATTATTGAACATATCATGATCTGACAGCTTTTTGCTGACTTCTTTCAACCTAATTATGTCTTGAGTATTTAGTAGGATCAGTATTTGGAATACCTAAGCCCTGCGATTTGCTGTACAAATATCTACTTTTAATGTGAAAACATCTCGGCATGGGCTTGATGCTTTAAAATGTAGTAAACTGAACTGGAGTACCATTGCGATTATTTTTATTTATTTATTTATCATAGGTATTTATAAAGCGCTGATAATTTATGCAGTGCTTTACATATATTGTGCATTGACTTCAGTCAATTAATTGCTAGTGTAGCGGGGTCCCTACTTAGGGGGTCGTTGTGCCTAAATTTAGGGGTGACCTGAGCGGTAGTTGGCTCGGGTCTTCTAATTATTCGGACCCTGCCTTGCTGCTATGTCACCTGGCGTGCAGTTCCCCTTTAGGCGTATAGGTGGTACTGTCATCTATACCCGGGGTTGAACCACAGGTGATGAAGTGGCTATTGGATGTCCTCTCTCGGCTGCCGTGCGGTGGGCGGTTACGGCCTGCTGTGCACGCCAGGAGAGGGTATATAAGGGGCGGACGCCATTGTTTGGTAGGTAGTACCCGAGGACCTGTACCCGGAGGTGTGTGCCCCTCTAAGGGGGGGTGCACCCAACTTTGACTGAGGAGTCTCAGGCACCTTCGGCCCGAGGCTGCAGAGTTACAGGTAGGCCCAGTACCTTCAACTGGGTCTACAAAACTAGGAGGGAAACCCAGGGAGCCCAGGTGAGGGCGACCGCTCTGACATAGAGGAAACCGGGGGAGGATCGGTCCCATAGAGAAGACGAGTGATACAGTATTGCTGTCTTGGGAGAGGCCTGGTGTCCTGTCGGAGGGAAGGATTCCTTTCTTCGCAGACTGCCCTTGCGGAGTGTCGTTATTTGACTTTGTCCTTGGAGTGGACTAAGTCACTGTTCGAGCTTCATGCCGGCTGCTAGTGCTATTGAGTGACTATCTGGGTGAGCTGTACCCACTCGGGATCGAGTGGTGATGAAGCCAAAAGTGTGCCTGAATCCAATCTATCCTGCTAACCCCTTTCCTCTCTTCAACTTTCTGGTTACTGAAGCAAAGAGAAAATAAACTCTCGTTGGAGTTGAAGTGTTGTGTGGACATTGACCTTCTTTGGGAAAGGTAAAGACTTGCCTCTATAATCTAGAGGGAAGAACCAGTGAAGGGAAGCAACTCGCTGTGGGACCCAAATACATAACACCGTCCGAACTCTAATCCAGAGGACGCGGGCATGTGGCATGGTGTGTCTGATCCCCTGAAAGGAAGGTAAGGGGGAAAAGGATCTGTGTGCTACCCGAGTCAGCATTACAAGAACATTACTGTTTGACTTATTAATGACTGGTAAGAGAAAATTGTCAGTGACAATTGTAAACTGTACTAATCCCAAATGTAAGTATACCACTGTAAGTGAGGACTAAGTTTATTTGTATTCAGTTTTTATTTCAATCGGGTCTTTATATAGTGCTGACAATTTACTCATACTATACATTCACATTAGTCCTTGTGCTCAAATATTATTATTATTATACAGGATTTATATAGCGCCAACAGTTTACGCAGCGCTTTACAATATAAAAGGGAGACAATACAGTTATAATACAATAAAATACAAGAGGATTAAGAGGGCCCTGCTCAGAAGAGCTTACAATCTAATGAGAACAGGAAGTCGGCCACTCAGCATGGACACTATTCAGAGATTGTTTGCATTTTCAGAAGGAATGCAAAGTGTACCCTGATTGGACAAGGTGGAGAAGTGGAGCCATGATGTCACACTCTCCAACTTATCCAATCAGAGAATGCTTTGCATTCATTCAATTCATTCAATGATATAGTCTTGCAGTTTACTTGTGTTCTTGGATGACATCATGTATAGCTTTTGACTTTTTAATTTGCAGTAAGTTACTTTTTTCTTATAACATTGGGATCAGTCAGTGGGGATGATTTACTAAACCCGGAGAGTGCAAAATCTGGTGCAGCTGAGAGTGGTCGCCAATCAGCTAGACATGTGCAAAAGGAAAACATTTGTTTTGTTTCGTTTTAATTCGTTAATTAATTAATTTAGTTTAGTTAGATTCGTTAAATTCGTTAAATTCGTTTTCGGATTTCGTTCCGTTTTCGCCCGAATTCGAAAAATCGGTCGCATTCGAAAATATTTCAACCAAATTCGAAAATATTTCTACCGGATTCTAAATTATTTCAACATGATTCAAAATTATTTCAACCGCATTCAAAACTATTTCCTCCGGATTAGAAAATATTTCAACCGAATTCGAAAAAATTTCAACTGGATTCGATAATATTTAAATCAGATTTTTTGCAGATTACTATTTATTTCCATCAGATCTCCTGCAGTATATTAACATCTATTTCATATTTTTTTTTTGCAGGTCTCATCCGAAACAAATAGTAATCTGCAATTTTTTTTTTAAATGAAATAGATAGTATCTATATTCTATTCTGTTGTCCTATTGTTTTTCTAGTTTATTTTCTATTTCTATTCTAATCCTTTCTAATTGGAATTTGAAAAATCGGTCACATTCGAAAATATTTCAACATGATTCGAAATTATTTCAACCGCATTCGAAACTATTTCGACCGGATTCGAAAATATTTCAACGGAATTCGAAAAAATTTCAACCGGATTCGATAATATTTCAATCGGATTCGATAATATTTCAATCAGATTCTCCTGCAGACTATTAGCATTTATATCATTTTTTTTGCAGATTTCCTGCAGACTATTAGTATCTATTTCATTTTCTGATCAGATCTGCAGACTATAAGCATCTATTTCATATATTTTTTTTTGCAGGTCTCCTGCAAACTATAAGCAGCCATTTCCCTAGTCTAGTCTATTTCTAGTCTATTTTCTATTTCTATTCTAATCTTTTCTAATTGGAATTTGAATTCATTCTATATGAAATTCGAATGTCGGAACATGGTCTTTTCTATTCGGTTAGAATAATTTCGAATCTGGTTGAAATATTATCGAATTTGGTTGAAATATTAACGAATGCGGATTAAATATTATCGAATCCGGTAGAAATATTTTAGAATTTGGTTGAAATATTTTCAAACGCGACCGATTTTTGGAATTCCAATTAGAAAAGATTAGAATAGAAATAGAAAATAGACTAGAAAAAAAAATAGAACAGAATAGAATAAAATATAATATATATATATTGTATTTTATTCTATTCTGTTCTATTGTTTTTCTATTCGATTCTTTCCAATATTTTCTATTCTATTCTAATTGTTTTCAAATTCGATTCGACTAGAATTTTTTGCGAATTCGATTCCAATTTTTTTTTTAAATTCGATTTGAATTTCGTCCGTGGTTTTTCGATTCAAAACGTTATTCCGGATTCGGTTGAATTTGTTAGCATTGTAATTCGTTAATTCGGATGCATCCGAATGTCTGAATAATGAAAATTTGTCCGAATTTCGATTCGGAATGAAACGAAATGCACATGCCTACAATCAGCTTCTAACTTCAGTTTGTTCAATTAGGCCCCTTTCACACATGTGGACCGTATGTCCACTTTTTCATCCATCTATTTACGGATGAAAAAGGGACATACATTGGTCCCTATGAGATAGCGGGTGTCAGCGGATGAACATCCGCTGACACCCGAACTCATCCAGGTCTGCAATCCTCCCATTCTGCAGACGGAGGAAAATCCTATTTTTCAATTAGTCTGCAGAGCCGATCGGGTGAACACAGACAGACGGTCCGTGTTCATCCGATCCCCCCATAGGGGAGAGTGGAGATTTGACAGGGCGGTCCCTGCACAGTGTGCGGGGACCGCCCTGTCATCCGCCGGCTCAGCGGGGATCAACGGAGCGATCCCCGCTGAGCAAGCGGAGGTTCACGGGGCGGATCATCACGGATCCATCCCGTGTGAAAGGGGCCTTAAGCTTTGACAATAAACCTGGAAGCTGATTGGCTTCTAAGCAGAGTTGCACCAGATTTAGCACTCTCCAGTTTTAGTAAATCAACACCATATGCTTACAAACACCATATAATCTCTTTTGAGATTTGTACACTTAATTTGAAAAATGTTTTAAACAATTATGCCAAATATTAGAACAACTATATATTTATCACAGATAAAGTTGACATGAAGGCTGGCAGTGTTTAGAGGTCAGCTAGTGTGAAAAGATATTGTTTTCTGTTAAATGTTTTTTTTTTTTACAACTAATGATAGTATTCCAGTAAGGCCTTGTACTGTGTTATATACAAACATATCTAGTCCTATACCTTGCTAAAAATACCTTACACCTTACATGCATCAAATTCAAATACAATAAATAAAAGAAATAAAAGCCATTGTGTTTAAAGTGACGTTAAAGGCTCATTTAAAAAAACCTCCTGTTTTCCGGTCCCCCGCCAGAATTCCTGCCTCCTCCTCTTTAGCCAGTGCCCCTAATAGCAAGCAGCTTGCTCTGGGGGCACTGGTGTGTGCTCGCTCCCGAGCCCCGCTCTATGTATCCATAAAACACATAGAGCCATGGCTCAGCCCTGCCCCCGCTTTCTCCTCATTGCCTCACTGGCTGTCAATAACAGTAGCATCTGTCTCAGCCAATGAGGAATGAGAGACCTGGGAGAAGCTAAACTCTCATGCACATTGCTGTATAGAGAAGGAGCTCAGGTGAGTAATGAGTGCGGGAGCCGCTGGACACAGAAGGTTTTTTCCCTTCATGCATTCAGCATAACCCTTCTGCTAAAATCAGAACCTTTAACCAGGGAAACAGAGTCGTAATTTTGGTGCCCACATTAGAGAGTACATTTCTGGCAAGATGTCTGGGCTCCTATGAGATCACAGGAGAAAAAAAATCATTGATGTTGCCTACCAAGAATACCAGACTAGGTATATCACAGAGGGACATTAGATTGACACTTTTGCCATGCACAGAATGCCTGGTATTTATTGCAGTGAATACAGGGTGTATGCTGATTGCACCAAGTGGAGATTGTGATGTCACATCCGCTCCTCTCCATCTCCTCCAATTGGAGAACGCTTTGTATTCACTGAAGAAATAAAAGGCTTTCTGTAAATGGTGGGGGTGTCTAGCGAGTGACCCCCTGTGATCAGCATACAGTAAGCCGCTCGGCACAGGACTGAGAAGATAGCAACAATCACTGTAGTAACTACTACAGTGATTGCCAGCTTCCACAGTGGTCCCTCATGAAATATGCATACTTACACTAGTCCAGGTTGGGCTGATGTAACTATGCAAGTAAGATCTAGGCATGTGCATTTCGTTTCGTTCTGAATCAAAATTCGGACGAATTTTCATTATTCGGACATTCGGATGCATCCGAATTAACGAATTACAATGCTAACGAATTACAATGCTAACGAATACAACCGAATCCGAACGTTTCGAATCGAAAAACCACGGACGAAATTCGAATCGAATTCGAAAATAATTCTAGTCGAATCGAATTTGAAAACAATTAGAATAGAATCGAAAATATTGGAAATAATCAAATAGAAAAACAATAGAACAGAATAGAATAAAAAACAATATATATATTATATTTTATTCTGTTCTATTTTTTTTTCTAGTCTATTTTCTTTCTATTCTAATCTTTTCTAATTGGAATTTGAAAAATCGGTCGCATTCGAAAATATTTCAACCAAATTCGAAAATATATCTACCGGATTTGATAATATTTCATCCGCATTCATTAATATTTCAACCAAATTCGATAATATTTCAACCGGATTTGAAATTATTTCAACCGTATAGAAAAGATTATAATAAAATAGAAAAACAGATAATAGACTAGAAAAACAATAGGACAGAATATATTATATTTTATTCTATTATGTTCTATTTTTTTTCTAGTCTATTCTTCTATATTCTATTCAAATCTTTTCTATTAAAATCAAAATCATTATATACTAAATTCGAATTTCGGAAGATGGTTATATATATATATATATATATATATATATATATATATATATATATATATCATTTTTTTCCGACATTCAAATTTCGTATAGAATGAATTCTAATTTGAATAGAAAAGATTAGAATAGAAATAGAAAATATACTAGAAAAACAATAGAACAGAATAGAGTATAGATACTATCTATTTAATTTGTTATTTTTTTTGCAGATTACTATTTGTTTCCATAAGATCTCCTGCAGACTATTAGCATCTATTTTTTTTGCAGATCTCCTGCAGACTATTAGCATCTATTTAATATTTTTTTTTTTTTTAAGATTACTAATAGTCTGCAGGAGATCTGAAAAAAAAAATTAAATAGATGCTAATAGTCTGCAGGAGATCTTATGGAAACAAATAGTAATAATCTGCAAAAAAATAAAAAAATAAATAGATAGTATCTATACTCTATTCTGTTCTATTGTTTTTCTAGTCTATTTTCTATTTATATTCTAATTGTTTCTATTCAAATTAGAATTCATTCTGTACGAAATTTGAATGTCGGAAAAAAAATGATGTATATATATATAACCATCTTCCGAAATTCTAATTCAGTATATAATGATTTTGATTTTAACAGAAAAGATTTGAATAGAATATAAAAGAATAGACTAGAAAAAAATAGAACAGAATAGAATAAAATATAATATATTATGTCCTATTGTTTTTCTAGTCTATTATCTGTTTTTCTATTTTATTATAATCTTTTCTACTCGGTTGAAATAATTTCAAATCCGGTTGAAATATTGAATTTGGTTGAAATATTAACGAATGCCGATGAAATATTATCGAATCCGGTAGATATATTTTTGAATTTGGTTGAAATATTTTCGAATGCGACCGATTTTTCGAATTCCAATTAGAAAAGATTAGAATAGAAATAGAAAATAGACTAGAAAAAAAATAGAACAGAATAGAATAAAATATAATATATATATTGTTAATAAAAGAAGAAGGGATTTTTGGGACTTTAAACGAGGTTCAGGGGCCGTTCAGATCCCCTCCTCCATCCCAGGTTTGGTATTCAAAAAAGAAGGTAGAAGGCGGGACTTTATATGAGGCACACGGACACAAAGAAATTAGTTTGATGGGGGACAGCTTTTAATTGGTTCAAAATCGCAATACAATTTCATATTTAAATTTTATGCATTTTGCTATATATCAATACTTTTTTATATTTCATCCGAACCAAATATTACACAGTAATAAATATTCCATCAAAGATATTTCATATATTTACAGATACAACAGTACATATCCTTCAAACATTGCAGTCGCTACCTATGCAACTTGGTAAACCACTAAATTATTTAAAAAAAATGAATTAAAGGGGGGGGGGGATTTTGTATATATTGGAAGGAATATATATATTGTATTTTATTCTATTCTGTTCTATTGTTTTTCTATTCGATTATTTCCAATATTTTCGATTCTATTCTAATTGTTTTCGAATGCGGTTGAAATGATTTTGAATCATGTTAAAATAATTTCGATTCATGTTGAAATAATTTTGAATCATGTTGAAATAATTTCGAATCATGTTGAAATAATTTAGAATCATGTTGAAATAATTTAGAATCTGGTCGAAATATTTTTTTGAATCCGAAAGTTTTTACGAATTCGGTCGAAAACGGAACGAAATCCGAAAACGAATTTAACGAATCTAACTAAACGAAATTAATTAATTAACGAATTAAAATGAAACAAAACTAAACAAATTTTTTCCTTTTGCACATGTCTAGTAAGATCACATGTGTATTAAGCTTTAAGAGTCTGAGAAAACAAGTTTATCAGCCATAAACCCTTAAGCCTGTCACCTTGTGTATATGAAAAAACTAAATAAATATATATATAGACATATCTATATATCTATATATCTATAGATATATAGATATATAGATATATCTATATATATAGATATATATACATACAGTATATCTATCTATCTATCTATCTATATATATATATATATATATATATATATATTACAGTATATGTGTTTTTTTTTAAAGATTCGGTTTTTTACATTTCTCTTAAAAAACGAAAATAAAGCAGTTGCTGCTGTATAATAGCAGGAATAAATGGACAGATGCACTTTAAACAAATAGCAAGTTCCAAAGCATTTTGTCAGTTCAATTTCCTCAGCTTGTGACTGATAGCAAGGATTATTCTGGCAAGAGATGATATTAAAGAAGGTAAAAGTATATGTTGCCTCATGTAAAATAGCTTAGTTTCTTTTGTAACGGTACAAGACAACCTAATATCCTGAGCACATATCTGGGTGAAGAGGACATTAGAAAAACATATATTGTATTTTTCATGCACATTACCCTTGGATCATGTGTCCCAAAATTACAACAGTATGTCCATTTTGTCTCTTTCAATTCAGCTCAGTGCTAACTTTTTTCTAGATCTTGTACTGCCAATTCCATATATTGCCTTACTTCTCTGCTCTGGCTTTATAGCCTGTTCCATATTTATGTGAATGTGTTGCAGACGTTTATATAAACAAAATGAATTGTCTTGCTGATATAAAAGATCAACTAGGAGATACAATTTACAACTTGCATCGCAGAATTAAGTTGGTTTCACTGTAATAATTCACATAGGAGCGCAATAAGCCAGTGAGACTGTACAAATATTGGTGAAAAATGTTTCTGGTACCATTTCTTGTAGGTAGGATATGTACCATAATACATCTAAAAAAACATTCAATATAGATGGTCCTAATAACTATAAAGGAAATTGAAAATTGCTTCTTATTTTTATGCAGAATTGGGCATTTTACATTCATCTCTAATTTGTTACCTTGTAAAAAAAAAAAACACACAAAACCCCATGTTGCAAAATTATATTTTAGCAGAAAATAAATAACTCTTTTATATATATATATATATATATATATATATATATATATATATATATATATATATATTGTTAAAAAATAAAGAAAGAGCCAAACTCTCATTCTGTGAAACCCCTCAAGGTGCCAACTCTCATACAGGAGACAATAATTTTAGATCTAATATGTGAATTACCATGAGGTTAATTTGTTTTGCCAATGGCAGAGAGCGCTAATCGGAGTGTTCTGGCTAATTGTTATTTTTCTGTATTTGTTGGGTTTACCCTAAGTTCATGATATTGTTTGCTTCATCCTGCTGCAGAGCAGTGTCCCTAGCAGACAGAGCAAGAAGAAGCAATATTAAAGCGGAGTTTCACCCAATTACTTGGCATGTAATTTTTTTTTGAGGGGGGTGAGTGGGTACCTGGCTTTGACAGGTACTTCCTGTCCCACCTCCTGTTTCTGTCGTCTCTCCGCCTAGGCAACGCCTCTCCCCCTTGGTGGCTCCTCCCTTTCTGCAATCTTCCTTGGACATGTCACAGGTCCCAGAAGATTGCCTGACCACTAAAAGATCACAGCATTACTCGCGCATGCGCAGTGCGCACCCGGCTGTGAAGCTGCAAGCTGTCACAGCTGGGTGCCCACACTTGCAATGATGGCTTTGGGGAGAGGAGCGAGATTTTGGACAGCCGCATCGCTTGACAATGGGACAGGTGAGTGTGTGCTTATTAAAACTCAGCAGCTACACTTTTTGTAGCTGCTGACTTTTAATAAACGTACAAAAGCGTGGAACTTTAATAAGCTTGCCATATACTAGTAGTTTTTTAATAAATGTTCGTACAAAAGTTCTCAGTACATTCTATGACTTGACGAACGCCATTCATAAGTTATTTTTGTTTGCGTTTAATATTTTCTTAGTTGATGGACTTTCCTCAATGAGAACCACATTTATTGTTAGGAGTTTGTTCAACCAAAACTTCCCATCCTGCTCCTTTTAAGTTTCTCCTCACTGCAGTTGAAAAAAAAGTCAGTTTGAACAAAAATCCTTGAAATGGAAAATTTAGAATGAAATTCTATTGGTGTAGGGCCATCTTAAGTTATGAATATGTATTCCTTCCTGGCAAATTACTAGAGTTTAATGCCAGTGATGCATGCTGGGGAAGGATATAACTATTTGGGGTCACCATGAAGAAGGATTCTTGCCTTCTGGGATCTTGCCAGGACAAGAGGCAGTGTTTGAGGTCTTTGTCTCCCAGGCTGCCTGGAGAGGGCCTGTATAACCTTTATAACTGTTAAATTTTTTGTGATGGTTTGGAGTTTTGTTTTTTCACTTATTTATTGAAGCTCCTATATTGTTGGAGCATCTACATTAATTCTCACTTAGTTTGCTTGTCACATATTCAGGGTTTTGTATAATTACAAACCCTTCTGTATCTATATACCCCTCATTACTTCACTGGACAAGCACAGGGTCAACCACTCACCGTTAATTCAACACAATCCCTTCTACAGGTGAAACTCAAAAAATTGGAATATCGTGCAAAAGTTCATTTATTTCACTAATGCAACTTAAAAGGTGAAACTAATATATGAGATGGACTCATTACATGCAAAGCAAGATAGTTCAAGCTGTGATTTGTTATAATTGTGATGATTATGGCTTACAGCTCATGAAAACCCCAAATCCACAATCTCAGAAAATTAGAATATTACATGCAAACAATAAAACAAGGATTGTACATAGAACAATATCGGACCTCTGAAAAGTATAAGCATGCATATGTACTCAGTACTTCGTTTGGGCCCCTTTTGCAGCAATTACTGCCTCAATGCGGCGTGGCATGGAAGCTATCAGCCTGTGGCACTGCTGAGGTGTTATGGAAGACCAGATTGCTTCAATGGCGGCCTTCAGCTCTTCTGCATTGTTCGGTCTCATGTCTCTCAACTTTCTCATGGCAATGCCCCATAGATTCTCTATGGGGTTCAGGTCAGGTGAGATTGCTGGCCAATCAAGCACAGTAATCCCACGGTCATTGAACCAGGTTCTGGTGCTTTTGGCAGTGTGGGCAGGTGCCAAGTCCTGCTGGAAAATGAAGTCAGCATCCCCATAGAGCTCATCTGCGGAAGAAAGCATGAAGTGCTCCAAAATCTCCTGGTAGATGGTTGCGTTGACCCTGGACTTAATGAAGCACAGTGGACCAACACCAGCAGATGACATGGCTCCCCAAATCAACACAGACCGTGGAAGCTTCACACTGGACTTCAAGCATCTTGCAGTGTGTGACTCTCCATTCTTCCTCCATACTCTGGCTCCTTGGTTTCCAAATGAGATGCAAAATTTGCTCTCATCGGAAAAGAGGACTTTGGACCACTGAGCAACAGACCAGGTCTGTTTTTCTTTAGCCCAGGTAAGACGCTTCTGACGTTGTTTGTTGTTCGGGAGTGGCTTGACAAGAGGAATACGACATTTGAAGCCCATGTCCAGGATCCGTCTGTGTGTGGTGGCTCTTGATGCACTGACTCCAGCCTCAGTCCACTCCTTGTGAAAGTCCCCAACACTTTTGAATGGCCTTTTCCTGACAATCCTCTCCAGGCTGCGGTCATCCCTGCTTCGGGTGTCAATGATGGTTTTCTGCACAACTGTCAGGTCAGAAGTCTTTCCCATGATTGTGATTCCAACTGAACCAGACTGAGAGACCATTTAACCACTTAAGCCCCGGACCATTTGGTAGCTAGAGGACCAGAGGTGAATTCAGAATTTTGCACTGTGCTGCTTTAACTGTAAATTGTGCGGACATGCAATGTTGTACCCAAACAAAATTTGCGTCCTTTTCTTCCCACAAATAGAGCTTTCTTTTAATGGTATTTGATTGCCTCTGCGATTTTTATTTTTTGCGATATAAACGGAAAAAGACAGAAATTTTTTTAAAAAAATGATATTTTCTACTTTTTGTTATAAGAAAAATCGAATAAACTCAATCTTAGTCATACATTTAGGCCAAAATGTATTCAGCCACATGTCTTTAGTAAAAAAAACGTCAATAAGTGTATATTTATCGGTTTGCGCAAAAGTTATAGCGTTTACAAACTAGGGTACATTTTCTGGAATTTACACAGCTTTAAATTTATGACTGCCTATCTCATTTCTTGAGGTGCTAAAATGGCAGGGCAGTACAAAACCCCCCCAAATGACCCCATTTTGGAAAGTAGACACCCCAAGGAAATTGCTGAGAGGCATGTTGAGCCCATTGAATATTTTTTTTTTGTCCCAAGTGATTGAATAATGACAAAAAAAAAATAAAAAATTACAAAAAGTTGTCACTAAATTATATATTGCTCACAGATGCCATGGTTATATGTGGAATTGCACCCCAAAATACATTCTGCTGCTTCTCCTGAGTACGGGAATACCACATGTGTGGGACTTTTTAGGAGCCTAGCCACGTACGGGACCCCGGAAACCAAGCACCGCCTTCAGGATTTCTAAGGGCGCAAATTTTTGATTTCACTCCTCACTACCTATCACAGTTTTGAAGGCCATAAAATGCCAAAATAGCACAAAACCCCCCCAAATGACCCCATTTTAGAAAGTAGACACCCCAAGGAAATTGCTGAGAGGCCTGTTGAGCCCATTGAATATTTTTTTTTGTCCCAAGTGATTGAATAATGACAAAAAAAAAAAAATACAAAAAGTTGTCACTAAATGATATATTGCTCACACATGCCATGGTTATATGTGGAATTGCACCCCAAAATACATTTTGCTGCTTCTCCTGAGTACGGGGATACCACATGTGTGGGACTTTTTAGGAGCCTAGCCGCGTACGGGACCCCGAAAACCAATCACCGCCTTCAGGATTTCTAGGCACAAATTTTTGATTTCACTCCTCACTACCTATCACAGTTTCGAAGGCCATAAAATGCCAAAATAGCACAAAACCCCCCCAAATGACCCCATTTTGGAAAGTAGACACCCCAAGCTGTTTGCTGAGAGGCATGGTGAGTATTTTACAGCTCTCATTTGTTTTTGAAAATGAAGAAAGAATTTTTTTTTTTTTCAATTTTCAAAACTTTGTGACAAAAAGCGAGATCTGCAAAATACTCACAATACCTCTCAGCAAATAGCTTGGGGTGTCTACTTTCCAAAATGGGGTCATTTGGGGGCGTTTTGTGCCATCTGGGCATTCCATGGCCTCCGAAACTGTGATAGGCAGTGAGAAGTGAAATCAAAAATTTACACCCTTAGAAAGCCTGAAGGCGGTGATTGGTTTTTGGGGTCCCGTACGCGGCTAGGCTCCCAAAAAGTCTCACACATGTGGTATCCCCGTACTCAGGAGAAGCAACAGAATGTATTTTGGGGTGTAATTCCACATATGCCCATGGCATGTTTGAGCAATATATCATTTAGTGACAACTTTGTGCAAAAAAAAAAAAAAAAAATTGTCTTTTTTCCGCAACTTGTGTCAACATATAAAATATTCCATGGACTCGACATGCCTCTCAGTACATAGCTTGGGGTGTCTACTTTCCAAAATGGGGTCATTTGGGGGGGTTTTGAACTGTTCTGGCATTTTATACACAACATTAGGAAGCTTACATCCACTCTTCTAACCACTTGAAGACAAAGCCCTTTCTGACACTTTTTGTTTACATGAAAACATATTTTTTTTTGCAGGAAAATTATGTTGAACCCCCAAACATTATATATATTTTTAAAGCAAAGGCCCTACAGAATAAAATGGTGGGTGTTGCATTTTTTTTTCTACACAGTATTTGCGCAGCGATTTTTCAAACGCATTTTTTGGGGAAAAAATATACTTTTTTTTATTTTAATGCACTAAAACACACTATATTGCCCAAATGTTTGATGAAATAAAAAAGATGATCTTAGGCCGAGTACATAGATACCAAACACGACATGCTTTAAAATTTCGCACAAACGCGCATTGGCGACAAACTACATACATTTTTAAAAGCCTTTAAAAGCCTTTACAGGTTACCCCGTTAGATTTACAGAGGAGGTCTACTGCTAAAATTACTGCCCTCGATCTGACCTTCGCGGTGATACCTCACATGCATGGTGCAATTGCTGTTTACATATGACACCAGACCGACGCTTGCGCTCGCCATTGGGCAAGAGCAGGGCAGGACAGGGGTGCTTTTTTTTTTTTTTTTTTTTTTTTTATTATTAATTTTGCTTTTTTATTTTATTTTTAAATTGTTCCTTCCATGTTTTTTTTTATCATTTTTATTGTTATCTCAGGGAATGTAAATATCCCCTATGATAGTAATAGGTAGTGACAGGTACTCTTTTTTTGAAAAAACTGGGGTCTAGACCCTAGATCTTTCCTCTGCCCTCAAAGCATCTGACCACACCAAGATCGGTGTGATAAAATGCTTTCCCAATTTCCCAATGGCGCTTTTTATATCCGGGGGGGGGGACATTCCCTCCCACTGCTTGTAAAAGCAGTCCAGAGGCTAATTAGCCACTAGGGTTGCTTTTACATTAAAGCCGGCCGCTGGCTGAAAAGAATGATACCAAGATGATACCTAAACCGGCAGGCATCAATCTGGTATAACCATTCAAAGTCCAGCAACATACCAGTACGTTGCTGGTCCTTGTTGGACATGTATTGTAATCTTTTTGTTTCATGCAGCCAGGTGGCTGAACGAAAAAAGAGATTGATCGGTGGGTATGCCCACCATTAGAATACCGCCCTTCATCCACCCACTTCTAATGATGGGCATACATGCACCATTTATATATGCCGAAGCATGGGGGCATCCTCCCGCAAAAAAGTTATGCCGCACACACATGGTCGGACTTTTCCACGGGCAAGCCTCCGTCGGAATTTCGACCGTATGTACGCGGCATTAGGAGCAAAATCGCTCCTCCGCCCCTGCTGCCCCAATGCTTCGGCATATTTGCTTCTTTTTTTTTTTAACTGTGGTGGTGAAATCACCTCCTACAGCACTGGAGTCGCAGGGATCAGGCCTGTCTCTGCGAACGCTGCAGTTATGTGTGTTGTGTTTTGCAAGTGACAGTGATCGATCGATACTGCACTTGGGTGGCCTGGGCTGGACGGAGGGGCAAAACGCAGGTGCTAGCAGGTATCTGGGCTGATCCCGCTAACACTGCGTTTTTGGGAACCCTAAACTGCTGGGGACGCTAGTATAGATCTGATCAGATCAGATATTGATCTGTTCAGATACTATACCACTAAGGGAGGTGTATGCTTCACGCGTGGGTGTTAGCGTTACTGGCACTAACCTGACGCTGCCTGGGGTGTGACGCAGACCCTCTCTGACGCTAAAACCTAATTGATATCACCCGCCGGGCGATCAGGGGGTTAAACCTTTATTGGGTTATATACGGCGGGTGCCCTGACACTATAAAAAGCAAACTAACTAACCAGCGTCACCCGTAACACTTATATGATGATTACTGGTGAAAGGGTTAACTAGGGGCAATTAGAGGGTTAAAACCTTTATTATATAATATATGGGGGTACCTGACGCTATAAAAACCTGCGGCGAACCTAAAAAAAATTACTGGCTACCGATCTGCATCACCGACGCTAAGACATCGATCAGAAAAAAGATCGCTTAGCGACAGTGGTGATAGGGGGTGAAAGGGTTACCTGGGGGGCGATCAAGGGGGTTAAACCTTTATTAGATAATTTATGGGGGGTACCCGACGCTATAAAAACCTGCGGCGAACCTAAAAAAATTACTGGGTACCGATCTGCATCACCGACGCCAAGACAGCGATCAGAAAAACAATTGCTTAGTGACAGTGGTGATAGGGGGTGAAAGGGTTACCTGGGGGGCGATCAAGGGGGTTAAACCTTTATTAGATAATTTATGGGGGTACCCGACGCTATAAAAACCTGCGGCGAACCTAAAAAAAAAATACTGGCTACCGATCAGCATCACCGACGCTAAGACATCGATCAGAAAAACGATCGCTTAGTGACAGTGGTGATAGGGGGTGAAAGGGTTACCTGGGGGGCGATCAAGGGGGTTAAACCTTTATTAGATAATTTATGGGGGTACCCGACGCTATAAAAACCTGCGGCGAACCTAAAAAAATTACTGGGTACCGATCTGCATCACCGACGCCAAGACAGCGATCAGAAAAAACAATTGCTTAGTGACAGTGGTGATAGGGGGTGAAAGGGTTACCTGGGGGGCGATCAAGGGGGTTAAACCTTTATTAGATAATTTATGGGGGTACCCGACGCTATAAAAACCTGCGGCGAACCTAAAAAAAAATACTGGCTACCGATCAGCATCACCGACGCTAAGACATCGATCAGAAAAACGATCGCTTAGTGACAGTGGTGATAGGGGGTGAAAGGGTTACCTGGGGGGCGATCAAGGGGGTTAAACCTTTATTAGATAATTTATGGGGGTACCCGACGCTATAAAAACCTGCGGCGAACCTAAAAAAAATTACTGGGTACCGATCTGCATCACCGACGCCAAGACAGCGATCAGAAAAATGATCGCCAAGCGACGGCGGTGCTAGGGGGTGAAAGGGTTATCTGGGGGGTGATCACAAATGTCACTGATTGCAGTGATCAGTAAATAAATGGTCACTGCAATCAGTGACACTGTGACTGGGGGCTGGGGGGTGATCTGGGGGGGCTGGGGGGTGATCTGGGGGGGCCTGGGGGGGCGATTTATGTGCCTATGTGTGCTGGTGTTAGTGTAGTGTTAGTGCACTGACCTGTGTGTCTTCTCTTGTACGACGCTCGGTATATGTGAGCGCCGCACAGGAGATGACATCACTTCCTCCTGCTTTCTCTATCTGTGTAAACAGTACACAGACAGAGGGGGCATTTCTATTCGCCGGGAGCGATCACGGGGGGGTGGTCGGAATCGAATGGCCGCCCCCCCATCTCGGAATGCTCCCAGACGAATTCCGACCGCTCACTGTACAGAAGGGGGGTCCGATCGGACCCCCCAACTGTACAAAGGCAATCGCGTATGCTCTACGTGATTGTGCCTGTCGGTGCCATTGTGCCGACGTATATATACAGTGAGCGGTCGTTAAGTGGTTAAAGGCTCAGGAACCCTTTGCAGGTTTTATGGCTTAATTAGCTGATTAGAGAGGGACACTTTGAGCCTAGAATATTGCACCTTTTCACAATATTCTAATTTTTTGAGATTGTGGATTTGGGGTTTTCATGAGCTGTAAGCCATAATCATCACAATTATGACAAATCACGGCTTGAACTATCTTGCTTTGCATGTAATGAGTCTATGGCCTCGTACACACGACCGATTTTCTCGTCCAAAACAGTCAAGAAAAGTGCCGCGAGAGTTTTTTTGTCTAGAAAAACGTTCATGTGTATGGTTTTACGACGAGAAACTTGCCGAGAATCTCGACGAGAAAATAGAGAACCTGCTCTCTATTTTCTCGTCAGGATTCCAGATTTCCTCGTCGTGTTTCTCGTCGGCCTGTTTTGTGACGAGAAAATGGTTCGTGTGTATGCTTTTACGACTCTTCCAAAAGCGCGCATGCTGACAAGCAACTATGAGACGGGAGCGCATCTTCTGGTAAAACAAGCCTTCATAATGGAGAGAGCACATTCGTCACGCTCATAAATATTTCATCGTTTAAATGTTCTGCATTGAAATCTTCGTTAGAATGTTACATTAATCAAAACGAGTGACCTTCTTTTGCTGCTGATATTCACACAGAGTTCTGCCTTATTTTTAACCTTTTTCATGCTGCTCTTTATAAGATTTATGTGTATTATATCGTGCAAGTTTTTAGGAATAATTTAAATGGTTTGATTTTTCAAAATGATGTTAATTCTAATTTCTCAATGTTTTGATAGCGATCTCCCATTTAATTTTGGAATCTATATTATTTAAATTTCACACCATGTTTTTGTGCTAATCAGATTTAGTTATTCTTTTGGGGGGGGGGGGGGTGATATCTGTGCCTTTTATTGTCAGTCAAATGTATCTGCTTACTCCAAAGCTTGATTTTGTTTATTTAAAAATACACATAGTCAAGTATGAACTTAAACAAAAAACACATTTATTCATGTTTATAAATTAAATAAAGAGAAGGCAGCGCTGGAGAAGCTGCTGCCATTTGTGCATCCCAGGGACCCCAGAGCACACAGCAACCCTGTGTGGACACTAAAATTGGGAGCTTGAGAAGGCCCACATTTCTGAACACAATCTGATGCTGGCCTCCCAGAGGTCAGGAACAGCAGCAGGTGAGATATATGTCCCAAGTGTGTGGTACTACAACAGGCTGCCTTCTGTCCGACCACAATGAAGCAAGGCCATCACTTCCTCTTCTTCCTGGCAACCTTCCCTGCAGCCTTTCCTGAAGCCTTTCCTGCAGCCTTCCTTCTTCGTTTGGCTGGAGGCTGGCCCACTGGAGGGGTACTCCTGTCAGGAGGAGGAGGTGGAGGTGTAGCAGAAGGGGGTGGGGCAGAAGAAGAAGGTGGAGGTGTAGCAGAAGGGGGTGGGGCAGAAGAAGAAGGTGGAGGTGTAGCAGAAGGGGGTGGGGCAGAAGGTGGAGGTGTAGCAGAAGGGGGTGGGGCAGAAGGTGGAGGTGTAGCAGAAGGGGGTGGGGCAGAAGGTGGAGGTGTAGCAGAAGGGGGTGGGGCAGAAGGTGGAGGTGTAGCAGAAGGGGGTGGGGCAGAAGGTGGAGGTGTAGCAGAAGTGGGTGGGGCAGAAGGTGGAGGTGTAGCAGAAGGGGTGGGGCAGAAGAGGAAGGTGGAGGTGGAGGTTGAGGTTGGGTCAGTTGGGCCACCTCACATATGGCGGTATTGGGTGTAATTTTCTCCATCACCCCCTTGTCGAGCAAGGTGATGAGCAGGGGCTCGCATAGGAGGCGTTGCTCCATGCTCATCACCTTGAACTTAGCCTCCACTAGGCTGGCAATGGCCTCTTCAGGGGATGTGGGCTCCTTGAGGGTGGCATGGGCCTCTTTAATAAGGGCCATTGCTGCCTCACTGGTGGTCCTGTCCCTCCTGCCTCTTTTGGGAAGCCGGATGGGAGGCACCTGGGATCTGGTGCTTCTCCTTTGCCCTGCCACCTCCTGGCTGCCACTGGGCCCTGCCACCTCCTGGCTGCCACTGGGCCCTGCCACCTCCTGGCTGCCACTGGGCCCTGCCACCTCCTGGCTGCCACTGGGCCCTTCCTCCTCCTGCCTGACAGTTTCCAGACCCTCCTCCTGGCTGATTTCATCCTGTGTATGAAAAAGGAACATAGTTTAATATGTTGGTTTAATCTTTGCATCAAACTTTGTAATCCTGATGGAAGCAATTAGAATGTAAATGCATAAATCCTTGCTTTAAATTTACCACTACATCAGCTTGACTATTTACCACACAATTAAGTGCAGAATAATGTCTACAGATCCTGATTTCACTTGTGGAATACAAAATAATGTATGTTTCTCATCCTGACATATTTGGGAAACATTAATTTTATCCCAATACATTTTCAGTTAATACTATACCTGGCTCCAGATGGACAAATCAGGATCATCCAGGATGGCTGCCTCCTCTTGCTCCAGAGAAGGCTCAGGTTGGCTGCAGGGAAGTCTGGGGGGAAGAGTGGAGAGTGATGGCCTTGTCTCAATGTGGTCATCCAGGAAGGACATCCTGTTGTAGTACCACAAAATCGGGACATAAACATCCTCTGCTGCTGCTCCTGACCTCTGAGAAGCCAGCACCTTAGAGCGTTCAGTCCTGTAGGTGCCTCTCAAGCTCCCAATTTTAGTGTCCACTTGTTTTGCTGTGGCTGTGGGCACCTTGGTATGCACAAATGGGAGCAGCTTCTCCAGCGCTGCTTTTCTCACCCCTTTTTTTTTATGGATGGGGTTTTTCGTCTCCCACAGAGCCGGCAGCTCCCTTACCCGGTCAATAAATTCCGCCAGGAACTCTTTGTCGCTAATAAAGACATTCATATTGTATCTGCAAGTAAAATAAATTATATTTAAATAATGTGAGGCAAACAGTCTAACCTCCTTCACATCCTAGTCACCATATATATCCTCCAACAATCTCAAGACAGTATAGGCCAACAATTTTTACAAGTCACAAAATCACATACCTTCGTTCGCACGTCCATCACTTGAACTCCTCTCTCCGCACACCGAACGTACTATATTCACATGTGTGTTTGCTATATACACACCACGCATGCGTCAAAATTCGAATACGTCGCTCTGCACACGTCGCCCGCCCATGACGTTCTAACTTACATCTTTTCCCCGCCCCTTCTCTTTCGGCACGCAGACAGATATGGCGGAGTTACAGCAGGTGTCTGATAATTCCGCTACTAGCGAGGAGACAAGCCCGGAGACCGAGGACACGTCACGATCAAGGAGGAGATTCAAGGCATCGAATATGTCTTTGGCGGAGATGGCGGAGATGGTGGACATCTTGGTCAAGGCTGATTATGATGCCAAGCATGGGCCGTATAGCAAACCAAATAGAAGGAAGGCCAAAATCCTCACTAAAGTTGTGAAGAGTCTGAGGGCGAAGTTCGGGGTGAAACGCTCAAATGAGCAGCTCAGAAAGAGGTGGTCAGACCTCAAACTGAGGGAGCCAGACCAGTTGAGGATCATAAAGAGGATGCTCGCTAAAAGTAAGTAAAATGACGACGTTTCTGCTATTAATATTTTTAGAAACTGACATGTTTTTTTTTTTTTTTATCATATTGGACTCCCTTCCAAAATGTAATATTTTGAACTAGGTTGGGCACAGTAATCGTTTGTTACGTTACCGACACTTCGTTCGGCCACTATCCGCGGTTTTGGCTTATTTAAGAGCCACAAAAGTAATTAGACATCTGCCATTTTTGATCAAGTATTGTGGATAATTTTTAAGTCTAGATGATGTGTTTGTAAAGAGAATTAAATGCAAACTTTAATCAGTGTAAAGGAGAGGACACTCAGCAGCTGCTTCCACATCTGTACTTTGGAGCACTATAGTGTGGGCCAACAGACCCGCCTTTTTTGGGTGTCCCACACAGGTGCATCAGAGATTTTTTGTGGTGCCTCCATGTCCAAAAAATTACATCCAAATGTGAATACTAAACATATTTGGGGTCATACATAATGCATTCTTCTTTAAATTCCGCACAAACACACACTTGTACCCCACTTCCAAACAATTTAGCCTGTTTTTAGTTTAACAAGGAGAATTACAGTGTGATAAATAGACCTTTGGTTTTATTCTCATAGGGGAGAGAAGACTGGGAGGAGGACACTCCAGGGAGCACATGCACCCCACAACTTCCAAACAACACCAAACTCCCAAAGACCCACAACCGAAAGATGTGTAGGAAGTTGAGGTGGAGGAAGGAGAAGTGCAGGAAGGAGAGGTGGATGACGTTGTGGATCTGGTCACCACAACAGGTCAGTATCTGACACCACAGCTTAAGGTAAGCGAGGTAGGCCTGCAGAGTTTTATTAATTTTTTTTTTTGGTTTTTAGGGGATGTAAATGTTGTGAAGGATAGCACACGGTTCTCTGCTGACAGTGCCCTCCGCCTCATCCAGCAAGTGATGGAATGTAGCACGGAACTGGACCTAATTAAACAAAGAATCCATGTGATAGAACAAACATTTAAAGACATTCTCGATGTTTTGGGGAGAATTCAATAAGCCATCCAAACACATTTGTTTTTACATGTTTGTTTTTATATTTTTTTCAAATTTTTTGAGTAACAAACCAGCCAAAAATTGAATATGCACACAGTGTGTGAACATGTGCTATCTGCCATCAGGGGATATCCATGTACGTCTTTTGTGGGTGCAACCCCTTCCTCGTATCAAAAGTCGGTGAACTGAGGAAGGGGATGCACCCCCAAAACACGTCCATTGATCACCCCTGATGGCAGATAGCACATGTTGACAATAGGGATCAGGATTGTAAACTTCCTATATGAAAAAAATTAAAAATGTGTGCATATTCAATTTTTGGCTGGGCAAGGGGTGGCAGGACCCCATATTAGGACGGGCACATAGAGACATAGTTTGTGTAAGTGAATGTCTCCGATTGCTCAGAGGTATCCAATGTTGTAATTTTTGAAATGCAACTGATATTTTTGTATTTTCATAAGCCAAAAATTGCCGGGTTGTGGCCAGGCCAACCCCAAAGTAAAAAAAATAAAATAAAAAATGAAGAGAATGTGCACAGAGTAAAATATTTGACCACAAACAACGTGTAGCTTCTTTTTATAATACCCTCTAAGCTTATTTGGTTCTTTTGTAAGGTAACATATTGAAATGGTTGTTATTTACTAAAGTAAAATACACTTGCCACTACAAATGCACAAAGACAAACTAGGAGACAGGAAAGAACAAATAATTAAAGGTTTAAACAAGATTTTTATTGGGATACTTAGACATAGGCTGGCATAGGAATTGCCCCCCTACCCGTGAAATACTCCATGTATTTGTCCCGAACCACACAGGCATTTTGGGGGGGCAAGCCAAGACGGGCAGATTCCAGGCCCGGAAGGGGATTTGCAGGGGGAAGTCCAGCCTCTGGCAAAACTGAGGCCATATAGGAATTTGATTTTTGGCTCAGAAAGTTGTGTAGCACACAGCAGCATAACACTACATAGTTTATTTTGTAGTCCGCCAAGTGGATGGAAGTCATAAAAAGGCGGAACCGGCTGGCCATTATGCCGAAGGCATTTTCAACGACTCTTCGGCCCCTGGCCAGCCGGTAATTGAACACACTCTTCTCTGGGGTCAGGGTCCTCTGTGGAAATGGCCTCATAAGATGCCATCCGAGTCCGAAGGCTTCATCAGCCAAGAAAACAAAGGGGAGTCCTTCAATATTCCCTGCATCCGGTGGCAATGCAAGGTCGTCACTCTGGAGACGGAGGGCAAACTCCGTCTGGATGAAGGATCCCCCATCGGACATCCGGCCATTCTTCCCTACATCAACATAGAGGAATTCATACCGTGCTGACACCACCGCCATCAGCACAATGCTATGAAACCCCTTGTAGTTGTAGTAGTAGGACCCAGAACGGGGTGGCGGCACGATGCGGACGTGCTTCCCGTCTATGGCACCACCGCAGTTGGGGAAGTCCCACCGCGTGGCAAACTCCGAGGCCACAGTCTGCCATTCCTGTGGCGTGGAAGGAAGCTGTGGAGTGAAACAAGATGAAATAATATTAGAAAAACAAAGTCATACATTACAAGGAAATTCTATCCCAAAAAATTAGAGACCAACATCAATCTAATTATACGTTTATTAAGGTGTGTAAAAAAAGGATAATGGAAGGCTCATTTATCATATTCATCACCCCCTCTGATGGGCCATTACTAAATTATTTTGGGGGGGGGGAGATGTGTTTGGCCACAGGATAGCATTGCAGTGGCGGTGCGTCCAGAGTGGGCGCTGGAGCACTGTCCCCTCTCTCCTGTGCCCATCACTCAGAACAATACATAGGTTCATGTGTTGCATGAACCTATGTATTGTCTATGCCGCACACTATTCAGGTGGATGGCCTCTTGTAAAGCGACCGACATATGAATCATTGCGGCATTTAGGGGGTTAAAATTGCAGAGCAGAAACAGGTATTAAAATAGTCTTGCAAATTACAACCTGAGGGATGTAATTGGCTTCCTCAAAGAAAAATCGGGGACGCAAGGAGGGGGGCATTCCTTGTGTAAACACTGACAGGCTGCTCTGCCAATCATGTTCACCAAGTCTGTTTAATGGTAACATGATTGGCTGATGCAACATGAAGGGAAGGAGAAGACATCAAGGACAGAAGAAGGATGGCGCTGACCACAAGAAGGTAAGTGCAGGGCTGGGGGGAAACTGGCTGCATTAGAGGGGACTAAATGGCTGCATTTGAGGGAACAAAATGGCTGCATTGGAGGGGACAACTGGGGGCGTTTATTAGGCAACAGAGCAAAAAAGGAGGAAGTTTATTTCCTAAATTGGGGTTTGAACCCCCCAACATTTGGAGCAACAGGCGCCCCTGCTGGAAAAGTAAGTGAAGGGAAATATTTAGGGAGGAGAAAAAAGGGGCAATCTAAAGCTTCCAACATGCATGGGGACAAAGGGGACATTCTCAGCATATTACAATCATGGTAATTAGGGAAGGATGAAAGAAATACAATACATTAGCATACATGTAATACCTAAAATGTGATGTTAAGGGAGAAAACTTACCCTAATATAGTCCTCCTGCAGGACTTGTATAATGGCAGAACAGGTGTCTGGGATTATGAGGCCCAGAGCCTGGGGGGAGATGCATGTGGTGAACTTCAAGTCCTGAAGACTTCTCCCTGTCGCTAGGTAACGCAACGTGGCGATGAGCCTCTGCTCAGCACTGATGGCTTCCCGCATAACGGTGTCCTTCCTGGTAATATAGGGGGACACCAAAGCCAACAGTTCCTGAAAAACGGGGTCAGACATCCTCAGAAAATTCCTGTAGTCCTCAGGATTATTCTCGACGATCTCCCGCAGCAGAGGCATGTGGCAGAATTGGTCCCGCTGGAGCAACCAATTCTTGGTCCATGAACTCCTCCTCACACCATTCATGGACTGGTCTTGGTCCAAAACAAGCAGACCAACACCAAGCGCACGCACAGCACGAACTCGACGACGAGAACGTCCAGGCGACATGGCTAGGAAACGGTCGTCTAATCAGAAGGTACAGAACAGAACGCACTTTAGAACAGCAAGGCCTATGAATAACGAACTGAAAATCAGAAACGAACAGGCAAGAACGCACTGTAAAACAGATACGACCTGCCTAGACGCCCTGAAAGTCAAGATACGAACCCACAAGCACAAACTGAACGGCAGAAAACGATCTGAAAAGTACGAAGACTGAAAATCGCGAATCGTCTCTTCCCAAACTTTTACTTCACACGCGGTAACACGAGATCAGCAAAAGCAGCCCAAGGGGTGGCGCCAAGAAAAAAGATCTTCCCCTTTATAGTGCCGTCGTACGTGCTGGACGTGAGCGCAGAGAACAACGAGGAAATAGGGAAATGACCGTGTGTACGCATAGAAAGCTTGACGAGAAAATCGACAAGCTTAACAAGAATCTCGTCGAAAAAAACGACGTGTTTTTTACGACGAGAAAATCGGTCGTGTGTACGAGGCCTATCTCATATATTAGTTTCACCTTTTAAGTTGCATTAGTGAAATAAATTAACTTTTGCGCGATATTCAAATTTTTCGAGTTTCACCTGTATATATTCTTATACACTAATATATTGAATTTTACGTTCATTCACAGATGGCATAGATGATTTAATATATATCACCGTTAATTGTTCGGTGAGGACAACCCTCTCAGTTACACTCACCCTCTCACGTTTTCCTGCTGCTGTGCTATACGTTGTGCCACCTCAGATCCCATGCTAGACTATGCCCTCAATTACCCCAGTGCTTGCTGCCACACATTTCATTCATAATCGGCCTGTAAGTATGGGTGGATGGTCTTTGCTTTCCTTGTTTGTTTTAATATACATTTTTTAGTCATCTACTATACATCTGCTTCCCATGAGTAGCGGCATAGCCACAAAATGCGTCGAGCACCAGATGTTTACAACATAGATCTATTTACTCTATGCCACATGTCTAATTTCAATATTATCGGATCAATCTCAAAACATGTAATATGTCAACATGAATAAGAAACTGATAATGATAATGAATCATGAATGTGCCTTTTATGTATATCTGTGCCATTTATGTGTATACATGTGAAATATCAAAATAAATATCACATCACTAAAGAAATTTCCATGTTTTGTTCACTAAAAAAATATAGTGCATTTTTTGCTTCCTAACTGCATGCTTCATATAAAGTCCCAACCTCGCTTTTTAGAATTAAAGTTATGGGGACCTGTTCTGCCTTGCTGGAGCACTGGGGAAGAAGCTTCACTGCTGAATAGGGTCCTAGGGAGCTGGGTGCAAGCTGTTGCATATGCACATTGCAAAGAATCCTATCTACCTGCTCCAGAATGTACTTTTTTTGCCTGTTGCTGCTCACCAGTCATCGTATACAGATTGACTGCCTTGGCTTAAAGCACATAGCTTGTGTTGACTGTTGCTAGAAGAGTCTGGAACTGCATATTTGTTCTTTTTGGGTATCGTGTGTTCTGACCCTCACCCTTGGGTTTATTGCACTTAATGAACTCCCCTAAAATATTCCACAGTGACTGGAGCCCAATTCCTTTCACCCCAGAAAGAGTCAAGGTTTCTGCCCTGAGGTTGGAAATGATAGCCCATCAAGCCGCCAAAGGGTGCTCCTTATCTGCTCACCTAAGAGTAGGCACCACAATATGTCTGCATTTATCTTTATTGCCAGAAAACCCTCCACTTTGCACCACTCTGGTTCAGCTTCTCTGCTTTAAAATAGCTGGGAGGGTAGAGTTATGAATTAGCCATCTTTAAATACAGTCACTGTATTGATGATTGATGTTTGTTATGCAAAGGTGTTGTACTGTTATGATAGCTCACAGTTTTGTGATTTGGTTTGTGACCAAATGTATTAAAAATCTTGCTACCCATAGCTAAGGTGATCAGCTGAATCTGATGGTGGTTAGTGTAACCAGTTTTGAGTACGTTCTACATTTTTGCTGTAATTTGTATTCTTACATCAATTATAACAATTATTCCCTTGATGCCTCTGACATTATTATGGGACCCATTCAATCATCTTTTAGTGTAAACATGTACATGGTATGTCATTGTATAAAACTTTCTTCTTTTTTTTTTTATCTACATGTTTGTTTAATGCCCAGGTCTGCTCTTTCATTATTTTGCAGTCCTGGTCCTGAATTTAAAGACTGAAGCCTCAGCCCATGTACTGTGTATCACTAAAGCCACAGGTATTATTTCTGTTAAAAAAAAGCCTTACATAATGTAAAGTATATGTTTCTGAAAAAACCCATATACATGGAGACTGCATTGTACCTAGAAGTGTATATTTCCAAAACCATGTTATAAAAATACAGTATATCATATTAAATATATACAAATTTGTAATAGCTGTCCTTTAAGGTAATCATAGAAATACATTTGAAGTGTTTGACTTTAGCACAATCCAATGCTGCTGTTCTACTTCATATGAGTTACTGTACCAACTAAGCCAAAGGTTTTTAATAAATCAGAATCTGTTACAAAATGACCTGTGGGTTGGGTCTGCGAATATTGTTCTTGGCTGAAATAACTGGCACACTCTCTACTACTCATGGGAAGTAATGTTGGTTTTTTCCAGCATGTACTACATTATAGTGCTATTCTATATGTACATCTTTTAAACTGGCTTCTTAATGATGCTTTAATTGGGGATAATCTTGCAGTTGCTGTCTGTTCTGATGCAGGTTAAAGTAATAATGAATTTGCCCGTGATGCCTCTACTACATCCATCCATGAAAACGAATGTATTTGAATCCAGTGAAGTGAAATACACAAACACTGTAACAATGAAAATGATAAGTAGTTAGGGCACAAATCCACTGAGCCTGTGGATTCCAAGTGTTTAGTGTGTCTGGCTATAAGGATGAGGATTTATTGTTTCTACATGGATGCCCAAGTGTGACAAATGAAAAATGGAATAGATGTATTAAGCAGTGTTGAACAATGTCATTTCCAGGTTTTACATGAAAGACAGAAGCCAAATAAAGAAAAAAACAGATCTACGATATGTTGTATTGCTCCAAACGTATTTTGTTTTTTGTACTTTTATTGTTGTTAAAAATGTAACTGCTGAGAGAAAAATGAAATAATAAGCATATACAATTGAAAATGTAGCTTTAAAGTATATTTGCAAAAAAATAAAACATTAACATTACTATTTGTACTGTTAGATTAAGTATATTGATTCCATCTAAAAAGTAATGAACCAACACACAGTGGTAAAATTTCTGGCACCAAACAAGTCTCTGCCATGATAAATCAACGACAAAAAATCTGGCACCGATATATAAAATGCCAAGAAATGGGAGGCAAAAAACTTGCATCAAAATGTCTGCTTTTAATACAACTGATTTGATTCCCAAGTATTGTTCTTCTCGTCTTGTACGTATTTATGTTTTTGCATGTTCAGTACTCCTTTCTGTCCAGAAATAAGTTGTCCAGACTGAACTAGGCTATTTTGATTTAAAATTTGGGACTAAATTGTAGTGAATAATAGTACAATGTAAGGTGTACATATTTTAATTTGAAACACTGGTAGAGATACTATTGCTCTATGATAAAATAAAGCTTATTATTAGCCCTTGGAAAGAAAGTTTAGGAAAGGATCATTTAATTTACGACATTGGGGGTTAATTACGAAAGGCAAATCCGCTTTGCACAAGAAGTGCAAACTACAAGTGCAAAGTGCACTTGAAATTGCACTGAAAGTGCATTCGGAAGTGCAGTCGCTGTAAATCTGAGGGGTAGATCTGAAATGAGGGGAAGCTCTGCTGATTTTATTATACAATCACGTGCAAGCTAAAATCAGTTTTTTATTTTCCTTGCATGTCCCCCTCGGATCTACAGCGACTGCACTTCCAAGTGCACTTTCAGTGCAATTTCAAGTGCATTTTGCACTTAAAGTTTGCACTCGTAGTGCAAAGTGGATTTGCCTTTAGTAAATAACCCCCATTGTCTGTTGCATTTCCGTCTTCCTGGCACTCTGCAACACTCTTTCTTCCCTTTACCTCATTGTGCCATGCATGTATAGTCTCTATACATGACAAAATAACAGCAACTAACTTGGAGGAGACAGGGCCATGCCATAGAGTAAATAGGGGGCTGGTCTACAGTTCTGAGTTGATAATTCAAAAGATAAAAAGCCAAAGACAATATCATAATCATGCATGGGTTTCCTTCTAAAATGTAAAAAGATACTGGTGGTAAACTGACTTCTGCGTAAGTTAACTGTAAGTGAACTACATTTTAAATTTGAGCCCCATTCCCTGGAAAAAAGTTAGATTATGTACTTACTTTACCCCAGTCTTCTGTCGGTGGCACCTAGTTTAGATTTCTTGAGAATGGTGAAGATTCCAAATCCAGATTCTCTTTTAACAAACTGGAATATGCCCTGAAATTTGGGGTACTTATTGTTGCCCAGGGACCTTACCAGAAGGATAGCAAAATCCCGCCATGCAATACTGAAGACAAGGGTTTGGGAAGCATATAATAATTTTATACTTACCTGTACATTTTACCTATACGCACTAATTTTTACAGGGGGGGGGGGGGGTCCCAGATCTAAAAAGCCGACTTTATATTTTATGTGTGTAAGAGTCAGTGCTCAAACCTTTGTGAAATAAATATAATTCACTAGCAGCTGTGTAAACATCTCAAGTGGCACTTACTTTCTTTTCTATCTTATCTAAAATCCCCTCTTTATTTTTTATTTTTAGGCCCCTTCCACATGGGGCGATCTCCATTGGAGCCAGCCTGCTTATCAGGGAATCTGTCCGCTGATCCCTGCTGATCAGGCAGATGGCTGGCCGTGTCCACTCTGTTGATGCAGAGTGAGCACAGACACAGCCCGTTCTCCACTCTGGGTGATCGAATGTAAACAGATTGCCTGTCCGTTTACACCCGACTGCCATCCGATCCACCAGACTAATGGGGAAACCCATCCGTCTGTTTTTAGCAGATAAGATTGGATCAGATGTTGATGGGTGTCAACCGGACTCATGTCCGATGACACCTGCCGCTCCATAGAAGAGGCGGTAGGTCGGATTGGGTCCACCTGAAAAACTGACAGACAGACCCAATCAGTCCGCTAGTGTGAAAGGGGCTTTAGAGCTTTAAAAGTTTCATTATCAGATAGTAATCTATTCATTTCATTTTCATAACAGTTATTTATTTAAAACTATATCCAAATAATCCTAATATAGAACCACATTTCTTTTATTTTCAATGATTGAATTTAAGATATGTATGATTTTTAACACAGTTTCAATAATGGTTTCTCTATAATTAGGGGTTATAATGATGGTTTAGTGGTAGAGCTATTATGAGACCAGTGTTCAGCTCTCGGCCAATGCAATGACAATTTTAATCTGTTCTATATTATTGTTATTATTTTACTTAATTATGTGTTTACATTTTAAATTGATTTGATATACAGTAACTATAGTGGGAGAAAAGCCCAGACTGTGTGGGGTTGATTTACTAAAACTGGAGCACCCGGAATCGGGTGCAGCTGTGCATGGTAGCCAATCAGTTTCTGACTTTAGCTTGTTCAATTTGGCTTTGACAATAAAACCTGGAAGCTCATTGGTTTCTATACAGATCTGCACCTGATTTTACGCACCCCAGTTTTACTAATTCCCCCTGTGCTATATATCCACATCCTAACAAATCATGTACAACTATGAACAGAATAGGTCTTGGACTTTGTGTGGATATATCGAGGGGAAAACTGTAAATTCAGCTTTATCATGTACCATTAAAAATATATTACACAACATTAAAAATTACTCATTACTTATTACAGGTTGGATTCATGTGAACTGAGTTTGTTTTTAAGATACTTATCAGGAGCCCCCTCTTTGGAATATATGTGCCTTGACTACTTTGTCTACCATGCTGTCTTTATGATGACTTACTCACATTGGGTCTGGATGTGTCAGGGAAGGCTTCACCCACTGGTGGCGCTGTCGGTCCTATGGATCGCAGTACTAGTGTCCACCAGCAGGTGTCCTCTCGCAGCCTGTATCTTTGACAGAGGATCTCACCTGCTGGTGGTAATGCCTGATCCATGGGCCGTAGTACCGGCGTCCACCAGCAGGGGTATTCCGGCAGTGTGGGGCAGGCAGTACTTCCTTCGATCAGCTGTCACATGAGGGCAATTATAGCAGTCCTATAAATACCCGGCGAGCCCTTACATGATCGCCTTGGTATCTTTCTCCTGGAGCCCTGACCTTGTAGACTGTATCCGGACCTTGAGCCTGTACCTGTCCTTGAGCCTGTACCTGTCCTGTACCGTCCTGTCCTGACCTGATCCCCGTCCTGAGCCTATCCATCCGTCTTCTCCCTGCTTGGTTTTGTTCCCTATTCCCATCTGCTGACTCCCCGTGTATGACCTTGGCCTGGCTACGTTTATGCCCCTGGAACACTCCTTTGTCAATCTCCTGATCTGCTGTGTATGACCCCGGCCTGGCTTTCATTCAAGATTCTGGTACTGCCCTTTGTTGTATATATTATTTATTGTTTGTGGGTTGTTTGGTTAGTTTGCACTGTTTGTATTTATCTATATCACCTTCTCAATAAACCCCATTATTTTTCACTCTACATGCGTTTTGGTTATCTCTGTGCAATTCACACAGTTTGGTAAATTAATTATCTGATAGTATACCAAGGCCCCCTGATCAGACGTGGCTGCACAGAGAAATCATTTTGGGTTTGGTGTATTTTGCTAAACATGAATACCAATGAGGTTGTTTTTTATGCTCTGCTGGTGTCTGAAAATAGTGAATACTGCCGCCAGGCATTGAAAGAGCGGACAAGCGATCAGCTGCTAGGGGACATTAGGTTTATTCACTCCCTGGTTGATCAGGGGTTTATGCCATTTGGGGAAGTTCAGCCTTTGATTCAAATGCGCACTGAGCTAGCCCTGTCCTGTGTTCCAAAGGGCCGTGATGATTTCACTCCCCCTTTCAGTTTTGATCAGGTGGAGTCCCTAGTATGGTTGTTGGAGGATGACTCTGCATCCTTTTTTGAGCACTATTCGGCCTGTTCCAGGCAGTTGCTGGTGGATTGTATTTGTGCAGTGCAGTCTCTGGTTTGGCAGGGTGTGCCATTAGTTACCTGCCTTCTCAAGAATCTATCTCCCCGTCACCCCTGGTAACCTCAGCTACAGCTCAGTATACTCTGCTTCCCACCAAGTACTATTACCCAGTCTCCACTTGCCTTCAATCCACCTACCTTTTCCTTGCCACTGCCTTGCCAGTCTCCACCTGCCTTCAATCCACCTACCTCTTCCCTTCCTCCCGTAACAAGTCCACAAAAAACCTCCTCCAGCCTCTGTCCGCGTGTCTCTGCCATATTCTTCCATTTGCTCGATTCCATCTTTTTCATACATTCCCCCCGTAATTTGCAAACCTGCAGTGACTAAATCTAAGAAGAAGCAAAGGTACTTCCCGACCCACACTATCCAACCAGTAACCCAACCTACCTCCACACCCACCAACCTGCTCCAGCCTGCAGTTCCAGAGCCAGTCTTCCAGCCTGCCGTTCCAGAGCCAGTCTTCCAGCCTGCAGTTCCAGAGCCAGCCCTCCAGCCTGCAGTTCCAGAGCCAATCTTCCAGCCTGCTGTTCCAGAGCCAGTCTTCCAGCCTGCCGTTCCAGAGCCAGCCTTCCAGCCTGCCGTTCCAGAGCCAGCCTTCCAGCCTGCCACTCCAGAGCCAGCCTTCCAGCCTGCCGCTCCAGAGCCAGCTGCTATAAAAGGGCGCCGTGTAGCTTCTCCCAGAAGAGAAGCTACACAGCGCTCTTTTATAGTGTATGGTGTTCGGTTTTTTCGACCATTCATCGAATCTTCAGTCCGGTGTTTGGACGGAAGTTCACAGTGTTTTCGATCGGAGTGGAGAGACGGGCATATATGAAGGAGGGTGAGACACAAATGATTGATTGGTCCGCCGAGACCGCAATACATCGTGGCTACCTGTCGTATGCCTGTCTGGCGTTTTGAAGTGATTTTGCTGAAGTGCCTAATTTTGATTTGCTAGATGTGAGTGAAACTATTGAAGGTTACCTGTGCTGTGTTTAACCACTTAAGCCCCGGACCATTTCGGGCCATTAGGACCAGGCCTGTTTTTGGGATTCGGCACTGCGCTGCTTTAACTGTAAATTGTGCGGACATGCAATGTTGTACCCAAATGAAATTTGCGTCCTTTTCTTCCCACAAATAGAGCTTTCTTTTAATGGTATTTGATTGCCTCTGCGATTTTTATTTTTTGCGATATAAACGGAAAAAGACCGAAAATTTTGAAAAAAAATGATATTTTCTACTTTTTGTTATAAGAAAAATCGAATAAACTCAATTTTAGTCAGACATTTAGGCCAAAATGTATTCAGCCACATGTCTTTAGTAAAAAAAATGTCAATAAACGTATATTTATTGGTTTGCGCAAAAGTTATAGCGTTTACAAACTAGGGTACATTTTCTGAAATTTACACAGCTTTAAATTTATGACTGCCTATCTCATTTCTTGAGGTGCTAAAATGGCAGGGCAGTACAAAACCCCCCCAAATGACCCCATTTTGGAAAGTAGACACCCCAAGGAAATTGCTGAGAGGCATGTTGAGCCCATTGAATATTTTTTTTTTTTTGTCCCAAGTGATTGAATAATGACAAAAAAAAAAAAAAAAAAAAAAAAAATTACAAAAAGTTGTCACTAAATGATATATTGCTCACACATGCCATGGTTATATGTGGAATTGCACCCCAAAATACATTTTGCTGCTTCTCCTGAGTACGGGGATACCACATGTGTGGGACTTTTTAGGAGCCTGGCCACGTACGGGACCCCGGAAACCAAGCACCGCCTTCAGGATTTCTAAGGGCGCAAATTTTTGATTTCATTCCTCACTACCTATCACAGTTTCGAAGGCCATAAAATGCCAAAATAGCACAAAACCCCCCCAAATGACCCCATTTTAGAAAGTAGACACCCCAAGGAAATTGCTGAGAGGCCTGTTGAGCCCGTTGAATATTTTTTTTTTTTGTCCCAAGTGATTGAATAATGACAAAAAATAAAAATAAAAAATAAATTACAAAAAGTTGTCACTAAATGATATATTGCTCACACATGCCATGGTTATATGTGGAATTGCACCCCAAAATACATTTTGCTGCTTCTCCTGAGTACAGGGATACCACATGTGTGGGACTTTTTAGGAGCCTAGCCGCGTACGGGACCCCGAAAACCAAGCACCGCCTTCAGGATTTCTAGGCACAAATTTTTGATTTCACTCCTCACTACCTATCACAGTTTCTAAGGCCATAAAATGCCAAAATAGCACAAAACCCCCCCAAATGACCCCATTTTGGAAAGTAGACACCCCAAGCTATTTGCTGAGGAGGCATGGTGAGTATTTTACAGCTCTCATTTGTTTTTGAAAATGAAGAAAGAAAATTTTTTTTTTTTTTTTTTTTTTTTTCAATTTTCAAAACTTTGTGACAAAAAGCGAGATCTGCAAAATACTCACAATACCTCTCAGCAAATAGCTTGGGGTGTCTACTTTCCAAAATGGGGTCATTTGGGGGGGTTTTGTGCCATCTGGGCATTCCATGGCCTCCGAAACTGTGATAGGCAGTGAGAAGTAAAATCAAAAATTTACACCCTTAGAAAGCCTGAAGGCGGTGCTTTGTTTTTGGGGTCCCGTACGCGGCTAGGCTCCCAAAAAGTCTCACACATGTGGTATCCCTGTACTCAGGAGAAGCAACAGAATTTATTTTGGGGTGTAATTCCACATATGCCCATGGCATGTTTGAGCAATATATCATTTAGTGACAACTTTGTGCAAAAAAAAAATTAAAAAAAAAAAATTGTCTTTTTTCCGCAACTTGTGTCAACATATAAAATATTCCATGGACTCGACATGCCTCTCAGTATATAGCTTGGGGTGTCTACTTTCCAAAATGGGGTCATTTGGGGGGGTTTTGAACTGTTCTGGCATTTTATACACAACATTAGGAAGCTTACATCCACTCTTCTAACCACTTGCAGACAAAGCCCTTTTTGACACTTTTTGTTTACATGAAAACATATTTTTTTTTGCAAGAAAATTATGTTGAACCCCCAAACATTATATATATTTTTAAAGCAAAGGCCCTACAGATTAAAATGGTGGGTGTTGCATTTTTTTTTTCTACACAGTATTTGCGCAGCGATTTTTCAAACGCATTTTTTGGGGAAAAAATACACTTTTTTTAATTTTAATGCACTAAAACACACTATATTGCCCAAATGTTTGATGAAATAATAAAGATGATCTTAGGCCGAGTACATAGATACCAAACACGACATGCTTTAAAATTTCTCACAAACGCGCATTGGCGACAAACTACATACATTTTTAAAAGCCTTTAAAAGCCTTTACAGATTACCCCGTTAGATTTACAGAGGAGGTCTACTGCTAAAATGACTGCCCTCGATCTGACCTTCGCGGTGATACCTCACATGCATGGTGCAATTGCTGTTTACATATGACGCCAGACCGACGCTTGCGTTCGCCATTGGGCAAGAGCAGGGCAGGACAGGGGTGCTTTTTTTTTTTTTTTTTTTTTTTTTATTATTAATTTTGCTTTTTTATTTTATTTTTAAATTGTTCCTTACATATATTTTTTTTTTTATAATTTTTATTGTTATCTCAGGGAATGTAAATATCCCCTATGATAGCAATAGGTAGTGACAGGTACTCTTTTTTTGAAAAAACTGGGGTCTTCTAGACCCTAGATCTTTCCTCTGCCCTCAAAGCATCTGACCACACCAAGATCGGTGTGATAAAATGCTTTCCCAATTTCCCAATGGCGCTTTTTATATCCGGGGGGGGGGACATTCCCTCCCACTGCTTGTAAAAGCAGTCCAGAGGCTAATTAGCCGCTGTGATTGCTTTTACATGAAAGCCGGCCGCTGGCTGAAAAGAATGATACCAAGATGATGCCTAAACCCGCAGGCATCAATCTGGTATAACCATTCAAAGTCCAGCAACATACCAGTACGTTGCTGGTCCTTGTTGGACATGTATTGTAATCTTTTTTTTTCATGCAGCCTGTTGGCTGAACGAAAAAAGAGATTGATTGGTGGGTATGCCCACCATTAGAATACCGCCCTTCATCCACCCACTTCTAATGATGGGCATACATGCACCATTTATATATGCCGAAGCATGGGGGCATCCTCCCGCAAAAAAGTTATGCCGCACACACATGGTCAAACGTTTCCACGGGCAAGCCTCCGTCGGAATTTCGACCGTATGTATGCGGCATTAGGAGCAAAATTGCTCCTCCGCCCTGCTGCCCCCATGCTTCGGCATATATGCTTTTTTTTTTTAACTGTGGTGGTGAAATCACCTCCTACAGCACTGGAGTCGCAGGGATCAGGCCTGTCTCTGCGAACGCTGCAGTTATGTGTGTTGTGTTTTGTAAGTGACAGTGATCGATCGATACTGCACTTGGGTGGCCTGGGCTGGACGGAGGGGCAAAACGCAGGTGCTAGCAGGTATCTGGGCTGATCCCGCTAACACTGCGTTTTTGGGAACCCTAAACCGCTGGTATAGATCTGATCAGATCAGATATTGATCTGTTCAGATACTATACCACTAAGGGGGGTGTATGCTTTACGCGTGGGTGTTAGCGTTACTGGCACTAACCTGACGCTGCCTGGGGTGTGACGCAGACCCTCTCTGACGCTAAAACCTAATTGATATCACCCACCGGGCGATCAGGGGGTTAAACCTTTATTGGGTTATATACGGCGGGTGCCCTGACACTATAAAAAGCAAACTAACTAACCAGCGTCACCCGTAACACTTATATGGTGATCACTGGTGAAAGGGTTAACTAGGGGCAATTAGGGGGTTAAAACCTTTATTAGATCATATTTGGGGGTACCTGACGCTATAAAAACCTGCGGCGAACCTAAAAAAAATGACTGGCTACCGATTGGCATCACCGACACGAAGACAGCGATCAGAAAAACGATCGCTTAGTGACAGTGGTGATAGGGGGTGAAAGGGTTACCTGGGGGGCGATCAAGGGGGTTAAACCTTTATTAGATAATATATTGGGGTACCCGACGCTATAAAAACCTGCGGCGAACCTAAAAAAAATTACTGGCTACCGATCGCCATCACTGATGCTAAGACAGCCATCAGAAAAATGATCGCATAGCGACAGCGGTGATAGGGGGTGAAAGGGTTACCTGGGGGGCGATCAAGGGGGTTTAACCTTTATTAGATAATATATTGGGGTACCTGACGCTATAAAAACCTGCGGCGAACCTAAAAAAAATTACTGGCTACCGATCGCCATCACTGATGCTAAGACAGCCATCAGAAAAATGATCGCATAGCGACAGCGGTGATAGGGGGTGAAAGGGTTACCTGGGGGGCGATCAAGGGGGTTTAACCTTTATTAGATAATATATTGGGGTACCTGACGCTATAAAAACCTGCGGCGAACCTAAAAAAAATTACTGGCTACCGATCGCCATCACTGATGCTAAGACAGCATCAGAAAAACGATCGATTAGCGACAGCGGTGATAGGGGGTGAAAGGGTTACCTGGGGGGCGATCAAGGGGGTTGAACCTTTATTAGATAATATATTGGGGTACCCGACGCTATAAAAACCTGCGGCGAACCTAAAAAAAATTACTGGCTACCGATCGCCATCACTGATGCTAAGACAGCCATCAGAAAAATGATCGCATAGCGACAGCGGTGATAGGGGGTGAAAGGGTTATCTGGGGGGTGATCAGGGGGTTAAACCTTTATTAGGGGGGGTTAGGGGGCTACACTGGACCTAAAACTAAACTTTAGTGACACTTTCACAGTCACAAATGTCACTGATTGCAGTGATCACTAAATAAATGGTCACTGCAATCAGTGACACTGTGACTGGGGGCTGGGGGGTGATCTGGGGGGTGATCTGGGGGGGTCTGGGGGTCCTGGGGGGGGCGATTAGTGTTCCTATGTGTCCTGGTGTCAGTGTAGTGTTGTGCTCACTGACCTGATGTCTTCTCTTGTACGGCGCTCGGTATATGTGAGCGCCGCACAGGAGATGACATCACTTCCTCCTGCCTCCTCTGTCTGAAACAGACAGAGGAGGCATTTCCATTCGCCGGGAGCGATCGCGAGGGGGGGGCCGGAATCGAAAGGCCGCCCCCTCATCTGGGATCGCTCCCGGTGAAGTAACGACCGCTCACGGCACAGAAGGGGGGTCCGGATGGACCCCCCAACTGTACAAAGGCAGTCACGTAGATCTACGTGATTCTGCCTGTCCGTGCCATTCTGCCGACGTAAATCGGCGGTGGGCGGTCGTTAAGTGGTTAATAAAAGTTTTTACGTACTTCACTATTGGAGACTTTTTTGCTTTTTCATGTGGGAAAACTTGACTGACCTAGCAACATCGTTTGGATCTATCTTTTATACCCTGAGGGGTGTTTAAGCTGTGAAGCCGAGCATGAGAGTGCAAGGCAAAACCTAGTGGTGAGTGCAAGTCCTTAGGGAGTGGAGTCACTAATCACGCTGGTGTGGTGAAGGTTTATTCAAGAGAACACAGGCAGATTTTTATGCAAATTTTAGTTGAAGTCACTATTATTGGAACACTTATCTCACTGATGGACTTTCTTTAAATGTTTTTTTCACAACTGGTCTGAAAACAATATTTGAACGTTACGGACACTTATTAATTTATGGTATGTGCACATATATATTTTTAGAGTATATGTTTTGCAGTTTTTCACATATATGTATTTCTTCACGGGACATGTTATGAATTCCAGTCTGCCCTACTGGCTGATATTACTCTATTAAAGATCAGGAGTGGGTTCCAGCGTACTAATCCTGTCAGGATTCCTGAAAAACGTTGAGTCCACATGTGAACTGTAATTGAAATCTTTGCATGTTGTGAACCATTATGTGGAGATTAATTTTCAATGTTGTGTAATATATTTTTAATAGTACATAACAAAGTTATTTTTATGGTACTCAGTTTCCCCTCTATATGTCCATGACTACATTTTCTGTTCATAGTTGGTATACAGTATCTAAGATTATTCTGTAATGAGTATATTAACCCTTTTTGCTTCTAATAAAAAAGTAGATTTTAAAATTAGAATTATTAAGGTTGTATATGAAATTGGTTTTAATAAGATTCTAGATTGTGGCAGGCAAAGAAAGTATAACATTTTTGATACTCTAATGTTTAAAATATTGGGCCTTTTGTCCTGAGTGCAGGGTGAAGTACTGTGTTTCTTAGTGATTTTACTTTATGTTTTTTTCTATGCTTTAATTAATAATAACAATTTATTATTGTAATACAGCCAGGCTGCTTATACAGTAATACATCTGTACTTTTTTTACACTTAAAAGAGTTATACCCTGTGATGCAGCAATCTGGGGAGTTGGACCTCTGCTCTTTAACGTAAAGTTAACAGTGCTCTTGCTTCACGAGCAGTGCGGTTGATTGGTGCACCGATGGCTGTTTGGTGTTAGGCTCTCCAAATTTCTGCAGCACAGAGAATTTTACCCTTGCTGCAGCACTAGCAAGCGTAAAAACAGTAAAAGACGCTCACATTTATTACTGTACATGCAAGATGGCCATAGTGAAAAAAGAAATAAATGCGCTACCCAAAGCTTGAGTATATCCCATTGTCCGGTGGAGTACCAGGATCCAGAATACCAACTCTTTGGTAAGACCTTCAGCTTTGAGGTAATTGGCGGCTGACGAATATTGGATCCATCGGTTTCATTCTGGATTGAGGACCTCCGACTGCCCAGCAGGCACACCTCATCACTTATCAGAGATTCGGTGACGTTCCTGTGGAGCAGTCGTTTGGGATACTCTTAAGCTCGATTGATCCGCTGTCGTACGACATTCGGGTCCAATGTTTCTGGTAAGCGCACATGTATGTCATCATTCACGTGAAGAATTGTGCCGGGATCTCTTTATCCATTCCATGTTATTCACTCATTTTGGACACTTATCACTTTGTTTAATGATTCACATATTGGACATTTTGTGTATTGTGTTGGGCATTTCCAGCCTGCCCCTTCCTTGTGTCTTAATTTATGGTCACATTTGAGATATAGTCCAGTTTTCACTGGTCTACACGTAGCGCGGCACTATTACCTTCCATCTTGTTAGAATTTGTCACATTCCAGTGCAGCTGCTTCACCTCCCTCTGCAGGGTTGTTATTATTTATATGTTTTTGGGTAGCGCATTTATTTATTTTTTCATTATTGCCTTTTCTTGACACTTTTTATTTGCTGCAACCCCTTTTTCTTTTTCATATTCCAACATGGATGTGTTTGAGAATAGAACGTCCCGATCCTTTAACGTGGACGGTGTGCTCACTGCAACTACCTCTGACACCAAAATCAGTGGTATGTTTTTGAGACTAAAGAATTTAATGACAACAGAGATACATCTTCAGTGGGACACGGCCTTTTTGGAGCAATACATCAAGGAACAAATGGTTCCTAGGGGGTTCCATTGGGACGTGTTCCCACAGCAGGGCGATCCTGATACAGAGTCATGGTTCAGATATTTCAATGAAGTTGGCATCAAACTCTTGGCCTTTTTGATCAGTAGGAAACAGCTCAAGCTGTCTGCCATTGATAAAGAGATAAAAGATCTAAAAGAAAAACTTATTCCCAATAAAAATTCTCCTGAATACATTGCTCTTTCAACAAATCTCAAGAGTCATCTTGAGAAGGAAGAGAAAGACCAAAAAATCAAAAAACAAAAGAAGTATAACAGAGACGTTACGGACTACAAAACCAATCTCATTTTTGGCTGGCAAAAGAAAATCAATATATATCGGGACCAGCCGAAGATGATATATTGGGGATGGAAGTCTCACAGCCTGCAACTTCGATTGCTGATAGGAGGCTTACTTTTGAACCAAAAGAAACCTCGACACGGCCTCAAAATTCCTCACAGCCACCTAGGGGTTCACCACCTAGGATCCCTGAACCTCGGGACAAACCTCAGGCTCAGATGCCACATGCTATTTAGTAGGCTTGTGCAATTCGTTTCGTAACGAATTGAAATTCGTCCGAATTTAGCAACTTTCGGACATTCGGAAGCATTCGAATTTCCGAACAAAGCAATTACGAATAAGACCGAATCCGAAATAAATTATACCGCAAATAGCGAATGCCCGAATGTCTTCGGCATAATTCGTTATGAAAAAGTTACGAATGTACGAATCCATACGAAGCACAATAACATTCACTCTGCTCTGCTCTCTGCTTCTCCCACACCGTGCTGAACTCCCTCTCAAAATGGTGTACAGGGGCGGAGGTTATAGCCGCATGTAAAAAACGAAAGTAAAATACGAGATTTCGAATCCATTCGAAGCACAATAACACTCACTCTGCTCTGCTCTCTGCTTCTCCCACACCGTGCTGAACTCCCTCTCAAAATGGTGTACAGGGGCGGAGCCTATAGCCGCATGTTAAAAACGAAAGTAAAATACGAGATTTCGAATCGTTACAAATAACCGCAATGTATTTAGAAAAGTACAAATCCATTCGAAGCACATTAGGCATAATAGGCAGCGTCGTTGTGAGAGAGACACGGAAAATTACGAATCAACGAACCCAAAAAAAGTTACGAAAGTAGGAGTTGTGTCCAGAATCAACGAAAAACAACGTACTCTACCGAAAGTACGAACCCAAAAAAAGTTACGAAAGTAGGAGTTGTGTCCAGAATCAACGAAAAACAACGTACTCTACCGAAAGTACGAATTATAAAGCAACAAAAAATTCAACGAAAAATGTCGCTTGCAAAAATACGAATGAGTCCGAACACGAAAAATCCCGTCTAGCAAAATTACGAATGATTACGAATCAACAGGACCGGAAAGAAACGAACCGAAACGGAACGAATTTTTCCGTTGTGCACAAGTCTACTATTTATCCTCCTACTGTTAGAGGTGGACGTTTTAGAAATGATGGGGGAAAGGGCCCCCATCAGGGTTACCCCACTCCATATGGAAGTCCCAGGGGACCAGTTGGCGGCTGGCGTGACCATCGTGATTTTTATCGTGAGGGTTACGAGAATGGATACAGGATGCCCACTCGCACTTCCAATAGATACCCTTCAGTGCCAGATGACCGTATGGGAGAGTTTTATCGCGACCCCTATGGTTATCAGGATAGAGATGAGGATCAATGCAACCAATCCTCATATAATTATAATTATGGACATTCAGGTGCCCCCTACCATCCGGGTTTTCACAGGGCTTCACTGGAATACCCAGGAAACCAGGGAAGAAGAGAGGCACCAGAGAGGATTGGAGGGTCCAGGGAAAAAAGGAAAAGAGTGTAGTTGGCTCTGGGGTTTTCAATTTGAGCTCTGCTAGCCTATCAGATGAGGAGAAGTTGGTACTCGATAAGGGTCTGAAATATGTCCCTCCGAGACCTTTGAATAGGTTTTCCACATTTATAGACGTGCAGAAGTTCATCAGAAAGCTGAGTATCCAGAGGCATTTTCTGACCTTCCTTTCCATCAATACCTCCATAGTGAATGATGGACATGTCCATACTGGACTGTCCAATCCTTCACTATTTAATCCCCCAGGGACTATGGCACCTTCGATTAGTGTTTTCCGTAGTCTTGTATTGCAGGATTTGGACAAATTACCGTCCAAAAAAGTCCATACTAATCCTAAATTAAGAGCAGGACTGAAGCTTCTTTGTGAACGCAATAATCTTATCATCCGTCCAGCCGACAAGGGTGGTGCCATAGTCGTGCTGGACAAGGATTTTTATATCAAGGAGATGGATAGGATACTGGGAGACTCTAGCACATATAGTCGGATCCAGTCAGACCCTACTGTGCACTATAAGAGAGCCCTGACCGTGCTGGTCGACGAGGGCTTCTCTTTGGGTATATTGGACAAAAAAGAGAAAAGTTATCTCATCCCTGTAGCACCTCGCATCCCAGCGATCTACTATCTCCCGAAGGTGCACAAAGACCCAGTCAATCCCCCAGGCTGGCCCATAGTCAGTGGGATTGACTCGGTCATGGCGCGCATTGGCAAATATGTAGATTTCCACCTCCAACCTTTAGTGAGACAGATACCTTCTTACCTGAAGGATACTGGCGACACTATCAGACTTTTGGAGTCTATTGTGTACGAGGACGGCATGATTCTAGTAACAGCAGATGTTGCCGCCCTGTACACATGTATTCCACATGATTTGGGCTTTGAGGCAGTAGAATATTACTTATCTCAGAGTACCACCCTTTCCTTTATCCAACGTAACTTTATCATGGACCTCCTCAGGTTTGCTGCACAGCACAACTATTTCTGGTTTCAGAACCAGTTCTATGTGCAGACCAAGGGAGTTGCCATGGAGGCCAAGTTTGCCCCGAGCTTGGCCAATCTTTTTATGGCCAAGTGGGAGGAGGATGTTGTCTATGCCTATAAGAGACCTGAATTGGTCCTTTGGGCTCGCTACATAGACAATATCCTCCTCCTATGGAAGGGTGACCAGAAATCCTTAGAGGATTTCATGTCTTTACTTAATTCCAATACTAGAGGCCTACGTCTGACTTATGAAGCAAGTTTGACCTCATTGCACTTCCTGGATCTGGAAATTAAAGTAGTCGAGCAACGCCTGGAGTTCTTTACTTTTTTCAAACCTACCGACCGGAAAGGTTACATTCTGGTCGATAGCTGCCACCATACCCAATGGTTGAAATCTGTACCACGTAGTCAGTTTCTCAGTTTACGGAGAAACTGCACTAGAGTGGAGGACTACATTGTGAAGTCTTCGATCCTTAAGGGGAGATTTTTGGAAAAGGGATACCTGCCCACGGAACTTGATGGTGAAATTGATCGAAGCCTGCGGATTGATCGATATTTACTTTTACAAGTACAACCTAAAAAGAAAATGGATACCAAGTTTAGGTGGTCTTTTTTCACTACCTACTCAGTGCAATCCAGAGAGGTAAAAGAGATTTTGAAGAAACATTGGGGTGTACTTCAAAATGATAGACTTCTGGGACCTGCACTTCCTGAGAGGGCGGGTGTGATTTTTAGAGGAGCAAGATCTATCCAGGGACAGATAGCCCCTAATGTGATGGATCCACCCAAAAAGCCCTCCTTCTTTTCGGAATGCAAAGGTTTCTTCCCTTGTCGCAAATGTAAGGTATGTTTACACAATACCAGTGGAAAACGCAAGAGTGTCACTTTTCAATCAACTGTCACCTTGCGTATTTACCAGATGAAGCGTTTTACCACCTGCGCTAGTCAATATATTGTGTATCTCCTAACATGTCCTTGCAAACAACAATATGTAGGATTAGAACTTTCTCCATTCGTGTGAACGAACACATTGCTAAGATCAAGAAGGGAAAAATCAATCATAGTGTCCCTAGACATTATTTGCAATATCACAACCGTGATCCTACAGGGACACAATTCCTGGTTATAGATCAGTTTGTTCCACACTGGAGAGGAGAATCCCGGCTACGGGGTGTTTCTCGTTTAGAGACCTACTGGATTTTTGAGTTGCGTACCTACATGCCGTTCGGAATGAACGTTGAGTGGGACGTCAACTCCTTTATTAATTCAGCTTAAATGTTTCCTCTTCTCTTTTTCTATTTTATCATCCTTTTATTTTTATTGCTTCACTCCTGCTCTACTTTCTGTTCTAAGAAGATATAGGACACATTGCAATTTATTATTGTAATTTATTATTTATGTGTTTTCCTTATATTTTTTTCCTTCTGGGGATTGTATTGCTGGTTTCTTATAAGATCCATTGCAATTTATATGTTCATCGCTAGGTGGCAATGTGTATTTTAGGTTTTTTGTTTACATATACCTTTTATACATTTTTAGTTTACGTATCAGATTTGGATACAATGTGAGACTTTGCTCCCATGGTCCTTGGGATGTCCCCTCGCAGTCCTTTGTGACTGGGGGTGATTTCCGGATTGTTTGCGAGCATAGGTACCTTCCCCCCTTTACTATGGGATCGCTGTGAGAGTGACGCTGGTTGCGCCGCCTTCTTCCATGTCATTCGGACATGATGGGCGTGACGCTATGTCACATGATCTCCACGCTTGCGGCGCCGCTCTCACGTCGTGATCACACACTATAGGCTGCGGGTCATCTGTTTACATACAGCCTTGACGACGCGCCGTGGTGTTTACCCAATATGATACCTTCATTGGTTCACATGACCCCCGGGGTCACATGATTGTCCAGATGAGCTTTCCATTGGGCGCCTCCTCGGCACATTCCCAGTCATGTGACCCCAGTGCGGGCCACAATTTCCGGGTTTGAGATTGTGGTTGTTTCGTGCCATTGGCTGCTAAAAGTCGCCTTGTGACACAGCGTGTGATGATTGGGTATCGCTTTGACGCTCTCTCTGGTCCAATCATGTGCCCCGTATTACTTCTATGCATTGGTGGGTTATTTTTGTTCATTTGTCATAGACCTAAATGAGTTTATGTTGAGGCGTTGATTGGACTAATACTGTCACATGATAGATTGGTTGCAATTTGGCAGGCTTTTTGATGGTATGTTTGCCATGTGTTATCGCTTGCCATTTCCTGGTTTTATTGGATTTGAACTAGGAAGGGCTTGTTCCTTTTGTGGGGATTGGCTCTCTATGAGGAGACACTACAATGTTTTGGTCATGTGACCGCTGTTTGTCCAATCATAATGCCCCCTTTTTATGAAATGCTGCTCTATTGGTTGGCCATTGATTATGACCTTCCTAGTTTTTATTATATATATATGGCAATTTGGGGGAGCAGGTTAATGCCCCTGTAGACGTCCTGTTAGGAACAAAATGTGTCGGGCTATTCATTTTGCTTCCCATGTTGCCTTTTAATATATGAACTGTGATCACTTTTATTTTGTATGTTGGTGTTTTTTTTTAATTAAAAACCCATTCATGACCTACACCATTGGAGCCCCCAATTTTTTTCTTCTCTTTGCATGAATTCAGTGAAGAAAAGTTTTTTCAGTTTTCTCCAGCTGGTCCTTTTGCAATACCCTTGTTGGGGTATCTATTTATTCAAGCTTGAGTATATCCCATTGTCTGGTGGTGTACCAGGATCCAGAATACCAACTCTTTGGTAAGACCTTCAGCTTTGAGGTAATTGGTGGCTGACGAATATTGGATCCATTGGTTTCATTTTGGATTGAGGACCTCCGACTGCCCAGCGGGCACACCTCATCACTCATCAGAGATTCAGTGACATTCCTGTGGAGTAGTCGTTTGGGATACTCTTAAGCTCGATTGATCCACTGTCGTATGACATTCGGGTCCAACGTTTCTGGTAAGCGCACATGTATGTCATCATTCACGTGAAGAATTGTGCCGGGATCTCTTTACCCATTCCATGTTATTCACTCATTTTGGACACTTATCACTTTGTTTAGTGGTTCACATATTGGACATTTTGTGTATTGTGTTGGGCATTTCCAGCCTGCCCCTTCCTTGTGTCTTAATTTATGGTCACATTTGAGATATAGTCCAGTTTTCACTGGTCTACACGTAGCGCTGCACTATTACCTTCCATGCAAGATGGCTGCATTACAGTAATAAATTGTAGAGGTCCAATATGTCTATAAAGTTTAGGGCTGAAATGTAGGTTGGAAGTTAGGCTTAGGATTTTGGGGTTAGGTTTCAGGATATGGCAAAGTTTAAAGTATTAGAAGTAGGGCTAGATTGACACATTTATAGATTCGTTTTTGGGACTAGTTATTTAAAATTAAATGATTTAGGTTTAAATTTTCAGATATGCTGATTGCTATAACAAAATTCTTCTGATGGACAGTCTGTGGTGAAATGTTATATGCTGAAAAATTTGTACCACTGCTCCTGTGCCAAAAATGCACCAATTTCCAAAATAAATCAAGAAGGTATGTCAATCTACCTCTAGAAAAAGTCTGTATATATTTATAACACTCTAGGCTATCGTATGTAAAATGAATAAAATAATAAAAATTCCCATAAAAAAACCTTGTAAAACGAGCTTTCCCTAAATACATGAACAGTAATATCACAGTAGTAAAAGAACATTTTCTTCCTTGCTAATAAAATGTGCTCTTCTCATATCTGGAAAATTGTCGACCAACTTGATGTAATTTGTAATGTAATTCAGTTGTGCTATGTGATTTGTGTCCTGACATCTGGAGCTGACATGGTAGTAGATACCTAAGTTTTATTTCCACATTGGAATAAAATAGTGGAAGTTATTGCTAGCTTTTTTTTTTTTTTTTTTTCCATTTTTGGCCTTGATAATTTAATTGTCCCTTATCTGACACCACAGAGCCCATTGCTGACAATGTACAAGATGCAATGAAAACAACAACTTGTGTAAAAAGTGAAAAGATAATGACAACTTTTATTTATGTACAATATTGTTCTTTAGTTTTTGATAGAATACACAAGTCAAATATGTCCTTAACAGTATCCTGAGTATTGGATGAACGCAACTTAAAGGGTAACGCTACTTTCCTGGAAAAAATATAGGAAATGTGTGTGTATATATATATATATATATATATATATATATATACATATATATACATTATAGCATAAACAATTGCTACATAACCCATATTTTAATTTAATAGGGCTGATTTACATAAGGCAGATTCACATTCATTTTCCCCTGAGCTTATTAAATGTGGTTAAACTCTGCTGATTTCAGCATCCAATAATGTGCAAGCAAAATGCTTTTTTAAATTTTCCTTGCACCTAATTGGGTATTCTTGATGAAGTGAAGCTTTACCACATTCACTAAGCTCTGGTGAAAATTAATGCAACTGCACTTGCAAAGTGCACAGTCTATTTGCTTTAGTAAACCAACTCCAATGTCAATAAAAATGACCTTTCCTTTTCAAACTGTATTTTTCTATAAATTCAATGCATTATTTCCCGCTTGGGTGAAGAACTCTGCACTAAGATAGCAGTCAGGTTTTAGGCATCGTCTGCAACAAAAATGTAATTATGGTAAGATACTCCTGAAGGGTTAATAACTTCTAAAGGAATGAAGACACCTCAATTTGTTCCCATCAGAGCATTGAACGTGTCTGCTTATAATGAATTAGTCACTCCCATTTCAAATCAGTCCTGCACAAGGCATGATCTAACAAAGAGCTATTACTTCAGAGCAGAAACAGGAAAGAATCTGCAACAAAGTTTGGTAAAAGCCTTACAATGTACATAGATCACCCAGAGAGGATTGCTTTTTTTATCAACAAAAGTAGGTTAGTTTTTATTGTGTATAAGTATGCACATGAGAATTCAGATGGGCTAAATCACACCAGTTCTGTAAAGTTCTCCTACATTTCTATTTTCTCTTTTAATGCTAAGTCCTTCTGCCAGAGTTCTCAGCTTCAACCCCCAATTCATGGAGGTTTATGTTTTCTGTTCTAGTAGGGGAAACTCATTCTGCCTGCTGCATTTTACATTCTATGAAAGGAAAATTTAAACAGGGAAAGTGAGACCCATTTATTCAAACTGAAAGCTCAGCCCTGTTGGCATTGTCATTGCCAATGCAATCAGTGTGGCAGCTGACACTGCTCTGTTCAGTGCTGACATTGACTGCTGATGCAGGATTTATAAGGGGGCAAAAGGAGCAATTTCCCTGACCCCCCCTACAAGAAGGGGCCCCAGACTTCCTTTATAACAAAATGTAATTTGGTCAAGGTGCCAATCTGACCATTCGCAATCTCAAATAAGGTAAAACGTTGTTAACAAGTTTTACCCGAAATTTGGGATTGGTCATATTCAGGACAGGCGTGGCCATGGATCGGAATTCGGTCAGAATGACACAGCAGAGTTTTGGATGAAATTAACACAGAGTAGAGCAGTGTTTCTCAACTCCAGTCCTCAAGGCGCCCCAACAGGTCATGTTTTCAGGCTTTCCTTTATTTTGCACAGGTGATTTGATCAGTTTCACTGCCTTCGTAATTACCACATTCCATTTCATCTGAGGGAAATCCTGAAAACATGACCTGTTGGGGCGCCTTGAGGACTGGAGTTGAGAAAAACTGGAGTAGAGGACCTTCCTTCCTTACATGTCTTGCATCAAGTGTAGTAGTGAAGTAGACTCCTAACCAGTAGGTTTTTTCCATGTCCCGAATCCTTTGAATAGACTTCCCAAAAGTGATTTTCCTTTTCCCCAAGGTAGCACCTAAACTTGAAATGCCCCAGGCCCCCCAAAGGTCTAAATCCGGCACTGCTGGTGATACACAGACTGCTGCTGTAGCAGACTGACTGTCAAAGTGTAGCTCCGCTGATTAGTAGGTTGGTATATTGTTTAATTTAATGTTAAAGAAAATCTGTTTTACCATGCTCATTATAACTAAAATATGCTGGTTTAGCCACATAGCAACCCCCTCATACCATTCAGTTTGCCATGAATCAAAAGGTGGTAACCCTTGAGCCGATGTATAGTAAATATAATTTTTGCACCTTGCCAGGCCCACCCACTATACATGTTGGTGTGCAAATTTAATGCAGTTTCAGCAAATTTCATGCAGGAATTAGGCAGGAGAGGAATGCTGGATAGTACAATGGCACATAGTATGTGCAGGAAAGGAGTAACACATAGCATGATAGTGGGCAATATATCTGCAGGAGAGGGGTGCGTCAAAGGACAGTAAGTGCAGGACAGTGCAAAAGGTATGACAGTGGCCAGTAACTGTATAGTGGTATCTGAAAGTAATATCTGGAAAAGCAGAATATTTTTTTTAACCACTTAACGACCGCCCACCGCCGATTTACGTCGGCAGAATGGCACCGACAGGCAGAATCCCGTAGATCTACGTGATCGCCTTTGTGCAGTTGGGGGGTCCATCCGGACCCCCCTTCACTGCAGTGAGCGGCCGTTAAGTGTTCGGGAGCGATCAGGCATGAGGGGGCGGCCGCTCGATTCCGCCCCCCCTCGCGATCGCTCCCGGCCAATGAAAATGCTTCCTCCGCCATGTGATGTAAACACAGGCTGGAGGAAGTGATGTCATCTCCCTCGCCGCGGTCTTTTCGTTCCCGGCGCCGAGGAGAGAAGACAGAGGTTAGTGCTCCAACAGTCCACTGACACGTAGGTACACATAGGCACACAAATCACCCCCCAGTCACCCCCAGATCACCCCCCAGGTCACCCCAAAGCCCCCAATCACAGTGTCACTGATTGCAGTGATCATTTATTTTACTGATCACTGCATTTAGTGTCATCTGTGATTGTAAAAAGTTGCAGGGCAGTTAGGATTAGGCCCCTTTAGGTCCAGGGTAGCCCCCTAACCCCCCCTAATAAAGGTTTAACCCCTTGATCACCCCCCAGGTAACCCTTTCACCCCCTAACTTCAGCGTCACTAAGCGATTGTTTTTCCGATCGCTGTATTCGTGTCGCTGGTGTTTTAGATAGGCAGTTATTTTTTTTTAGGTTCGCCGCAGGTTTTTATTAGTGTCAGGTACCCCCATATATTATTTTAACCCCCTGATTGCCCCTAGAGTTAACCCTTTCACCAGTGATCGCCGTATAAGCGTCACTGGTGTCACTGGTTAGCCAGTAAGTTATTTAGTTATTTAGGTTACCCGTCAGGTTTTTATATAGCGTCGGGTACCCCCATATTTAACCTAATAAAGGTTTTAACCCCCTGATTGCCCCTAGTTAACCCTTTCACCAGTGATCACCATATAAAGGTTACGGGTGACGCTGGTTGATTAGTTTGCTTTTTATAGCATCAGGGCACCCGCCGTATATAACCCAATAAAGGTTTAACCCCCCTGATCGCCCGGTGGGTGAGATCAATTAGGTTTTAGCGCCAGAGAGGGTCTGCGTCGCCCCAGGCAGTGTTAGGTTAGTGCCAGTAACGCTAACACCCACGCGCAAAGCATACACCCCCCTTAGTGGTATAGTATCTGATCAGATCTATACTAGCATCCCCAGCGGTTTAGGGTTCCCAAAAACGCAGTGTTAGCGGGATCAGCCCAGATACCTGCTAGCGCCTGCGTTTAGCCCCTCCGCCCAGCCCAGCCCAGCCCAGCCCACCCAAGTGCAGTATCGATCGATCACTGTCACTTACCAAACACAACACACATAACTGCAGCGTTCGCAGAGACAGGCCTGATCCCTGCGATCGCTAACAGTTTTTTTGTAGCGTTTGATATATTTGCTGACGACAGTCAGGTGCTTTTTTTCCTGTGAATCTTACTAGTGTACCCCTAAATTTAGAGCCCAAAATGGCAAGACGAAGGTACACTAGTAAAGAGGCCTACGAGATTCTGAGCATGACAGATAGTGAAGAGGAGGTCACGTATCTGTCAGATTCAGGCTCAGAATATCTTCCCGTAGAAGACAGTGACGTCAGCGGCCCCACGTCAGATAGCTCTGACGACGAAGTTGAGGTCCCTGCTAAGGTCAGGTGTACCCGATCCCGATCTTCTGAGGTTGTTGAGGAGCAAGAACCGCAGGTCTCTCGTATCATGGAGCAGAGTAGTACTAGCGCCGCTATTCCTTCTGGTGAACTGGCAAGCACCAGCGGCCTAGTACAGCCTGGACGTACATCCAGCACTGCAGTAACACTTGGTGACGTGGCGAGTCCCATAAGTGCAGTTCAAGCTGGCGAGGTGGCAAGCACAAGTAGTGTCCCGCTGCCACCAAGAAGACAAAGGCAGGCCCGTCGTGCCCATACTGCCCTTCCTGCAGAATTCGCCTATCCTGATTGGGTCCCCACCACTTCTGCAGAACCCGTACTTCCCCCATTCACTGCCCAACCCGGTATTCAGGTGGAAACAGCTGATTTTATTCCAATTGATTTTTATTCGCTGTTTTTCACGGAAGATCTCTATAGATCTATTGTGGACCAGAGTAATTTATATGCTGGTCAATTTATCGCCGCTAACCCCCAGTTGCCTAAAATTGCCAGAAATTGGAAACCAATTACGGTTTCCGAATTTAAGACCTTTCTGGGCCTTTCCCTCAACATGGGCACACATAAATTTCCGTCATTGCGTGCTTATTGGTCCACGCACCCAATTGACCACATGCCCGTGTTCTCTGCCTCCATGTCCAGGGCACGATACGAGCAGATTTTGCGGTTCATGCACTTCAACGACAATGAACTTTGTCGTCCACATGGGGACCCTGAATACGACCGGCTCTATAAAATTCGGCCCCTCATAAACCACTTCAACGAACGTTTTGCAGCCTTGTTTACTCCCGATCAAGTTGTCTGCGTTGATGAGTCCCTGATTAAATTTTCTGGCCGCTTGTCTTTCAAGCAGTACCTTCCCAGCAAGCGTGCCAGATACGGGGTCAAGCTCTACAAGTTCTGTGACAGGGCAACAGGCTATGTAGTGAACTTTACGGTTTATGAGGGAAAAGATAGTCAGATTGAGTCGGTCAACTGCCCGGATTACATAGGGAGCGCTGGCAAGATAGTGTGGAACTTGGTGTCACCCTTATTCGGAAAGGGGTACCACTTGTATGTGGACAATTATTACACGAGCGTGCCACTGTTTAGTCACTTGTTTGATCATCAGATTGGAGCATGTGGCACCGTGCGACCTAATCGCCGGGGCTTTCCCCAGCGGCTTGTAGATGCCCGTCTTAGGCTTGGGGAGAGAGCCTGCTTGAAGTGTAATAACTTGCTCGCTATGAAGTGGAGGGACAATAAGAATGTTTTCCTTCTTACCTCCCTTCATGCAGACACGACAGTCCAAATTCGTACGGCGACTGGTGTTGTGGAGAAACCCCTCTGTGTCCACGAATATAACCAAAATATGGGAGGGGTGGACCTCAACGACCAGTTGATGGCGCCGTATCTAATTGACCGTAAGGCGAGACGCTGGTACAAAAAAGTGTCTCTATCATTATTCCAATTGGCTTTGCTGAACGCTCATGTGCTATACAGAGCTTCAGGCGGGACGTTATCTCTTCTAAAATTCCAGAATGAGATAGTCACAGAACTCCTGTATCCAGGCGGTTCTGCACCTCACCATCCCCAACCAAATGCAGTAAGCCGGCTGCATGAGAGGCATTATTCGTATGTCCTCCCGAGTACCCCTACCCAAAGCCACCCCCAAAAAAGATGTCGTGTCTGTAGCAAGCGCGGATTTAGGCGTGACACCCGTAGTTTTTGTCCACTCTGTCCTGACAAGCCTGGTCTTTGCCAAGGTGAATGTTTTGAACGCTACCACTCAAAAGTGAAGTTTTAGCGTAGGGTACAGCATTTCACAGACAAGGACACACTTACACAGGGTCTCCCAAGATGCCATTACATTTTGAGAGACCCGAACCATTACAGTTGTAAAGTTACAAAAAAAAGTGTAAAAAAGAAAAAAAAAACGTAAAAAAAAAAACACAAAAAAAATATAAAATAAAAAAACCAAAAATAGTTGTCGTTTTATTGTTCTCTCTCTCTCTCTATTTTCTCTCTATTGTTCTGCTCTTTTTTACTGTATTCTATTCTGCAATGTTTTATCATGCTTTCTTTTCAGGTATGTAATTTTTTGTTTTCAGGTGCGCCATTCAACTGCAGCGCGGAATTATTTATCTTGACAGCAACAGCGTTTGCTCCCACGATACATAAAGCCGTGACTCCAGTGCTGTAGGAGGTGATTTCACCACCACAGTTAAAAAAAAGAGCATATATGCCGAAGCATGGGGGCAGCAGGGGCGGAGGAGCGATTTTGCTCCTAATGCCGCGTACATACGGTCGAAATTCCGACGGAGGCCTGCCCGTGGAAAATTCCGACCGTGTGTACGCGGCATAACTTTTTTGCGGGAGGATGCCCCCATGCTTCGGCATATATATATTTTAGGCACAGGTTGCGTTAAAACATTTTTTTATTTTTTACTAGGTTTTGTTTTGGTATTTGCTTTGCAGGTATGGCATGGTAAGGTCTTACTGTTGTACTGTAATGTTACTTTGTTTTAATGTTAACCATCATTTGCTTAGCAGGTACGCCATTCAGTTGCAGCACGGATCTATTTATCTTGACAGCAACAGCGTTTGCTCCCACGATACATAAAGCCGTGACTCCAACGCTGTAGGAGGTGATTTCACCACCACAGTTAAAAAAAAGAGCATATATGCCGAAGCATGGGGGCAACAGGGGCGGAGGAGCGATTTTGCTCCTAATGCCGCGTATATACGGTCGAAATTCCAACGGAGGCTTGCCCGTGGAAAAGTCCGACCGTGTGTACGCGGCATAACCTTTTATGCCGCGTACATACGGTCGAAATTCCGACGAAGGCTTGACCGTGTGTACGCGGCATAACTTTTTTGCGGGAGGATGCCCCCATGCTTCGGCATATATGCCCATCATTAGAAGTGGGTGGATGAAGGGAGGTATTCTAATGGTGGGCATACCCACCAATCAATCTCTTTTTTTCGTTCAGCCAATAGGCTGTATGAAAAAAAAGATTACAATACATGTCCAACAAGGACCAGCAACGTACTGGTATGTTGCTGGACTTTGAATGTTTATACCAGAATGATGCCTGCGGGTTTAGGTATCATCTTGGTATCATTCTTTTCAGCCAGCAGCCGGCTTTCATGTAAAAGCAATTCTAGCAGATAATTAGCCTCTAGACTGCTTCCCCCCCGGATATAAAAAGCGCCATTGGGAAATTGGGAAAGCATTTTATCACACCGATCTTGGTGTGGTCAGATGCTTTGAGGGCAGAGGAAAGATCTAGGGTCTAACCCCCCAATTTTTTTCAAAAAAAGAGTACCTGTCACTACTTATTGCTATCATAGGGGATATTTACATTCCCTGAGATAACGATAAAAATGGTAAAAAAATTAAATATGGAAGGCACAGTTTAAAAATAAAATAAAAAAGCCAAATAAATAAAAAAAAAAAAAAAAAAAAAGCACCGCTGTCCCCCCCTGCTCTTGCGCAAAGGCGAACGCAAGCGTCGGTCTAGCGTCATATGTAAACAGCAATTGCATCATGCATGTGAGGTATCACCGCGAAGGTCAGATCGAGGGCAGTCATTTTAGCAGTAGACCTCCTCTGTAAATCTAACGTGGTAACCTGTAAAGGCTTTTAAATGCTTTTAAAAATGAATGTAGTTTGTCGCCGCTGCGCGTTTGTGCGCAATTTTAAAGCATGTCGTGTTTGGTATCCATGTACTCGGCCTATGATCATCTTTTTTATTTCATCAAACATTTGGGCAATATAGTGTTTTTTAGTGCATTAAAAATAAAAAAAGTGTGTTTTTCCCCCAAAAAATGCGTTTGAAAAATCGCTGCGCAAATACTGTGTGGAAAAAAAAAAATGCAACACCCACTATTTTAATCTGTAGGGCCTTTGATTTAAAAAAATATATAATGTTTGGGGGTTCAACATAATTTTCTTGCAAAAAAAATTTTTTTTTCATGTAAACAAAAAGTGTCAGAAAGGGCTTTGTCTTCAAGTGGTTAGAAGAGTGGATGATGTGTGACATAAGCTTCCTAATGTTGTGCATAAAATGCCAGGACAGTTCAAAACCCCCCCAAATGACCCCATTTTGTAAAGTAGACACCTCAAGCTATTTGCTGAGAGGCATGTTGAGCCCATTGAATATTTTTTTTTTTTGTCCCAAGTGATTTAATAATGACCAAAAAAAAAAAAAAATGTACAAAAAGTTGTCACTAAATTATATATTGCTCAAACATGCCATGGGCATATGTGGAATTACACCCCAAAATACATTCTGTTGCTTCTCCTGAGTACGGGGATACCACATGTGTGGGACTTTTTGGGAGCCTAGTCGCGTACGGGACCCCAAAAACCAAGCACCGCCTTCAGGATTTATATGGGTGTAAATTTTTGATTTCACTCCTCACTGCCTATCACAGTTTCGGAGGCCATGGAATGCCCAGATGGCACAAAACCCCCCCAAATGACCCCATTTTGGAAAGTAGACACCCCAAGCTATTTGCTGAGAGGTATGTTGAGTATTTTGCAGATCTCACTTTTTGTCACAAAGTTTTGAAAATGTAAAAAAAGAAAAAAAAAAAGAAAAAAAAATGTCTTTCTTAATTTTCAAAAACAAATGAGAGCTGTAAAATACTCACCATGCCTCTCAGCAAATAGCTTGGGGTGTCTACTTTCCAAAATGGGGTCATTTGTGGGGATTTTAGGCTATTTTGACATTTTATGGCCTTCAAAACTGTGATAGGTAGTGAGGAGTGAAATCAAAAATTTATGCCCTTAGAAACCTTGAAGGCGGTGCTTGGTTTTTGGGGTCCCGTACGCGGCTAGGCTCCCAAAAAGTCCCACACATGTGGTATCCCCGTACTCAGGAGAAGCAGCAGAATGTATTTTGGGGTGTAATTTCACATATAACCATGGCATGTGTGAGCAATATATCATTTAGTGACAACTTTTTGTACATTTTTTTTTCCTTTTGTCATTATTCAATCATTTGGGACAAAAAAAAATATTCAATGGGCTCAACATGCCTCTCAGCAAATAGCTTGGGGTGTCTACTTTCCAAAATGGGGTCATTTGGGGGGTTTTGTGCTATTTTGGCATTTTATGGCCTTCGAAACTGTGATAGGTAGTGAGGAGTGAAATCAAAAATTTACGCCCTTAGAAATCCTGAAGGCGGTGCTTGGTTTTTGGGGCCCTGTACGCGGCTAGGCTCCCAAAAAGTCCCACACATGTGGTATCCCCGTACTCAGGAAAAGCAGCAGAATGTATTTTGGGGTGCAATTCCACATATAACCATGGCATGTGTGAGCAATATATCATTTAGTGACAACTTTTTGTACATTTTTTTTTTCTTTTTGTCATTATTCAATCATTTGGGACAAAAAAAAAAATATTCAATGGGGTCAACATGCCTCTCAGCAAATAGCTTGGGGTGTCTACTTTCCAAAATGGGGTCATTTGGGGGGGTTTTGTGCCATCTTGGCATTTTATGGCCTTCAAAACTGTGATAGGTAGTGAGGAGTGAAATCAAAAATTTATGCCCTTAGAAACCTTGAAGGCGGTGCTTGGTTTTTGGGGTCCCGTACGCGGCTAGGCTCCCAAAAAGTCCCACACATGTGGTATCCCCGTACTCAGGAGAAGCAGCAGAATGTATTTTGGGGTGTAATTTCACATATGCCCATGGCATGTGTGAGCAATATATCATTTAGTGACAACTTTGTGCAAAAAAAAAAAAGTTTGTCATATTCCCGCAACTTGTGGAAAAATATAAAATATTCCATGGACTGAACATGCCTCTCAGTAAATAGCTTGGGGTGTCTACTTTCCAAAATGGGGTCATTTGGGGGGGGGTTTTGTGCTATTTTGGCATTTTATGGCCTTCGAAACTGTGATAGGTAGTGAGGAGTGAAATCAAAAATTTGCGCCCTTAGAAATCCTGAAGGCGGTGCTTGGTTTCCGGGGTCCCGTACGTGGCTAGGCTCCTAAAAAGTCCCACACATGTGGTATCCCCGTACTCAGGAGAAGCATCAGAATGTATTTTGGGGTGCAATTCCACATATAACCATGGCATGTGTGAGCAATATATCATTTAGTGACAACTTTTTGTAATTTTTTTTTTGTCATTATTCAATCACTTGGGACAAAAAAAAAAAATATTCAATGGGCTCAACATGCCTCTCAGCAATTTCCTTGGGGTGTCTACTTTCCAAAATGGGGTCATTTGGGGGGGGGGGGTTTGTACTGCCCTGCCATTTTAGCACCTCAAGAAATGAGATAGGCAGTCATAAATTTAAAGCTGTGTAAATTCCAGAAAATGTACCCTAGTTTGTAGACGCTATAACTTTTGCGCAAACCAATAAATATACGCTTATTGACATTTTTTTTACTAAAGACATGTGGCTGAATACATTTTGGCCTAAATGTATGACTAAAATTGAGTTTATTCGATTTTTCTTATAACAAAAAGTAGAAAATATCATTTTTTTCAACATTTTCGGTCTTTTTCTGTTTATATCGCAAAAAATAAAAATCGCAGAGGCAATCAAATACCATTAAAAGAAAGCTCTATTTGTGGGAAGAAAAGGACGCAAATTTCATTTGGGTACAACATTGCATGTCCGCACAATTTACAGTTAAAGCAGCGCAGTGCCGAATCCCAAAAACAGGCCTGGTCCTAATGGCCCGAAATGGTCCGGGGCTTAAGTGGTTAAATGAAGAACTGTCTTTGTCTATCCCTTCCACTTAATTCTGGTGACATCAAAACTTTTATAGGACTAAATGTGGAAACTTCCTAGTTTTTCTTAGGATTGCATCTTAAGAGCATGCATGGGTCACAAATATAGTCTCATGGACAGTGTAAGAAGCAAATTTAATTTCAAGGAAAATGTTTTAGAGTTTTATTCCAAAAATATAATGTAGAGTTATGTCATGTGGCAGCTTTAGGTACAAACAGTACTTTGTGAATTTTCCTTTAAGAGGAAAATTACCATAACATAACCTTGATTAAATTAAAATATTCTCACTATGATCAGCATAATAATCAGGAAAATATTTCTGAAGAATGATTATTGCTTTATTGTTTTACATACTATTTACCATACAGTAGATACTCTACAGCCTGTAGAACAAGAACAATAACAAATATGTAATATATTGCAGCTCACTGTCTGTAGATGTGGTGGCTGCATTCATTTATTTTTTCTTCTACATAAGAAAGTTTTCATCAAATGCAGAATATACCTGCTGATCCTGCCAGAAATGCAGGGTATTTGACACTCCCTGTAAACTTAACCAAATATTTTTCATTCCCAGCTATCTTATGCACACTGCCAATTGCCCTGGCCCCATGTAATGGAGCTGAAGAGATATGGGCATGCTTGTAGTCCATATCAGGAGAGCGGCCTGGGATGACATCCATGCTTCCCTGTGAAGATACAGTGGGGGAGTGACATAGCCACCCAGGGACAGGAAGTGTTTTTTTCAGGATTACCAGGTGAAATTAAGCAAATGAAGCTTGAAAAAAAAATGAATGCAGCCACCACACCAAAAACTAGAAAACTGCAATATATTACATTGTTGGTTTTCAGTTTAGATAGACTTTTAGCCATTATTGTGGAATTAAACTATCAAAAATGCTGACAGGTAGGCCTTTTTTAACAGAAGAGACCTTATTGGTTTCATCTGCCATAACTGTTTCTCTCTTATTAGCGGTAAAGTACACTGAGGCGCACATGCACAGCTTAGTGTACACAGTTAAAGTACCATTCTGTGCCGTGATGATATTATACCTGTGTGCTTGTGTGAGAGTGACATCATCATGGCCTGGCCAATCAAGGGGTCGAAGAGTCTGAACTTGGAGGGAAGCCTGGCAGAATAAGGAAGTGCCTGCGACAGTCGAGAGCGCTGACAATGCAGTGGGGATTGCTTAGCAGGTAAATTTGGCATAGTATGCTAGAATGTGGTGTATGCTTAAGAGCTCCTGGGGAGCAGTTTTTCATATTTTAAAACAGAAGTGTGGGTTCATGCTCAGCTAGGTGGATGCAGCATTTATCCGATGCTGCAGCTATCCCCCACCACCCCCTCACCAAGAACTGAGCGGTCAAAGATCTGTCAGTCACCGTCTGTACGCTCATCCCCTCCAGCGCTCACTGGAGCACCAGACTGTGGAGGGGTCGGGAGCAACTTCTCAGGCTCTCAATGGCGCGGGATCCTTCCAAAGTCTAGAGCAGCTGAGTGATGTCAGGAGACAGCAGATTTTCAGACCACGGTTGGCTGAATACAGGTCATAGAAGTGCAGAACGAAGTGCACTCCTGTGGCCTATAGTAGAAGTGGGGCCAAAAGTACTTTGGCCCTACTTCTCCTTTAATTCGTTTTTACTAGGTTTAATTCTGCTTTAAAATGTGTTGTATTGTATTGTAAAAAAAAAGGCATTTACCATCACAACTACCCTGATGTGTAAAATTGTCCCTAACTATATAGTGCATTATTTTTACAAAGATATCCCATTTGATATGCATTGTAAATTTCTTTAACTACAAGTGCCTGCATCTGCAGGCTTTGGATTTGACGGGCAATTGCAGTCTGCTTTTGACTTCAGTTTGATAGGCTTCTGAGATAATTCAGAATTCATTGACAGGTGCATTTGACCTCCTGCTGACCTCCATTTGACCTGCTTAAAGTGGTAAACCCACTAATCCTTTTTTTTTTTTTTTGAGGCAACCTGCAAGAGAAAGGCATAATTAGCTAGTATGACTAGCACACTAGCTCATTATGTACCACTTACCTTAGATCGGGGCCCCTTGAAGCAGTCCGCGTCCCTCTCTCCAGACGCAGCCATCGCTGCGGCGATAGCCGGAATGTTACTTCTGGGTATCGCCGCACCAGCCAATCACAGCGCCGCTCCGGCGTTGTGATTGGCCGGATCGGCGAAGACGTGACTCCGCGCATGCGCGCAGGAGCCGTCAAATTCGGCTACGTCGTCGAATGCAGCGACCTAGCCAAATTTGTGAATGGGATTAACCCCTTGCGCATGCGCGTGACGTCAGCGGCCCCGGTTTTAAATGCAAATATCTCCTTAACCGTGTAGGTTAAGGAGATATTTCATGCAACTACAGGTAAGCCTTAATCTAGGCTTACCTGTAGGTGTTTGTTTACAAAGTGGGTTTACAACCACTTTAAAGCTGCTTTTGCATTCATATAGACTCGTATAGCCTATCAACACAGGCCCTTTCTGCTAGAAATACTGATACACTGAAGACCTCTATTCTGCTTTTGTATATAAAAATGAGGAGCCTTACACAGTTACACAGTTATATTGATGTAATGTATAGCCTCCCAGATAGCAAGAATAACTTGCCACAAATTTGTGGCAGTGTTGAAATGTAAGTCTTGTTAACTTGCTGCACATTTTCACTGGCAAGTTTTACACTTGCAGAGCATTCGAAGCACAAGTTCTAGTTGACACTTTTCCAATTTGTAGCACATTTGTGTGGCAAGTCTCTAACAAGAGCAAAGTTGCAATGGTGAGTGTACAGCAAGAGCCCTGCAAGCCTAAAGCATGAAAATTCAGTCACAGTGACCCCTGTGGTGGGATGACTATTGCACAACATAACTGAACCAGAACTTGCAGCAGACTTGCAGAATGTTTGCAAAGAAAGTGGATCTGGAGTCATGCAATGCGGACTTGCTGCAATTGTGCAACAAACTTGTGAAGCCTGACAAGTCTAGTAATAGCTTAGCAAGTCATTTTCAAACTTGCAGCACAATTCCTGGCTATCTGGACTTTGCCTCTGGTACATCTTCATTGCTTATGGTATGATTACTTCAACACTGTGGGCATGCTAATGGTGATTTTGCAAAGTTAGAGGTTCAGTACTTCATAGAGGAGATTGGTTGAAGAAGAAATGCAAGTCAATATACAGTCCCTTTAATTGGTCTGGGTATTGTAAAAGTCACATCTTATGGTAAGCTAAAGATGACAACCTATTGCCACAAAGCAAACAGGGGATTAAAGATGATCTGAATCCTGATAGCTGTGACTAAAAAAAGCAGGAAGGGTGTAAAAGACTGGTCACAAGTAGTGCCTCTGGTCTCTCTGCAGTTGATCTTTCCCATTTGCCAGTGTCTCTGCGCAAAGTTAACCATCTTGGTAGTGACAGGACTTTGTTCCCCGGGTCAGAGCTGCCCTCCTGATGACGATGGATTAATAATGAAGCAGCAGGAGCAGGTGAGGTTAAGAGAGCACAGACCCAAAGAATGAGCGAAACAGAACCAGTGAGATCTTTCTACTGCAGCTTCCTCTTCAGCAAGGAGAACTGTAAGCAGCACAGTAGTGACCCAAATCTCACTCCAGATCTTGTGAGACCAGCAGTCATGGACATGTGCCTTAGATAATCTTATACTGCAGAAATACAATAAGGAGCTGTAGGCCCAGAAACACCTAGGAACCCTTACTTGGAATTGCACTGTTTTTTTCAAGAATAATTTTAAACCTAACTCTGGGAAACTAAAGAATTATAACGTGCAAGGGTTAATTGCTCAATTTGGTCTAGGGGAACAAAAAAGAAGATTTACTTACCTAAGCCTCTGCTCCTCCCTGCAGCTAGACCAGTCCCTTCAACATCTTCTCCCCCAGGCTCCAGCAGTCTAGGGTTCTGATGTTGTCAAGACCAAAGCAGGGTTCATAGCCCTGCATTGGAAATGATAACGCTGAGGGACAATCCACCACCAGAGTGTGGGAGAGCTCCATTTGCCGGGGAAGTGGAGAATCAGTCAAGTAAAACTATTCTCCTCTCACTTAGACAAAACAAGCTATCAACCCTTGCAGTGCAGGTGCAGCCCCATCACAAGGGAGAATTTAATATTCCCCCGACTTGGGCTCTAAAACAAAATGTAAATCTTTAAATATATTGTTAAGGCACAATTAACATTTCTCAATATTTACTATAAGATAGAAAAGTAAGCTGTATATACACTCACCGGCCACTTTATTAGGTACACCTTGCTAGTACCAGGTTGGACCCCCTTTTGCCTTTAGACCTGCCTTAACTCTCTGTGGCATAGATTCAACAAGGTGTTGGAAACATTCCTCAGAGATTTTGGTCCATATGGACATGATAGCATCACGCAGTTGCTACAGATTTGTTGGCTGCACATCCATGATGCAAATCTCCCGTTCCACCACATTGCAAAGGTGCTCTATTGGATTGAGATCTGGTGACTGTGGAGGCCACTGGAGTACAGTGATCTCATTGTCTTGTTCAAGAAACAAGTTTGAGATGATTTGAGCTTTGTGACATGGAGCATTATCCTGCAGGAAGCAGCCATCAGAAGATGGGTACACTGTTGTCATAAAGAGAGGGACATGGGCAGTAACAATACTTAGGTAGGCCGTGGGGTTTAAACAATGCTTAATTCATACTAAGGGGCCCAAAGCATGCCAAGAAAATATCCCCCAAACAATTACACCACCACCACCGGCCTGAACTATTGATACAAGGCAGGATGAATCCATGCTTTTATGTAGTTTATGCCAAATTCTGACCCTACCATCTGAATGTCACAGCTGAATTTGAGACTCATCCAACCAGGTAACGTTTTTCCAATCTTCTATTGTCCAATTTTGGTGAGCCTGTGCAAATTGTAGCCTCAGTTTCCTATTCTTAGCTGACTGGAGTGGCAACCGGTGGGGTCTTCTGCTGCTGTATCTGCTTCAAGGTTCAATTCGTTGTGCATTTGGGGCTGGTGTTCTGCATACCTTGGTTGTAATGAGTGGTTATTTGAGTTACTGTTGCCTTTCTATCATCTTTTCTGCCCATTCTCCTCTGACTTCTGACATCAACAAGGCATTTTTGTCCACACAACTGCCGCTCACTGGATATTTTCTCTTTTTCTGACCATTCCCTGTAAACCCTAGAGATGGTTGTGAGTGAAAATCCCAGTAGATCAGGAGTTTTTGAAATACTCAGACCAGCCCGTCTGGCACCAGCAACCATGCCACGTTCAAAGTCATTTAAATCCCCTTTCTTCTCCATTCCAATGCTTGGTTTTAACTTCAGCAAATCATCTTCACCATGTCTAGATGCCTTGCTGTCATGTGATTGGCTGATTAGCAATTTGTGTTACCAAGCAATTGAACAGGTGCACCTAATAAAGTGGCCAGTGAGTGTATATGGAGTGTCTCAAAAGCCCTAGTAATTAATGCATTGAGAAGTCATTTTTGATGTTTTTTTGACAGTGGGCTATTGTGAGTTTTCAGGATAAGTATGTTTTGTGAATGCTTTACACGTAGTTATTTGGTGCAAATGTGAACTTTTCACTGATGGCTCACAGAACCCAATTCATTTCATAATGATTGTTCAACAATATCATTTTATATCTCATACATTTAAAAATCATACCACTAGACTGTTACACAGTATAAAATTATTTGTGTCTTTTTGTACCCCACAGCTAGCTCTCAGATGGTTTTAGCCATGATTCTCCAAATCACTGTCTGCAAAACCCTACAGACTGGTTCAGATGATTCTAAAAGATTTACTGCAATTCACCCTATAAGCCTGGGGTTTTATATTTAAGCCAGGAGACTGCTTTTAAATGACAAAGACCTGGAGCAACATTAGACTCTAGTGACCGGCTGCTAGAGTAGATTGAAAGTTGAAATATTTTTTATTGGCAGTGTAATGAAATGTCACACAGCACATTTTATGAAGACATAATTTGTAACCAGATAGTTATCAGTTTATTCTTGTTCTTACATCAACCTTCTTACTTCTCTCCAGCCTTGCAGCATATTTCTTATAAAGAAAATTAACTCTGTGGATACTGGACATATAAAATGGATATGTTTGAGTTAGATGTCTGCTAGATGCACACAAATCTTTGCTATAACCAAACAAGCACCCTTGAAGGATTGTATAATTCAAGAACTAGCTGTGAAATCTACAAATTATGTGGACAAATAGAGACGACTTGGAAATTGTCTCAGAACACAAAAAAAAAAAAATGTCTCCTCATTTTCTGTAGTTTTGTCCTTAGACAACCTCAGGCAGTTAATAAAAAATAATTAACTAACTTGTACCCAAATGCAGACGGCAGTTATTCACGCTTAGGTGAGATATCAACTATGTTCTTCAAGGTAATGCGCATTAATGCATAGAGAACTTTGTCAAATTTGGCACAAATTGATGCTGATACAATCAGTAGAAGCCAGACCTGAGTGTTACCACCTGGGTGCTTGTAATCTGCAGAGAGTGTGTCTTTAATAATGAAACTGCAGTTTAATGGTAATTAAAGACCATAAACATAGTTTGATCCAATTTTCATTTTCTAAAACAAACAAGGATATCGCATAACTATTTTGAATAATGTTTAATTCGCTTTAGCATTTCAGAAAAGCTTTTTTTTTTAAGTGTTGTTGAATACATAAATTTTGAGTGTTTGGGATCGGGGTGGGGGAATAAGGAAATTTCCCAGGCCTCCACATTAATAAAGCCCCAAGCAACTTCCGCCCTTGCTTCAAATACTCCACTCCTATACTTCTCTTAGGGCGCACTCACGCTGGCACTTTGAACCAATGAGTGCTCAGAAAAGCGAAAGAGGTTGTCCCGGGCGTGGGTCACTTATGGTGTTGTATGGTTTGCTTCAGTGTGAGTGCAAACCATGCTAGAGCACAGAGCTCTCCATAGATCCCTGAAGCACAGATCATTGGCCTGGTTAGCAGGAGAGTGTGCAGGGGAACACGTACAGTAAGTGTTCCTGCAAACATTTCCTCACAATCCACTGTAAATGCAGACCAGCGAGGGAGTGGGGAGGGAGAGAAACAAATCAAGCACAGTTCAGTTTAACTGGCCCCAGTGTGAGTGCACCCTTAGTGAACTCTAGCAAGAAGTCTATTTACCCTTTTGAAAAATTCAAGATAGCAATATACAAGGCAGCAGAAACTGTTCTCTGCCTTATGAATTGGGTCATGTTGGAGAACTTGCAGTATTCCATATATGGATGCCCCAATTTGACTTTTGCCCAGTGCACCAATTTATCTAAAACCAGTCCTGACTTCAGAAATATTGGGTATGCAGAATAGATCTTTTTAGAGAAACACACCTATCCTGTCCTAGATGCCCCTATGTTCAGTCTGGAACTCAATGCTTTTTTTAAAGTGGGAGCTTGGCCTTCCAAATCTGACAGATACGAGCAGTTCATGTTTTCATGTTCAGGAGTAGGGATGAGCCGAACACCCCCCGGTTCGGTTCGCACCAGAACTTGCGAACGGACCGAAAGTTTGCGCGAACTTTAGAACCCTATTTATTACAATGGATACGAACGTTCGAAATCAAAAGTGCTAATTATAATGGCTAATATGCAAGTCATTGTCCTAAACAGGGTTTTGGGACCCGGGTTCTGCCCCAGGGGACATGTATCAATGCAAAAAAAAGTTTTAAAAACTGCAGTTTTTTCGGGAGCAGTCATTTTATTGATGCATAAAGTGAAAAAAAAAAGTGAAATATTCCTTTAAATATCGTACCTGGGGGTGTCTAAAGTATGCCTGTGAAGTGCCACGTGTTTCCCGTGTTTAGAACTGTCCCTGCACAAAATGACATTTCTAAAGGAAAAAAATGGTCATTCAAAACTGCTTGCGGCTTTAATGTAATGTCTGGTCCCGGCAATATGGATGAAAATCATTGAGAAAAATGGCATGGGTACTCCCCCACCCCACTACCAGCCCCTTTGGGTCTTGTATGGATATTAAGGGGAACCCCGCACCCAAAATTAAAAAAAGGCCCTATATACTCTGAACAGCAGTATACAGGCGGTGCAAACAAGACAGGGACTGTAGGTTTGTTCTTAAGTAGAATCGTTTTCTAATTTGGAACAGGTACATTTTTTAAGTGTAGCTCTAGCCAAAAAATCTATTTTTAAGCTTTTTGGAGAACATAGGGAAGGGTTATCACCCCTGTAACATTTGTTTTGATGTCTGTGCACCTGTTCAGAACATTTCACCTCACTTTCCGTCCCAATGACAAATGTTTTTGGAAAAGTGGGGTTTGTATTGAAACAAGGATTGGTGATAAAGCATCAGTAGGGAGGAGACACCTTTTTCCCATAATAACTTTTACAGGAGAGAATTTCCCTTCCTAGGGGTAGATTTCCTCTCACTTCCTGTTGTCTCCTTCCGTTTGCAAGTAGGAGTCGTTTGTAAGTTGGATGTTTGAAAGTAGGGGCCTGCCGTAGATACTCTGCAGAAATTTGCCCCTTAGGTGTTGGTGTTGCCACAACACTGTAAGCCCTCACAGTTACTCTTGGTGGGCGCTGGAACACCCTGCTGTGAACTATTATATCAGGAATTGTAATTACATGCCATTGTTGAACAGTGGTAGGAAAAATTGGGCCTTTGGTGGTGGTGCTGGTGCCACAACACTGTAAGCCCTCACAGGTACTCTTGGTGGGCGCATGAATGGGGCAGAAAAATTGGGCCTTAGGCACTGGTGCTGGTGCCACAACACTTAAACCCATCACAGATACTGTATTTGGAGCGCAGCAATGAGCCCTGTTGCAAAGCATTGCATCAAAAATTTTAATTACACGCCCCTGTTAAACAGGGGCTGAAAAATTGGGCCTTAGCCACTGGTACCACAACACTTCAACCCATCACAGATACTGTATTTGGAGCGCAGCAATGAGCCCTGTTGCAAAGCATTGCATCAAAAATTGTAATTACACACCCCTGTTAAACAGGGGCTGAAAAATTGGGCCTTAGCCACTGGTGCCACAACACTTCAACCCATCACAGATACTGTATTTGGAGCGCAGCAATGAGCCCTGTTGCAAAGCATTGCATCAAAAATTGTAATTACACACCCCTGTTAAACAGGGGCTGAAAAATTGGGCCTTAGCCACTGGTGGCGGCACCCAGAACCACAAATGTTCTTCCAAGCTATCGGCAGGATCATTGAGGAGGAAAAGGATAGTCAGTCAACATAACAGGACAGTCACTCAGCATCATCATAAGCTGTCTTGAAGGGATTTGACATTTAAAAAAACATTATTCGGTTACATCAGCTTCAGGTGCTTGGTAGCTGGTGGTGATCCAAGACTGGTTCATCTTTATGAAGGTCAGTCGATCAACCAAGTCGGTGGACAGGCGCACCCTGCAGGATAGGCCAGTAGCTCAATTGCATACTGTGCAAGCTCTGGCCAGTGATCCATCCTCAAGACCCAGTAAGCCAGAGGATTTTCGGTGGGAAAGGTGTCCAAGTCTGACCTTGCCCCTAGGTATTCCTGGACCATGTAAATCAGACGCTGGCAATGGTTGCTGGAACCGATCATACCTTGGGGCTGCAGACTAAAAAATTGTCTGAACGCATCGGTCAGACAGCCACCTTCCCCACCGCTCCTTCTTTGCCTGCAAGTACTTGGCTGTGAGTGTGACACACCTAATTCTACACCTTCATTCCTCTCAGTGCAGGTTTCTGAGAGGACTGAAGGTATAGTGGGGTTGGAGATTCCAGCTGATGAGGAGCAAGGAGAGGTCTGCTTTGTTCTTTGGTGTGGGTCTTTGAATGAATGAGAAACTTGTATAGCGCTACACATGCAAACTGAATCGCCTCTAGGTGCTTTTTTCAGCCAGTGTCTGCTTGGCTGGTGCAGTCATTTTATCCCATAGGATCTTGACACGCTTGGGACACACAGTCGTGCACACATATATACAGGGCCAATTTGGACAAGTTCCAATTAACCTAACAGCATGTCTTTGGAGTGTGGGAGGAAACCGGAATACCTAGAGGAAACCCACGCAGACACAGGGAGAACATGCAAACATGCAAACACTGGTCGGGATTCGAACCAGTGACCCTTTTGCTGCTAGGTGAAAGTGCTAACCACTACACCACTGTGCTGCCTCTTTAAGGTACGCTTGCCAATGAGCTGCATGGCAGGTCAACATGTGTCTGGTCAGTGGCGGCCCGTCAGTAGGGGGCACAGGGGCGCCGCCCCCCCTCAAGCTACTTATTAAAAAAAAACACGTGATTGGGGCTAAGAAGCTCTATTGGCGTAGTTTAGAGTGTGCTTGGGGCGCAAATGCTGTAGCCACGAAAACTCCAACTCTAGGCTCTAGCATTAGGTTTCCTGTGCTTGTAATTGATTGGGTCCATAGGGTGGGGCTTTAATCAGACCTGCAGCGTCATTGGCTCACAGGCTGCCTGTCTCCTTCAGTAAGTGAGGGGGAAATCACAAGCAGAAGAGAACTGGTCAGGGCAGACACTGGAGCTGAGGCAGCTCCATTCATCCCTGTGACACAGACTGTGAGGAATCACACAGAAATCTTCAGGAACATTTCTACATGCCAGGACTGTAGGGGGGAGGGGGGCAGAAGGGGCTCTTATCACTGTGTCCTGACTCCTGAGAGACTGTAAAGCAGCATTTTAATCTCCAACTTTACTTCACCTCTCTCCATGTAATGCAAGTCAGTACACCTTCACTTTTCTCCCCTTCCTGTTCATGTGCTATAGAGAATCAAAAGGCATTGTTCTTAAATTAACACATTATTCACATGTAAATTGCGCGGGCATTGTTATGCAAATTAGATCGGCCGCCACGATTCAGATGGGGGGGGGGAGGGGAGGGCACAGCAGGTGTACAGACCCGGGAACTCAGCACAGGGATGGTGGGAACCCTCATAAAGGGCACAGCAGGTGTACAGACCCGGGAACTCAGCACAGGGATGGTGGGAACCCTCATAATGGGCACAGCAGGTGTACAGACCCGGGAACTCAGCACAGGGATGGTGGGAACCCTCATAATGGGCACAGCAGGTGTACAGACCCGGGAACTCAGCACAGGGATGGTGGGAACCCTCATAATGGGCACAGCAGGTGGACAGACCCGGGAACTCAGCACAGGGATGGTGGGAACCCTCATAATGGGCACAGCAGGTGGACAGACCCGGGAACTCAGCACAGGGATGGTGGGAACCCTCATAATGGGCACAGTAGGTGTACAGACCCGGGAACTCAGTACAGGGATGGTGGGAACCCTCATAATGGGCACAGCAGGTGTACAGACCCGGGAACTCAGCACAGGAATGGTGGGAACCCTCATAATGGGCACAGCAGGTGTACAGACCCGGGAACTCAGCACAGGGATGGTAGGAACCCTCATAATGGGCACAGCAGGTGTACAGACCTAGGAACTCAGCACAGGGATGGTGGGAACCCTCATAATGGGCACAGTAGGTGTACAGACCCAGGAACTCGTTACAGGGATGGTGGGAACCCTCATAATGGGCACAGTAGGTGTACAGACCAAGGAACTCAGCACAGGGATGATGGGAACCCCTCAAAATGGGCACAGCAGGTGTACAGACCCAGGAACTCAGCACAGGGATGATGGGAACCCCTCATAATGGGCACAACAGGTGTACAGACCCGGGAACTCAGCACAGGGATGGTGGGAACCCCCATAATGGGCACAGCAGGTGTACAGACCCGGGAACTCAGCACAGGGATGGTGGGAACCCTCATAATGGGCACAGCAGGTGGACAGACCCGGGAACTCAGCACAGGGATTTTGGGAACCCTCATAATGGGCCCAGCAGGTGTACAGACCCGGGAACTCAGCACAGGGATGGTGGGAACCCTCATAATGGGCACAGCAGGTGTACAGACCCCGGAACTCAGCACAGGGATGGTGGGAACCCTCATAAAGAGCACAGCAGGTGTACAGACCTGGGAACTCAGCACAGGGATGGTGGGAACCCTCATAATGGGCACAACAGGTGTACAGACCCAGGAACTCAGCACAGGGATGGTGGGGACCCCTCATAATGGGCACAGTAGGTGTACAGACCCAGGAACTCATTACAGGGATGGTGGGAACCCCTCATAATGGGCACAGTAGGTGTACAGACCCAGGAACTCAGTACAGGGATGGCGGAAACCCTCATAATGGGCACAGCAGGTGTACAGACCCAGGAACTCAGTACAGGGATGGTGGGAACCCCTCATAAATGGGCACAGCGGGTATACAGACCCGGGAACTCAGTACAGGGATGGTGGGAGGAACCCTCATAATGGGCACAGCGGGTGTACAGACCTGGGAACTCAGTACAGGGATGGTGGGAACTCCTCATAATGGGCACCTCAGGTGTACAGACCCAGGAACTCTGCACAGGGATTGTGGGAACCCTGCATAATGGTCAAAGTAGGTGTACAAACCCAGGAACTCAGTACAGGGATGGTGGGAACCCCTCATAATGGGCACTGTATGTGTACAGACCCGGGAACTCAGTACGGCCTGTCCTTATACATTTACTTGAGATCACTTAGACCCGGTGGGTCTCTATAGTGGGAGGTAGCGCCAACACCCCATTCTTTTATATTATATCCTATTCTCCCTAGGGAGTTTTTAGGGGGGCTGCAACCTCTGTCTGGTGTTTTCCTGAGCGTGGATTCCCTACTTCTTTAATACTTCTTTAATAATAGACTAATGTCCATAAAATTTCATAATCTACCCAATAGACCTCATGCACACAGGGTGTTTGCTTTGCTCCTCTAAACATCAGAACTCCTTGCAGGAGAAAAGCCCACTGCAGGCGCATCATGCGTTTTATCGTAAATGTATCCTATTGGCCAAAATATTTATTTGTTCTGGCGATTTAAATTACCTAAAATGCGCCTAAATGCGTCTAGCGTTTCAGTGTGTTTTAGCTTTTTTCTGCGCTTCACCTCCTCTCCTAAACGTGCTTTTCATGTTGTTTTTTTTTCAGACTGTAATTGCTCTGCTTCTAATATGTCTGTAAACGCCTGTGTACACATGGACACTTAAGCTAAAAAAAATGTCAAATGCCAGTACTTTTTAAGCTTTAATAAGAGCCCTTTGTAATCTCATGTAGCCATATTCCTAAGCGATCATCACAAGTCTCTGTGCTTGATATACCATCAGTCCGATTCATGCTTCAGAGTAAGTTTAAGGCCCCGTTCAGGCTAGATTCACACTTGTGCAGAGAGGCTCTCAGCAGGGGTCTGGTGCGTCCCTGTTCTCCATTTCAGGGATGAATCGGGCCCGAGTTTTTGCCTGCATTTGGACCTAAAACAAAGCATATTTCCAGGTTGTAAGTTGGCAAATGTCATTGCAGATCCCGACTTGTTATTCCTTGTATTGAAACTTACATAACACAGTTGGTGTTCTGTACATTGACCGTGTACAAAACACCACCCTACATGTACACCATGTTTAAACATTTGCCAGTTTTATGAGTCATAGTGGGCAGCAGATGAAACTACATAGGTAATTGTAATTGCAAAAATACAAAATGTAGTGTAGTACTTACATTTTTTTCTTATCAAAAGCGAAATTACCTTTTAAATGCAACACCTGTCGTCTAACGTTTAATGTTGTAGAGAGGCTATGCAATGGGTTAATAAAGTCAGAACTTAAAATGCAAGTTTAAACCGTTTCCTAGTCTGTGATCTCCAGATATCGTCTGGGTTTTAAAACAAATTGAAGCTTCGTCTGTGTATAATGTGCAGCCTGGTATATGATGCGCAGAGCCCTGTGTATAATGTGCAGCCTGGTATATGATGTGTAGGGATGAGCTCTGGCGTGTTTGCATACTCCACCTGCAGAGCCCGCCAGGAAGTCGGCACGGCGCTGCGCTAATCACAGGCAGGGAGACATTGTCCCGATGCTCGGCTGCAGAGATTGGGAAATGTCTCCCTGCCTGTGATTAGCGCAGCGCCGTACCGACTTCCTGGCAGGCTCTGCATGTAGAGTATGCGAACGCGCCAGAACTCATCCTTAATTATGTGCAGAGCCCTGTGTATAATGTACAGCCTGGTATATGATGTGCAGAGCCCTGTGTATAATATGCAGCCTGGTATATGATGTGTAGAGCCCTGTGTATAATTTACAGCCTGGTAAATGATGTGCAGAACCCTGTGTATAATGTGCAGCCTTGTATATGATGTGAAGAGCCCTGTGTATAATGTGCAGCCTGGTATATGATGTGCAGAGCCTGGTGTATAATCTGCAGCCTGGTATATGATGTGCAGAGCCCTGTGTATAATGTGCAGCCTAGTATATGATGTGCAGAGCCCTGTGTATAATGTGCAGCCTGGTATATGATGTGCAGAGCCCTGTGTATAATGTGCAGCCTGGTATATGATGTGCAGAGCCCTGTGTATAATGTGCAGCCTGGTATATGATGTGCAGAGCCCTGTGTATAATGTGCAGCCTGGTATATGATGTGCAGAACCCTGTGTATAATGTGCAGCCTGGTATATGATGTGCAGAACCCTGTGTATAATGTGCAGCCTGGTATATGATGTGCAGAACCCTGTGTATAATGTGCAGCTTGGTATATGATGTGCAGAACCCTGTGTATAATATACAGCCTGGTATATGGGATGTGCAGAGCCCTGTGTATAATGTGCAGCCTGGTATATGATGTGCAGAGCCTGGTGTATAATGCTGACACTATGAGAGGACGGAGTGGGTGGATTCTATAAGGGGTGTGGCTTATGAGAAGTAGGAGGGGCCCCCCATCCTAAAACTTCACCAGCCGCCACTGTGTCTGGTCAAGCATGTGGTGCCCAAGCGGCTGATGTTTTGGCCACGCGAGATACGCTTGAGACATATGTTGCAAATAGCAGCGGTGCGATCTGATGCACTCGACTTAAAAAAGGCCCACACCAAAGAACTTTTGGAATAATGGGCAGAGGCAGCTCCCTGCACAGGCGGAGCTCTGCGGTGTGATTCAGTTGGTGTGCTGCCCTTACGCTGGCCCCCGGAGGGCATCCTGCCTCGTTGGAGATGTGCCTCATCCTCCTCCTCCTCCTCTCTCCTATCAGGCACCCACGTGGAGTCAGTGACCTCATCATCCCCTCCCTCTTGATCACTGGAGAAAACCTGGCAGTATGCTACAGCTGCTGGAACATGACTGCCAGATTGCTGTCCTTCTTGAGCATCCCCTCTCTCTGCGCTCACGCTACTGCCTTCCTCTAACTGTGTATCATCATCAGACCCTTCAAAACGCTGAGCATCCTCCTGGAGCATGTACCCAACACTGTGCTCAAACAGTTTGGGGGACTCCTCAGGAGGACATGGTGGGTCTAGGGAAGGAGTGACTGATAACATTGATACAAGGGAAGAGGACGCATTGGCAGCTGCTTTTTCCAGTACCCTGAGCCTGGGTGAGAGAGGATGAGGAGGATGAGGAGGGCTTGGTCATCCACTCTACCAAGTCTTCGGCATGATGTGGCTCAACACGTCCAGCTGCCGAAAATAAGGACAAGCATGTCCCATGGCCACGTGCTGATGACAATGCACCGCGTCCACGACCAGCACTGTTGCCCCCAGCCACAGAGCCTGCTTGCCCTCTTTTATTGGCTCGTGACTGTCTGCCTCTCCTTGTTGGCCTTCCAGACATTCTAATGGCCTGCAGGGAGATGGGAAAACCAGCAATAAGGGGTAGCTTCAGGTGTATACTGTGCAGGAGGCACACTATGCCCACTGTAAGTGCTGCAGATGCCTGTTAGTGTAACACAAAAGAAAAAAAAACACGAGCAATAAGGGGTAGCTTCAAGTGTATACTGTGCAGGAGGCACACTACACCCACTGTAACTGCTGCAGATGCCTGCCTGTGTTACACAACAGGAAAACACAGCAATAAGGGGTAGCTTCAGGTGTATACTGTGCAGGAGGCACAATACGCCCACTGTAAGTGCTGCAGATGCCTGCCTGTGTTACACAACAGGAAAACACAGCAATAAGGGGTAGCTTCAGGTGTATGCTGTGCAGGAGGCACACTACGCCCACTGTAAGTGCTGCAGATGCCTGCCTGTGTTACACAACAGGAAAACACAGCAATAAAGGGTAGCTTCAGGTGTATACTGTGCAGGAGGCACACTACGCCCACTTTAAGTGCTGCAGATGCCTGTTAGTGTAACACAAAAGAAAAAAAATACGAGCAATAAAAGGGGTAGCTTCAGGTGTATACTGTGCAGGAGGCACACTACACCCTCTGTAACTGCTGAAGATGCCTGCCTGTGTTACACAACAGGAAAACACAGCAATAAGGGGTAGCTTCAGGTGTATACTGTGCAGGAGGCACACTACGCCCACTGTAAGTGCTGCAGATGCCTGCCTGTGTTACACAACAGGAAAACACAGCAATAAGGGGTAGCTTCAGGTGTATACTGTGCAGGAGGCTTAGCAAAAATGACACTGACACTGCCCCCTGCCTATCCTTCTCTGTCCCAGTATACCAACACACTGTAAATGCACAAGGTTAATGAAAGAATATCACTGACACTGTCCCTGCCTATCCTTCTCTGTCCCTGTATACCAACACACTGTAAATGCACAAGGTTAATGAAATAATATCACTGACACTGTGCCTGCCTATTCTTCTCTGTCCCTGTATACCAACACACTGTAAATGCACAAGGTTAATGAAAGAATATCACTGACACTGTCCCTGCCTATCCTTCTCTGTCCCTGTATACCAACACACTGTAAATGCACAAGGTTAATGAAAGAATATCACTGACACTGTGCCTGCCTATTCTTCTCTGTCCCTGTATACCAACACACTGTAAATGCACAAGGTTAATGAATAAATATCAAAGACACTGTCCCTGCCTATCCTTCTCTATCCCTGAACGCCAACACACTACACAAGGCCGCCGCGCTGGCGGCCTTTTATAGTGTGGGGTGTGTACTAAACCCCCCTGAGCTATAATTGGCCACAGGCATCCTGCCTGTGGCCAATTATGGCTCTCCTCGCTGCCGGCGCTGTGATTGGCCAAGCATGCGGGGTCACAGTGCATGCTTGGCCAATCACAGTGGCGGCAATGCACTGCGATGGTGCAGTGTATTGTGGGCCATTCGCGTCACACGAATTTGGCGCGTACGGCCCACAAAGTTCTGGTTTCGCCGAACAGGCGAACAGACCATGTTCGAGTCGAACATGCATTGGACTCGAACACCGAGCTCATCCCTATTCAGGAGAGATTGCAAGAAAGTTAGCCACATGCACTAAGATGTCCCATAATAGATTGAATCTGCCATCCCAGCCATTTAATATAAAAATCAGATACCTCTTAGTCCTGAGAGTTAGATATAGCCCATACATTGAGGGTGAATACTGGCAAACTTTAGGTGACTTTTCTCTGCAGAAGATCTGTACCTGCATGGCACCTTAAAGTGTATGTAAAGATTGGTTCTGTTTTTTTATTGCAGTCTGTGTCCTTGATGGGGAATATACCTCATTATTGGTAAAGTGAACTCCAGGCAGGTATAAAAGGCACATATTAATGCAATTCTGCGTTTGTTAATATATAATTAAATGTATTTGATATCTGTTTAGTTATAGTTGAAATTTATTCAGATTTTTATTCCGTTTATACAGTGGTTGTTTTTTTTTGGTTAGTTTGTTTGTTTGTTGCTTATCTGTTTTTTGTTTTTCTTCCTTGGGATAAATTAGATCAACAGTCTTGCATAAAAGTAAAAGGTAAAATTGTTGGGGACACCAGCACAAGACCATAAAGGTTAAATATCAACAGGCTAGGTGTTTATTCGGTACTCTTTATTTTTATTAATTTGTATTGTTACATAGGGGGTCAATATACTGGTGTAAGGGATCTACAGCATCTGTAAGAAGTTACATATATATAGACTGTGGGGTAGATTAATTGGCGGGTAACGCTTAAAGTGAACGGAATAGAAACTTTTAGGCGGGAAGGAAAATGAGGAGAAGGGGAGCAAAAACAAATCAAGTGGACAGTGGAAGTAGTAACTCCATAAAAGCTTATATGGTGCAAGATAAAGTAGATCAAAGGGCAGAGCAAGCGGTAGATACTATAGAAGGAATAAACCCCCCCCCCCACTGAAGGGCAGAATAAAAATAGAGATCTAGGCGAAGAAGAGATTCTACAGCAAGACCAACAACAAAAGGAAATGGAGAAAGAATTGGATAATCTTCAGGCACTCCTTACAAAACAAGACATGGTAGAGATGATTGCCCACCTAGAAGGCACGATTAAAAGAGAACTGAGTGCTACTCCAGCAGATTTACAAAATGTGCTACAAAGAGTGGAAGAATCAGAAGTTCATTTGGATGAACACAAACATGCAATTCTAGAGTTGCGGGAGAGGGCAGAATCGGAGTGGGTAGAAATGAGGAATATCCAGTATAGGCTTGAAGATCAAGAGAACCGTAATAGGCGTAACAATCTGAGGATACGTGGGCTACCGAGTCCGTTAAAAACAACGATTTGGAAATTACGGTTCGCGAGATGTTCAACAAGATACTGAAAAAAGAAGTAACAGCTCCCATGTCTTTCGAAAGAGTGCATAGAGTACAAAGAATATCTATTCCATCAACAGATATTGTGAGAGATGTGATTGTGAGGTTCTCAAGTTATGAAATAAAACAACAAGTCTCACAGGGCATGAGAAGTGCTGCACCGATTGAATATATGGGAACTGAGATTCTTATTTTTACAGATTTATCACAAGAAACTCTGGCTCGTAGGAGGGCATTGAAGCCCCTGACAAAACTACAAGATAAAAATGTTGTATATAGATGGGGTTTCCCAGCCTGTCTAATAGCAAAAAATCAAGGGGTCTCTGCTACACTGAGATTCCCAGAGGATTTGAAAGACTTTTGCAGTAAACTAGATATACTAATGCCTCAATTAGAAAACTGGGAACCCCCCCCCCCCCCAGAATGGATGAAGCTAAAAGATCAGTCATGGAATAAAGCTTAGAGGTGTGGAAAAGTATTTGAAATGCAAGCAGTGTAAGTACCTAAAATTGATTTGGGATCAGCATCTCGCAGTCTCTCTAAAGCAAAGCTTGGTTGGGGGAGGAAAAAACAGCACAAGAAACTGATCAGTTTATGTGCTGGCAAGAAGTATAGTGATAGGAGGAGAAAGCAGAGTGACAGAAAAATGAGCTAATTGCTGTGGGTGTCAAGATAGCCTGGGATCAAAAGAAATGGGTCAAAAATGCTGGCTGTTTTACAACCTGTGGTTGCAGAAAAGAAAATGGCACAATCTATGGCTGGCTTAACTGGTGTGGCAGTGATCAGTGACATTGTAACTGGTGTGACAATATAAGTGGTTTAGCAGGTACAGTATCAGGTGCAGCAAAACTGGTGTGATGGTGATCAGGGACAATATGATTGGCAATACGATTGACATGGCAGTGATTAGGCAGACTGTTACTGGTGTGACCGGGATCAGGGACACTGCAATTGGTGTGGCAGTGATTAGGAACAATATGACTGGTATGTCAGGGATCAGAGACATTGACTGACGAGAGTATGTGTAAATATTTTTTTACAGTTTTTTTTCACATATTATCACCAAAGCAGTGCAGAGTTACCATAGTGATACTGTACTATTCTGGGGGGTAATCAGGATTTTTTTTTACATTGTGATTGCTTATTACAGTGATGATCACTGTAATAAGCAATCTGTAAAAGACTGTGTAAAGGTTTAATTTGTGAAACCTTGTGTACTACTGTGATGCTGTGATTCGTCACAACTATCACATGGTACAAGGTCGCTGTGTTTGGTCCTGGTACCATGTGATCACTGTGAACAATCACAGAGCTCACACAGTAGTAAACAATAATAGCATTGTTACCTACTGTAACTGTGCTCACTGTGATTGTCTGGGTCCCAGAACCTGGCATTGCACGCTGTAGAGAGAGCGCAAGATTGGTTGATGTGGGAGTCCACACGAGTACATCCATCTGCATCGGTGCTGCTCCCGTTTGGCTACTATAGCAGGAAGGGAAACAGTTAAGCTTTTGTAAATTTTTAGGTTATTATTTTTTACTCCTGTTGTTGCTTGCCCTGCTTACACTATGATTACTAGCCAGCCAGAGAAAATTATGCTGCTAAAATTATATTAATAATGTAAGAGCTATATGGGGCAAACCAGGCAACTGGCCAAAGGCTCCACATTCTTAAGGGCCACACAAGTGACTTATCTTCCCTCAATCTCTAGCATATGGAAATTTGCACCAATACAATACTAGTATCATATTCCAGCACAATCCACTTCATAGTGTATATAATACTCTGCTCCTGAACTTCTTTCTGTGAGTTCTTGCACAAAGTCTGTTTACTTGACAATGAAAAGGTAGTGGAATACATGGGACTAAAGAATTCTGTGCTTTATTACCTGGATTGTGTCGGAGGGCATGTGAGATTTCTTGCATAGGGCCCCAATTGATTTAAAACTAGCCCTAGATGTATGGAAAAGGTAGAGAAACATGGAGGGTTGCTCAAAATGAGCAGCCAAAGGTTGGACTTTTTAGGCAACAACACAGTGAATAAACAAAAATAAATGTATTAATAGAGACAAAAACAGACCGTTACTACAGTAATAAAAGAATTAAAAACTGTATACAAGATGAACTGTACAGATGCAGTCCCTTGTGCGTCTACGCGTTTCGCTGTGAGGCTTCTTCAGGACGAACAGAGATAGCAAGGAAGAATACAGGTCTCACTATCTTGGGAAAAGACGGGGTCCAATATGTATTGTCCCACAGTCAGTATTTTATACAGGTGTAAGGAAATCCACAAAGATAAAAAGACCATAAACATCTAGTGCGCACATAGAATGGGCATAGTAGGTGCTTCCTACATAGGGAGGTGGCCATAGGGTGCGGGAGCCATAGACCAAAGGGAGAGAATCATCACCTTGATGGTCATATTTCAAAGGTAAAGTAATTGGTGATGAATGGGGGCATATACACTTATGCGGCGTACACACGATCATTTTTCATGCCGTTAAAAATGCCATTTTTTTAAAATGGCCATTAAAACCAATCGTTTGTATGCTCCAGAGCATTTTCAACGGCGTGAAAAACGGCCATTAAAAATTTCGAACATGCTCTATTTTTTCACGTCGTTTTTCATGTCGTTTTTTTTAACGACGTGAAAAACGATAGTGTGTATGCTTTTACAAGGGGAAAAAAAACGCGTATGCTCAGAATCAAGTATGAGACGGGAGCGCTCGTTCTGGTAAAACTAGCGTTCGTAATGGAGATAGCACATTCGTCACGCTGTAACGAACTGAAAAGCACGAGGCTGAAAAGCGCAAATCGCCGCTCAACAAAGTTTACTAACATGAAGGGTGGCGCCAATCGAATGGAACTTCCCCTTTATAGTGCCGTCGTACGTGTTGTACGTCACTGCGCTTTGCTCGAGCGTTTTTTTTTAACCACTTAAGCCCCGGACCATTTGGTAGCTAGAGGACCAGAGGTGAATTCAGAATTTTGCACTGCGCTGCTTTAACTGTAAATTGTGCGGACATGCAATGTTGTACTGAAACAAAATTTGCGTCCTTTTCTTCCCACAAATAGAGCTTTCTTTTAATGGTATTTGATTGCCTCTGCGATTTTTATTTTTTGCGAGATAAACGGAAAAAGACCGAAAATTTTGAAAAAAATTGATATTTTCTACTTTTTGTTATAAGAAAAATCGAATAAACTCAATTGTAGTCATACATTTAGGCCAAAATGTATTCAGCCACATGTCTTTAGTAAAAAAAATGTCAATAAGCGTATATTTATTGGTTTGCGCAAAAGTTATAGCGTCTACAAACTAGGGTACATTTTCTGGAATTTACACAGCTTTTAATTTATGACTGCCTATCTCATTTCTTGAGGTGCTAAAATGGCAGGGCAGTACAAAACCCCCCCAAATGACCCCATTTTGGAAAGTAGACACCCCAGGGAAATTGCTGAGAGGCATGTTGAGCCCATTGAATATTTTTTTTTTGTCCCAAGTGATTGAATAATGACAAAAAAAAAAAAAAAAAAATTACAAAAAGTTGTCACTAAATGATATATTGCTCACACATGCCATGGTTATATGTGGAATTGCACCCCAAAATACATTCTGCTGCTTCTCCTGAGTACGGGGATACCACATGTGTGGGACTTTTTAGGAGCCTAGCCGCATACGGGCCCCCGAAAACCAAGCACCGCCTTCAGGATTTCTAAGGGCGCAAATTTTTGATTTCACTCCTCACTACCTATCACTACCTATCACAGTTTCGAAGGCCATAAAATGCCAAAATAGCACAAAACCCCCCTAAATGACCCCATTTTGGAAAGTAGACACCCCAAGCTATTTACTGAGAGGCATGATTAGTCCATGGAATATTTTATATTGTGCCACAAGTTGCAGGAATATGACAAACTTTATTTTTTTTGCACAAAGTTGTCACTAAATGATATATTGCTCACACATGCCATGGGCATATGTGAAATTACACCCCAAAATACATTCTGCTGCTTCTCCTGAGTATGGGGATACCACATGTGTGGGACTTTTTGGGAGCCTAGTCGCGTACGGGACCCCAAAAACCAAGCACCGCCTTCAAGGTTTCTAAGGGCATAAATTTTTGATTTCACTCCTCACTACCTATCACTACCTATCACAGTTTTGAAGGCCATAAAATGCCAAGATGGCACAAAACCCCCCCAAATGACCCCATTTTGGAAAGTATTTGCTTAGAGGCATGTTGAGCCCATTGAATATTTTTTTTTTGTCCCAAATGATTGAATAATGACAAAAAGAAAAAAAAAAGAAAAAATGTACAAAAAGTTGTCACTAAATGATATATTGCTCACACATGCCATGGTTATATGTGGAATTGCACCCCAAAATACATTCTGCTGCTTCTCCTGAGTACGGGGATACCACATGTGTGGGACTTTTTGGGAGCCTAGCCGCGTACGGGACCCCAAAAACCAAGCACAGCCTTTAAGGTTTCTAAGGGCATACATTTTTGATTTCACTCCTCACTACCTATCACAGTTTTGAAGGCCATAAAATGCCAAGATAGCACAAAACCCCCCAAAATGACCCCATTTTGGAAAGTAGACACCCCAAGGAAATTGCTGAGAGGCATGTTGAGCCCATTGAATATTTTTTTTTTGTCCCAAGTGATTGAATAATGACAAAAAGAAAAAAAAAAAATGTACAAAAAGTTGTCGCTAAATGATATATTGCTCAAACATGCCATGGTTATATGCAGAATTGCACCCCAAAATACATTTGGTTGCTTCTCCTGAGTACGGGGATACCACATGTGTGGGACTTTTTGAGAGCCTAGCCGCGTACGGGCCCCCGAAAACCAAGCACCGCCTTCAGGATTTCTAAGGGCACAAATTTTTGATTTCACTCCTCACTACCTATCACAGTTTTGAAGGCCATAAAATGCCAAGATAGTCCAAAACCCCCACAAATGACCCCATTTTGGAAAGTAGACACCCCAAGCTATTTGCCGAGAGGCATGGTGAGTATTTTACAGCTCTCATTTGTTTTTGAAAATGAAGAAAGACATATATATATATATTTTTTTCTTTTTTCAATTTTTAAAACTTTGTGACAAAAAGCGAGATCTGCAAAATACTCAACATACCTCTCAGCAAATAGCTTGGGGTGTCTACTTTCCAAAATGGGGTCATTTGGGGGGGTTTGTGCCATCTGGGCATTCCATGGCCTCCGAAACTGTGATAGGCAGTGAGGAGTAAAATCAAAAATTTACACCCATAGAAATCCTGAAGGCAGTGCTTGGTTTTCGGGGTCCTGTACGCGGCTAGGCTCCCAAAATGTCTCACACATGTGGTATCCCCGTACTCAGGAGAAGCAACAGAATGTATTTTGGGGTGCAATTCCACATATAACCATGGCATGTTTGAGCAATATATAATTTAGTGACAACTTTTTGTACATTTTTTTTTTTTTTTTGTCATTATTCAATCACTTGGGACAAAAAAAAAAATATTCAATGGGCTCAACATGCCTCTCAGCAAATAGCTTGAGGTGTCTACTTTCCAAAATGGGGTCATTTGGGGGGGTTTTGAACTGTCCTGGCATTTTATGCACAACATTAGGAAGCTTATGTCACACATCATCCACTCTTCTAACCACTTGAAGACAAAGCCCTTTCTGACACTTTTTGTTTACATGAAAACATTTTTTTTTTTTGCAAGAAAATTATGTTGAACCCCCAAACATTATATATATTTTTAAAGCAAAGGCCCTACAGATTAAAATAGTGGGTGTTGCATTTTTTTTTTCCACACAGTATTTGCGCAGCGATTTTTCAAACGCATTTTTTGGGGGAAAAACACACTTTTTTTATTTTTAATGCACTAAAAAACACTATATTGCCCAAATGTTTGATGAAATAAAAAAGATGATCTTAGGCTGAGTACATGGATACCAAGCACGACATGCTTTAAAATTGCGCACAAACGCGCAGCGGCGAGAAACTACATTCATTTTTAAAAGCATTTAAAAGCCTTTACAGGTTACCACGTTGGATTTACAGAGGAGGTCTACTGCTAAAACTACTGCCCTCGATCTGACCTTCGCGGTGATACCTCACATGCATGATGCAATTGCTATTTACATATGACGCTAGACCGACGCTTGCGTTCGCCTTTGCGCAAGAGCAGGGGGGGACAGCGGTGCTTTTTTTTTTTTTTTTTTTTATTATTATTTATTTTGCTTTTTTGTTTTATTTTTAAATTGTTCCTTCCATATTTTTTTTTTTTTTAATCATTTTTATTGTTATCTCAGGGAATGTAAATATCCCCTATGATAGCAATAAGTAGTGACAGGTACTCTTTTTTTGAGAAAAAATGGGGGGTTAGACCATAGATCTTTCCTCTGCCCTCAAAGCATCTGACCACATCAAGATCGGTGTGATAAAATGCTTTCCCAATTTCCCAATGGCGCTGTTTATATCCGGGGGGGGCATTCCCTCCCACTGCTTATAAAAGCAGTCCAGAGGCTAATTAGCCACTAGGATTGCTTTTACATGAAAGCCGGCCGCTGGCTGAAAAGAATGATACCCGCAGGCATCAATCTGGTATAACCATTCAAAGTCCAGCAACATACCAGTACGTTGCTGGTCCTTGTTGGACATGTATTGTAATCTTTTTTTTCATGCAGCCTGTTGGCTGAACGAAAAAAAGAGATTGATCGGTGGGTATGCCCACCATTAGAATACCTCCCTTCATCCACCCACTTCTAATGATGGGCATATATGCCGAAGCATGGGGGCATCCTCCCGCAAAAAAGTTATGCCGCGTACACACGGTCGGACTTTTCCACGGGCAAGCCTTCGTCGGAATTTCGACCGTATGTACGCGGCATAAAAGGTTATGCTGCGTACACACGGTCGAACTTTTCCACGGGCAAGCCTCCGTCGGAATTTCGACCGTATATACGCGGCATTAGGAGCAAAATCGCTCCTCCGCCCCTGCTGCCCCCATGCTTCGGCATATATGCTCTTTTTTTTTTAACTGTGGTGGTGAAATCACCTCCTACAGCACTGGAGTCACGGCTTTATGTATCGTGGGAGCAAACGCTGTTGCTGTCAAGATAAATAATTCCGCGCTGCAGTTGAATGGCGCACCTGAAAACAAAAAATTACATACCTGAAAAGCAAGCATGATAAAACATTGCAGAATGGAATACAGTAAAAAAGAGCAGAACAATAGAGAGAGAGAGAGAGAGAGAGAGAGAACAATAAAACTACAACTATTTTTTTATTTTTTATTTTATATTTTTTTTGTGTTTTTGTTTTTTACGTTTTTTTTTTTTTTTCTTTTTTACACTTTTTTTTTTAAACTTTAACAACTGTAATGGTTCGGGTCTCTCAAAATGTAATGGCATCTTGGGAGACCCTGTGTAAGTGTGTCCTAGTCTGTGAAATGCTGTACCCTACGCTAAAACTTCACTTTTGAGTGGTAGCGTTCAAAACATTCACCAACGCAAAGACCAGGTTTGTCAGGACAGAGTGGACAATAATAACGGGTGTCACGCCTAAATCCGCGCTTGCTACAGACACGACATCTTTTTTGGGGGGTTCATTGGGTAGGGGTACTCGGGAGGAGATGCGTATAATGCCTCTCATGCAGCCGGCTTACTGCATTTGGTAGGGGATGGTGAGGTGCAGAACCGCCTGGATACAGGAGTTCTGTGACTATCTCATTCTGGAATTTTAGAAGAGATAAAGTCCCGCCTGAAGCTCTGTATAGCACATGAGCGTTCAGCAAAGCCAATTGAAATAAGGATAGAGACACTTTTTTGTACCAGCGTCTCGCCTTACGGTCAATTAGATACGGCGCCATCAACTGGTCGTTGAGGTCCACCCCTCCCATATTTTTGTTATATTCGTGGACACAGAGGGGTTTCTCCACAACACCAGTCGCCGTAGGAATTTGGACTGTCGTGTCTGCATGAAGGGAGGTAAGAAGGAAAACATTCTTATTGTCCCTCCACTTCATAGCGAGCAAGTTATTACACTTTACGCAGGCTCTCTCCCCCAGCCTAAGACGGGCATCTACAAGCCGCTGGGGAAAGCCCCGGCGATTAGGTCGCACGGTGCCACATGCTCCAATCTGATGATCAAACAAGTGACTAAACAGTGGCACGCTCGTGTAATAATTGTCCACATATAAGTGGTACCCCTTTCCGAATAAAGGTGACACCAAGTTCCACACTATCTTGCCAGCGCTCCCTATGTAATCCGGGCAGTTGACCGGCTCAACCTGACTGTCTTTTCCCTCATAAACCATAAAGCTCCATACATAGCCTGTTGCCCTGTCACAGCACTTATAGAGCTTGACCCCGTATCTGGCACGCTTGCTGGGAAGGTACTGCTTGAAAGCCAAGCGGCCAGAAAATTTAATCAGGGACTCATCAACGCAGACAACTTGATCGGGAATAAACAAGGCTGCAAAACGTTCGTTGAAGTGGTTTATGAGGGGCCGAATTTTATAGAGCCGGTCGTATTCAGGGTCCCCACGTGGACGACAAAGTTCATTGTCGTTGAAGTGCATGAATCGCAAAATCTGCTCGTATCGTTTCCTGGGCATGGAGGCAGAGAACACGGGCATGTGGTCAATTGGGTGCGTGGACCAATAAGCACGCAATGACGGGAATTTATGTGTGCCCATGTTGAGGGAAAGGCCCAGAAAGGTCTTAAATTCGGAAACCGTAATTGGTTTCCAATCTTTGGCAATGGAAGGCAACTGGGGATTAGCGGCGATGAATTGACCAGCATATAAATTACTCTGGTCCACAATAGATCTATAGAGATCTTCCGTGAAAAACAGCGAATAATAATCGATTGGCATAAAATCAGCTGTTTCCACCTGAATACCGGGTTGGGCAGTGAATGGGGGAAGTACGGGTTCTGCAGAAGTGGTGGGGACCCAATCAGGATAGGCGAATTCTGCAGGAAGGGCACTATGGGTACGACGGGCCTGCCTTTGTCTTCTTATTGGTGGCAGCGGGACACTACTTGTGCTTGCCACCTCGCCAGCTTGAACTGCACTTATGGGACTCGCCACGTCACCACGTGATACTGCAGTGCTGGATGTACGCCCAGGCTGTACTAGGCCGCTGGTGCTTGCCAATTCACCAGAAGGAATAGCGGCGCTAGTACTCCTCTGCTCCATGATACGAGAGCCCTGCGGTTCTTGCTCCTCAACAACCTCAGAAGATCGGGATCGGGTACACCTGACCTTAGCAGGGACCTCAACTTCGTCATCAGAGCTATCTGACGTGGGGCCGCTGACGTCACTGTCTTCTACGGGAAGATATTCTGAGCCTGAATCTGACAGATACGTGACCTCCTCTTCACTATCTGTCATGCTCAGAATCTCGTAGGCCTCTTTACTAGTGTACCTTCGACTTGCCATTTTGGGCTCTAAATTTAGGGGTACACTAGTAAGATTCACAGGAAAAAAAAGCACCCGACTGTCGTCGGCAAATATATCAAACGCTACAAAAAAACTGTTAGCGGTCGCAGGGATCAGGACTGTCTCTGCGAACACTGCAGTTATGTGTTTTGTGTTTGGTAAGTGACAGTGATCGATCGATACTGCACTTGGGTGGGCTGGGCTGGGCTGGGCTGGGCGGAGGGGCTAAACGCAGGTGCTAGCAGGTATCTGGGCTGATCCCGCTAACACTGCGTTTTTGGGAACCCTAAACCGCTGGGGACGCTAGTATAGATCTGATCAGATACTATACCACTAAGGGAGGTGTATGCTTTGCGCGTGGGTGTTAGCGTTACTGGCACTAACCTAACGCTGCTTGGGGCGACGCAGACCCTCTCTGGCGCTAAAACCTAATTGATCTCACCCGCCGGGCGATCAGGGGGTTAAACCTTTATTGGGTTATATACGGCGGGTGCCCTGATGCTATAAAAAGCAAACTAACCAACCAGCGTCACCCGTAACCTTTATATGGTGATCACTGGTGAAAGGGTTAACTAGGGGCAATCAGGGGGTTAAAACCTTTATTAGGTTAAATATGGGGGTACCCGACGCTATATAAAAACCTGACGGGTTACCTAAATAACTAAATAACTAACTGGGTAACCAGTGTCACCAGTGACGCTTATACGGTGATCACTGGTGAAAGGGTTAACTCTATGGGCAATCAGGGGGTTAAAATAATATATGGGGGTACCTGACGCTAATAAAAACCTGCGGCGAACCTAAAAATAATTCACTGGCTATCTAGGACACCACCGGCACTAAATACAGCGATCGAAAATACGATCGCTTAGTGACGCTGGCGTTAGGGGGTGAAAGGGTTACCTGGGGGGCGATCAAGGGGTTAAACCTTTATTAGGGGGGGTTAGGGGGCTACCCTGGACCTAAAGGGGCCTAATCCTAACTGCCCTGCAACTTTTTACTATCACAGATGACACTAAAAGCAGTGATCAGTAAAATAAATGATCACTGCAATCAGTGACACTGTGATTGGGGGCTGGGGGGTGACCTGGGGGGTGATCTGGGGGTGACTGGGGGGTGAAATGTGTGCCTATGTGTACCTACGTGTCAGTGGACTGTTGGTGCACTAACCTGCTTCCTCTCTCCTCGGCGCCGGAATCGAAAAGACCGCTGCGAGGGAGATGACATCACTTCCTACTGCCTGTGTTTACATCACATGGCAGAGGAAGCATTTTCATTGGCCGGGAGCGATCGCGAGGGGGTGGCCGAAATCGAATGGTCGCCCCCTCATCTCCAAACGCTCCCCAACGATTAACGGCCGCTCACTGTATAGAAGGGGGGTCCGATCGGACCCCCCAACTGTACAAAGGCGATCACGTATGCTCTACGTGATTGTGCCTGTCGGTGCCATTCTGCCGACGTATATATACAGTGAGCGGTCGTTAAGTGGTTAATGATCCTGTGGATGCAAGACAGGCTTGAGAGGAAACATGAAAAAAACGACGAGAAAAACGTTGGTTAAAAAAATGGCATGAAAAACGATCGTGTGCACGCCGCATTAGGATAGGACAAGGCTAATAAATATATGCAGCCAAACAGAGTCTATTCCAAATCCGGGACCAGCCAAACACTGACGATAATCCAATTTGGCAACAAGTCTGCCAAACAGTGGTAGCCGCAAAATAGGTGGATAAATGCCCCCAGGAGACAGCTATGCAGTGCACACTGTATAGCTGTCTCCTGGGGGCATTTATCCACCTATTTCAGTGTTTGGCTGGTCCCGGATTTGGGATAGACTCTGTTCGGCTTGGTTTTTAGTCCGTCGTAATTGCATACAGACGAACGGAATTTCCGATATAAATTTTTTGTCCGTTGGAAAAAAGAGAACAAGTTCTCTATCTAAGTCCGTTGGAATTTCAGAAGGAAAAAGTCAGATGGGGCATACACACGGACGGAATATTTGATGAAAAGAGCCTGTCTGACTTTTTCCATTGGAAAATCCGGTCGTGTGTACAAGGCATAAGTCTACTGTAGGGATGGAGATTAGTGGTTCTAAAAGTTGGGCCTCACCCTCAACACCTAAAAAACCAACCACTGGGATCCCTGTTCATATGGTTAAAGACTTGCTTCCTACCTGATCAATATTTTACTCATCAGTGATGCATAAAGAAATTCTTGTGTCGGAGGGCACGTGAACTTCCAGCCAAAGGGGCACAAGTGTGACTCTTGCATAGGGCTCCAATTGATCTAAAACCAGCCCTGAGTGTATAGAAAGGAGCAGACACTTAGTCTACTGCAGGGATAGAGATTAGTGGTTCTAAAAGTTGGGCCTCCCCCTCATCACCTTTAAATGCAACCACTGTGATCCCTGTTCATATTTTACTATTGACATATGGTTAAAGTCTTGCATCCTACCTGATCATTATTTCACTCATCAGTGATGCATCCAGGAAGTCCATTATAGTCATCTTATCCAAAGATTGTAGTCTAAACTTCTTGAAATGACATGTATGAGCTATGATAGATAGATAAATCGATATATCGATAGATAGATAGATAGATAGATGGATTACATAACATTTTGCCACCTTTTTACATTGTTGCTGCCTGATGCCTACACATTATGTTCACATGATTAATACCAGTTTGTGACCATAGAAATTGTGAGAATTCTAAGCCAGTCTGAAAGCAGAAGTGTGAATGTTACTTATCCTGCGTAGTTTTTTACATTTAAGATATTACAAACACTTCCCAGAGGGGACAATATATCATTGCTTCTGGAGGCTGCTTCCCATTCCTATATATCATATACTTCTTTTTTTATTTGGTGCCAAATAATGTTGTGTTCCTTACAGGAAAAGTTTGTGTGTGTAGTTAAACATAACGACACTAAATGATCCTGTTAATCCTCCTTTATAGTCCTATTTTCATTTACATTAGTAATGTTCTCTGTAGACAATGAAGTAATGAAGGATTAATTATTTGAAGCAACTTCTTTTACAGTGTCTTTGAGTCTATTAAGAAGTGATTAAGCAGAATCTCCTTGATGTCTCCTTCACAAAGGAAATCTCCCCTTTTTTTTGGTTCACTTGCTTGATGTGGGAGTTATCTGTGATATTTGCTGCATTTAACCTTCTGAAATTATAGGCACTGCTCATATGCCAGTGTTCAAGTGCTATACCTCATTCTCAGATGACTAAGTAGGGCTTTATTCATTTTTCTTTATTTGTACAGATCAATTTGCATGCATAATTATGGTTAAAAAAAGGGCCAAGTACAGATTTGTCCTTTAAAGTTATATATTGTAGTACAACTTCTTATAGAAACCTGAAATTTGATGACTTGTTAGAATAAGACAGTGATCCTTCTGAAGTCTTTAATTACATTATTGCTACCGGCCGTAGGTGGACAAGCGGGGGCTTAAATCATAAAGTAAAGTTCTGGAGCTATAACCTGTATTTAAAATTGATTGCTCTTTTTCAGGCTATTCTAAATAAGAAATATCTGTGCTTATTTGCATTTGATTGGTTGCTTGGGAACAATAAAGATGCTAGTACTTTGGACACTTTAGTAAGTGGCAAATGGCTAAATACCCAGCCAGAATACATATTTGTGAAGTATCTTACCTGCCCAAAAATGTGTAATTCCGTTTAGACAGTTTCCTAATTCCAACACCATGGTTTGATATAGCAACTCGATCCTGACTATTTTCGTTTTACTTCAGTCAAAGCAATTGAGCATGGCCAAACTGAAGAAAATCTGAAATTCAAAGATTAGGTAATTTCTGTGCTGTCTCCTACAATTAGAAAGCTCCAGTCATTTGGATTCACAATACTGTGTGATTTATATCTACTTAGTGCCTACTAGAGATGAGCTTTGAGTTTGAGTCGAAGCCATGTTCGACTCGAACATCGTCTGTTCGGTTGTTCGCCGAATTGCGAACATTATGGGCCGTTCGCGCCAAATTCGAGTGGCGTGTCACGGCCCATAATTCACTGCGGCATCGCAGTGCATTGCTGGCTGATGATTGGCCAAGCATGCACTATGACCCGCATGCTTGGCCAATCACAGCACCGTCTGTACAGAGAGCCATAATTGGCCAAAGCCAGGGTGGCTTTGGCCAATTATGGCTCAGGGGGTTTAGTACACGCCACACACTATATAAGGCCGCCTGTGTCCTTTGCACAGTGTGCACCTAAAGCTACCTGAAGACAATTGCTGGTGTTCTGATTATATTAATTCCACAGGCAGGCAGCTTCAGTATTTACAGTTAGCGTACTGTGTACTTTGCACAGTGTGCACCTAAAGCTACCTGAAGACAATTGCTGGTGTTCTTCTGATCCTATTAATACCACAGGCAGGCAGCTGCAGTATTTACAGTTAGTGTACTGTGTCCTTTGCATGTCCTTTGCACAGTGTGCACCTAAAGCTACCTGAAGACAATTGCTGGTGTTCTCATACTAATAATACTACAGGCAGGCAGTTGATTCTGCTAGCTGCAGTATAATCAGTATATATATGTATGTGTGTATATATATATATATATATATATATATATATATATATATATATATATACATCCCAGCTTTGTGCTGCTACATCTCACTGCTGGCCATTAGTATGTCTGGAAGGCCAACAAGGAAAGGCAGACAGTCACAAGCCAATAAAAGAGGGCAAGCAGGCTCTGTGTCTAGAGGCAACAATGCTGGTCGTCGACACGGTGCATCCTCATCTGCACGTGGTCGTAGGACACGCTTGTCCTTTTTTTCGGCAGCTGGCCATGTTGAGCCGCAATATGCCGAAGACTTGGTAGAGTGGATGACCAAGCCGTCCTCATCCTCGTCATCCTCTCTCACCCAGGCTCAGGGTACTTTGTCTGGCAAAGCAGCTGCCAACGTGGCCTCTTCCCTCGGCTCAATGGCATCAGTCACTCCTTCCCTAGCCCCACCATGTCCTCCTGAGGAGTCCCCCGAACTGTTTTTCTACAATGTAACAATAAATCATATACTTTAAATGTAGCGGGGCCTACAGGTGGCGTTGTCGCCATAGGTCTGGGTTGAACCGCAGTACAGGGTTGCGCCTTTTCTTGTCCCCTTTCGGCAGCAATACGGCGGGGCGGGGAACCTGCTGTGCCTGTCGGGAGAGGGTATAAAAAGGGGCGGCCATCTTCCATGAGGGGTCTTTGGTTCGTCCACGCCCAGGCACCTTCGGCCTGGGTGTGTGGGTTTGCTATCTCCGGGTGCCCTAGGCCCGGAGGCCTGGTTCCTGTTCCATCTCGGATACCTTCAGTCTGGGGTGAGGTACTATTTTGAAGGCCCGGGGCCCAGCAACCTTCGACTGGGGTCCGCTAGGGATCGAGAGCTCCCAGGGTGCCGCCTTGCGAGGGGACCCGTATCTGAGATGAGGAGGCTAGGGAGGTAACCCTTTCCGAAGGCCCAGCGCAGAGTCGTGGTGACAGTGAGGGCCTCTGGTAACTCTCCGGAGGGATGGTTTTCTCCTTGACATGGGCCAATACTTTAAGAAGGAAGTTCACCAGGTCAGTGGCAGTGACCCTACTCGCTTCAAGTCAGTGGCAGTGACTTCATAGGGCAAAGCCCTATTCACCCGGTCAGTGGCAGTGACCCGTTCTCCAAGTCAGTGGCAGTGACTTTCTATTCACCTGGTCTGTGTCAGAGACCAACCTCACGGTCTGTGGCAGAGAAAATTTAAAACAGGAAGAGAACCTGATTCAAGTTTGTGCCTGAACCTCCTCCCACCTAAGCTGTCCTGTGTCTTGTCCCAACCTGTCTGCTTTCAAAGAGGCATATTTATTATCCGTGTGAAATAAATATAGAAGTTGGACTTTTAGTTGGTGTGGACAGTTATATTCCTGGGGAAATATAAGGACTTGCATCTATCTAAGGTAGAGGTGAGAATCATCCTCGGGAGGATTCAACTCCAGCCGCAGGCAGGCCCGAAAAGTAACAGCGCTCAACCTCCTTACTCAGGAGGGTACGGGCTTGTGGTGCGGTGCGCCTCTCCCCTCCCTGCGAGGAGCCGAAAACACATACAAAAGTGGCGGGTAGGGGGAGAGGGGTAAGGGCGCTACATAAATTTTATGTTTCTGTCTATATCTGACATGGCGGTTGCCTCACTCAAAGTCCCACAGCTTTCTTTGTCTACAAATTAATTTAGGGATGGAGGTCGCCATGTGTGCTAGGTCACATCTAATTCACTGTTTGACCACAGTGTTGGGTACAAGCTCCAGGAGGATGCCCAGCATTTTGAAGGCTCAGATAATGGTACCCAGCTAGAGGAAGGCAGTAACGTGAGCCCAGAGAGAGGGGGTGCCCAAGAAGGACAGCAATCTGACAGTCATATTCCCCCAGCTGCAGCATACTGCCAGGTTTGCTCCAGTGATGAGAAGGGAGGGGATGATGAGGTCACTGACTCCACGTGGGTGCCTGATAGGAGAGAGGAGAAGAAGGAGGAGGAGGCACATCTCCAATGAGGCAGAATGCCCTCCAGGGGCCAGCTTAATGGCAGCACACCGACTGCATCACACTGCAGAGCTCCGCATGTGCAGGGCGCTGCTGTCTCTGCGCGTTATTCCAAAAATTCTTTGGTGTGGGCCTTTTTTTGAGACGAGTGCATCAGATCGCACCGCTGCTATTTGCAACATATGTCTCAAGCGTATCTCGCGTGGCCAAAACATCACCCGCTTGGGCACCACATGCTTGACCAGACATATGTTGATCTGCCATACAGTTTGTTGGCAAGTGGACCTAAAAGACCCACACCAAAGAACAAAGCGGACCTCTCCTTGCTCCTCATCAGCTGGGATCTCCAACCCCACTATACCTTCAGTCCTCTCTGAAACCTGCACTGAGAGGAATGAAGGTGTAGAATTAGGAGTGTCACAGCCATGTACTTGCGGGCAATCTGCCATCGGTACACCGACGTCAGATTGTACCAGGCAAATTTCCCTGCCCCAGCTGCTGCACCGCCGAAAGAAGTTCACTCCCAGCCATCCACATGCCCAGCGGTTGAATGCTAGCTTGGCTAAATTGCTAGCACTTCAACTGCTGCCTTTTCTGTTGGTAGATTCTGCCCCCTTCCGTGAGTTTGTGGAATGTGCAGTTACTCAGTGGCATGTTCCCAAACTCCACTTTTTCTCACGGAAGGCGATTCCGGCTCTCTCTCCGGCTGTGGAAGGCAATGTCTTGGCCTCACTGGACAGGGCGGTCAGAGGTAAGGTGCATATTACCGCTGACTCATGTTCCAGCAGGCATGGACAGGGACGTTACCTATCTTTCACAGTGCATTGGGTGACTCTGCTGGCAGCTGGGAAGGAAGCAGGACAAGGTGCAGTAGTGTTGGAGGTTGTTCCACCACCACACCTCCAAAATGCTACTACTGGTGATTATGACACACCTCTCTCCTCCACCCCCTTCTCTTCTTCCTCCATGGCCTCTTCCTGTGCTTTGTCCTCGGAACCAGTGGTGCTCCGTAGGCGTTCAAGGGGCTACGCAAGTACGCAGGCAAAAAGATGCCATGCAATGCTTGAGCTGGTGTGCTTGGGGGACAGGAGCCACACTGGGGCAGAGATTCTGTCAGCTCTGCAGGGTCAGGCTAAGAGGTGGTTGATGCCACGCAATCTTAAGCCAGGAATGGTGGTTTGCAACAATGGCACCAACCTCCTCTCTGCCCTCCGACAGGGACAGCTGACCCATGTGCCCTATTTGGCTCACGTCCTTGACTTGGTGGTGCAGCGGTTCTTGGGCAGGTACCCGGGCTTACAGGAGGTCCTGAGGCAGGCCAGGAAACTCTGTGTGCATTTCCACCTGTCATATAATGCCAGTGCTCGGCTGGCTGACCTCCAAAAGGAATACAACCTGCCCAAGAACTGCCTAATCTGTGACATGCCCACCAGGTGGAATTCAACGTTGTCCATGCTGCAGCGACTGCACACGCAGCAGAGGGCCATCAATGAGTATCTGTGCCAATATGGCACCAGGATAGGGTCAGGAGAGCTTGGGATTTTTTTCCCCACGCCAGTGGGTCATGATCAGGGATGCATGCACTGTCCTGTCACCATTTGAGGAGGCCACGAGGATGGTGAGCAGTGACAGTGCATGCATCAGTGACACTGTCCCTCTTGTCCACCTGTTGGAGCACACGCTGCATGGAAAAATGGACAGGGCACTTGAGGCAGAACAGAGGGAGGAAGAGGAGGACTTCCTTACCTCTCAAGGCCCCCTTTATCCAGACAGTGTTCCTGCTGGCCCGCCTATCACACAGAGGACGAGGAGGAGGAGGATTGTGTCAGCATGGAGGTGGAGCCAAGCACTCGATCAGCAGCAGTCTTCAAGGGATCAATTACAGTCCCAAGAAACCCATGGACTTGTACGTGGCTGGGAGGAGGTGGCTGCGGATCATGTCGTCTTGAGTGACCCAGAGGACTCTGGACTGAATGCCTCAGCAAACCTACGCTGCATGGCCTCCCTGATCCTGAAAAGCCTGCGGAAGGATCCTCGTATTCGTGCTTTCAAGGAGAGGGATCATTACTGGCTGGCAAACCTCCTTGATCAACGTTACAAGGGTAAGATTGCGGACCTTATCTTGCCGTCGCAGAGGGAGCAGAGGATGAAACATCTTCGGGAGGCCTTGCAGAAAGGTCTGTGCAATGCATGCCCAGAGACTGGGAGGTTACAAATTCCTGGTGCTGGACAACGTGTTGCTGAGGCTTCGGTCAGTCAAAGAAGGAGCGGTGGAGAAGGTGGCCATCTGACTGATGCGTCAGACAATTTTTTAGTCCACAGCCCCAAGGTATGATCGGTTCCAGCAACCATCGCCAGCGTATGTTTTACATGGTGCACGAATACCTAGGGTCAAGATCAGACTTGGACACCTTTCCCACCGAAAATTCTCTGGGTTGCTGGGTCTTGAGGATGGATCACTGGCCAGAGCTTGCACAGTATGCATATGAGCTACTGGCCTGTCCTGCATCCAGCGTTCTTTCAGAATGTACATTCAGTGCTGCTGGAGGCTTTGTAACCGATCACAGGGTGCGCCTGTCCACCGACTCGGTCGATCGACTGACCTTCATAAAAATGAATCAGTCTTGGATCACCACCAGCTACCAAGCACCTGATGCTGATGTAACCGAAATTTTTTGGGGGAAATGTCAGATCCCTTCAAGACTGCCTATGCTGATGCTGAGTGACTATCCTGTTATGCTGAGTGACTATCCTCTTCCTCCTCAATGATCATGCTGATAGCTTGTAAGAACATTTTTGGTTCTGGGCGCCGCCACCAGTAACTAAGGCCCAATTTTTCAGCCCCTGTTTAACAGGGGTGTGTATTTTCAATTTTTGATGCAATACTTTGCAGCAGGGCTCATTCCTGCGCTCCAACTAGAGCATCTGTGAGGGGTTGCAGTGTTGTGGCACCAGCACCAGTGCCTAAGGTCCAATTTTTTTGCCCCAGTTTAACAGAGGCGTGTTATTACAATTTTTGATGCAATACTTTGCAGCAGGGCTCATTCCTGCGCTCCAACTAGAGTATCTGTGAGGGGTTGCAGTGTTGTGGCACCAGTGCCTAAGGCCCAATTTTTCTGCCCCTGTTCAACAGGGACATGTAATTACAATTCTTGATATAATATTTCACAGCAGGGCCCGTTCCAGCGCCCACCAAGAGTAACTGTGAGGACTTATAGTGTTGTGGCACCAGCACCACCACCACCACCAAAGGCCCAATTTTTCTACCACTGTTCAACAATGGCATGTAATTACAATTCTTGATATAATAGTTCACAGTAGGGCGTTCCAGCGCCCACCAAGAGTAACTGTGAGGTCTTACAGTGTTGTGACAACACCAAATTTCTGCAGAGTATATAGGGCAGGCCCCTACTTTCAAACATCAACTTACAAACGACTCCTACTTGCAAACGGAAGGAGACAACAGGATGTGAGAGAAAATCTACCCCTAGGAAGAGAAATTCTCTCCTGTAAGAGTTAATATGGGAAAAATGTGTCTCCTCTCCACTGATGCTTTATCACCAATCCTTGTTTCACGAAAAAACCCAAATTTTCTAAAAACATTTGCCATTGGGACAGAAAGTGAGGTGAAATCTTCTGAAGAGGTGCACAGACAGCAAAACAAATGTTACAGGGGTGATAACCCTTCCCTATGTTTTCCAAAAAGCTTAAAAATAGATTTTTTTGGTTGGAGCTACACTTTAAATATGTACCAGTTCAAAATTACAAACAGATTCTACTTAAGAGCAAACCTACAGTCCCTGTCTTGTTTGCACCGCCTGTATACTGCTGTTCAGAGTATATAGGGCCTGGGGGCCCCACACCTTTCCTTTTTTTATTTGGGTGCAGGGTTCCCCTTAATATCCATACAAGACCCAAAGGGGCTGGTAATTGGCTTGGGGGGGGGGGGGGTGATGGGGTAGCCATGCCATTTTTCTCAATGATTTTCATCCATATTGCCGGGACCAGACATGCCGCAAGCAGTTTTAAATGACTTTTTTTCCTTTAGAAATGTCATTTTGTGTGCAGGGACAGTTCTAAACACGGGAAACACGTGCCACTTCACAGGCATACTTTAGAGACCCCCCAGGTACGATATTTAAAGGAATATTTCACTTTTTTTTCACTTTAAGCATCATTAAAATCACTGCTCCCGAAAAAACTGCAGTTTTTAACACTTTTTTTTTGCATTGATACATGTCCCCTAAGTCAGGACCCGGGTCCCCAAACCCTTTTTAGGACAATAACTTGCATATTAGCCTTTAAAATTAGCACTTTTGATTCCGAACGTTCGAGTCCCATAGACTTTAACAGGGTTCTAAAGTTCGCGCGAACTTTCGGTCCATTCGCAGGTTCTGGTGCGAACCGAACCGGGGGGTGTTTGGCTCATCCCTAGTGCCTACACATTGAAGATTTAAAACACGAAATTCAGAATACTGTATTGTGTGGAATGTTGTGCTGCCAATTGTATATTTAGGAAACTTTTTGGTTCCATATTCTATGATCAGATATATTACTGTTCTGTTATCTGCTATTTGGTGGTCATGCTCCCTAGGAAGGTGTGGGAATCTAGCAGGAAAGCCTACAGTCTGTGGCTTGGCAAATAGATTGGAATTAATCTTAGAGGTTATCTGTCATATTTGCTGAACCTCTAAGATTAGAGTACCTAAAAGATTAAGCCCAGCCTGGGTGAAACATGCCAGAGAGACATGGCCATCAGGTGGGGGCTGTAGCTGAAGCTTTTAATTTTACTTTGAGACATGATTAATACACATAGCTTTCCACCAGGGGCTTTGTAATACTGTGGATGAAGGGAGTGAGATGTTCTCCTTGAGGGATCGGCACCTTGAGCGAGGGAGCAGCTGGAATGGTATGCAGGAGGCTTTGATTGGCGCCATATCTGTCAAGTCTGGCAAATAGATGTTTGGGCTAAATTGCTTCCCCTCCAATCTTCTGCATTTTTTCCCTCCACAGTACCTAAAGGAGTGAGAAAAAATAATTGAATCACCTTTCTATAAACCATAACTCTACAGTGTCATTGGGATTTGGGCTTGTGCTTTGAGGTGTATTTTCCTAGCATTAGATCAGTTTGAGACACTTATGAGACCACATTTCAATAAAAGCTGCATGTGACCTACAGTTGACTTCCTACTAAGCTGCCTTAATCTGCTTCAAGCGGCTTTTGCATTCCTATTGAAGTATTTGGGGAGAAAAGCAGCTGTGACATGAAAAACCCCCTGACAGAGACACCTATTCACATTTTCTGTGTTCACAACATGCCTGTAGCAGACCCCAACTACATAGTCTTATAAATTGCAAAGAACAAATGACACTCCATTTGTATGTTCTGCCTCTTGTGACACCTGGAGAATCCTTTCTAAGCTAAATTATTTTCCCTCTAAATAGTTAGGTGGGCTGGTAGGCCTGTAAAGTGGTTGTGCACCCTTACCCAGTGAAGTGACCAGCCTCAGGTAATACACAGAGAATAAACGAATGCACCTACATAAGTTGTACCTGTTTATTTGCAGCCATCTCTTCTCTACATCAGTTCAAAGTACACAGCTTGTCTGAGCTTTAGAAAGCAAGGGGCAGGGATCTGATGTCACACACTGCACATCTCAGAGGGGAGAGAAGAGTGTAATCTGAGACCTGAGTGGAGGAAAGGGTCATACCCCCCCTTCATATAGCACACAAAAAAAACATGCACATCTGAGGCTTTCAATCACAGGCTGTGTGCTGGTGCTCATCTCTCCGCCCCCTCTATCTATTGGAGTTGGGAAAACCTTTCAGCAGTAAGTCATGTCTATAGCAGAGGAACTAAACAGCAGAGAGAAATAACACTGCTTTGGACTGATGCAAGTACACACTATAGAAGAATATGCTTTGTTCATTTTAATGTTTCAACCACTCTAAGTGCACCACATACACTAAACTGCCACCCACCTATATATATAAATATATATACATATATACCGTATATATTTATATACATGTTTACAATCCGTGCCAAAAGTCTGTATATCTGGGAAACCTTAAATTGACCTTAATACAAGGCACTGAGAAATGACACTACATTTATATGGTTAACTAGTTTCTGTTTCTGTTTCAGACCACATGCATTTTATCATTTACATGTTAAAGTATATCTGACAGTAAATGCGTATTAGCATGTAGTGGTTTTAAAAATTCTGTAAAGCAATGCTGGTTTTGTCAGGGCTACAAAGATAAAATAAGTAATAAGTGAATGATAAAATAAACATTATATAAAATAATAATAATAATGAAAAAAAATGTACCAACAAAAATGAGGATAATAATAATATTGATGCCACTTCATGATTTCTTAGAAATAATATTTGAACTATATGTAATATCCGTTGCAATAAGAGCTGAATACATTTTTCTAGATCTTATAGATTTTTTTTTCTTTTCACAAATTACTTTCTCTACTCTTGAAGTCATGTCAACATATTGCAAATTGTTGTTGTTGTTATTTAAATTTATTTCAGAAAGATCATTAACTAGATTTATAACTACAATACTTCTACAGTATATCAAAGACTATTTTGTCACTACATTTTCAGCAGCATAGGAAATCACTGTATGGCTTAAGCCGTGTACACAAGATCGGTTTTACAGATGAAAACAGTCCGATGGACTTTTTCATTGGACAAACCGATCGTGTATGGGCCCCAGCGGCCTTTTTTCCATCGGTGATTAAAAATAGAATATGTATTAAATTTATCTGATGGGGAAAAAAACGATAGCAAATTCTGATCGTCTGTGTGGAACTCCTTCGGAGGAAAAAACCCACGCATGTTCAAACTGAATAAGGAGACGGAAGCGCTCGTTGTGGTAAAACTAGCATTCGTAATGGAGAGAGCACATTCGTCATTCTGCAAATTCTTGCCTCGTTTAATGCAGCGCATTGTTTTCTTCTTTCTAATGCTAGAATAAATCATTTTTTTTGCTGCTGATATTTATACAGAGTTCTGACAAACTTATTTCTTTATTGTTTCTTGTGATCTCATAAATATAAGTGTTTTTTTTAAAAGCCAGATCTCCATAAGAATGTTTTTTTTTTTTTTTTTTTTAATCAAGATCTACTTTTTTAATTTTTTTATAAAAAAAATTCTTGTGACCTCCATTTTTTTTTTGGTCAAGATATCACAACAACCTTTTTTTTTTTTTAACCCTCAAGGAGGTTGGTGTCCCTTGTTAATTACACATTGTATTTATGAAATGTTATGGCTACTCACAATAAAAACACATAGGCAAGTATTTAACTTAAAGGGGTTGTAAAGGAAAACTTTTTTTCACCTTAATGCATCCTATGCATTAAGGTAAAAAAACATCCGACAATACCTACGCTCCCAGCCCCCCCGTTTTACTTACCTAACCCCTCGAAAGTCCCACGCTTGCCCCCGACATCCTCTTCGCCGCTCAGCCTGGCCGTTGATTGGTTACAGTGGATGGGTTGAAAGCAGCGCAGCCATTGGCTCACGCTGCTGTCAATCACATCCAATGACGCGGCGCACTGGGGGGCGGGGCCGAGTCATACAGTGAGCGGCAATAGCCGCTGGCTGTATCACAGGAGCGCGCCCGCAATCACTCATCACCATGGGAGCTCGCTCGAATATAGGTGGTGAGTGATTGCAGGGAGGAGCCAAGACAGCTGCCGAGGGACCCCAGAAGACATGGATCAGGGCCACTCTGTGCAAAACGAGCTGCACAGCGGAGGTAAGTATAACATGTTTGTCATTTAATAAAGGGGGAAAAAGGAATTAGGGACTGTTAGGAGCCAAAGCCTGGTAAGGCAATGTATGTCCATCCCTAGGGACTTTTGTGGAATCGTGTTCCGGTAGGATCACGCATTTCCATCCCAATAAATTGCTATAGGGGGAGAACGGAAAAAATGGGACTTTAATTGAAGCACCAGTTAGCAAAGAGATAAGTTGGATGAACCATAGGAATTTATTAAAATTATCATAATGTACGTATAAACAATAGTTACAACAAGGATACATGTTAAACATTGTAACAGTAGTGGACATAATAGCATAGCAAGGTCACTACTGGAAGGGTACACAGTAAAATGGTTATAGCAGTAATACATGATTTTATGACATTATTGTCAAAAGGAAAAAACAAGGATAAAATCCAAAGGGTCACCACAATTAGGAAGGGTAAGATTGATAATAAGGGATAATACATGCGGGACCTATGGCCTGGTTGAACCTGTGTAAAGGGTAACTCGGTATTGGTTCTTGAAATTATGTAAATGAAAGGCGCGGCATCAGGTAGCTCTACGCGTTTCGTGACTGCCATGTCACTCATCAGGAGCATGCGCGTGTTGTCACCAGGGATGAGCTGAACACCCCCCTGTTCGGTTCGCACCAGAACCTGCGAACAGACAAAATGTTCGTGTAAACTTTAGAACCCTATTAAATACAATGGACTCGAACGTTCGAAATCTAAAGTGTTAATTATAAAGGCTAATATGCAAGTTATTGTCCTAAAAAGTGTTTGGGGACCCGGGTCCTGCCCCAGGGGACATGTATCAATGCAAAAAGAAGTTTTAAAAACGGCCGTTTTTTCGGGAGCAGTGATTTTAATAATGCTTAAAATGAAAAAATAAAAGTGAAATATTCCTTTAAATTTCGTACCTGGGGGGTGTGTATGATATGCATGTAAAGTGGCGCATGTTTCCCGTGCTTAGAACTGTCCCTGCAAAAAATGTCATTTTTGAAAGAAAAAAATGCATTTAAAACTCACTCGCGGCTATTAATGAATTGTCGGCTCCCGGCAATACATACAAAAGTCATTGATAAAAAAAAAAAAAAAGTGTGGGGGTTCCCCAGAATTCAATTACCAGGCCCTTCAGGTCTGGAATGGATATTAAGGGGAACCCCGCCGCAAATTTAAAAAAAAATTGACGTGGGGTTCCCACAAATATCCATTCCAGGCCCTTCAGATCTGGCATGGATTTTAAGGGGAACTCCACCCCAAATTTCTAAAAAAAAATGGCGTGGAGTCCCCCTAAAAATCCATACCAGACCCCTTATCCGAGCACGCAACCTGGCCGGCCGCAGGGGAAAAGGGGGGGACGAGAGAGCGGCCCCCCCTCCCTCCTGAACCGTACCAAGCCACATGCCCTCAACATGGGGAGGATGTCCCCATGTTGATGGGGACAAGGGCCTCATCCCCACAACCCTTGCCCGGTGGTTGTGGGGGTCTGCGGGCGGGGGGCTTATCGGAATCTGGAAGACCCCTTTAACAAAGGGGACCCCCAGATCCCAGCCCCCCCCTATGTGAATTGGTAAGGGGTACATTGTACCCCTACCATTTCACGAAGAAAGCGTAAAAAAATGTTTAAAAAAACACACAAACACCTTGAAAAAGTCCTTTATTTAAAAAAAAAACAAAAAAACATTCCAGCGGTGAAATCCAGTGTCCCGCGGCGATCCCGATGTGCAGCGCTGTCCTTCATTGGTTTTGCCTGAGCGGACCTGATGGGGAACTCCCTCTCAGTATTTTAAATGTATAGACCCGCCCCTTCTTAAGTTCCCCATCAGGTCCGCTCAGCGGACCAGATGCGGAACATGACAAGGGGCGGGTCTATACATGTATTACCAAAGTGAGAACAGTTCCCCATCAGGTCCGCCCCGTCGGTATGTCGGACCCGCCTACGTCATTGGCTTGAGCGGGGGAACTTCCTTCACTATGTAAATTTAAATTACACAGTGAAGGAAGTTCCCCGCTCAAGCCAATGACGTAGGCGGGTCCGACATACCGAGGGGGCGGACCTGATGGGGAACTGCTCTCACTTTGGTAATACATGTATAGACCCGCCCCTTCTCATGTTCCGCATCTGGTCCGCTGAGCGGACCTGATGGGGAACTTTAGAAGGGGCGGGTCTATACATTTAAAATACTGAGAGGGAGTTCCCCATCAGGTCCGCTCAGGCACAACCAATGAAGGACAGCGCTGGACATCGGGATCGCCGCGGGACACTGGATTTCACCGCTGGAATGTTTTTTTGTTTTTTTTTAAATAAAGGACTTTTTCAAGGTGTTTGTGTGTTTTTTTAAACATTTTTTTTACGCTTTCTTCGTGAAATGGTAGGAGTACAATGTACCCCTTACCAATTCACATAGGGGGGGCGGGATCTGGGGGTCCCCTTTGTTAAAGGGGTCTTCCAGATTCCGATAAGCCCCCCGCCCGCAGACCCCCACAACCACCGGGCAAGGGTTGTGGGGATGAGGCCCTTGTCCCCATCAACATGGGGACATCCTCCCCATGTTGAGGGCATGTGGCTTGGTACGGTTCAGGAGGGAGGGGGGGCCGCTCTCTCGTCCCCCCCCTTTTCCCCTGCGGCCGGCCAGGTTGCGTGCTCGGATAAGGGGTCTGGTATGGATTTTTAGGGGGACTCCACGCCATTTTTTTTTAAATTTGGGGTGGAGTTCCCCTTAAAATCCATGCCAGATCTGAAGGGCCTGGAATGGATATTTGGGGGAACCCCACATCAATTTTTTTTAAATTTGCGGCGGGGTTCCCCTTAATATCCATTCCAGCCCTGAAGGGCCTGGTAATTGAATTCTGGGGAACCCCCACGCTTTTTTTTTTTTATCAATGACTTTTGTATGTATTGCCGGGAGCCGACAATTCATTAATAGCCGCGAGTCAGTTTTAAATGCATTTTTTTCTTTCAAAAATGACATTTTTTGCAGGGACAGTTCTAAGCACGGGAAACATGCGCCACTTCACATGCATATCATACACACCCCCCAGGTATGAAATTTAAAGGAATATTTCACTTTTATTTTTTCATTTTAAGCATTATTAAAATCACTGCTCCCGAAAAAACGGCCGTTTTTAAAACTTCTTTTTGCATTGATACATGTCCCCTGGGGCAGGACCCCGGTCCCCAAACACTTTTTAGGACAATAACTTGCATATAAGCCTTTATAATTAGCACTTTAGATTTCTCCCATAGATTTTTCGAATTTGCCGCGAACACCCCAATTTGTTCGCTGTTCGGCGAACGGGCGAACAGGCAATGTTCGAGTCGAACATGAGTTTGACTCGAACTCGAAGCTCATCCCTAGTTGTCACTGGTGAAGTAAAGAAATTGGGTAAATACAAGGGTAGAAGTATCAATGGGGGTAAGATGCAGAGCCCCCCAGCACGGAGGTGCATACTTACAAAATTAGTAACCGATAACTGCAAACCAGGTGGGGCATGGCAGGTGTCTGGAAAAGACCCCCAACGGGAGACGAGGCGGATGAATGTTTGTCATTAAAAAAATAAATATAAAGATCCATTTATTCTGGGTAAACAAAATAAACAGGAAGGGCAACAATTGAGAAATTATTTGCATTTATGCAGACTTTGGACCCCAAAGGCAGACATGACTTGTATGGAAAATAAAATTAACAACATGAGGAAATCAGGAGCAGCAGCAGAAGACATACAGTACATGTCCCCCAGTGTTAATTTTGGCAGCAAATTTTGATTTAAATGGCATTTTAGTTTTATGCCGCGTACACGCGATAATTTTTCCCGTCGGGAAAAATTACATTTTTTCTTTTGGATGAGAAAAACGACCGTGTGTGGGCTTTTTGTCATTTTTCCCGACGGGAAAAACGGCATTAATCACGACGAGAAAAATTAGAACATGCTCTAATTTTTCTCGTCGTGATTCCCGTCATTTTTTTCCGCTGCAGTTTTTCGACCAAGAAAAAAAATGTAATTTAAAACGGCCGTGTGTAGGGGAACAAGCTGTTCCTCGTTTTTCACATCGATTTTCTCGATGGTGTTTTCACCGTCAAAAAAATCGATCGTGTGTACACGGCATTAATCACATTTTAGTTTTAGTCATATTTAGTCTACTAAATCTTCAGTATATTTTAGTCGACTAAAATGTCCTACGTTTTAGTCAACTAAATTCTCCAGTACATTTTAGTCGACTAAAACTAATTTTAGTCATCTAAAATCTAATGGGTGTAATTAAATTGGAAATTGTAGAGAAATGTTAACTAATGCATTACAAACTCATTATATACTGCTGGAGTGAAGAATGTTATTATTCATGGTATTGAGGTATGAACATTTTGAAGTCAAATTTCAATTTCGTTTTAGTCTTAGTCTTTTGACTAAAATGGCATTTTAGTTTTAGTCCCATTTTAGTCTTTTGACTAAAATGCCATTTTAGTTTTAGTCGTATTTTAGTCATCTCAATTGTTTTCATTTTAGTCGACTAAAATAGTATTAATTTAGTCGACTAAAATGTTTTAGTCGTTTTAGTCGACTAAATTAACACTGATGTCCCCAAGCTGTGGTACTCCAACAAACTGCATCTTCTGGCAGAGCAGCTTGAAGCCAGGGAATCACCTTCTGGTCTTCCTTGTAGCCTTCCTTGTACTGCTCCCTGCAGTGGTCCCTACCTCCTCCTGGCTGCCACATTCCGAAGCCTCGTCCTCCTGGCTGAGCTCATCCTGTGTATAAAAAAGGGACATAGTTTTAGTTTTTGGTTCATCAATCACCCACAATTTTCTGCTCATGACTGTTGCAATTTGAATGTTAATAAATATAAAAGACTCTCATTCTGACCCCAGCATTTTTCATTACTGTCCCAATCATTTCTGGCCACTACTGTTTTTTTTTGTTTTCTTTTTATTCTTTCATTTGTGAATAATCACATCTAGTTCACAATAATAATTCTAGGCCAATAAATATGTTTTTAAATACTATACCTGGCTAAAGATGCACAGATACGGCTCTTCAAGCTCAGGTTGCTCCTCTTCCCCCTCTGCAGGGGTGGAGGGAATGGTGGAAGGAACGCTGGAGGGAAGGGTGGAAGGAACGCTGGAGGGAATGCTGGAGTTCTGGAAGGGTGGAAGGAAGGTTGGAAAGTGATTCCCTGGCCTCTATCTGGTCATCCAGAAAACGAAGATGTTTGTAGTACCACAGCTTGGGCTCAGGTACTTGGTCTGCTGCTGCTCCTGATCTCTTTGAAGCCTTTTTGTACCGCTTTTTGTAGGAATTCCTCATGTTGTTAATTTTATTGTTCATCATGGTATAGTCTGCCTCTGGGATCCAGGTCTTTATATGTGCAGCTAATTTTTCAATTGTTGCCCTTCGTACCACACTGTTGTGGTATAAACTATTTTTGACCTCCCACAAGTTTTTCATTTTGCGGTATTTATCAATGAAAGCCATCATAATATCAGGCTCCCTTAATTTCTGCATAATTTCTGCAAGATAAAACACAATACAAAAACACTAGGTCTGCTTAAATTGTCCTAATCTTATCCCAATATAGGCCTTTAGAATCATGAATCATTATAGGCCACTGATGCCCCAAGTTTAATTTTTACCTTCGTTGGAGTCGTTCGGCACTTCCGGTCGTCCTTACTCCACACACACAACGTAGTTACGTAGTTAGAATTTATATACCCTGCGCATGCGTGAAACTCCGCCCGCGTCGCCCGCCCATGGCGGTCCTTTTCGGATTTTCCACGCCCTTCTCGTTCGGCGCACAGTGGGAGACGACGACATGGCGGTGACACAGGTGCGTGTTATACTAAGTACTGACGAGGAAAGTCCGGAGGCAGGAACGTCCCGATCCAGGAGTAAAAGATACAAGGCGACTGATATGTAATTTCCTGAGATGGCGGAGATGGTGGACATCCTGCAGAGGAAAGATTACGATGGGAAGCATGGGCCATACGACACCCTTAATCTCAGGAAGTCAAAAATAATGGACAAAGTGGCGAGGAGTCTCTATAATAAATTTGGGGTCATTAGATCCAAGGAGCAGCTCCATAAAAGGTGGTCTGACCTGAAGGTGAGGGAGCTGAAGCAGTATAGGAAGATAAAAATAAAACTGTGTTATTACTAATTTAATTATTGATCTTGCATGTTTTTCTCCATGTGCTTGGATTGACTGGTTTCACATTGTAAAATTGCAACTTTCATGTTAGTGGCAAAAGTTTTAATGGTTCGTAGTAAACAGCAATCATCTAAAATACCATGTTTCGCACAGATACACGTAAACCACATGTGGTCATGCCTATTTGTATTAAAACAACGTTTATAAACATTGTTGTCTAGATGATGTGTTTGGAAGTAGAATGTGAAATGCAAACTTGATTCAGTGTAAAGGAGAGGACACTCGGCAGCTGGTTACACATCTGGACTCAGGAGCACTATAGTGTGGGCCACCAGAACAACCTTTTTAGGGTGTCCCACACAGGTGCTCCAGTGGATACTTTGGGGTGTCTCCATGTGTGTTACATTGGACAAAAAATTGAAGTATTCCTGCTTTGTTGAAATCCAAAAATCTCATGTGTTCATCTTGGAACTCTGCCAAAACAAACAATTGTACCCCACTTCCAAGCAATGTTTCCAATTTATGCCCTCAAATATCTGTGTGCTAAGGATACCTTTTTTGTTTCATTCTCATAGGGGAGAGAACACTGGGAGGACACCAATCTGAGGAGCCTAGGAAGCACAGACCACAGAAAGAACCCCAAGCTCGGCATGTGGAGGAAGGAGATGTGGAGGAAGGAGAGGTGGAGGAAGGAGAGGTGGAGCTTATCACCACAACAGGTCAGTGTCTGTCACCACAGCTTCAGATAAAGAGATGTAGGCCTGCATGTTTCTAATACTTTTTTATTTTTTTAGGGGATGAACATGGTGGTGTGGCAGAAACTCCTACTACTCCTTTCTCAAGTTCTAGTGCACAAATCATAATTCAAGAAATAATGGAATGTAGTAGTGAAATGGACATTATGAGGAATAGGATGAATGTGATTGAGCAAAAATATAAAAACATCATTGATATTTTGGGGCGAATAGACTGACCCCCCCCCTTAATTTTTGTGTTTTGTTTTTGTCCAAAATGTTGCACTTGATTTACCACAAGCCAAAATTTGAAGATGCACACAGTGTGTCAACATGTGCTATCTGCCATCACAGGATATCTATGTCCCTGTTTTGTGGGTGCAGCCCCTTCCTCGCTACTCAAGTAGGTGAGAGGAAGGGTTTGCACCCCCAAAACATGTCCATTGATCCCCCATGATGGCAGATAGCACATGTTGACTTTAGGCATGGGATCAGGATGAAAATACCCATTTTGCCACACAAACTGTGTGCATCTTCAAATTTTGGCTGGTTCAGGGGTGACATCACCCCATCTCATGTTTTTCTAAGGTTGAAACTTTGTAAGTTCCAATGTTTTTATATGTTTTCTTGTTTGAACCATGGCTGTTTATGCAAAGCAAAAAAAATATTTAAAAAATTTGGACACAAAAATGTGAATTTTTTTTTTACCAAAAAAATCTAACGCACATGTTGTGCACAGAGTAAAAATGTGTTTTATACTCAACAATGCATGGCTTCTTCTTTCTATGCTCAATACCAGTTAGAAAATTGTTATGTTCTTGTTTACTGTGACAATTGTGGTTATTTACTAAAGACAACTCCACTTGGCACTACAAGTGTACCATGAGAACCTGGGAGACGGATAATAAAAGAAACACAAGCAATAATGACAAAACAAGTTTTTCACAGATAATTTTTTGAGTTGTTTTTTTAACAAAAAAAATCATATATTGTCTGGCATAGCGATGGCCCCCCTACCCGTGAAGTACTCAACGTATTTATAACGTATTTCACGGGCGCTTTGGGGGGCCAAGCCAGTGCGGCCAGTGTCCAAGCCTGTCATCAATGGAGTGTCTGAAAGACCAGCCTCAGGCCCAACATTTGAGAGATAATTTGTAAAATGTTTGCGCAAAAAATTGTGCAGTATGCAGCAGCTGAAGATTAGGTGATTCAGTTTGTATTCCGCCATGTGGATGGCTGACAGAAACAGGCGGAACCGGCTGGCCATTATCCCGAAGCAATTCTCAACAACCCTCCGGGCTCTGGCCAGCCGGTAATTAAAAACCGTCCTCTCCGGGGTGAGGGTCATCTGGGGAAACGGCCGCATCAGGTGTGGTCCCAGTCCAAAAGCCTCATCAGCAAGAAACACAAATGGAATTCCCTCTACATTATCTGCATCAGGTGGCAGTGCCAGGCCACCAGTCTGCAGACGGTGGGCAAACTCCGTCTGTGCGAAGACTCCGCCATCGGACATCCGGCCATTCTTCCCCACGTCCACATACAAAAACTCATAGTGTGCCGACACCACCACCATTAACACAATACTATTAAACCCCTTGTAGTTATAATAGTACGACCCCGAACAGGGTGGCGGCAATAAGCGGACGTGCTTCCCATCAATTGCCCCTCCACAGTTGGGAAAGCCCCACCCCTCGGCAAAACGGGAGGCCACAGTCTGCCATTCTTGTGGCGATGAAGGAAACTGTGGAGTCAAACAAAAAAAATAATTAGTACTTTTGCACATAACATTGCAAGCAGATTACAAAAAAACATTCTTGGCCAACGTCAGTATAACATTTATTTGAAGGAGTATTTAAAGACAAAAATAGAAGGCCCACTTATCAGATTACACAACCCCTCTGATGGCCCATTGGAAAAAATAAAGGGGGGGAGGGGGTTCTAGCTGAGTTTGGGGCCCCCCCAAAAAAAGCCTCTACCACTCTGCCTAAATTGAATATTAAATTAAACATTTGGACACATTTTAGGGGGGGAGGGGTGCAGAACTACAATGGAGCTGACAAAAACATTGTTAACAGACTAGGCTAGGTGTGTTTGGGCCCAGGATAGCATGCTGGAGAGGTTAGTGAAGGGAAATATGCATGTAAGCCAAAAATGGAGCATTAAAAACTTACAGCATGCATGGGGACAAAGGGGACATTCTGACCATATTACAATCATGGTAATTAGGGAAGGATGAAAGAAATACAATACATTAGCAAACATTAAATACATAGAATGTGATGTTAAAGGAGAAAACTTACCTTATTATAGTTCTTCTGCATGACTTGTATGATGGCAGAACACGTTTCAGGTATAATGATCCCCAGAGCCTGGGGGGAGATGCCTGTTGTGAACTTGAGGTCCTGCAAGCTTCTCCCAGTCGCCAGATATCTCAACGTGGCAATTAGTCTCTGCTCAGCAGTGATGGCTTGGCGCATCAGTGTCCTGCCTCGTGATATAGGGGGACAGCAAATCCAACAGACGGTGAAAAACGGGGTCCGTCATCCGGAGATAATTCCTGTAGTCATCAGGATTATTCTCCTGGATTTCCCGCAGCAGAGGCATATGAGAGAATTGGTCCCGCTGGAGCAACCAATTCTTGGTCCATGAACTCCTCCTCGCCCTGTTTATGGACTGAGCTCGGGTTACAGTATTAACCGCAACACCAAGGCCATATGCAGCACGAGCTCGAGAATGAGAACGTACTTCCAACATGGCTTTAAACCGGTCGGCTGGTCAGAACGAACTTAAACAGAACGCACCGAGGAACAGCAAGGCCTGTGAAGAATGACCTGAAAAACAGTAAGGAGAGGACAAGAACACACTGCAAAACAGATACGACCTGACTGCACGCACTGAAAGACAAATACGAACCCACAAACACAAACTGAAATTCAGAAAATTATCTGAAAAGCACGGAGACTGAATAGCGCGAATCGGCTCTCACCAAACTTTTACTAACATGCGGTAACACGAAATCAGAAAAAGCAGCCCAAAGGGTGGCGGCCATTGGATTTGAACTTCCCCTTTATAGTGCCATCGTACGCGTTGTACGTTTGGGACGGTCGGATTTTTGACTGATGGTGTGTAGGCAAGACTGATGGAAGTCAGCTTCATCGGAAATCTGATGGAAAAATCCATCGGATTTTATTCCATCGGAAATCCGATCGTGTGTACAGGGCTTTAGAATTCAAAGAAAACAGATCCATTACTGGATACATTTCACATTTACTTTGTGGTTTGTTTTTTCCAAATGCTCCTTATTTTTTTCAAGAAACCTCTCATGAGATACATTTGGGAGCTGCTATTCCTGGCCTTCATCTAAAAATACTAGTTGCCTGACTATCTCTGGCTTGAGTACCTTTATGCCCCGTACACACGACCGGTTTGCCCGCCCGATGGGAAAACTGACGGAAAAAAAAAGAGAGCAGAAACTCTTTTTTCCCGTCAGGAAAAAATCCTAGCAGGAAAACCATTCGTCTGTATGCTTTTCCGACGGGTAAAAAAACGTGCATGCTCGGAAACAAATCGACGAATGCTCAGAAGCATAGAACTTCATTTTGTCGGCTCGTCGTAGTCTTTTATGTCACCGCGTTCTTGGCAGTCAAAAGTTCACCGGACTTTTGTGTGACTGTGTGTATACTACGAAAGGCAGACTTGACAGGAATTCTGTCGGGAAAACCATTGTTTTTTTATCCGACGGGAAAACCGGTAGTGTGTACAGAGTCACTGACCTGGAAGAAGCATGCAGCTTACAAAGTCAAGCCTCGTACACATGGCCGAGAATCTCGTCGTAAAAAACACGTGGTTTTTTTCGACGAGATCCTTGGACAAGAAACTTGTCCCGGCCGAGTGTACACACGCTCATTTCAAAGAACCCGCATGCACTCGTCACATTCGATGCCGTCGCCGCCATCTTGGTACACCCTATCCTATGCCTAGGAAGCTACCGCGCATGCGTCAGTCATTTCGAGCATGCACGGGCTTCCCGGAGGACAGGTAAGTGTACACACACACAATTTTCTCGTCAAACAGGCTGGCGAGAATCTCGACGAGAAAATAGAGAGCAGGTTCTCTATTTTCTCGTCGAGATTCTAGTCGGTTTTCTTGACGAGAAACCATACACACGAACGAATTTCTCGGCAAGAAATCTCTGCCAGCAAGTTTCTTGCTGGTTCTTGCAGAGAAACTCGGTCGTGTGTACGAGGCTTTAGAGTCAAAACTCCTGATCTGCATGTTCAGGATGACAGCCAGGCAACAAACATTTTTCAGCAGTAAAGGTAAGCAATGGTAGGCTCTATATCCTCTCAGTACATGTTCCTGTAAAATGATTAATCACAAATGCATATTTTATTTTAGCAATAATAATAAATACCGTATAACTAATGCAACTCCCTCCTTACTGACTTACCTTTACATAGGTTATCCCATCTTCATTCCTTCATGAATGCTGCTGCCAGACGCCTCCACCTTATCAACCATTCAGTGTCCACCACCCCTTTCTGACAATCCCTCCATTGGCTTCCACTCACCCAACAAATCAAATTCAAAATACTAACAACAACTTACCATTTACAACTCGGCCCCCAGCTACATCACTAACCTAGTCTCAAAATACCAATCAAATAGTTCTCTTTGTTCCTCCTGCTCTCTAGCTCCCTTATCACCTAATCCCATGCTGGCCTCCATGACTTTTACCGAGCCTCTCCCATCCTATGGAACTCCCTACCCCAATCTGTCTGATTATCTCCAACTATGTCTCCTTTTAGATGATCTCTGAAAACCGTTCTCTTCCTAGTTACATAGTTACAATGTTGGTAAGGTTGAAAAAAGTCAGTCAATTCCAACCTGTGTGTGTGTGCTTTTATGTCAATATTACTGACACATACCTTGGAGGTGAGCCTGACGTGCAGAGGGAGACCTCTCGTACAGCCCTGGTTCCCAGGTCACTGGAGTTGGGACAGTGGCCGAAGGAGCACAGTGGGGTATGAGTGCCTGTTAGGTTCTCCTGGACCAGATGAGAAGACCGCTATGGACGGCTGAAGATGCAGGTCAGGTGATGCAGGCCAGCGGGTGCAGGTAGCTGGGGATGCGGCTGGGAAGGTGCAGATCAGCTGATGCAGGTATCCGGGGATGCCGGTGGATACGGATACAAGCGGCAGGCAGGAGAAGGGTCAGACGAGCCAGGTCCTCCACAGCGGATCAGATACAGGCAGAAGCGTCAGGCAGCGGAGGGTCAAGTTCAGGCTGGATCAGGCAACAGAGGATCAGGCAGACAGATGAGCAGGACTGGGTCTAGGAAGCCAAAGGTCAGGACTGGAGATAGCAGCAAGGACAGGAAGCCGGGTCAGAGTAACAGCAGGTGCAAGTTCAGGATCAGGTCACCGGATAACTGCAGATCAGACAGCAAGTGTCTGGACAGAAGAAGCCCATTTTAAAGGCCACTGGGCGCCAAGGCAGCGTCACTGTGCGCGCGTGCACGATTGGCGCATGCGCAGTGGAAAACTTCTGTTTACACTTGGAAGCCTACTAGCGGGGATGTGCCTGAGCCTTGTTGTGGGTACCAGAGGCATACGTCCATGACAATTACATTGTATATCCCTGTATGTTGTGGTAATTTCGGTGCCTATCTAATAGTTTTTTGAAATTATCTATGCTCCCTGCTGAAAGCACTCCTTTGGAAGGGAATTCCACATCCTTACTGCTCTTACAGTAAAGAACCCTCTACGCAGTTTAAGGTTAAACTGCTTTTCTTCTAATTTTAGTAAATGGCCATGAGTCTTTTTAAATGCCCTTTCGCTGAAAAGTTTTATCCCTATTGTGGGGTCACCAGTACGGTATTTGTACATTGAAATCATATCCCCTCTAAAGCGTCCCCTCTCCATAAAGTCCACATAGGTTGGACTTGATAGACTTGTGTCTTTTTTCAACCTCACCTACTAAGTAACTATGTAACTATGTAAGTTCAGTAATTGTAATCTTTCCTCAAAACTAAGATCCTCCAGTCGCTTTATTAGCTTTGTAGCCCTTCTCTCGACTCCTTTCTGAGCACTGGTTCCCAGAACTGGAGGGCATATTCCAGGTTCAGCTGGACCAGAGTCTTGTAGAGTGGGAAAATTCTCATTTTATCTCTGGAGTTAATTCCCTTTTTAATGCATGCAACTATTCTATTGGCTTTGCTTGCAGCAGCTTGGCATTGCATGCCATTGCTGAGCCTGTCATCTACTAGGACCCCCAGGTCCTTTTCCACCCTAGATTCCCCCAGAGGTTCTCCCCTAGTGAGTATATTGCATTCATGTTTTTGTCACCCAAATGCATTTTTACATTTTTCTATATTAAACCTCATTTGCCATGTAGTTGTCCACCCCATTAACTTGTTCAGATCCTCTTGTAAGGTTTCCACATCCTGCGGAGAAATTATTGTTCTGCTTAACTTAGTATCATCCGCAAATACTGAGATTGAGCTGTTTATCCCATCCTCCAGATCATTTATGAATAAATTAAATAGGATTGGTCCCAGGACAGAACCCTGAGGAACCCCACTTTCCACACCGGACCATTCCGAGTACTCCCCATTTATTACTACCCTCTGAACTCGCCCCTGTAGCCAGTTTTCAATCCATGTGGATTGGTCCATGCCGACTGACACTAGTTTGTGCAGTAAACATTTATGGGGAACCGTATCGAATGCCTTTGCAAAATCTCCAGAAAAGCTTATCCTGCCCCCACCCAACAACTGTACTTGTATTTGCTCCATTAGCTCATCCCCCATAGTTATTACCTTTTATATCACTTGACCCATCCTCTAATGAGCATGTCCCTCTGATTCCTCCTGTATTGAATTGTATTGTAAATGGAGCCTTACCCTAGGTTCACATCTATGCAATTGCGGTTTATGTGGTTTTCAGGCGCGTTTTGCAGTGCGTTTTTGAACATATGTTTTTGATGCCTTTTCCATAAGTTTTGCATTTTTTTTTCTCTTTAACAAACTGTGTATATCTGGTTGTTAAGGAGCAGGCCGCGATGTCCTTAAGAACCGATGAGTGGTCAGCAGACTTCCCTGCTTATAGCTGAATGTAAAAACAAGCATTGAAGGCAATAAAAAAATCGGAAAAAAAATGGCGTGGGGTTCCCCCCTAATCCATACCAGACCCTTATCCGAGCATGCAGCCCAGCAGGAAAGGGAGGGGGACCAGTGAGTGCCCCCCCTCTTGAACCATACCAGGCCACATGCCCTCAACATGGGGGGGTACTTTGGGGCAGAGGGGACCCCCAGATTCCGACCCCCCCTTATGTGAATGAGTATGGGGTAGATAGTACTCCTACCCATTCACCAAAAAAGTGTAAAAACTGAATAAAGACAGTACAAGAGTTTTTGACAAGTCCTCTATTAAAAAATAAAAAATAAATGTCCCCTTATGTAGGTCCATCATCAATCACGATGCCCGCTGCACCTGAGAACATAAAAAAAGCTCAGTCCTGCCAAAGGCTCCCACCATCTGCCTGCTCTGCCATGTGACCTTTCTTTAATAGTTGTGAGGCGGGGCCTCCCGGCGAAGTCACCTGGTGGCACACCCCCCTTTGATGTCGGTAGCCCAGCATGCATCGGTTTATGATGTCACAGGGGGGAGGTGCCACCAGGTGATGTCATCGGGTGGTCCGCCCCTTAGCTATTTAATAAATGTCACACGGTGGAGCAGGCAGAAGGCGGGAGCCTTTGGAGTGAGCATAGACTTTTTTTTCTTTTTTTGGGTCCGACGGTGTGGTGGGCATAGTGGTTGACGATGGATCTACATCAGGGGGTGTTGTTTTTTTTATTTTTTACTAAAGGACTTGTCAAAAAGTTGTACTGTGTTTATTTTTAGTACTATGTATTACATGGGGGGGCCGGAATCTGGGGGTCCGCTTGTTAAAGAGGGCTTCCAAATTCCGAATAATCCTACCGCCCGCAGACCCCCACAACCACTGGGCAGGGTTGTGGGGAAGGGTTCTTGTCCTCATAAACATTGAGACAAGGTGCTTTGGGGGGGCAGAGCCCCCCTTGCCCCAAAGCCCCTCCCAGCAATAAAGGCATGTGGCCTGGTATGTTTCAGGAGCTTGTCCCCTCCCTTTCTTGACCTATCGGGCTGCATGCTCGAATAAATGTCTGGTATGGATTTTAACCTCCCTGGCGGTATGATTCTTTCTGGAATTATGTACCAAAAGCGGTACAATTATTTTGCATGAAAATTTGGTGTTATGTATTATAGGCCTGCGATTCTTAGTAATTACTTACTTAAACCTAAGCAAACCAGAGTCTAGTAGACATCCCGGGTATGATAAATATGAAACACAAAATTATAAATTATAATATAATAAATAACTATAAATAATTATAAAAAATAGTAATCTAATTATAATAAAAATTATTCAATAATGTAATCAAATCAAAAACACTGAAATTTGCTCAGTTGCAGAATTGTCGCTGTCATTAGATTTAGTGTTTGATGACGAATTTCCCCACAAATCGCTATCGCTCAATTCTGCGAGTGATTCTAATTTATTATCGCTGCTTTCTAGTTGGTCTAAAACCACTTTTGACATAAAGGGACACTTTTTGGTTGCTATGGACAATCTCCATTTTCCAGGCAGAAAGAACGATTTTTATTATATAAAAGTGCATGCAGGACACTGGACAGACCACTAGGGACCAAGGGGGTGTGTAATTATTACATACAGTACTGTAATCTGTAAGATTACAGTATACTGTATGTATACTATGTGTTTCACTTTTTGAATTTGGCGCCCAGTTCCGCTCCCTTGCGACGCTGCGGCTCGCAGGGAACGGAACTAGGAAGTCAGATGGGGACGAAAGTGCCGACACTCGCCGGAGATCTCGCTGGCGATCACAGCAGAGGACATCATCGCTGGATCGCCAGGAGAAGGTAGGGAAACTCCGCTGCGAGCTCTGCAATGTCTACCCCGAGCGTGACTCGGGGTTACCGATCCTAGCATAAAAAAACAACCCCGAGTCACGCTCGGGATTACCGCTAGGGAGGTTAAGGAGCACCACGCCATTTAAAAAAAAAATGGCGTGGGGTTCCCCTCAAAATCCATACTAGACCCTAAGGACCTGGTATGGATTGGCGAGGGGACCCCATGCCGTTTTTTTGCCAATTTTTTTATTGCCACCAATTCTCGTTTTTATATTGAGCTGTTAGCGGGGAAGCCCGTTGACAGCTGATGACTCATTGGTTGTTAAGGGCGCGGCGGCCGGGTTCTCTGGCCTGCTCTTTAACAGCCAGCTATACACTGTTTGTAAAAGAGAAAAAAAACGCAAAACGCAAAAATCATTTAAAAACGCATTAAAACGCAACACGCGTTTTTTGGGCAGGTACATTGGAGTCTATTACACGCAACACGCAATCTGCTGCAGAAAAAATGTCCCTGACCCTTTCCAAAACCGCACTGGCTGAAAAACGCATAGAATTGAACGTGTAACATAAAAGGCCATGTAAATGGACTGTAGAGCGTTTCAGCAAACTGCAAAACGCACTAAAAATGCAAAGGTGTGAACCAAGGTTAAGGTTACAAGTTTCTTTATATACAATTATTAAACTTTATGTTGATAGTAAATATGTAATTTTAACATTTGTTACAAATAATAATTTACAGAATGACTAAAATGACTTGGAAATTCCAAGAATACATAATTTTTTTAAGAATAATTTCACCTTTACAAAAAATGCATTTATTTTTATTTTTTTGTTAAGAGCCTGTTAAAACAGGGACTCGGGGGGACATGTCACAGGTTACACCTTGAATATGGGTGTACTGTAACATGTTACAAAAGGTGAACTTTAAACATGTCTAGTAAATCTTCAGCAAAAAATATTTGCTAATTCCACATTTGATGTTGTGCTGGATCAAGCATGTTTTTGCATTTCTGTAATCATAATCTGCAACAGTCTTAAGAAACAAAACACAAGAAATACAGTTGACAAATCCCTTTTAATATTTTATTACATATGATGTGTTTCTAGAATCCTAGTCACGATGGCACCAGGAATATTTCTGTTTATGCATTTTACATCTGTAAATTACTGTGCTTGCTGTTGATGCATTGATTGAAATTGACCTTTGACATTGAAAGGGTAATTATACTGTTGATGGAAATTGCAGCTTAACAATTGCAAATTTCAAATAGAATAGAAAATAGAATAAGAAATAGCTTATTGCAGCAAGTGTAGAATTTTCTAACTTTGTACAGTGCAAAATGATAACTATTTTTACCCATTACATTTATACAAAATATTCTTGTAATATATAGACACCGTTTAGTCATATTGCACAGCCTGAGCTGTTGGAGGGGGCTGAGTACACTACATCTCACTTGTTGAAGTTTCAGACTAGAGGATCAATTCACAAATTCTAATGCATGGGTGTCCAACTTTTGACTTTCCCGGACCACATTGGAAGAAGATCAATTGTATTGGGACACACATAAAATACAATAACAATAAGGATAGCTGACGAGCAGAAATAGGGAGGCAGATCACAAATTAATGATCACTGATATGAATGTAGCGGGCGCTACTTTGCCATACGCTGCCCCGCACCTCCCGCTGGCCATTTTCTGGATTTACATGGGCAGGCTTGCTGATGGTGAGAGCAAGCCTGTCCGCAGCTGCGAGGGGAATTCCCCCCCCCCCCCTTTCTCACTGAGACAGCACAGGCAGCTGGTCGCCTTGCTCCCTTCCCTGCTTCCTAATTGGCAGGAGGAAGGAAGCCAATTATCTAAGGACTGCAGGCTGCAGCAAAGGATCCTGGGACACATAGTCCCCAGCATATTTTTCTCCCTGGGGGCAGAAACTACTCACCCCAGCATGTTCTCTGGCAAGACAGGAGCGGGGACACGGAGAGGCTGCCTGGGAGCTGGGGATCTCGCCACGAGGCAAGGGAAGACGGATGTAACCAGAGGGACTGTCGCAATCCACTGGGGCAACCATCCTGGCTCCAGGTGTTAGTGTGCTGATCCTAAGTAATACTTCATATTCCCATCGCAACATTCCTGGATGAGCTCTCAATTTTGGGTGCTGCAACAACAACCAGCTGAATACTGGTTCATGTCACAACGAAGATATTTGCCAGCACACCATGGATCGACACAAAATAGCGTCCAAATGGATAGTTTATTGCATGATCACAACACAAGGAGAGTGAAACGTTTCGGAGTCATGCAGGACCCCTTCGTCAGGCAGGACGTAGGGGTCCTGCGTGACTCTGAAACGTTGCACTCTCCTTGTGTTGTGATCATGCAATAAACTATCCGCTTGGACGCTATATGGTGTGCTGGCAAATATCTTCGTAGTGTGCTGATCCTGCCACTGCTCCAAGAGAGGGTCGGTGACTGAAATCCCACCAGAGAGGGACCCCAGGTGCATCTTCAGGTGTTCCTTAGGACGTGAGGTGTTCCAGTTGCAAGGTAGCTAGTCAGGCCACCTGAAGAACCTGTTTGCCAGGACATCTTGCTGGATCCCTTGGCCGCAGGATTGGTGAGCGGGCACTTGCCCACCTTAAAGACACTGCAGGCAGACAACATTGCCTTACTTTTGCCTACACCTGTAGAAATGCTTAAACCCTGCTGAGCGGTCAGAATATAAACATCTTGCTTACCAGCATACTGCACATCACTTTTGTTTTATCCTGCCAAATAGGACATCAAGTGCACCAAAGTCAGGCTAGCTGAAGATACCGGATATCTCCTTTGTGAGGACTTTCCTGTCTTTTCTTCACCTAGCAGTGATTTAGTGGTCATAGTAATATTCACTAAAAAGGAACTCTAACGGTAATCCTAAAGTTGATCATTTACATTATTGCCTGTTGCATCACGTGTTTACTGCTTGGGCCTGTGATTTCGGGATTTTAGGGAAACAGACTGACTATAAAGCCAGACCTGTTTCCCTTCATGCCTGAGCACATAGACCATACTAAATATTTAAGTTGTTTAACGGTGCTATTTCAAATTTACATGTAGCCCTGTGCTGTACTGTTATAAAATACGAGTGTTTGCCATTTTTGACTACTGAGTTACCCGTTATTTGTGGAAAGTCTACCAGTAAACAAACTTCCTGGTTCACTACAATTTGTGTCTGTTATTACCGTGCTTGCATTTTTTACTGTTTACTAGGTGGGCCAGAGAGGCTGGGACTGTTCTTGGGTTGAAAGGCAGATTACAGAACCAAACATATTCAAGCGGCTCTTTCGGGTGTAGCGCTACATAGATAATGTGATAATCTGAGTAATCAAACATGTGTCTGGGCCACATGCTTAACTCTCTTAGTCCACATGTGGGCCATGGGTTGGACATTCCTGCTCTAATGCTTGGTTATTTGACAAAATAAAATAAAAATTCAGTCAATAAAAGCCTAAAATAACAGCCACATAGCTAAAAATAGGGCATTATTTGAAAATGAATTGAGTCTTATCACCTAACATCTACTGGAGTTGCTTTACTATGATTTGCTAAGTAAATAAAAAATGTTCATTTTCCAAAGTGAATGTTCACTTGGCTTTATGAATAAGGTGAAGCTGTGTTCTCTTTAATAATCCAATCCAATTTAATAATCCTATCATATGCAAAATATAATTTTATTTCTGTTGTATTTTCTTTGCGCATAATTGGTTATTCCAAGTGTACATAGCTTCACCGTATTCATTTAGCTGAGGGAATATTCACTTTACAAAATAAATTTCTTACTTTTTTAGTAGTGAAATGACAGTAAATTTGTATTTTAAATGATACCTCTTTCAACATCAGAGTTTTATGCATTTTAAATTTACATAACTATTACAAAGCAGCTTCCTTGCAGGCATGTAACTATTTAAAGCATTTATATACGTGACAGTGAACAACCTAAATATGAAACAAAATTTGAGATGCTTTCGTTTTTCTTATTTCATTTGGTAAAATGTATTAAAGGAAATCTGTCATCAAGACGGGAACTAAAGTGGATTTTTTTTCTAAATGTGTCTGTGTCTAGATCAATGTTACAGTAATACGTATGTTGTAAAATTCTTGCATGCATGTCAATAAAACATATATGACAAATCTAACGAACCAAAAGGGTGGCAAGCAAAACTTGATAACAAGGTCTTTATTATTTTCTCTTCAAAGAATACTTATATTGTGACTGAACTGGGTCTGGTGATGATGTTGTTGTAGCAGAGGATAAAATATAGATACTGATTCAGTGTGTGACATTGATAATACAACCAAGGAAGAGAATAATTTTTAAAAAGTTCTAACAATGTATTAACAAGCGGAATGTATTTGACATTTCTGGCATCATTGATGCTGCTCTTACCTTTCACTGTCAGGATACTGAGACAAGGTCTGGCCTGAGAAGTGCAGTTAATGACAGTAGCACTTGTAGCATCCTCTAGTGTGCTAAAGTAAGTAGTGATATGTTTTTGGTTAGTGAAGGTAAAATTTTTAGCTTGGCTGGCAGCCAAGCCTGTGTTGGAATCTGGGTCAGGGTGAGTGACTCAGGGAGGCTGGTATGACTCATCAGGCAGCATCTCTTGTACCTCTCCCTTCTTCTTGTCAGAAACTTACAGAAGAATGGAGTTGAATGAAGTTAGGAAGAGCTGCCTGGAGTATTCATGAGGGCCCTGACCAATCCCCAACAGATGGGTTGGCAGGACACTTGGACTTTTTATTTACACCAAAGGGGCCCGGTCCCTGCCTGTAATGGGCAATTGCTGGAGATGACAGAGTGCCCTGTCAGATACCATCCAAACAGTGTGCCAGCTGGATCTGTGATTTGTTCTACAAGCAAGTTTGCACAGGAGGCAGAAGAGGAATGTATATAGAGATTGTATATAGAGACTGTGTATAGTTGAGTGTTAAGACAACAAAAAAAGAAAAAAGGGTAAGAAGGGTGGGTCCTCTGCTCACTAAATAGAGAAACACTGTGCTAGTGAGAGATCAAGCGCACAGTGTGACATTAAGGGCGGACTCACCAGTCAAGGTGCGGTCTCTGTGGCCAAACAATAGATATGAAGGGGCCCACCAGGGAGAGAATAGAGAAAATAAAAGAACTGACCATTAATGTGTGATATACCTGCTTAATGACTGCCTCCTCTATTCATCTACTGGCTGGAGTGATTGTCTTCCCTTATATCACAGGCTATTACCATTCTCTTAGTCCCTAGTCAGATCGCTTAGCCATATTAATTGCATCTTACATGTTCCCTTGGAACTGGTCAAACCCCATTGGCTGACCCCATTGCCTTCAGGATAACTATCTGGATCCCTTCCATATGGTCATCCTGCTAGCACTATTTGCATGCATGCATCCCCATGGAGTTGACTGTGTTTTAATGATAACGTTATCATTTTTAATCTATATTGGGTGTTGGTGAAAGATATATTTTTTGAGCATCATTTAATTTTGTAATTTCTTCATATTTTGTACCATTAAAAGCATTTCATATAAGCGGCGTGGTCCACCTGTGGCTTCTTTATCCTGGTATAGTTGAGTGTCCCTAAAGAAGTTTGCAAGTCAAGTGGGCATCCCATAATACCACATTTGGCACCTTGTGGGGAGGAGCGGGTACCTGGTTTTGACAAGTACCCGCTCCCACTTCCTGCTGAATTTGACACAGAGAACTTAGCCGGAAGTTCGGCCCTCATTGCACTGAGAAAGTGCAGCACGGTCCGCGCATGTGTTACCGGCCTCAAAATGTGAATTAAGAGAGCCGATAATTGTAGACGTGATGAGATAAGGTGATCAGCTTGGCGTGGACTGCAAAGAATCACACAACAGCATAAGACAGGACCACTGGGTTTTATGGCTGGAAATCATTTGACTCCAGTCACACGGTGGGTGGCCTTATATAAACTCTGTTTGTGTACCTTCTCTGCCATCTACTGGTTCTTGATAGAATAGCAGGAAGGTATTTCTTTGCTAGAAATAAAATAAAATAAATGAGTATGTACTTTGCTTTGGGGTGTCTGTTTTGTGACCATATAAACCCCAGTCCGTCACACTCTCCCCTCCTTCAGTTAATGGCTCCCGACATTAAACTCAATGGTTATCTGAACACTGTTTAGTGATTTAAGTAACCCAGATAGGTACTTGTTGCCACCAAGGAGCTATGTTAACTACCTGGCATGTCATGGGAGTAGCTAGCATTGTAGGAGTTTGTACGGTGTGAATCTGACTTGGTATGTATCTTGGCTGACCTAGTGTGTCATATGTAAAGATCTCTTTAGGCTTAGCTTGTCTGGTAGATCTTCTGACAGGAGTTGAGTCATCTCCATCAACATCATTCTCCATTTGCATATCTTGGCTCACAGGTAAGTCTTGACTTAATGAGGGTAATTCTGCAGTGTCTAGTCTCACCATGTCTGTAGCCCAGATTTGGTCGCCAACTAATGTTCCATCATTTTGTTCTTGTTGAAGATTGGGTGTGGTAGTTGTAGGATAGAACTCTTCTGCAGAAACTCTTAAAGGGATTTTCTGTACGTTTTGAGAGTTTTGTTGAGACACAACACGATCATGACTTTCTGTAGTCTCTGGTATATAAGGATAATACCATCTTTCTTCATCTGAACATTCCTCCTCTTGGTCCACATCCAGTCTGGTCTCCTTTCTGTTACTTGATTGTCTTTGTTTCATTGGTACTCTTGGAATGTGTCCTTCAATTGGTAGGTCATTTACTGGTAGTTTCTGTGCCGCACTCGAATAGTCTTTTTACCACTTTCAGGCTGAATTTTGTACACAGGCCCATCTTTGATTCTTTCTACCACTTTGTGTACTGATTCTTCCCAGTATGAACAAAGTTTACCAGGTCCTCCTCTTTCAGAGAGATTTCGTACTAAGACCCTATCACCCGGTTGAAGACGTGCTCCTTTTATCTTCTTGTCATAGTACTTCTTCCCTTTAGCAGATGATTTTTGGCTATTCTCGGATGCGATTTTGTAAGCTTCTTGCATTCTGGATGCCCATTTTTGAGTAAATGTTGGTTGACTTTCTGATTCCTTTTCCAAATTTAGGTTGAGCATTAGGTCAATAGGCAAACGAGGAGATCTTCCATACAATAGAAAGAATGGCGAGTATCCTGTGGCTTCATGCCTGGTGCAATTGTATGCATGAACCATATGTGGAAGATATTCTTTCCAATCTGACTTTTTCTCTTCCCCTAAGGTGCGAAGCATCTGTAACAAAGTACGGTTCAGTCTCTCCACTGGGTTACCCTGTGGATGGTACGGAGTAGTTCTTGAATGAGAAATTCCTGCCAATTGTTGCAATGTCTGAAACAAGTTGTTTTCAAATTCTCTTCCTTGGTCATGGTGGAGTTTCTCTGGATAGCCAAAACGTGGTATGAAATCCTGAAAGATCTTTTCTGCTGCCATTTTTCCAGATTTGTTCTTAGTGGGATACGCTTGTGCAAAGCGTGTAAAGTGGTCAACTATTACAAGTATATACTCATATCCTCCTTTTGCTTTTTTCCAAGTGAAGATAATCAATGGATGCTAACTCCAAGGGTGAACTGGTAGTAATCAAACCCATAGGTGCTCTTTCGGTGATATTTGGACGCTTTTGTTTGATGCAGTTGCACTTCTTCAGCACATATTCATCAATGTCTCTTTGCATAAATGGCCAGTAAAATCGTTCACGTGCTAGGTGGGTTACCTTGTCAGTACCAATGTGACCCATGTCATCATGAAGATTTTAGCTTTTCTGGTAGGACTAGCTGTTTTCGGGTTCCAGCGTCTCGGTAGAGGATTCCTTCATCAACTCTGAGTTTGTTCCATTCATGTATCAAACGTCTTGTTTTACTGGTCATACTCTCCTTCTCTTTGTGGTTTGGAATCCAGTCATTCTCCTTAAGCCAGACAACTTCTCTAATGTTGGTATCGTCTTGTTGTAATGCTCTGATGTTCTCCTGAGTCATTGGGCAGATTGTCTGTCCTTTCAGCAATTCTTCGGCCACATCACTTTCTGAGTGAAAAAAGTCAATAAAGCCACCCATAGTGCCTCTTCTTCGTCGACAGCTTTGCTCCCTTGCCACATAGCTGACACAACCTCAGATGGTACAAGCTCTGTGTACTCACTCAAATTCTTTGTGAGTTCCACCGGAAATCGTGACAGTGTATCCGCGTCTGCATTCTGTTTACCTGGCCTGTACTTGATATCAAAGTGGAAATCGGCCAACTCGCCAACCCAGCGATGACCCACAGCATTCAGTCTGGCAGTACTCAATACATATGTCAATGGGTTGTTGTCTGTGTAGACTGTGAATGTTGGAGCGTAGTACAAGTAATCTCTGAATTTGTCACAGACTGCCCACTTGAGAGCTAAAAACTCAAGTTTACCAGAGTGAAGATGGTAATTGCGCTCTGCTGGAGTCAATGTTCTGGAGCCAAACCCGATAACACAAAGTTTTTCTCCTTGTCGTTGGTACAGTACAGCACCTAGGCCTTCATTGGAAGCATCAGTGTGTAATACGAAGGGTAGGTCAAAATCAGGGTATGCTAGTATTGGTGGATTGGTTAGCATGTCCACCAGTCTGGATACTACAGCTTGATGTTTGGGTGTCCATTGAATCGGTGTTTTAGATGACACTTGTGTTTTGTTCCCATTTTTCTTTGTAGGTTTCCCTTGATTGTTTTTGGTAATGGATGTAGCAGATTCTTTCTCAGTGTTCTGCAAAAGTTCATACAGTGGTTTGGCAAGTTGAGAGAAATCTTGAATGAAGGACCTGTAGTAGCTCAGGAATCCTAACAAAGATCTGACTCCTCCCACTGTTTTTGGTTCTTTCCTTTTCAAATGTAATACCGCTTCAAGATCTTTTGGGTCAATTTTTATGCCTTCTTCTGACACCATTCGTCCAAGGTATCGAATCTGTCGTTTAAAGAGTTCGCACTTCTTCGGTCTAAGTTTGATACCATGCTTGCGCATTCGACTAAGCACTTGCCTAATATCATTGACATGCTCCTGAAAAGTTTTGGAGTAGCAAAGTACGTCATCCAGGTATGGAGAACAACATTTGTCTCTGATGCCCTATAGTACATTTTCCATGCATCTCTGAAAAGCTGCTGGGGCGCTAGTTAATCCGAACGGAATACGATTCCACTCCAGGAGTCCCCAGGGGGTGCTAAAAGCCGTCAGATGTCTGGAGTCTTCATGCACAAAGCCTTGATGATACGCACTACCCTGGTCCAGGATTGAGAACCATGTAAATCCTCCTAAGCTATCTAGCAGATCTTGTATTCTGGGTAGTGGATGTCTATCTGGGATAGTCTTTCGGTTTAACTCCCTAAAGTCAACACATAGTCGTAGGCTACTGTCCTTCTTTCGAACACAGACAACCGGTGATGAGTATGCGGAAGAAGATTTTGTTACCCAACCTCGGTCAAGAAGGTTTTGGATATATTCTTTCACTTCCTTGTATAGGGGTTTCGGTATTGAATTGTAGCGTTTCTGGACAGGAGTTTCATCTTTCAGATTTATCCTCAATTTCAGGTTAGGAATGCATCCTATGTCTCCCTCATCTCGAGCAAAGACATCTGATTCGTCAGATAACATTTGTCTCGCTATCTCCTGTTCTTCTTCTGAGAGATCTTCCAAATTGACAGGTGGGTGCCACTTAACAGATTTGTTAGTGGATAGCTGATTTCCAGTGTCCACTTGATTCAACTGGTTTACATGAAACACCCTTTTTCTTCTGGTCAATTCCCTTTCCATCGTCTTTGTTTGGAGACAATGGTAGAATTTCAGCTGCTGGAGAAATGGTACCCAATACTGTTCTGGGCGGAAGGTAGATGTCATGTTGAGCACGGTTCAGTATAGGTATCTTCACCAGTTTAGAGAACCCATTTGGCACATCTACCACTGAAGGAAATAGTTCAAGTCCTTCCTCAACTGGATATTCTGGAAGTGGTTCAAATGGCATGATTCCTCCTTTTGGCCATGCTCTAATTCTGCATTTGACTTCACAGATCTCGCCTCCTTTAATCTGGAGTCCCTTCTTCCCCACTTTGACCATACGACTATCGGATATTTCTCCTGGGTCAGTTGCTTGACTGACAGCATTGACAATGTTATTCGCTACACTCTGTCCTACTTTCATAGCTTCACTCAGCAAGATAGTCAGGTTTTGGGTGCTGTTTGGTCGGTCATGGTTTTCTCTGATCAATTCTTCGATCACATTAAACCCAAGAATTGGATTGCCATAACAGCAGTCACTCACCAGCATTGGCACATAGATGGCTGAGTTTCCATGTCCACTACTTTCGAATTCCAGGCAGACTTCAATCCATCCGATGAATGGAATGATAGAACCATTTGCAGCTGTAATAGATAAGTTGTCATCACAAAGTAAATCTTGTATGTGCCTAATGGAGACACTGGGTAGAAACTCTTCTAACCATGCCTTCCCGACAATGCTGACCTGAGCTCCTGTGTCCATCAACATGTCAACCGGAACACCATTCATCCGACATGACAGTAGGCATTTTCCTCCAATTAATTGTGCTACGTGTTGTTTGGAGAATCCCTTCTCTTTTGGGAGTGTTCTAGTTGACCGGTGGGTGAATACCCTGTTTACCTTCGCACGGGACAGATCATTTGAGGTGGTCACTGGTTGTCCCTTCCCAGTGACCGTCTGTCGTTTCCCGACTGCCTTCTTTTCTTCAAGCAATCAACTCTGTGTCCTGTCCAACCACAGTAGAAACAGTGGTAGCAGTTCTGACTCTCTCGTTTAGTGCAATCATCACACCTGGGTTTGCAGTGAGCTGTATCTGGAACTTGAACATTGGTTAGTGGCTTAGTCCTTTGGTTTCCAACAACAGGAGTTTGCTTCATCATCTTTTCCAGGTTCTTTGTGAGAGCAGAAACCTGTGTTGTTAGTTCCGTTAATGCAGTGTGATTTGCTCTAGCATCTTACTCAACTCTCTTTTGCAAGGTGTCTTTTTCACTATTACCTGGTGTCTGTGATGAATGAACAGTAAGAGGTTTATGTTTAGGTGCACTGTTTAAGCGTCTCTGTCTTTCTGTTTCCTCATCAACTGATCTGGTGACCTACTCTATGATAAAGTCATCCGTTACTGTCAAATCAGACACGTAAGGCTTGATATCTCGTCTAACATTAGAGTTTTTTTCGTTTAGTCCCTGATGCAGTGTATGAAGGAATATGCCTTGCACCAGTTTTTTGCCATAGTTAAGCTCTCGCCTATCATGTTGTGATGTGGACAGAACTTTTTGTTTTAACCCCACTAGCCTGTAAACAAATTGTTGTGCTGTTTCTCTTTATTGCTGGGTAGCATTACTAAGGTCCTGAAATAACTCATTACCACTTCATTCTCTCATATGTGACTTCAAAAACCTTTTCAATTCAGCAACAGTAAGATCATCTTTGTCAGTCAACATATCTTTAAAATGACCAGGTTTGATTATTCTCAACACGGTGCGTATAATTTCAGATTCAGGGAATTTTTCTGTTAGACCCTCGTCAATTTCTCTGCACGCGCTACTGTAACTCATGTCCGAACCATGATCTGAAATTACACCACCATGCATTTTGAATTCTCTACGTGGCAATAAAGCAACAACGTCAGTTAATCTCACCACCTCCGATACCTGTTCAGTCCTTGCAGTCCCACTGCTTATTTTTTTTGCAGCGGTTGCAATGTCCACAGTTGGTGTACTTTCCTTGTTAAGTTTTAGTTCATTGATCTTGTCTTGGATGATGAGTAGGTAAGACATGCCTTGATCTTCTAACTTCTCCAGCTGATCACTTCTCAAGTAGTCTTCAATAAATTCAACGAGTTCCATTTCATTGGTACCAGTCACTGATGGAACGTCCACATCTCTTTCATCTTCCAGCGTAATAGCGAGGCTATGCAGCTGTTCTTCACGAAGCAGATGAAGTTGTTTCCGGATATCCCACATCAACGCACGACGAGGAGACGCCATATCTGTTGCACTCTGAAGACTTGCACTCACAAGGTAGACGACACTCACGACTCTCCTTGTAGCTCTGTAGTAGGCTCACGCTTGTCTCGCGCTTCCCTCTCACTGGTAACACAACGAATCCCGGCACGAGCCCCCAAAATGTTACCGGCCTCAAAATGTGAATTAAGAGAGCCGATAATTGTAGACGTGATGAGATAAGGTGATCAGCTTGGTGTGGACTGCAAAGAATCACACAACAGCATAAGACAGGACCACTGGGTTTTATGGCTGGAAATCGTTTGACTCCTGTCACATGGTGGGTGGCCTTATATAAACTCTGTTTGTGTACCTTCTCTGCCATCTACTGGTTCTTGATAGAATAGCAGGAAGGTATTTCTTTGCTAGAAATAAAATTAAAAAAATGAGTATGTACTTTGCTTTGGGGTGTCTGTTTTGTGACCATATAAACCCCAGTCCGTCACACATGCGCAGTAGGAAACTAACTGTGAAGCCACAAGGCTTCACTGACGGTTTCCCTTACCCAAGATGGCAGTGCAAGCACCCGAGAGCTGATTCAAAAATTGGCTTGGGTAAGGACACTGCGAGATCCCTGGACAGGTAAGGGCCCTAATAGTAAAAGTCAGCAGCTACAGTATTTGTAGCTGCTCACTTTTCATTTTCTGGTGGGGGGGGGGTGGAGCACCACTTTAAGGTTTTACATTTTAAGCTTAGATTTCTTTTTGATAAAGTGTAAAATTACATGGTCCAGGACGCTTTAAACAAAAACCAGCAAAACTGGCTTTTTTTTGCTGCTGTCCTCCACAGGCTTACTGCTCCCGGTCCTGGCCATCTTTCCTCTTCCAAGCTGAAAGACGGGCAGTATCATCAAACCCACTTCCTGAGAGCCCTTCAATTTTTAAACACAGCAATGTTCAGGAGTAAGGACCACCAACTCCACCATCAGAGAAAAGAGAGGACTTGTGATGTCACTGTACTAACCTAAAGAAAACAAGAAAAAAGGTACGTATAATTGTCTTGTTTTTATTCTTTAGAAAAGTAAAAGCAGCGGGGGGCTTCAGGTTGGTAACGATGGGAGTATTGAGAATACCCCAAAAGGTGTGTGAAGCTGTGTACACAACACAAGACACTGGCTGACATTTGCTATGTGGGTGTCCGTGTTAGCCCCCTCCCGCCCGATATCCTTTGATTGAAAAATGTAAGGAGTTAGGCAGAAAATTGTTGGCTGAACACCAGTTGCATCCAATCAGATGCAGCCACTGTTCTGGTATTCTGGCAGGTGGATGTCAGAATACAACAACCACAGCGGGAGATTCCTCCATCTATAGCATGGATGGGGAAATCTGATTTTTTTTCATTCAACCCACAGGCTGAATAAAAATTGTCTACGTGGATATACCCAGCTTTAGACTTTAACTTGACTTAAAATATAAATTTGTATCTAAACATTGAAAATAAAGTATAAAATTAAATTTTTTTCTAGCTTCATGCTCACTGGAAATATAAATTTGTATCTAAACATTAAAAATAAAGTATAAAATAATTTTTTTTTAGCTTCATGCTCAGTGGAAAGCCGGAAGTAACTACAATTGTAACATTTGGAAGTGTTGAACAAAGTAAAACATGTTAAGTTATCCCAATATAAATATTTGATTGTGTTCATGAGCTTCAGTTCTAATATTTATTAATGTTGTGTGCATATTTTTAAAAATATGATTACAACTCCCAGGATCACAGATGTAACAGATGTTCAGTACTTTGTATTCAGCTGGCAGGAATGATTTGTATACTCTTTTTGATCACAGAAGCGATAGCTGTGTCCTAGCGGGTGAAAGAAGTTGTTTATAAGGGAAGTTACTATTGTTATTCTAAGGCTGACTACCTCTTAAGAGACTAAAATCTCACCAGAGAGTTAGACGAGGTTTCCACAGAATAGAAATACAGTTTATAAGTAAGTTGTACTGGTGGTGTTTTTTTCTTATTTGGATTTTAAGATGGACCTTCATAGAATTGTTGGCATTTGTACACAGGTATCTGGTTGCATATGAACTTTTCTTTCACCATACAAGATATTGTTAATACAAAAGTAACTCAGAACCTTCTTTAGAATCTCAAAGGCAAACTGAATCAAGTCAGAAGTAAATCAAAGTAATTCAAAGAAAGACATGTTCCCCTAAAGGCCTCATGCACACTGGATGTTATAATAACCTTATAAAAATGCCAGTAGCTTTGCAGTGAGTTTGTCAACGTTTTTGAAAATAACGTTTTCTATAGTTTTTTAGCGTCTTTCATCGTTTTTTAGCGTTCTTAAGCATTTTTTTCCAATGTGATCAAAAACATTAAAAAACAGCCGAAAAACTCCTCTCAGAACCCACTAGTTTTGTTTTGTTTTTTTACAGCCATAAAACGCCCCAGCAAAAAACAGTTGATAACAGCTTATGTGTGCATGGACACATAGGATAACATGCTGGAGATTTTAAACTGTACAATGATGCGCTACTATCAACCTCTTAATAAGCACAGTGAGTTTAAATGAAACAATAAAAAGTGCAATAAATTACTTAACTATTGTGCAGAACACATAAGCCGCAAAAGGATAATTAAGTGCATATTGGTAGTATAAAGTAACAGCTGATGATCTTCCAGGTGAGCACTTCTAATAGCAATCAGTTCCCTTGCCAGCAATCCTATAGATCTCTATGGTTCCTCCTCTACCTGTTCCCATGCGTATTGATTCTCATGCAAAAATAAAGAGAATATATCATTGCACAGTTACAAGGACTAGCATATGAGTTTTTGGTACACTTAGAACCACTCACCTAGACCAGATAGTTTGGCACGTGTATTCAAACGATCAGATCCAAAGTAGCATGTGTCCTCCTCGCTCCACCATCCAGTGTGATATTACACAGTAGATGTGGTCACTTAGGCTCCTCCCGACGCGTTGCGTCACATGTCACATGACTTTTTCAAGGGTATGCTGGAGATTTTATTGACTGTTGAAAAAAATGTCTGAAGCCAAAAACAGCAGCTGTAAAAACGTCCAAAAACATCCAGTGTGCATGAGGCCAAATACTGCAATTTAAGTTTTTTTAAAATGTGAAAAATATTATATTGCTGCACAGCTTAGTGTTTACCTTGTTTGAAATTGTTTTTAACCTCCAGCCTGTGTTTTCCTTATGGAAGATTTCTTCCAACCCCCCACTCCTCTCATCCCTAATTCCTGTCTGCAGGTTTCTCCATCCCTAGAAAGGGACCAATGTTGATACCTGTGGATAATTCCAGCGGGTAGTGTGGACAAGCCTTTTGCGTCCAAAGCCACAGATAGCTTTGGTGGCAAGCCACTCCCCTTTCCCCCACTCCCTCCTGCAAAAACCTGGAATCGGCTGAAGCATGCACTGTCATTAGTGTCCCTGTGCATCTGAAGTACAGTGGAAGTGTGCTCCACAACCCAGATGGAAGTGGTACCTGGCACCAGCGGCAGTGATAATAGAACACATGGATTTGTGCATACACTGGGCTATATAAAAACACGGCATGTTTACATTAGGTGCAAAATGTCCAGCCTTTAATACTACTTTAAAGTTTGATACAGATGTACATAAATCTAAACTGTATGATCAACCAGCATAAAAAAATGTTTACTGATAAATGACAGATTAGAATCCCTGTCCCAATTGCTATAGTTCTCCCATGATAAGCTGGGACTGGTAGTCTCTTTGCCACTTGCCCCCAGCTTCCCTTTCCCTTAACTAACTCACTAACCTACATAATCTCACAAGGTTTTTAGTACAGTTGCATTGTGTTTGAAATCTGAACAAGCCCTTGTGCCAGCCTTAGACAATGCAAAATTACCGTAAGTGTGTGTATGGCTCGTGTATGATGGTATTAAATGACTGACCTCTGAATGACCAGCTATTTATTTCTGTAAAAAGTGAATAGAACTTAATTAGGACTCGTCATTACTGTCTCCTGGGCATAAATGGTTAGACTGCCCAAAATGTATGGAATAGTGGATGTAAATGTTGAGTCACTGGAGGATTAATCAAAGGGTCATCCCTTTTAGACTAAATAAGGCTTACCAGAAGCTGAATACCTTGATCTTCACAGGGATTACCCAGAGGACACTAATTTTTTTATAGGAAAGGTCTACTTCACAAAGAGGACTTAAATTGTAAAGCATCATTTTCTTTTCCAAAAAAAACAAACATCTTAGACCTAGCTGCTCTGTGCTATGGTATTGCACAGAGTAAATTGCCTATTCTGGGGTCCCCCACTGGCGCTCCAGACTCCTCCTCATCTCAGTGAGCCACAATAGGAAGCCGATTCCTATGGAGGTGCACCTGTGGGCTTGCTCTTGAGCCAGGCTGTGTGCATCTGTAGACACACACACAGTGTGTGGCTTGGCCTCCCACTCCCTCCTCCCAGTATTTGATTGTAGCAGGAGCCAATGGCTCCTGCTGCTACCACTGAATCCTGTGAGGAGAAAAGGAGAGAGCAGCATTGCTGCACTCGGGCACAGCACTGGATCGAGAGAGGACTCAGGTAAGTAATTATGGTGGTGAGGGGGCGATACAAATATGGAGATATTTTTTACCTGAATGCAGGGAATGCATTCAAGTAAAAAAATATCCTGCCTTTAGAATCTTTTTAAATAACCCCATTGTTGGCATTACAATCGTATCTTCTTCAGAATTTGACCACACTAAAATGTTTGACAGCTGTAAATTATTTGGACACAAACGCACAACAAATAATACAAAATAAAATATATTAAACTAAAACACATGTGCTATGGTATTTCAGATGTTGTTTCGCTAGCACAATTTAAACATCTTTAAATATCTTCTGGAACAATCTGGGACCCATAGGGTCACATTATGCTAATACTAACCTTACCTCCTGATGGTGATGTTGGGGCTGCTACTGCCTCCTGTGCTTCACTGTTGCTGAGTAAGGGTGTCCATAGTTAGATCCATTGGGTAGGACTGGAAACCTGTGGCCTGGGGTTCAAACACAACAAACTATTCCTTTCATGATCAAGACAGATTTATGCACAAAAAATAATGTGTTCAACACAAAGTGCATGATGGTGCTGCAGTTATTGGCAGGCATTGTGAAAGGGATATGTTCCAAAAAGACAGTGTATAGTAATCTTTTTACGTCTTTTAGCACCAGCTCCTTTGCAGCTCTCATCTTTCTGCCAGAATACATTTTAGAGTTGCAAATGAAGTTGATGCATTGCAGGTCCCACAATGCTAAATGTCTTAATGGAAGTATCTCAACTCATGAACACTAGTCCAACATGTTATTAGTACTGGCCTGGCAGAGGTGGGGGGGGTGGCGGGTGCCTCCAGGCCATTTAGCACATAGGACCAATGAAGAGGTGAAGGAGGAAGCTGATCTCAACTTTAAGAGCTGAAACTGAAATGAATGTAATAAAACATCCTTGGATTACCATCTTTAAAAGTATGCTAGTATTGAAAGAACCATTACCTCCCTTTCAGTATGATGCTGAAAGCGGTACAATTAGGCCTGTAATTCTTAGGAGTAACACACTTAAATCTGTCCAAACAAGAGTCTAGTAGACATCCCGGGTATGATAAACTTTGAAACACAAAAATCATAAATTATAATATAATAAATAACTACAAATAATTATAACAAATAATAATTTAATAATAATAAAAATTAAAAACACTGAAATTTGCTCAGTTGCAGAATTGTCGCTGTCATTACTTTCAGTGTTTGATGACTAATTTCCCCACAAATCGCTATTGCTCAATTCTGCAAGTGATTCTAATTTATTATCACTGTTTTCTAGCTGGTCTAAAAGCACTTTTGACTTAAAGGGACACTTTTTGGTTGATATGGACATTCTCAAGTTTCCAGGCAGAAAAAACAGTATTTATAATATAAAAGTGCATGCAGGGCACTGGACAAACCACTAGGGACAAAGGGGATGTGTAATTATTTTATACAGTACTGTAATCTGTAAGATTACAGTGTACTGTATGTATTGTGTGTTTTGAATTTGGCGCCGCAATGCTCGCAGGGAACGGAGCTCGGCACTGTGAATTGAGCGAGGAGACTGCTCGCAAACACAGCGGAGAGACATCGCAGGATCCAGGGGACAAGGTAAGTAACTTTCCCTGGATACTGCGATGCGATCCCGAGTGTGGCTCGGGGTTACCACTCTTGGCAGTAAAAATTCACCCCAAGCCAGATTTGGGAATACCGCCAGGGAGGTTAAAGGGTTTGTAAACCCTTGTTTTTTATTTTATTTTTTAAATAACAAACATATCATACTTACCTCCACTGTGCAGTATGTTTTGCACAGTGTGGCTCCGATCATTATCTTCTGGAGTCCCCCGGCGGCTCTCATGGCTCCTCTGTGCATCGGTTAACCCCCTCTCCCGGGGGGTTACCTTGCGGGCGCGCTCCCGAGTCCATGATTTGCGTCTATAGACACAGAATGCCAGACTTGGCCATGCCCCCCAGGCGTCATTGGATGTGATTGAGCCAATGGCTGCGCTGCTATCAATTTATCCAATCAAGAGCTGAGAACCCCGGGCAGAGAGCTAGAGCGCATCTCCGCCGTGGGAATTACAGGGCTCAGGTGAGTAAAACGGGAGGGCTAGGGGGCCGGTTACTGTCAAAAGTTTTTTCACCTTAATGCATAGGATGCATTAAGGTGAAAAAACACAAGGGTTTAGAACCTCTCTAAAATAACTGCCAGGAAATTTAATGTCTTCTTACATATAATTAGAACACCCTCCATTTTTTCTAGTTTTGTGTAGAATAACAAACATTTACTCAGTACCAGTACTTGGTCTTGGAGCTATTGGGGATAGCTGCATCTCTACATTGATGCTTTGGAGATAAGTAGGAAGGAGATGGTATTTTGATATACACTTGTATAATTTTCCATTATTTATTTGGGATACCCATTTTATATTTTAATTGTTGTATAAAATAAAATATTATATATTTTCATAAAAAATTCTGTGTATTCTGTCCAAACTGGTACAGAGATACTCCATTTTCTCTCCTCCCTTGTGGCGACCTGTTGGGTATAGGTCTCCATTTTTTCAATCTCTTTGAGATAAGTAGGAAGGTTTAATTTTTCCTATACCATACTTCTCCTTTAAAGGAAATCAGTTCTCCCCTGAATAGGAGTAAAAGGAAAATCAGTCCCAGTATCAAAAGGTAGGATTTCTCCACATTTGGGGAGTCCTTTCCTCACTTCCTCCAGGAAAGAAGGTGAAGGGAAAGCTTCCACATGAGGACATCAGGGAAACTTACCAGAGTTTGAATCCTTCTTTATTCTTTCAAAAACTAAACAAAAAAAAAAAAAGTCTGGCTGTAATTAAACTTTAAGCTTTGAGAGATGCTTTTATTAATCCCAAGAAAATAAGGGTTAGCAATATTTAATATCTTTTTTTTTTATTCCTCAGTACCTGAGAAGTATATGCTGAAATTTGTTATCTTATATTACAATGTATTTTTTACAACACATTTGCTTATCTGGATGCCTTGGATTTTTCTTTCATCAGGCAACAAATTACATTACTTATGGGTACCATAAGGAAGTGGTTGCCAATGCACTAGACATAGTTAAATAATGCATTTTGTGTACCTCTGGATCAGACATTTTTTAATTTGCGTTAACAGAACACTTTAACGATCCGAGGATTTATCTAAAACAAAATATGACCCATGATAAGCATTGCCAAATTTTAATAAATAACTTAAGCTTGTATAACATGTTTACTGGTGAGCCAGGCATTAAAACAGTAAAGCTTAGTTAAAGTAATAAATATTTTCTAAACCAATAGAATAATTAGACCCTCAGCTCGGTATGACAAGTATTATCAACAAAAATTAATCAGGCGCATCTTTTAGTGAACTCAATTAATAATATGCAACAACAGGGTCTCTTTTCTTAAAAGGAAAATTAATTAGTGAAGGGAAGGTCACTTGGAGATGCTGACATCACTCATCAGAATGCTCTGGCAGCTCTAATTATTTGTCTTCCAGGCTTGGGTGATCAAAAATTATTGCAATACCTGGGCAACATTTTCAGAAAGCTTTGTGCATGGCTCTTTTAATTAGAGTTGGAATGTGATTAATGCAATGGCAGCATTTAGTTCAGCCTCTCAACATTGAATGAGTTTGTTTTATGTGACTGTTCTATTGAAGGCAGGTGTATGCAATGCTTTTATTCCAGTTACATAGGTATATGTTCTTTTAACACTTTGCTGTCACGACATTTTTGGTGCTTATATTTGATTTGTACCTGTAGAATTACAGGTTTGTTAACTTTTTTATGGATTTAAATATGATATACCCTAAAAGTGCAAAATATTTCAAAGAGGAAGTACCGTCCAGGAGACTGGGGTTCTCTTAACTCCTGTGTGCTCAGTACTTGTTTCTGCCTTTGGCTGAAATATAGATTTGATGCTGCTTAAAGTGTATCTAAATTTTAGCAATGTTATTTTAGCTCTTATTTTCTCCCTTTTTTGGTCTGGTAAACCTACCAATTAAATTCTCAGTAGATTTTTGACAAGCAAGTAACTGCTTTGATTACCTACCCATTTGAATAAAGCTGACAAATACTGCATGTTCGGAGGTAACTGCATCATGTGTCTGCTGGAGGACACCAGAAGAAGTAGACTATTTGGGGGGGGGGGGTTAATATTTTTGGATATATCTTTCATTTAAATTTTTCCATCCAGAATTATACTTTAGCTTTATCTGAATTCTGGTGTCACCTACTTGGGATTATATTTTGAAAACTTTAGCTAAACCTGGGTGTTTTTTTTTTTTACAGTTCCTGTTAAAACAGGGTGCCGGTTTTCCTACCCTGTTTCCTTCTGCATAATGCAAGATAACCCAATATCCAACATGGAGAATAGAGTATTAGACAAAATTTGCATGGATGGCCGCCAGTAAGAATCAGTAGGTTTGTGCCGGCAGAGCTACACGTTGAACACACACAATGTGTGTGTGAATGGTGTTGGCTGTCCGATTTGTACTCCATACGAACCAATAGCCAGCACCACGATTTTCACATGTATCCTCTCATCTAATCAGTTACATGAAAATAGAGCCTCTTAACAACCCTGGATGCAGAGAAGGTGCATTCAGGTACAATGCCTCTCTAGAGTTTTTGGCTACACTCAAACTGGCCACAGCTAATCAGTCATTTTGTAGGCAACCATAGCACTAAGTGCAGCTTCAGCATGAGGAAGTGTTTAGCTATCTCTGAACAAAGCAAACAGAAATATCTACTGAACTACTACTGAAACTCTGGTGAGATACATAGGAAAATTAGTACAAAAGCAAATTTTTTAGATAGGTGAACCAAAAAATATATCTAACATTAACCCTTGGAACCTAAATGTCTACACCAAATTTATCAGTATAACTATCCATTGGTTAACTTGATAACTACTCTATAACTCATTTTCTACCAATTTTTTTTTAACTAAAATGTAAGGCTTTTCTTTGGCACACTGTTTAAAGGTAAGTTCCAGTCTGTAAATTTTTTTTAATAAAAGTCACATATACTGTAGCTGCTGACTTTTAATATATGGACACTTACCTGTCCAGGGATTCCGCAATGTCGGCACCCCTAGCTGATTCGTCAGTTGGCTTCAGGTGCAGGTGTAGGCATCCGTAGTAAGGGAAACAGGAAGTGAAGCTTCACAGCCTGTTTCCTAGTGCACATGTACAAGTTATGCTGCGCTTTCTCAGTGGTCCTGCCATCTTCCGGGACCTCTGTGTGTCCCAGAATGCTGCGGGGGGAGGGGTGAAGGGGTCAGCAATGTCGTAGATTGCTGTGCTGCGATCTTACCTGGAAGTATGACCAGGTACCTGTCAAAACCAGGTACCCGCTCCCCCCTCTCCCTAAAAAAGTGCCAAATGTGGCAGTGGAGGTGGTGAGGGCTCTGCTTTAATAAATATTTTATTTGTGTTTTATTTTATAGGCTGACAGATGTACACAAATGTTTATTAATGTATGTAATGTACTTAATAACTTATACCATTAAAAAAACATTTTTAATTTAAATAAAAATGTTATTGTTGGTAATTTACTTTAAAGCCTCGTACACATGACCGAGTTTCTCGTCAAAAAACAACAAGAAACTTGCTGGCAGAGCTTTCTTGCCGAGTAAATCGGTCGTGTGTACGCGGCTATCAGGTTTCTCTTCAAGAAAACTGACAAGAATCTCAACGATAAAAATAGAGAACCTGCTCTCTATTTTCTCGTCAGGATTCTCCATTTTCTCGTCGAGATTCTCGTCAGCATGTTTCTCGACGAGAAAAGTGTGTGTGTGTACACTTAGCTGTCGCCGTGGAAACCCGTGCATGCTCAAAATTACTTTGACGCATGCACGGTAGCTTCCTAGGCATAGGTAGGGTGTAGCAAGATGGCGGCGACGGCATCGAATGTGACGAGCGCACGCTAGTCGTAGTCGATTACGTCACCGCGTTCGCTCCATTCAAAGAACCGCGGGTTCTTTGAATCGAGCGTGTGTACACCCGGCCGGGACAAGTTTCTTGGCCAAGAATCTCGTCAAGAAAAACGACGAGTTTTTTCCTGACGAGATTCTCGGCCGTGTGTACGAGGCTTAACAGTTGAAGCCTACTAGTTTCAGCTGTCATTGTGCTTTTACCTGTATGAATCACAGTGACAGTTGGACCGGTAGAATTTAAAAAAACATTTCCATGTGATTACTATAATTGGCTGTCACATGATCAGGACTCTGTTAGTCATTTGTTATTGTGAGACCATCACTGTTAGTGACAGTGCAGTCTCAGAAAAAGGAGCCTGCACTGCTGCTGGTTCCTAGCTCCAAAATATATGTAGATTAACATTCCTTTAGCATGATGCCTCATTGTTAATCTACAGATGGCAAATGTTTAATCACCTAAAAAGACAGAACATGCATATGAAATATTTAGGTACAAAAATACAGCAACCTTTATTCATAGAAAAGATTACAATGATTTAAAATTCATTTTCCAGTGTGCTGCCCCATTATTTGTCACATGTATAATCAGTTGGTTAATTTAGGGTTATGATAATGACCTCATCATAAAGTTTATAACAGACTGCAGCACTAAACCAGTAATAGTAAGCCGTGTGAATGTGCCTGTGAATCAATTTTAAAAGTTCATCTGATGAACTATTGGTTCACAAAATCATTAATGGGATGATGGAAAGAGGAGGACTAATGATTTATCACTTTTTGACAGAATATTTGCATGTAGATTTGTTGGATCTGCAGAGAAACATGCAATTAAGAAATTCAGACAACTGTGATTCATTTTTTAGATATTTTGTTTGTAGATTGAAATCAAATTTACATGCATCAATTCAGGAGAGTACACAATGCCATTTGGTGATTCATCTAGAAAAAGTTCTCATGGCAAACAAGTCCTAGAAAATGCTTGTCCATTATGGGCAGCTGAAGTTAAATGCAAACATTAACTTTTCCTGTAAAATACAAGCGTGTCCCTGTTTGGTACCTCATAAGAGCCTCTCTATTGGCTGGTGACCTTGCCCATTAAAGTGGTTGTAAACCCACTATTTTTGCTCATTATGCATCACTTACCTTAGATCGGGGCCCCCGAAGCCGTCCTCGTCTCCCTCTTCAGCCGCATCCATCGCTGCGGCAATAGCCGGAAGGTTACTTCCGGGTATCGCCGCTCCAGCCAATCACAGCGCCGCTCCAGCGCTGTGATTGGCCGGAGCGGCGAAGACGTGACTCCGCGCATGTGCGCATGAGCCGTCGAATTCGGCTACGTCGTCGAATGCTGCGACCTAGCCGAATTTGTGAATGGGGTTAACCCCATGCGCATGCGCGTGATGTCAGCGTCGCCGCATTTATATGCAAATATCTCCTCATCCTAACAATGAACAGCTTTTATTTGCTCTCTTTGGTCTGTTTAATATACAATTGAAAGCATTTTGTTATAGCTGTTTCGCCAATACCTGTTGATCCTGCCAAAAAATTAGCTGAAAACTTCCTGAGCACTTTGCGAGCTTTGCATTCCTATCAGATATATTGTTCCCAGCTTTCTTTGTAGATATAAAAGACCTTCCCTTGAGTTATGGAAAACAGTAGAAAGGGAGGTATTCTGTAGTCCTACCCTAGTTTCCTCATAGATCAGTAATATGAGAGTTGTCACCCCAGAAAGCATTGTCATTCTAGGACTGGAAGTGTAATACTGGCAGGATCACCAGGTGAAAATAAAGGAAAAAAAAACAGAAAATTAAAACGAATGCAGGCATCACTTCTAGGAATTGATAGGCTTCAATATGTTATTTTTTTCTTTTGGGGTTTAGATACACTTTACCTTTTAAAGGCAAAGCCATCATTTGCCTATAGCTTAAGCAGCCTTTACAGTATCTCTAAATCTATGATTGTTTCTGCGTTTGGTTTTCCTTTAGATTTTCTCTGCTTATACATTTTTTCATCATATGAATTGCAATGTTTTTAAAAGGTTTACTTTAAACATTCAAATGAAACAAAGTGCTGTATATAGTTAAGTCCATTATTGATATATGAAACATTTGTAATGTTTCTGCAAAGCATGTCTGGAAAGAAAAAACAAAATTAGCGGATGAATTATTTCATTTTCTTACCATGCTTGTATAATGTAATTTTGCACATGGCGCTAACCACATCTTTTACTTTCAGAAAAGGCACATTAACCTTTATGATTAATAAAAGTGGGGTGAGAAAGGGTTTATGAGGTGCTCCTTAAGTAGAATTGCAAACACATATTTTAAATTATCACTGGCTACACTTTGCTCCACATCAGTGGGTCAACAAATAGTGACATAAATTAAAATGTGAAATTAAAAGCAGCGTTGAATTTTTTTATTCTATCTTGTTATTTGTATATAAGTTTTACTTATTATTTTCTGCCTTGAAAGTGATTGGTTTCTCAAATCACCTACATCTTTATGTTAGCAATTACTGTCTGTTCTTGAGGGGCATTTATGGCACTTTCCATTTTAGCAGCAAGAGATTTTATTAATATGCAAACTGTTAACAACGTGTGTCTTTAGAATTTCCAATGAGACCGTGTGGGAGCCATCTTGTTCTTTAACGGCTGTCAGCTAAGTGGTTATATACCTACTTTTATTTCTGCATTTTTATACTTCAGTGTCTATTCATGCATGTAAAACTTTTTAATCAAGGTTTAGTATTATGATTTTTTTTTTTTTTTTTTTGTAAATTGCTTTTATGTATTCCTATGATCTAAGGATGTAGCATTAAATGTATGCAGACCCTAACAAATGGGCCCTCCTATTTATTTCCTTTTGGTCTGTTAAATATGTACAATTGAAAGCAATTTGTTTTAGCTGTTTAATAAGTGCAAAAATTACCTGTTGATCTTGCCAGAATGCTTTTAGTATGCTTGTAACTTCCTGGAATCCTCTGCAAGCAGTGTTATCTCTGTGAAGTACAGCACACCTACCCCTTTTGTTATTGAGATGAGGGAAGTTCTTCAGTCCAGCCACCACATCTACGAACTTGTAAGCTACATTATATTACATTTTTGTTCTTGGATTTAGATACACCTATCAGTCCAGAGATATAGTGGCTACATTTTCCTTCTTTTTTCAGGCTTCTTTCCTTGGTGATCCTGCTGGTAACACACTTCAACACTCACTTACTGTACTGCATATATGGAGGAAGGTAAGTAAGTATGTTCGGACTACATAACACACCCTAAAATCTTCACCTTTATAACATGAGGGTGGCAGGCATGTACTGGCCATTGGGACTACCGAGAGTTTCCCGGTGGGCCGATGGCTCAGTGGGCTGGTTTCAGTGACAGACAGCCTGTCAAAGTAATGGCTGTGTGGCTCGCTCAGACATTAATTTGAGCACCGCTGTACTGCCTATAAGAAAAATAAAGTAGAACGGCTAATGGCCGGTAAAGGGGGGAGCTTGGGTGGCCATCAGGGTTGGCCGGCCGGCCAGCGGGGTGGGGGGGCGGGTTTGGCTGGCCGGTATGGGAGGAACCTGTCATCCACACTGCCCATCACCTTACTTCATAGTGCGCAACCCGGCTCAGCCTCAGCGTTTCTGCTTTGCTGAAAGGTAGCCAATGGCTGTGCAGCAATGCCAGTTTCTTAAATTCCAGCCAATGAGGCTGTAGCAATGTTCCTGCATGACGTTAGCCCTCCCACTTCATGCAGTGATGTGAGAAGGAGGAGAAAAATACAGAGGTGAATAAGTGAAAAAATAAAAGAGGTGAGTGAGTTATTTATGACACCTGCCATTGAACGGAGTGTAAATTACACGTGTCATTCTAAAGGCGTCTGTAATGTTGGAATGCATCTTTTTCTCTAAATAAAGAGCTTAATAATGTTTTCAAAATTAAAGTGGGCCGGTCTGTATGAAGTCCAGGGCCAAATTTTTGTCCCAGTCTAGCCCTGGAGGGTGATGTACTATACTTCACAGAAGTGAGATGATAATATTGTTTGAGATAAGCCTGCAGAGTCTGCAGGACAGCAATAGATTTCTGTCAAGATAAACAGGTATTTTTTGCACTTACAGTATTCAACAGATGTAACAAAACACTTTCAATAGTATATTTAACAGATCAATTGGAAACAAATAAATTAATTCCTTTTTAGGGTTTACCTTTAATTCCTATGAACCTCCATACAAAATGTGATCCAGGATCTCAGGACTCTTTCCAAGTTATTAATACCTAGTATAGCACAATGCCTTACACAGACAAATTCATGAGAATGAAAACATCCCAAGTCCGTAATCACAGGATCACAATGATGCTTGTTTTGATGCAGCTATAGGTAAATTCAGAGCTATGTCCATTGGAGTAAAGTGCCTGAAAACATTGGTACCCTTGTTATCCTTGATCTTTTTCCAGTGCTATGATCTTGTTTGTGTGCAATCTCTAAAATGGTCTGTCCACCCAGCTTTGGTGGATGCTGGGGGGTTAAAGCATCTGTCATTTTTTTATTTCTCTTGTGTTGTTAGATATATACACTAAGTTCTCTGGATATTCCCCGAGCTCCACCTCCTCCTCCTCCTCTAAGAGCCCATTCACACAGGGATGACTTTGGATCCGACTTCAAGTCGCCCCTAGTCGCCTCAAGTCGCGCTGCATGAGAAAATCAATGTAAGTGAATGGAGCCGTCTTATTGCACACTACTGCAGTCGCTCTGACTTCAGAAAAGGTTTCTATACTACTTCAATCCGACTTCTAGGCGACTTGTAGGCAACTTGTACCCATTGATTTCAATGGAAGTCGCCTCAGAAGTCGGATCACTGTCTTAACAGAAGCAACAATACAGGAAGAGAACATACAATTCTCAGGCAAACCCCTCCCACCCCTCCCTCTCACAGAGCTGATTCTTGTTTGATTGGCCACTGGAAAGCCTCCTGTCCTGGAGGCAACTTGAAGTTGCCTTGTAAGTTACCTCACGTCGCGCTGTGATTCATACTCAAGTCGTGTCCAAGTTGCCTCCCAAAGTTGCGCTGGAACTCGTGTTGCCCCTGTGTGAATGGAGTCTAAATGTTTGGGAATTTTACCTTGTATCCAGAGAAATTGGAGAGCCCAGGAACCAGGGCTTTTTGTTTTTGTTTTATATGTACCACGAATACCATTTAACCCATGCTGATTCCAGGGTGATGTTGGAGGTCTGAATAGGGAGGAATAAGGAGGAATTTATCTTTCAAGGCACATTTTACTTAGTGTTCTGGTGAGTGTGAACCCCAGTGGGGGACCTTTGTCTCACATCTGTGGTGAAGATTGGGAGTTGGTGTAGGCTGCACAACCCATATACCTATAGAAACACCTACCACTTTAAGAACTGTGACCTTGTTGCTCCTTTTATGACTGTGTATTCACTCATCATACCAATTATATTTTTTTGGGAGTTGGACATTATCCAGCATTGAGCGCTGTTTTATCAAATAGACTTTGTTCTTTTAATTTTTTTGATACATCTTACGTAAATATATCATTAAAAAGTAAACTTTTCCAGTTTGCCACAATTATCTTTTTTTTTTTGGTTAGGTCTGAAAAGGTTTTTCTGACTAATAAATATACCTATTAGAAATAAATACAAGTTCTACCTATCATTGTGAGGTTAGTTCCATTGCAGTGTTGTACAGATTCAATTAGTTAATTTAACAAATTCTTTTTTTTTTATATCAAATCATTTTTTTATTTTTGTTGTTGTGCATTCCATACAAAAAATAAAACAATAAGAAAGACGAAAAAAAAGAAATAAAAAAAAGAAAAGGTGAATACAATCACATCTCAAACATTATAGGGAGAGTACCCCCTAAAAAACAATCAAAAAACAAAACAGAAAAAAAAAAGGAGAATAAATCTGAATAAATCACCATGTAATATCCATTCAGATACATACTTTCCAAAAGCAAAAAACAAATAAACTAACAAGTTAAATTCAGCATAAAAAATAGATTCTTGAAATGTAATTAATGTTTTGTAGAACATTCAATTTTTTTATTAGAAACTAAAATGTCTGAGCGTGGATGTAGTTTATGACTAACAAAGAAGGCTTGCAGTCTTATAGGGTTGAAATGTGCTAGTACAAGAAAGCACACATAGGATAAAAAAGAACAATCAAACACCACATACAGTAATTGTAATGCCTTGTACACACGACCGGACTGTCCGTCGGAATAAAGTCAGACGGATTGTCTGATGGAGTTCTGATGGAATTGCGCTCAAGCTGTCTTGCATACACACTGTCACACAAAAGTCTGGTGAACTTTTGACTGCCAAGAACATGGTGACGTAAAAGACTACGATGAGCCAAGAAAATTAAGTTCAATGCTTCCGAGCATGCGTCAAATTTTTTCCGAGCATGCATAGTTTTTAGTCCGTCGGAATTGCATACAGACGAACGGACTTTCCGATATAAATTTTTGTCCATCAGAAAAAAAGAGAACAAGTTCTTTATCTAAGTCCGTCGGAATTTCCAAAGGAAAAAGTCTGATGGGGCATACACACGGTCGGAATATCCGCTGAAAATAGCCCGTCTGACTTTTTCCATCGGAAAATCCGGTCGTGTGTACAAGGCATAAGGTAGATTTGAAAACAAATAAAAGGAACTAGACATGTGCAATTCGTTTCGTTCCGAATTCGTTTTTTTTTAACGAATTTCGACAAATTCGTTAATTCGGAAATATCCGAATTAACGAAAACTCATTTAACGAATTTTAACGAATATTCGTAAATTAAAATTTACGAATGTACGAATTTACGAATATACAAATTTACCAATGCACGAATTTACGAATGTACAACTATCCGGAAATTCGTAAATTTGAATTTACGAATTTCCGAATATTCGTACATTCGTAAATTTGTACATTCGTACAATCGTAAATTAGTAAATTCGGAAATCTGAAATAATAATTAACTAATAACTATTACTAACTATTCAATTATAGGTATTGTAATTTCCTTTCAAATTTGGCTGTTAGTGAACTTAACGAAGTTACGAATTGTTTTCCGACATAATGAATGCCGTATCTAAACGAATGGAACATAATGAATTAATAATAATAATAAATAACAATAATAATAATAAAAACGTTTTATTATTATTATTATTAATTTGTTCCGTTCCATTTGTTTAGATGCGGCATTTGTTATTTCAGGTTATGCGTAACTTCAGATAAATTTGTATTCGTTACGTTCGCTAACAGCCAAATTTGAAAGGAAATTACAACTATAATTTAATAGTTATTTTTTCAGATTTTCAAATTTTCAGGTTTTCGAAAATATCGAATTTCCAAATTTCCGAAATTACGAATGTGTAAATTTACGAATGTATGAATTTACGAATGTATGAATTTACGAATGTATAAATTTACGAATGTACAAATTTACGAATGTATAAATTTACGAATGTACAAATTTACGAATGTACAAATTTACGAATGTATAAATTTACGAATGTACACATTTACGAATTTACGAATTGCGATCATAACGAATGACCCGAAAAACGAAAAAAAAAAAACCGAATGAAACGAAAACGAAAACTAACGAATTTTTGGGCAGTGCACATGTCTAAAAGGAACTGATCGGTTGGCATTTAACATACTGTATTTCCACTGATACAGTTTGTTCATGATATATTGTCTGTGGTAGGGATGAGTAAATTTGGAGAAATCACAGATCCATCATTTTTTAATTCTCCTTAATACTTGCAGGCAGTTCCTGCAGGTTAGGAATTCAGTAAATCATAAATCTTGAGTGTTATAATTCTCTTCAGATCAAACACGTGTGACTACACACAAACCCAAAAGGTGGAAGGGTGGGGGGCTACTCCTCAGTCCTTCACCCAGGAGGGGTGAAGCTGCTGTTTTCTAATGTAGCTGCTGGTGTGAATGTACCCTAAAGGTCATAAAAGTTATATTATGTTTCATAGTTCTGATTTTTGAAGTGAGGACAATGGTCAGTCACCATTGGCCTCACTTCATCTTTTTGCATTTATATGTTTACCTTCAAACCCATTCATACATAATCAATGACTCTGAAGATATGCAAAGCCATTTATACCCTTAATCCCCAGAGGCTGCCAGATCAGGGCAGCACTGAGGATATTGCTCCCGGCTTAGTAGTACAGTAGCACTGACAAATCTGGGCATTGCAGGGTTTTCCTAGCAGCTCCCTACTCACAATGTTTGCTGCCATTGTCAAGAGGAGGTGGCTAGGGGCATGACAGATCAAAGATTTGCCTGCAAAGTCCTGATCTGAGAGGACTCCTGTATTCAGAAGCCGGCAGTTGTGTGTAATAATACAGAAACACTGCACTGACAGGAAAAAGGAGCTGGAGGAGAATTACTGTGCCCCTTCCTCCTCCTGCTCTCTCCTCCACTTATGGTCTTATTTAGCACTTGGCTGTGCTGGCTGTGTTTTCTGTCCCATCCTTTGTGCGAATGCAGTGCTCTTGTATTCCTGTGAACATTGCTGCCAGCTTGTTAATACAGGTGTGCTGCACTGACTGGAAGGAGAAGGGGAAGAAAGAACACAATTCCTCCTGGCTCTCTCCTCATCCCCTCGCCACTCCCAGCACTGGGCTGACAAGAGTAGTGATGCTGCTGTCACTACTCCTGTTAGCCGTGTAGTAAGAGCTCATAGTCAGGGGTCAGGCTTGGAGACCAGTAGCAATAGCAGTAGAGAGACTCCCACTGACCAGCAGGATAAGTACACAATCAGGTCACCCTGACAGATGATGCAGGCTTACCTGAAGTGCGTGGTCTAAGCACTAGCCAGTATGCATCAGAGCTCCTGATGGTGAAGATGGGTTTTGTTGCATGTTAGTACAAGGCTGCTGTCCTCAGAATTGCCTCACTAGGAGGTGAGCAAGCCAGCAGGGATCAAGGAGAAGCATTATCCGTAAAAAAGCCAAAGATCGGTAGCGAGTGGTTGCAGGTTGGTAACACGTGATGACTATGACTAAGCCAAAGATTCTTAACGAGTAGTAGCAAAGATACAGATGGCAGCAGGAGTGACAAGAGTGAGATATTGTCTAGAGAGAAAAATAATCTGGCAAAAATGAAGTGCAAAGGAATGGCCTAAATAAGTAGTTTGTGGGAGGAGCAAAGAGTTAAAGGTTCTCCAGAAACAAGGTTCAAGGAAAGATTGTCCAAGATATTGTCCAGGAAGCTGTTCAGCATCCCAGGTGGCTCAGCAAAAAGAGATACAATAAGACACAGCAGAGGTTGCAGGTTCAGATCCAGGTCATGACAGTACTCCTCTCGTCCCTGGATGTCTTAAGGCCAGGTTTGTGAAAAAAACTCTGGCATTCTTTTGTTAGTTTAGGGGCATGAATGTTCTCCTCAGGTTCCCAAGAACCCCTATATTCTTTCTATTAAACCATATTCTGCAATTTGATCCTTAAGATCTTGGAATCAAGAATTTTCTCAACAAATTCTTCTTCACCTTGCACCTCAACAGGTGTGGGGGGAATACCCCACAGAAGGGGTTTTCATAAAATGGTTTGAGAAAGGAAACATGAAACACAGGGTGAATCTTCATTCTGTCAGGAAGTTTTAATCTAATAATGACTGGGTTCATTTGAGATAAAATTTGGAAAGGTCCCACAAACTTTGGCCCAGATTTGCAGATGGAACGCATACCTTCAAATTTTTGGTTGATAACCACATGAATGGTTTGAAGTGATCTGTAATGTCTGTCAGCGGTCTTTTTGTAACATTCTTGAGCTTACTTCAAAGTCTCTATTCATTTCTCCTGCAATGTAGTTATTATATTGGTAAGAGCAGGAATTGCAGTTGAGATAGGGAATTTAGGAATAAAAACTGTATGATACCCGGCGTTTAAGAAAAAAAAACTTTGAGCAGTGAAGAAATAGGATTGTTGTAATAAAATTCTTCCATAGGAATATAGTCCACCCACTCATCCTGAAGATAAGTGACAAAAAATAGAAGGTACTGCTCCCGAGTTTGGTTGGTCCTCTTGGTCTGACTATTAGACTGTGGATGAAAATCATAGGACCTATTATTTGTAACACCTAAAGCTGAGCAAAAGCTTTTCCAGAAGTCTGAAGTAAACTGCAGTACTCTGTCTGACACTACATCATTAGGAATTCCTTGCAGTTTAAAGAATTTCTGAACCATTAGTTCCACAGTTTGTTCAGCAGTGGGTACCCACTTATATGGTATAAAATGAGCCATCTTAGTGAGACAGCCGACAACTGTCATGATAGTGGTAATTTCTTTGGAGGGAGGAAGTTCGACCACAAAGTCCATAGAAAATTACCTCCATGCTCTTGATGGAACAAGGAGCGGTTGGAGTAATCCCAAAGGAGAAGATCTGGGTGTTTTACTGCATGCAAAGGTCGAACACGAGGTCACATTGTTCTTGACATGTTTCTTGTAACCAGGCCACTAAAAGGAACGTAATAAAAGTTCTTCAATCTAAAAGTTTAGAGTCATGCACCAACCTGAGGGCTTCTACCCTAACTGATTTATGTACATAGAGGCAATGTGGTTAAGTACAAAAGCCATTCTTGTACTTAAGGTTAATGCACTTAGAAGGATGATTGAGAAGTGGGTCATTCTCATACCACTCTTTGAGATGACTCAAGTATGTCTTGAAACTTGTAGCCCCTAGGAAGTTTTTCTGAGACAGGATTGTACATTCAGAGTTGCCTTCCTGGCGAGGCTCAGACAATATCCTCAAAAAAGGCATCAGCCTTACCATTCCTTGACCCAGGTTGATACGAAATTATAAAATTGAACCTGGAAAAGAATAGAAACCAATGTGCTTGTCTAGAAGACAATCTCTTGGCAGAACTAATTACATTTACATTTTTAAGATCAGTGAGAACAGTTGCAGATGATTAGCCCCTTCCAGCAGATATGGTCATTCAGAATAAGCTTCCTTAATTGCCAGAAACTCTTTTTTTCCCCAGTGCCAAATTTCCTTTCTGCTGAAGACATTAAATTAAAAAGAAAAAGCACAAGGATGAAGCTGCATCTTTTCTTCTTCTCACTGAGAAAGGATAACTGCCATGGCAGAGTCTGAAGCATCCACTTCCACAATAAATGGAAGTTCAGGATCGGGATGTGTACCTACATTGGCGCAGAAGTGAATAGAGTCTTTATCTGACTAAAGGCAGTCTGTGCCTCAGTTGAGCACACAAAAGGCATCCCTTTCTTTACCAGCTGTGTAATTGGTGCTATCACCCTAGAGAAGCCTCTTATAGATTTTCTGTAGAAGTTGGCAAATCCAACAAATCATTCTTTCATTAACATTTCTAGAAGCAGAACAATCCACCACTGCTTTGATCTTCTTGGGATCTATACTCACTCCTTCTGGACAAATATGGTATATCCCAAGAACTAGATCTTGATTTGTTTAAACTCACATTTCTCCAGTTTGATGTGAAATCGATTCTTCTATAATCTTTCAAAGACAAAAATTCTTGTGATGCTCCTCCAGGTTTTTAGAAAAGATGCGAATATCATCCGTAAAAGCAATCACAAATTGGTATAACAGATCCTAAAAAACATCATTGATGAAGTGTACCAACTGTAGGGTCTCCATTCCGGTATCTATGTTTCCATTTAGTGTATTCCACTGAGGGTGCAGGTCAGGCAAGAAGTCTGCCCTGACCATGTAATCCACAATACAAGTAGAAAAAAAATCTCAGCCACCGCACACCATACAAGCCCAAAGTGTCATAAGTGATAGCAGCCTCAGCTTAACTCCATCCAGGGCATGCTCTCCCCCACATGTTTCACCCCACCCACAGGGCTTAGTCATAGAGGTAAGCTTATCTCCATGACTAAACCCTGTTGGTGGGGTATAACATTTTGGGGGGGCTTGGCCTGGTTAAAGTTAGGCTAAGACTGCCATCACCAATTACAGGCTGGGCTTGTATAGTGTGCGGTGGCTGAGATTTTTTTCTACTTGTTCTGTGGATCATCGATAAAGAGTTGAAAAGTTGTGGGAGCACTGCAAAGGCCAAAAGGCACAACCATGGACTCAAAATGCCCATATCTGGTTCTAAAGGCTGTTTTATATTTTTCTCCTTAACAAATGCGGACAAGATTAAATGCCCCTCGTAAGTCTAGTTTTGTAAACACTTTGGCAGAACAGTCTTTCCAACATTTCAGCGATTAGGGGATAACGGTTTTTAATAGTGATTTTATTCAAATCCCTGTAATCAGTGCACAGACGCAAGATGGAGGTTTTTTTTTCTTTTTTTTTTTTAACAAAGAACAGGGCTGCCCCTGCAAGAGATGTTGAGTGCCTGATAAAGCCCTTCTCTAAACTTTCATTCACGCCACTCCCTGAACACTTTTAATTCAGGTTCTGACAGATTAAAAAGGTAATCAAAAGGTATTTCTGCCCCTGGAAGCAGTAAATGGGACAATCATACGGGCAATGAAGAGGTGATTGATCTTCATGTTTTTTATCACAAATGTCCCGGGACTCATGGTATTGTGGAGGCAGGTTGTCATTTGACTGAGTAGGTACCACATCAATTTGTGATTTCTTGATCGGTGGAGAACTTGTTTGACAAGGTTCTCTACTAATGTTCCTTGGAAAGGAGGGACTTAAAATTTATAGTTTGTACTTCCCAGCAGAATGCCCAGGATGACAGGAAATTTGTGTGATGTAATCAGCTGAAAGCTGATCATCTCACGATGGTCAGCCTCAAATTGGAGTACCAGAAGAATTGTTTCATGGGTAACTGGTCCTAACAATAAAGGTGAACCATCAACCGTCATATCAATAGGGGCAGATTTATTTCTTGCTTAAATCTTATTGTTTTGGGCAAATTCTTTGTCCATAAATCTTCCCCCAGCCCCAGAGTCCAGTATAGCAGAGCAAGGAATTTCATGGCACTAGGTGGTAAGTTTAATAGGGCTGACAAAATGAGAAAGTAAAGAATTTACTTTATTTTCTCCATGGATCAATGGGGAGATAGACTGGGTAATGGAGTTTATTTGTTCAGGCCATATAACATCAGTCGCAGCAATTGTTATGAGTCTGTTCTACGTTCAATTAACCATGACCAGATTCCCCACAATATAGACATACATTTTCTAAATGTCTTTTCTCTTTCTCTTGAGTAGGAATGGATATCCTAATTGCACCAACCAGCATAGGTACGGGAGTGTTAGAATCCTAAAAAACATGTGGATCCTTCTGAACAAACTTACTAGCAGAGAAACGCATGCCACCATTACTTCCAAACATTCCAAGTGTTTCTATCCTCCTTCCTGTAAGTATCTGATACATTTGGATACATAATTGAATGAAAGCCTCACGATTAGAGTTGAGCGGGTAGCTGGATATTCGGGTCCGGCGGGTTCGGCCGAACTTCGGAAAAAAGTTCGGATTCGGGACCGAACTTTAACCCTAACCCGGACCCGGACCCCATTGAAGTCAATAAGGGCCCGGACTTCTGACGACTAAAAAGGCTCTAAAAAAGTAATGGAAAGGGCTAGAGGGCTGCAAATGGCAGAAAAATGTTGTTAAGAACATGGCAAGTGCTCGGAAATTAAAAGCACATAAAAAAAATAAAAAATAAAAATATATGCTGGAGGCCCCCTTTTCAGCAGAAGAGGTACAGGAAGTCATTAAGAACCTCAGAAACTCAACGGCACGATGCCACACATATGGTGGGAATGCCCCAGAATACGCCCTTTCTGGAATAAATTATTTAATTTAATGGATAAGCTAGTGGGAAAATAAAATACTTTGAAATAAAAATGTAGCGGGGTGCTAAATTTAAGGAAAGTGTTTGAGTGGTAAATAGGCTCAAATACCCTAATTCTGTAGGATTCATGGACCATTTTGTCCTCGGGGGACAGTATTGGTGTGCAGTTCCCTGCGGCCTACAGGTGGCGCCTTTTGTGTCCCCTCTTGGCAGTAGTACAGCGGGGCGGGGAACCTGCTGTGCATGCCGGGAGAGCATATAAAAGGGGCAGACCTTTGGCCTGGGGGCTGATGTCCAGTGGGGTCCGCGCCCAGGTGCCTTCGGCCTGGGTGCATGTGTTCCTGTTCCATCTCGGGCACCTTTAGCCCGGGGTGAGGTACTATCCTGGAGTTCTTGCTGCCCTGGGTATGGAGGCCTAGGGGCGGGAGTAAAGCCTGGAGTCCAGAGCCCCCTCGTGTAGGGGACCCTGTTCCAGGGAAGGGAGGATCATTCTGATGGACCGATGCGGGAGTCATGGTGAAGGAATGGTCTGTTGACTCCCTGGAGAGATGTCTTCCCCTTGATATGGGCTAGGTTCGTAGAAGGAGAAGCTCAAGGTCACCTTGGCTGTATCAGAGGCCTTATTCAACCGGCCCGTGGCAGGGGCCTTATACACCCTGGTCTGTGGCTGAGACCAAAGTTCTCCAGGCCCGTGGCAGGGGCCTTGTACACCCGGTCTGTGGCAGAGACCAACCTCAATGTCTGTGGCAGAGACCGTGCGCCAAAAACTGTTTGAGAAAGCTAAGCAGTGAAGTGAATGTGCTACGTTTGTGCCTGGACCTCCTCCACACCTTAAGCTGTCCTGTTTCTTTGCTCTAACCTTTTCTATCTGAGTACAGTTTATTTTGCCATGAGAGAATAAGAGTTGGAGTTTCAGCTGGTGTGGACATTGACTTTACTGGCAATTAAAGGACTTGCCTCTACCTACAGTAGAGGTGAGAATCATCCTCTGGAGGAGTTTTGACTCCGGCTGTGGACACGGCCCGTCAAGTACACCGCTCAACCTCTTTATATAGGAGTATACGGGCTGGTAGTGCGGTGTGCCTTTCTCCCTCCTGCGAAGAGCCAACAACATAAAGGCAGGTAAGGGGGAAAGGATCTGTGCGCTACAAAAAAATAAAATAAAAATTTTAATCTTGGCCTAGCAGGACGAGGTCCATATGGAGTAGGAGGTTGAGGTGGCGGTGGATGTGGCTGTGTAGGTGGAAGCGGCGGTGGAGGAGGACGAGGTAGCCAACACTGGTTCAAAAATACAACAATGGCTGGGTAAGGCCGGTGATGTGTCGAATTCTGTCCCCTGTCGAATAGTGTCCGCCCTGTACTGCGCTTGCTGAGTATGTAGGACAAGGGGATTTCAAAAATCTCCCAAGACTAACGGCGCCTGCGTGTTGAGTTCAGGTGAAGGCCACACCATCCGTGGTTCAAGCCGAGCCAAGCAAGGCCGCGATCGAAGCGAGCCCGTGAGGCACCTCCAAGGCATAAACGGCAAGCTCAGGCCATGTGCCCAATTTGGAGACCCAGAAGTTAAAGGGGGCAGACCCGTCATCCAGTACGTGTAGGCCTGTGGACACATACTGCTCAACCATGTTGGTGAAATGCTGCCTCCTGCTAAGACGTTCCATCTCAGCTGGTGGTGCTGGTTGTTGTGGCGTGCTGACAAAGCTTTTCCACATTTTGGCCATGCTAACCCTGCCTTCTGAGGTGCTGCCGGTGCCCCGGCTGCGTTGGCGACCTCTTCCTCCTCCTCTGCCTTCGCCTTGTGCTTCCACCGTACGCCCGCTGTCAGGTGGGAATGCCACCAGCAGCGCGTCTACCAGCGTGCGCTTGTACTCGCGCATCTTACGATCCCGCTCCAGTGAGGGAATTAAGGACGGTACGTTGTCCTTGTAACGGGGATCCAGCAGGGTGGCCACCCAGTAATCAGCACCAGTTAAAATGTGGGCAACTCGGCTGTCGTTGCGGAAACACTGCAGCATGTAATCGCTCATGTGTGCCAGGCTGCCCAGAGGCAAAGAAAAGCTGTCCTCTGTGGGAGGTGTATTGTCTGTGTCCTCTGTATCCCCCCAGCCACGCACCAGTAATGGCCACGAGCTGGTCTGAGTGCCACCCTGCTGTGAACATGGCTCCTCCTCCTCCTCCTCCTCCTCCTCCATCTCCTCCTCCACCTCGTCATCCTCCAGAACTGTGCCCTTTCTGCCGGACAATTGTGTACCTGGCGTTTGTTGGTGCAGGAACCCACCCTCGTAGCCACTTGTGAAAGACTGCCCTGAAAGCCTTTGAAATGATCCCGCTTCCTCCTCCTCCTCCTCATCCTCCTGTGCCACATCCTCTTCCATCATCGCACGAAGCGTTTTTTCAAGGAGGCATAGAACTGGGATAGTAACGCTGAGAACGGCGTCATTGGCACTGGCCATGTTGGTGGAGTACTCGAAACAGCGCAACAAGGCACACAGGTCTCGCATGGAGGCCCAGTTATTGGTGGTGAAGTGGTGCTGTTCCGCAGAGCGACTCACGCGTGATTGCTGCAGCTGAAACTCCACTATTGCCTGCTGCTGCTCGCACAGTCTGGCCAGCATGTGCAAGGTGGAGTTCCACCTTGTGGGCACGTCACATATGAGGCGGTGAGCTGGAAGGCCGAAGTTACGCTGCAGCGCTGACAGGCGAGCAGCAGCAGGGTGAGAACGCCGAAAGTGCGCACAGACAGCCCGCACTTTCTGCAGCAGCTCTGGCATATTGGGGTAATTTTTAAGGAACCTCTGGACCACCAAGTTCAGCACATGCGCCAGGCAAGGGATGTGCGTCAAACCGGCTAGACCCAGAGCTGCTACGAGATTTCGCCCATTATCGCACACCACCAGGCCGGGCTTGAGGCTCACTGACAGCAACCACTCATCGGTCTGTTGTTCCATGTCCCTCCACAACTCCTGCGCGGTGTGGGGATTTTCCCCCAAACAGGAAAGTTTTAAAACTGCCTGCTGTCGTTTACCCCTGGCTGTGCTGAAGTTGGTGGTGAAGGTGTTACGCTGAATGGATGAGGAGGCGGTAGAGGATGAGGAAGCGGAGAAGGAGGAGTTAGCAACAGGAGGCAAACTGAAGCGCCCTGCAATCCTCGGTGGTGGAAGGACATGCGCCAAACCGCTATCTGCCTCAGGCCCAGCAGCCACTGCATTTACCCAGTGTGCTGTTAGGGAGATATAACGTCCCTGACCGTGCTTACTGGTCCACGCATCCGTAGTTAGGTGGACCTTGCCACAGATGGCGTTGCGCAGTGCACACCTGATTTTGTCCCCCACCTGGTTGTGCAGGGAAGGGATGGCTCTCCTGGAAAAGTAGTGGTGGCTGGGCACGACGTACTGCGGGACAGCCAATGCCATCAGGCTTTTAAAACTCTGCGTCTCCACCAGACGGAATGACAGCATTTCAAAGGCCAGGAATTTTGAAATGCTGGCATTCAGGGCCAGGGATCGCGGGTGGCTAGGGGGGTACTTCCTCTTCCGCTCCAATGTTTGGGAGATAGAGAGCTGAACGCTTCCATGGGACATTGTGGAGATGGTCGGTGACCCAGGTGGTAGTGTTGCTGGCAGATCCTCTGTTTGCGGGGTGACAGGTGCCACTGTCACTACAGAGGTGGATGAAGAGGCCGAGACTGCAGCAGAAGAGGAAGCAGGAGGAGCCAGAGACCTTTCTTGGTTTCTGAGGTGTCTACTCCACTGCAGCTCGTGCTTTGCACTTAGATGCCTGGTCATGCAGCTTGTGCTCAGGTTGAGAACGTTTATGCCTCGCTTCAGGCTCTGATTGCACAGCGTGCAAACCACTCGTGTCTTGTCATCAACACACTGTGTGAAGAACTGCCACGCTAGGGAAGTCCTTGGACCTGGCTTTGGTGTGCTCGGTCCCTTGCTGCGTTGGGCAGTAGCAGATGTACTGTCTAGGGGACGAATGCTCCGTTTTTGCACCCTGCTCCCTCTTCTGCTGTGCTGGTGGCTCTGTGCGACCACCGCCTCTTCCTCCGAACTACACTGGTCACCTGCATAACGTTGATTCCATGTGGGGTCGAGGACCTCATCGTCCTCCACATCATCTTCCACCCAGTCTTCACCCCTGCCCTCCATGTCTGTCTGCACAATTGCGAAAGCAGCAGCAGTTGGCACCTGTGTTTCGTCATCATCCGAGACGTGCTGCGATGGTCCTCCCATGTACCCATCATGAAACATAAGTGGTTGGGCATCGGTGCACTCAATCTCTTCCACTTCTGGGGCAGGGCTAGGTGGATGGCCCTGGGAAACCCTGCTAACAGAGTCATCGAAAAGCAGAAGAGACTGCTGCATGATTTGGGGCTCAGACTGCTTGGCTGATTTGCAAGGGGGTGAGGTGAAAGACTGATGGACATGGGCTTCAGGTGCCAACTCTGATCTTTCAGCAGAAGAGTGGGTGGGAGACAATGTGAAGGAACCCGAGGCACTGTCAGCAACCCAATCTACTATCGCCTGTACTTGTCCTGGCCTAAACATTGGTACAGCCTCATTAGGCGCGACAAAATACCGCAGCAGGCTCGGTCGCCTACTCGCACCTGAGGAAGGTGTTTCACTTGTGCGTGTAGCTGGCACAGATCCACCACGTCCTCTCCCTGCAACAGGAGCTCCACCAGCAGCACCACGACCGGGGCCACGTCCCTTTGACCTTCCCCTCATATTTTCCAAATTTAGGATCTTGCCCTAAATGGCATTTTTTGGAAGACCACAACACACCCACAGTACGTAATGGCTGAAACGCACAGCTACAGAACTGCAGAAAATGCTATTCAAAAAAAAAAAGGTTGTTTTTTTTAGTATAGCACAGTACAAGGAAAATATATAGAAATTGTTTTTTTACACACACCTCCAGATGTGTATTTCACACTGCAAAATATTTTCTGTGGCCCTAAATGGCGTTTTTTGCCAGACCACAACACACCCACAGCACGTAACCGCTGAATCGCACAGCTACAGAAAATGCTATTAAAAAAAAAAGGTTTTTTTTTTTAGTATAGCACAGTACAAGGAAAATATATAGAAATTGTTTTTTTACACACACCTCCAGATGTGTATTTCACACTGCAAAATATTTTCTGTGGCCCTAAATGGTGTTTTTTGACAGACCACAACACACCCACAGCACGTAACCGCTGAATCGCACAGCTACAGAAAATGCTATTCAAAAAAAAAGGTTGTTTTTTTTAGTATAGCACAGTACAAGGAAAATATATAGAAATTGTTTATTTTACACACCTCCACATGTGTATTTCACACTGCAAAATATTTTCTGTGGCCCTAAATGGCGTTTTTTGGAAGAGCACAACACAACCACAGTATTTAACCACTGAATCGCACAGCTATAGAAGTGCAGAGAATGCTATTCAAAAAAAATGTTGTTTTTTTTTAGTATAGCACTGTACAATATATAGAAATTGTTTATTTTACACACCTCCACATGTGTATTTCACACTGCAAAATATTTTCTGTGGCCCTAAATGGCGTTTTTTTGCAAGAGCACAACACAACCACAGTATTTAACCACTGAATCGCACAGCTATAGAAGTGCAGAGAATGCTATTCAAAAAATTTTTTTTTTTTTTTTTTTAGTATAGCATAGTACAAGAAAAATATATAGAAATTGGTTATTTCACACAACTAGAGATATACACTGCAAAATATTTTTTTTGCCCAAAAATAGGTCTTTTTTGCGCACAATAAAGTGCCTTTTTTTGGGCCCCAAAAATGGGTCTTTTTAGCAAAAGCACAATAAAGTGCCTTTTTTTTTTTTTGACCGAAATAGGTCTTTTAGCAAGAGCACAATACAGCCACAGTATGGAATAGGTGTATCACTCAACGTAATGCAGTGCTGGTGCACTGAGCTTGCAACACAAACAGATAAACCTATGCAGATCGCTGAGCTATTATATCTCTCAATCTGGACTCCTATCTAAATCTCTCTCCCTGAAAGCACAAACAGGATCCTGCCCCTACACTACACTACACTACACTGTCTCCCTATCTTTTCTATCAGTAGATTGCAGAATCAGGACTAACTCCTATCATATAATTCTCTCCCTCACAGCAACAGCAGCCAGGATCCTTTCCCTACACTGTCTAAAAGCAGAGTGACGATCTGTGCTGTGTGCCTCTTTCTTATATAGAAGCTGGTCACATGCTGGGTCACATGTTGCACTGACCAATCACAGCCATGCCATTAGTAGGCATGGCTATGATGGCTTCTAAGGGCACACCAGCTAATCAAATGGTGATTGGCTGGCCCCTGAAGCATTTCTAACTGCGCCATTAAATTCCCGAATCCGGACCCGAACCCGGACTTTAGCGCAAAATCCGGGTCCGGGTCCGGGGTCGGGAAAACGCCAAAATTCGGTACGGACCCGAACTTTACAGTTCGGGTCCGCTCAACACTACTCACGATCATTAGGAGTCTCTACTCTGGAAAGCTCACCTTTTACCTGTTCAGAGAGCCCTTGACGGAACTGAAGCTTTTGCGCTGCTGGTTTCCAAGTGGTATCTGACATCCAATGTCAAATTTAGCAGTGTACTGTACTCAGCAATCTGAAATGAAAAATTGAGTGGTAGAGACATACATAAAGTACATAAACATATGGTGCAGCACTGCTGAATATTCAATACTGTGAACAATTTCTAATTAATCACAAAACACAATGACAATGAGTAAATAAACATAATAAACCTATAGATGTGTAAAGTAAAAGTCCTTTATAAATATACATTCCACCGCCGTGCTCAAATCTTCTTAAACAAATTAATTAGTGCCACCACCAGCAGGTGAATTGAACGCTCACCTCACTCCTGTTAATAACAGACTTATTTTACAACTCCCGCCAGTCTCTCTGAAGTGGATGTAAAACTTCCTTCCTTAGATCTAGTACTCCCGCCTGGGCCAATACCTCTCACATGGACCACGTAAAACACAAAGGCAACTCTATAGTGTTCTCCGTTTGAATCATTTATTAATATGCCCCAATTAAAATACACTTCCAAGAACTCAGATTAAAAACAGCATGTATAAATGACCAAACGATCGTCAGACTGATCACCACACCGTTCGGATTTTGGTAGCTGTGTGACGTCCCGGACTGAACTCCTCCTTCCTATACACGTATCACCATTGGATTGGCTTCTTCAGTAGGACCATCCTACTCAAGAAGAGACAATTTCAAGTGTAACCAAGTCAACCTTTATGGTTGTGGAGGAAGAGTTAAAAAGGGAGTAGCAACTAGCTAGCAGTGGACGTGGGTGATGGTGGCGAGTAATGGAAACACTGGTGAGAGGGAATAGATATACTTCATGTTTCCCACTTAGTGGCTTGGTCTCCATCTTGGAGCCTGGTGTGATACAGGGTTTGCCTAGGGACCTCTAGGGACCTAGCCTGGACCCACATTTTGCAAGGCCTTGCGAATCAGAAGTATGGTGGCTTCCCTGTGTGCCCAAAAGTTGGAATCAATTAAGATACAGAGTTAAGAGTGTGAGTTAAAGATCACAGTATCAAGATATGTGAGGGGGCTGGTGGAGTTTAGGACATGCTGAGCAATAATTGCTCAAAACGCTACAAAGTCCATACTCTACTCTATTGTTGGGGCAGTTAGAAACAGACCTAGCCAATGGCTATAGAGGGGGCGTGATCCTTCCACAAGTGCCAGCACTGAACAGTGAATCAGTGTTCTACTCTAATAGCTTGTAGGCTGTGTGGCCAGCCCATAGGGGGTGATATGTTTGAACCTTCAAAAAGAAAAAGATCTGTGGGTTTCCCTCACCCACTCTTGTTTTTTATTTTTTATTTTACCTTGCATGTGGTTGGAAATACATTGCAAAGCGAAACTTACATTTAGTAAGCTCTGGGTGAATTTCCTTGCACAGTGAACAGCCTACTTGCCTTTAGTGATAGAGGAAACAGGTAATACACCACCCAGGTGTACTTCAGATAATGCAGGAAGAGCTTCAGTGACCCCTGAATATGTGAGAGACAAAATAGGACACAGGGAAACAGATTTGAGTGTGTTCATAAGGTCTCTGACCTTTACTAAATACTACCGTGGCTTATATGCAAAAGAAATAAGGGAGGGGCTGTGTTTTAATGCATATGTTTCTAAAAGTTCTACAAACTCAGTACTTTTCTTATAATGATTTAAACTGCGGACTTTAGTTAACAAGCACTAGCTAATAATTTTGCTTATACAACAGGTTGCTCCGTGAATCAGCTTAACCACAATGACTTGCAGGGTGTGTTTCTATGCAAACTGTTAGTTAAGCGAATTATGTCAAAACACATATATTTAAGTTAATTTCTACTTAAAGAAAATGAAGTCAGTTATTTATACATTCTATTACATTTAGTAAATCAATCCCTTTAACTCACAAGTTGTACTAGTACAAGGACTGATGCCAAAGATTTTCCCTCTATTGTATAAGGCACCATGTAATCTGTTGGTGCTATATAAATAAGGTAAGCATTAATACTAAGTGTAATGTGAGAAATGTTTCACCTGTGTTCTCATGCAGTAGGCATATCAAGTCCTTTTCCAAAGCACGTTACTACTTATGATCAAACAGAGCTTCCCAGTATCTTCTGTGTGGTCATAATGGGTTCAGCTGTGTTTCTTCTATCCCAAAGTACATCACTTCAAATTATCAGTAAATTAACAGTGTAACACTTTCCACCTCACAGCAGATTTGATTCAAATAGTCTTTAAATGCCATATCTGTTCCTATTAACCTAAAGATCGCAGCAGCCGACATTTTAGTGAGACCGGCCAGATATATAGTGCAATAATTGTGACAGCACTTTTCATGATGATTTATGAGTCACTGTTTAACTTGATTACTCCAGTGCTGACTCGGAGTACTATTTCAATTAGTGTGCAGAAGGTCACATCACAAATATTCCTCCATAATCTATTTCTATTAACATTAATGCAGATACTATCCAACTCTTTTCACCCTTGTTGATTCAAATCATCCATAGCCCTAACTGTTGAATTGTTTACAGGATTAAAGCTGTGGTCATATCCGATATGGTAATTCCTAGGTCCTTTGTGTATCATTAATATCTGCTCCAAGGCATCCAGAATAAAACATTTCTTTGCTGCTGTTCACATATTAATAATTATTACAGGCGCAGAATTCTGAAAATTATGAGATCACACTTTAAAATAATCACCGTCCCAAATCATTACTCCATAGCTAATTACAAGTGTGAAACAAGAAGGAAACCAGTATCAACCATTAAAAATAATGTTGTTGTTTTCAAATATGAATTATATGTTTTCAGAATGTGCAAATATTTTACTGGAAAACCCAATTGTTATTAATTTTGAAATAAACAATGCTAGATACACATGATTTGGTTTTGAAATGAATGTGCATTTTGAAATAAATTAAGCCTTGTTATGTACAGTTGAGAGAAACACTTAGAATTTGCAAAGATTTCTGCACGAATGGTGCTTCTAAAATGTGCTCTGATGCTCATCTTTGTTATATTAATAAAATATTTACACAAAATACACAACACATGGTTTAAACAATTCACAATGTGTTCTAGGTCTCTAGAAAATAGGATAACTGGGCTCTAATCAATAAGATTAGATTAAGCCCTGGTGCGATTTGTCATGCATTTTGACGGTTCAAAATTGCGTTACAAGTCGCACCCTATTGCCAGGAATGGAACCGCTCAAATCATTGTGACTCAGGTCACAGCGACTTTGAAAAGAGTTCCTTACTTTTTTGCATTTTCATTGCAACTTGCATTGACTTCTGTTAAATTAAGTCGCAAGCTGCAGTGAAATCGAAGGTTCAAATCGCATTGATCTGCGGCTTTGAAATCGTGCTGAAGTAGCTCGATTTCAAAGCCTCACTGGTGTGAACCAGGGCTAAAGATATGGTTTGAAGGCACCTGACTAACAAAGTCTGACTACAGGCAGTCTATGCTTCATAAGAAAGATTGGTTCATGTGAACAATGCCTAACCAATAGAAATATCATAGGACCTCAGGTTTAATACTGTATAATGCTGAAAAAGTTATAAAAACAGTTCTAAAAGCTTGTTCATCAAACTAGAGTAATGCCGCGTACACACGATCGCAAATTCCGACAACAAATGTTCGATGTGAGCTTTTGGTCGGAAATTCCGACCGTGTGTATGCTCAATCCGACATTTGCTGTCGGAATTTCCGACCACAAAAATTTGAGAGCTGGTTCTCGAATTTTCCGACAAGAAAAGTTCTGGTAGGAAATACCAATCGTCTGTATGCAATTCCAACGCTCAAAAAAACAGCATGCTCAGAATCAAGCAGAAGAGCCCAACTGCCTATTGAACTGCATTGATCTTGGCTAGTCGTACGTGTTGTACGTCACCGTGTTCTTGACTTTGGGAATTTCCGACAGAATTTGTGTGACCGTGTGTATGAAACACAAGTTTGAGCAAGCATTCCGTCAGAAAAAAATCCACGGTTTTGTTGTTGGAATTTCCGTTCGTGTGTACGCGGCATAAGACAAAATGTCTACAAAGTCAGATAATAGAGTACTATTATTTCTTTGTTTGCCTTGTTTCTGCAAAATCTTGCCAACATCCTAATCTATGAGGCTGAGCAAGCTGCTGGTCAGGCATCTCGATGGATCCCAACATTAAAGTCGCAATCCCTCCAGAGTCTGGACCAGCTGAGTGATGTCAGTCGACAGCTGAAATTAGCCTGCTGTCGGCTGAATCTGTTTCACAGAGGGCAGAGCTAAGTGCACTCCTGTGAGCCACAGGAGAAGTAGAGGCAAAAGAGCTTTGACCCTACTTCTCCTTTAAAGCCAAACACCATGTTTTAGCAAACTTTACATTGTTTGGAGTTTGCCCAAACAAACTTTCCTTCATTAAGGCTGACCATACATGGTGGAATTTCAAAAGAATTTTCATTTGAAAATCAGTTAATTTGTGCGTTTTTGTGATCGGATGGTGCCACCATTGATTTTGAAGTTCGACCAAACAAGCCTTCAATTTCAATTGCTAAAGAAAATAATTTGTGGCTGGGAATTTTCTTTTCTTTCCGGGAATTTTCTTTTCTTGCACATGCGCATTTCTTTTTTGATTACATTTCTCGCATGATTCTCCCATCGTTGATTAGAACATCATTTGTTTTTAAAAAAAATCCAACATGTACGATTACTCAAGTTCGATGGCTGCACGAAAATTGGCTGTTGCTGCAGCCCACTAATGGTGCGAAATACGAACGAAAATTCTTAGATAAGATTTTTGAAAGAAAATTATTTCCAAATTCGACCCATGTATGGCCTGCCTAACACATGCAGTGCTTATCAGCTCTGTATGAAAAGTATGTAGCTGAAGCTACATACAGTATACAGCACTGTGTTCTGGCAGTGGGACGGGGACTTTCTGTCCCTTCCTGGAACAAACATGAGTAAGGCTGTGTACTGCTCAGCCTTTCAAATGAAGGTACTTATAGAGCACAGCCAATTTACGCAGCGCTTTACATACACTATATTGTCAAAAGTATTGGGACGCCGGCCTTTACACGCAGATGAACTTTAATGGCATCCCAGACACCCTTTGCAGCTATTACAGCTTCCATTCTTCTGGGAAGGCTGTCCACAAGGTTTAGGTGTGTCTATGGGAATGTTTGACCATTCTTCCAGAAGCGCATTTGTGAGTTTAGGCACTGATATTGGATGAAAAGGCCTGGCTCGCAGTCTCCACTCTAATTTATCCCAAAGGTGTTCTAACGGGTTTAGGTTAGGGTGTACAGGCCAGTCAAGTTCCTCCACCCCAAACAATCCCAAATTATGAACACTAGTATGAGTTTTATTACCACAATAAATATTTATTTACTATGATCATCAGCTCCATCTAGTGGCCATAATGTGGTATTTTTCCAAACCACCCTATTTTAATGAATAAAAGAAACAGGGGGGGGGAGGCGCCTCTCTAAGTGTAGTATTAAAACAGTATCATTTATTGCACAAGATTAAAAACACTTACAAGATATAAGTGGGAGTCATGCACATCATAAGTATGTAGTCCTGGCAGTTCTACTGCGTCCCACAGGCTCCTTGCACGATCCGGGTAGCTGGGAAAAGTTCTGGTGTGATGTTGTGCTGAATAGCTGTACATTCAGGAAAACCAGGAAGTAGTCAGCTCCATACTGTCCAGCTTGAACCGGAAGCGGAAATGGTGTTACCAGCAGGGGGCGGGAGGAAGGACTCAGGACTGTCTCCGTGGAATGAAAGGCTACACACTCTGAGCTCACAGCTCTTTCTACTGGCCAGTATTGCCTGCACAACATCACATCAGAACTTTTCCCAGCTAACCGGATTGTGCGGGACGCAGTAGAACTGCCAGGACTACTTACTTATGATAAGCATGCCTCCCACTATATCTTGTAAGTGTTTTTAATCTTGTGCAATAAATGTTACTAACCTCTCCCCACCACCAGCTCCCGGCCTTTTGAGTGTATTGAAATGCTGCGAGGCGGAGGCAGGTATTCGGATCATGTGACTGTTGTGATTGGCTTTCATTGCGGTAACATGATCCAAGCCTCCCAATCTCAAGTATACATCTGGAGCTTTCTATGACAGTTTAGTTATTGTGCTGGGAGCGTGCACTGAGCTTGCTCTCATACAGTAAATTATTTACCTATAGATGCCACTGGGCATTAAAGCCCACCTGTTGGGAGGCTGCATATATGCGTGTGGCTGGCAGGAAGTTGTTAGAAGAATGTCAGAATAGCAATGCATCACTAAATATGAGCACTGAGAGATTCGTTTTTGTGGCAACCTTACTTAGTCACAAAATTACCAATTTCCCTTTTGACAAATTTTAGTCTCTACTTTAACCATGCATTACAAGTCGCACCCTATTACCAGGAATTTAACCGCTCAAATCATTGCGACTCAGGTCACAGCGACTTTGAAAAGGGTTCCTTACTTTTTAGCATTTTCATTGCAACTTGCATTGACTTCTGTTAAATGAAGTCGCAAGCTGCAGTGAAATCGAAGGTCCAAATCCAGGACTACATACTTATGATGAGCATGACTTCCACTTATATCTTGTAAGTGTTTTTAATCTTGTGCAATAAATGTTACACCATTTATTAATAAATGTTACAAACCGCTCCCGGCCCTTTGAGTGTATTGAAATGCCGGGAGGCAGAGGCGGGTATTCGGATCATGTGACTGTTGTGATTGGCTGTCATTGCGGTAACATGATCCAAGCCTCCCGATCGCAAGTATACATCTGGAGCTTTCCATGACAGTTTAGTTATTGTGCTGGGAGCACGCAATGAGCTCGCTCTCATACAGTAAATTATTGCTGCTTAGGTGGAATTTAACTTTAACTATAAAAAAAACATTCACATGTTGCTTTGTAAGTCTTGTGATGCCCTCCATTCCACCCTTAGCAACCTCTCAGTGACTGACATGTCACATCAAATTTAATAGCAGCACACATAGCGTGCCATGGTTAGCAATTGAATAATAACATTGTGGGTTGATAGTGGTAGGTCTACAGGAGATTCAATTATAGTAATATGGTCTTTTAAACAAACAGGGGTGACTTGACATCAGGTAGATAAACAATTGGAATTCTGACATGCAAAGTAAATGGGCAGTAGTTAGAATATTCAGACTTTAAATGGGTAGTCAAGAGAATATGCATGAAAGAAACAGGCATTTGTAACAATATGTGAGGAACAGATGGAAAATTATGACAGTTCAAGGGCGAAAAATGGGCAATCATGATATGTGGGCAGCAAACAGGAAAAACAATAGAGCAAAGGTGATGGTATGTGGGTGACAAACAGGCAATGGTAACAAATACGTGGGCAGCAAAGGTGCAATTGTAGCAAAATAAGAAAACAACAGTCATTATAATACTTGAACAGCAAAAATATGTTTGTAGTAAAAGGCGGGAAACAAATGAGAAACTGTTACAATATGATAGTAACAAGCTGGCAATGGTGACCATGCACAGGCAACAAGCCAACAAACAGGCAAGCATGACAATATGTGGGAAACAAATGGGCAGTTGTTACATGCAACTTAGAAGCAATCACTACAATATATGAACAATTATTACAACATGCCACATTTGTTATTCTATCTAGCATCATGTTCCCAGTGAAGGTTGGACCAAAAACAGGTCCAGGTTTGTTGGATGGTAACAAGCTGACAATTGTGACTATAAACAGGAAACAAACAGGCAAGCATGACAATATGCTGCCAAGAAAAAAGCAATTTTAACAATATGTGGGCAATAGATTAAATATTCTGACAGTACGTGGGCAAAATGGGAAATCCTTATACAGTATGTGGGCAACAAACAGGCAAAGGTGACACATATGTGGGCAACAAAGATGCAATTGTAGCAATATGATGGACTAAAAACAGGTCCAGTGTTGTTAAAAGGAGCTTCCCTAACCTCCATAAACTATTTAAACTCATTGCACCCTTAAAAACTCCAAAAGACAACTTTAATTTCACCTTCCCTTGACTCCAGCACATGTCTCCAAATAGGGATAATTTTGTTTAAGTGGTCCAAAAGCATCAACTCTCAATTTCAATCATTCTTTTGTGTCACCTAAGGTTTATTAAAAATTGGGTGTTAAAACAACTCAGTAGGGAAGCTGTTGTACAAAGAATATTAGACTCCCAAAAATTGTCATGTGCATTGCCACCATCCCCATGAATAGACAAATGATAATACCTCAAAGGAAAATGGGATTTTAAGGGCAATGAAAATATATTAAAAAAATAAAGAAATTATAGAAAAAATATAAATTTATTACAATAAGTAGAAAAACATGAAAGCCACAAGGTGGCACACAATAAAAACAACAACAACTGTACATAGAAAATGCGTGATGGTGAAAATCACAATGAAATGATTGTAAGGAGAACCCCAGAATTGCTGGAGGTTACCAAGCTGCTGCATCCGACGCGTTTCGAATGTATGAGTGTATAACAATATCTTCTTCAGGGATAGCAACATTTCTGGAATTGCAAAATACATCATAAACAATATGGACATTACATAACATAAATGCAGACCATAAATTGGTAAACAGATAGGGTCTGCATTAAGAAAGGAAATTATTATTACATATTACAGTGCCAGGAAAGCACCAATTTGAACAAAATAAAACTTACATATGTGTGCATTTTCAAGAGGAAGCCAGCCCCCTATATTCCAGACACTCGCCAGTGGTCCACGAATCCTATCACAGCATGAGGGAGTCCCAGAACCAATGAGTTAACATAAATTGCCAAAAAGGACGAATCCACAAAATCTTCCCAACCAATATAATAGGGGAGAAACAGAACAAAACCTGAGGAGGAGAGAGAAAAGGAAGAATGAATAAGGGCCATGCTACCAAACAAACACCCCCCGTCCATAGATGAGCCTTGGAGGGGTCAAGGATAAAAGGCCATATACTCACAAAGTTTCAAAATCTTCCCAAACAACACAGTAGGGGAGAAACAAAACAAAACCTGAGGGAAAAAGAACAAAAAATTAAATATAAATAAATAAAGGCCAAACTAACAAACAAAGACCCCCCATCCATAGGCAAGCCCAAGGAGGATCAAGGATAGAAGGCTATATACTTACAAGAGATCTTGAATCAAAAAATAAATAACCAGTAGTTGAAGGATCAGGCAATTGTGAGGAAAGACATCCCAGCTACCTTCCACCACGGTGTCCAGAGCTGGCAAATAAGGACTCCCGGCGTCATACTTTTATATCCAAAGAACGCGCCAAAATGATGCAAATGGGCGGAGCCAATGCGTCATGAACTGCCAATCAGCAATCAAAATAGGGCGCGAAAGCGCCCAGTGTATACCAAAACTGTCTGGGAGCCCTACCCCATCCGGAAGTGATGCAAACTTCCATCGGAAAAGGCAGCCATAGATGGACAAGGTGATACCCATTCCGGAAATGCCAAAGGCATAGAACCGGATATGATGTCACTACGCCACAGGAAGGAAATGCAGCTGGGTATGCTGCATTCAACACTCAACTACAGCTAAAGGTGCCGAGTGACGGACGATCCTGTCTATGGACCAACCACACAAGTGTGTGATGTGATCGCATATATCCAGGCCACCCCAGCCGGCAACGATGCAATAGTGACACCTATTCCGGAAAACGCCATAGGCATAGAACCGGATGTGATGTCACCAAGCCCATGGGAGGAGATGCAGCTAACTAATGCTACATCCCAAACTCGCCCATGAAAAACCGGCCTGGCTTCCTGGGAAAACAGGGGCCCAGGACCAAATAAGGTCCGGTGTCTGAATGGACACCTAACAAGGTATATTTGATGTATCCAAAGTTGTTTCCGCAACCATGTAGGCGCAGTATAAGGATAAAAAGAACATGCCGCAGAGATGATACGGATGTTGGAAAATAAACCACCCAATATAATATCTTGCGCCATCTCAGGCAGTAAGAAGGCAAATTTGGATAGGATTCCCAAAGGGAACCAAACAAGTAGACGGGGCCAAAGGGAACCACTCACATCTCTGCAAATGACAGAGATAGCCCGAGGCACCTAATAAGTCCACTAGAAAAAGATGACCAAAAACCCCTGACACGAGAAAATGCATGAGAATCCCCGGTCGGAAAATACCGGCAAGGGATCATGCAAAGCCCGTCAAAAAGAGGGGCCCCCAGTGTCAGGCATGCTGTGATGAAAAAGGACCCAACCAGAAAGGAACGGGAAGAGGGGAACAGGCTGATCCCCAATGACAAGCACACATAGTATAGTATACAAACCCCCATACACTATTTAAACTCATTGCACCCTTAAAAACTCCAAAAGACAACTTTAATTTCACCTTCCCTTGACTCCAGCACATGTCTCCAAATAGGAATAATTTTGTTTACTCAGTAGGGAAGCTGTTAACCTAGCAAAATGATTCATGTTAATTTTGGAAAGTGAAAGTGAAGGCTGTGTTCACATTGCATACCCAACCATGCGTGAGGGAAATTGTCATTTATTTAAAGTAAACTCTGTTGTTCTTCCATTTTGAGTTGGAGATTTAGGAGAAATAGAAAGTATGATTTGTGGAACTTGTGTTGACTTAAAGTCCATGCATCTGGATGTGTCCACTGTTGGATCAAACTATACAATTGTTTGTGTTTGTAAAAAAAAGCATTGTAAAATAGGGGGGCTTGTGGAGTCCAATATCTTATGTGAACGGTATTTTTTTTTTGTCACTGCTCCTATTTACAAACCAGAGGCAGAAGATAGTACATTTTATAGCTTATTTACTAATAAAGCCTTAAGACCCCATTCACACAGGGGCGACTCGTCAGGCGTCACAGCCGCCTGACGAGTCGCGTCCCATTCTGTACAATGGAACCGTTCTAAGCGGAGCGACTGAAGTCGCTCCGACTTAGAAAAAGGTTCCTGTACTACTTCAAGACGACTTCAAAGCAACTTCCATTGACTTCAATACAGAAGTCATTTTGGAAGTCTCCTTTGAAGTCGTCTGCAGATCGCCCAGCACAGTCGCGGCACGAGTCGTGCCGCCCCTGTGTGAATGGGCTCTAAAGATCTAGTGAAGGAGCAAATCTTTGGGGGAGATTTACTTAAACTGGAGAGTGGAGAATCTGGTGCAGCTGTGCATAGTAACCAATCAGTTTATAACTACAGCTTGTTCAATTAAGCTTTGACAATAAAACCCGGAAGCTGATTGGTTACTATGCACAGCTGCACCAGATTTTGTGCTCTCCGGTTTTAGTAAATCAACCCCTTTGTCTATAAAGTGAGGTAAGATTTGGATTCTAATTGGTTTAAATGGATGATAATCATTGCAATTACCATTTTGCTCTCTGAATTAAATAATTTTCACCCACCAATGAATAAATGAAGACTTATGTAAGTTGGAAATTATAAAATTGTTGCACTTTGGCAAAAATACAAATCTAACCACAGGATACAAGTATGAGACTGTGGGGGTTATTTACAAAAGGCAAATCCACTTTGCACTACAAGTGCAAACTACGAGTGCAAAGTGCACTTGAAATTGCACTGAAAGTGCACTTGGAAGTGCAGTCGCTGTAAATCAGAGGGGTAGATCGGAAATGAGGGGAAGCTCTGCTGATTTTATTATCCAATCATATGGAAGCTAAAATGCTGTTTTTTATTTTCCTTGCATGTCCCCCTTGGATCTACAGCGACTGCACTTCCAAGTGCACTTTCAGTGCAATTTCAAGTACACTTTGCACTTGAAGTTTGCACTTGTAGTGCAAAGTGGATTTGCCTTTCGTAAATAACCCCCTATGTTCCTGAAGTTCTAATCAGAGTCCTGAGGGAGCAAATCTGGACCATGACATCATGGATATACTTCTGTGTTAGGTATGGTCAGATTGAATGAATAAAATAAAGTTGATATAGACAGAGTAATGCACTCATAGAATATCACTTCTAAGATTTACATACATATCAATTATTCCCTATGTCCAAAATAATATATATATATATATATATATATATATATATATATATATATATATATATATATATATATGTATATATATATATATATATATATATATATATATATATATATATATAAGACTCCCAGCACTCAGGGCCTGGGTTTTGGACAGAATTAACCTTTAGGGCCAATAGTGGTTGAGCCATAGTTTTACTGTCCCCTAATTGCCCAGCTAAAGAAGGGCATGCAGCCACTCAGGGCTGTACACATGTCAAGGCCACAATACTTTGCTTCACGGGCATGACCAAAATTAAACTGCATGTTGCATTTGGTGGGCAGCAAGGACTGCTAAACACACATGTGACAATGAGCTCTTAAAGAGAACCTGTAAAAAAACAAACAAATAAAAAAGGAGTAGATATCATTCACATACTTGCTTTGCAAACTGAAGTTTGCTGAGCTTAGTAGATATGGTAAGGATGTGTTCAATTTATTCATCCAATAATGTGAAAGCATACCTTCTACTTTTTTTGCACTTGATAGGGCATTCAAAATGAAGATAGTTTGCTTGTTTTCACACTTATAACTTTTTTGGGATTATCGTAGAAGCAGGTAGCACATTGATTTAAAGTGCATGTAGCAAAGGCGTCCCTGAACTTTTCTTTCACATAGCTTCTTTTTGTTGTCTTTTTAATTACACTTCAGAGGTTATTTAACAAATATAACTGTTGACTGTTTATTTCAAAATTATTGGATTCTCTTGAATTGACCTTTGACAATGCTGATACCAAATGTCTTCCGTTTCTCAGTGGGCAGACACTTTTTGCAACAAATCATGCAAATGCAGTGACCTATGTATTCCAGATCAATGTAGAAAATTGCAGAAGTCTTGGTTTTATTTTTGTAACATGTAACTTATATTGGTTTAATTTAATATTAACACATAGAGAGCATGGCTTATGTTTTGCTGACACTATGAAAAGATAATGTAAAAGAGGGAAAGGAGAAGGAGCAAAGTTTAGATGCCAATATCCAATCATTGTGTTACTATTATTTTACATGAAAGCAATCAATTTACCATTGGTAATTCAGCTCTTTGCTAGCCTCGCACAGAAACTCATGCATAAAGGGGTGAAAAGCAGGTTATATTGATCAATACATGTTGTTTATTAAATTAATAATGGATTTTACTGCATTCTTTAAAACAACAAAACGAATATGTATAGCCACACTTTACCATATTTTTTTACTATTTGGGAAAAACTGCAAATTTTGCTGTAGTTTGAAAAATAGTAATTCAATTTGCCTTGTTAATTGCCATATTAAATGTGGCCCCCTCACTCTATTAAATAAAACGCTTACAACCATTAGGTTGGAAAGGGCAAGGCCACAGCTTTATTGATTCCAAACAAAACATGTGAACAATATTTCAACAAGTGCCAGTCACAGTTGTATTGTGAGCACACAATACCAAAGGGGTGTGGGAGGGGCCCGTCCTTACCATAAGTGCTGGACAGGCCGCCTACTTCCGATATCCATCAAGGGCATGGCCCATTACCGCCATTTTATGCTGGCAAGGTCAAGAAAAACCGCCACCGCCTGTCAGTGGCTAACTGACGGGCGCCCCCACCGCAGCCAGAGCCTGTTCCACACCACGCTGAAGGCCAAGGTTAAAGATATCCAGCCCAATGTCATTGAGGTGAACACCATCCGCTCTCAACCGATCCACATTAGCACCCTCCAAATCCTTGTGCCGGATCACAAACCCCCTGAATCTGCCGAACGAACTTGGCGACCTGGGAATTGACTTTGCGCCGAAAGCGTTCCAGGTGTGGGCCAGGTATTTCCCGAGCCCAAAGCAAGCGAGGCACAATTTCTGACCAGCTCTTCCCAGCACGTCTTCCGAAAGGACCCCAGAATTCCCTGGGGCAAACCTTTACCCAAGCTCAGGCCCAACCCATCCCCCACATTGACCAATCCTTGGGTGACCATCGCCTTGTCCTGCACCTGGCCATGCCCTCATCAGTCAAGGCTCTCTTTCCCTAGGGGGTCAAGAGGCCTTTATTCTTTCCTTCTGTCCACTATATACATACACAACATTTGCACACAGGGGTGAACGGCTCCTATGAATGGCCTCACAGATTCTGGGCAGGCTGGGCCTCACTTACAACAAAGAGACCATAGGGGTGTTGCACATCAGCACAGCATTCTGTAGTCCCACTGAAGGCATATACACAGAAGGGTGATAATGTTGCTGCTAACTGTGAGAGGGAGTCTTAAATTTGTCATCCTATCAGAGAAAGTACTGTGACTGGCAGGATTTCCAGGTAACTTTCACGGGAAAACAAGTTATGCAATTGTATAGACTGAGAAAACTACAGTATATACCTAATGCACGATGCCACATATACTTTAATATACTGTTTTTCAAACTCCTGATTGGTAAATTGGTTAGTTATGTCGAATTATTGAAGCATTTGGGTCAGTTTAACAACCAGTCAACTAACATTTAAAAAAACAAAAACAAAACCAAATCGGCAGTCACAGGAAGAAGGAAGGGGGGAAGCGCCACCTAGGTGCAGTATCACAGGGGATTTTATTAATACAACGGTTAAAAACACTTACAACAGGTATGGTAAAATTAGCTTATCGTGTAATGGCTCATGCGCCAGACAGCTCAGAGCGCGTAGCCTGTATTCTACCTATTCTGCCTATTCTGCCCATTTTCTGACAGCACAGCCCGGCTGCTGCCTGTTCCAGTGACGTAATTTCCGGTTGGTCCAGATGCGTTCCACACTGATTATGTTCCCAGCTTCCTGCTTCCTGGTGGCCACAGGTCGCACAAAAGGTTTTTCCACCCACCCATCCACACAGCCTGGGAACTGAGAGTGCACCTGGAGGGACAGAAGGGCTTCCATACATCCTCCTCCTGTGATTGTTTGGAGCTTGAAAACTTCTGATATTTTGAACTTCCTTCCATCCCCACTGCTTCTGAAGCATCTGAAACTGGCGGACCATGCAAGAGTAAGGACCCAGAACATCCTGGCGGACGAGCCATTACATGATAAGCTAATTTTACCTTACCTGTTGTAAGTGTTTTTAACCGTTGTATTAATAAAATCCCCTGTGATACTGCACTTAGGTGGCGCTTCCCCCCTTCCTTCTTCCTGTGTTTGTCTGCAGAGCTGGCTCAACTCTGAGGATAGCAGCCCCCCAGTGCATCACATACCAGTGCACACGCATCAGAGACTGTAATTACTGCACATCTTGCTAGAACTACTGTTCAGCATAAGTCTACTGCCTTTATATTTTATCAGTACATGTTTTCTTCAAAAAGTGAATCTCCAATCAAAGTTGCTAGACTAGTTAATGGCTAGAACCCTTATCATCTTTGAAACTGAGCAGTTAAAACAAAATTACCGTATTCCTGATTTTTGCTATTACAGTAATAAAAGCTTTTGAATCCATTTACCCTTGTTTTGGGTTTTTTGGCCGTACCTTATCTTAGGAAGATAACAAATATACATTTGACTAAGTTGTATTAATCACGTAGATTGAATAGGCTGTACAGTAAGCTCTGCAAAAAAAAAAAAAAAGCATTATGCCGCGAACACACGACCGTTTTTCATGACGAGAAAAATTCAATTTTTTCATTTAGTCATTAAAAACGATTGTGTGTAGGCTCCAGAGCATTTTTCGCGACGTGAAAAATAGGCATTAAAAATTTGGAACATGCTCTATTTTTTCTCGTCGTTTTTCACGTCGTCGTTTTTCTCGTCGTGAAAAAACGATGTGTGTAGGCTTTAACGATGTGAAAAAAACGTGCATGCTCAGAAGCAAGTGATGAGACGGGAGCGCTCGTTCTGGTAAAACTAGCGTTCATAATGGAGATAACACATTCGTCACGCTGTAACAGACTGAAAAGCACGAGGCTGAAAAGCGCGAATCGTCTCTTACCAAACTTTACTAACACGAGGATCAGCAAAAGCAGCCCAAAGGGTGGCGCCATCCGAATGGAACTTCCCCTTTATAGTGCCGTTGTACGTGTTGTCGAACTTGTTGTACGTCACCGCGCTTTGCTCGAGCATTTTTTTTCACGATCGTGTGTAGGCAAGGCAGGCTTGAGAAGAATCACGTCAAGAAAAACTTTGTTTTTTCAATGACATTAAAAACGGTCGTGTGTACGCGGCATTAGAAATTGAAGATTTATGGCATTGGAAAATGCAGACGTCCAGCTAAAAGTACTTCTTTAATGACATTTTGGATTAGTATCTAGGAAAGTAGCAGAAGTAACCAAATTCAAAGTATAATTTATACCATGGTCTTACTTTTTTCTTTTTTTTTTCCCATTTCTAGCCACCACTTTATATTTGTGGGAGACTCAGAACAAAATTGCAAGCAGAGATTGGGGCTATGTGCAGGTACCAGAAGTTTCTCATTAAAGTGTATATAGACCCAGAATCTATTTTCCTGGTGCCTCCATGGCAGCATATATATGGTATATATTTTATGTACAGTAGATGTTTTTTGGGATTATCTGAATATGGGCTTAGTGGGGTTGATTTGCTAAAAGTAAAGTACAGTCTATATGCAAATGCAGCTGCACTCATTTTCCCAGAGCTTGGTAAATGTGGTAAATCATCATCCAATCATGTGCAAGCAAATATTGCTCTTTTTTATTTTCCTTGCACCTGATTGGGTATTCTTTAAAACATGATGCTTTACCACATCATATTTACTAAGGACAATGAGTTCACCTGCACTTGCAAAATGCACAGTCTAGTTACCTTTAGTAAATCAACCCTACTGTTTTAAGCCAGGTACACACTACAGATTAATGGACAGCTCCGGTCGGGAGCCACTGTACTAACCATGTGAAGTTAGTTCAGCATACTCCCCCGCTGAGCTGTTGTGTTCTGACAGAGGAACAGCCCCCTACCAGAACACTCTGACCAGCGCTCTCTGCCATTGGCTGAGAGCGTTGATCGGGAGTTGGTCGACTGCTGGTTTTCTAGCATGCACATCCAACAGGAGCCGGCCAGCTTCTGTCGGAAGACCGACATACACACGGGCAGAATGTCGGCCGTTTTTTTTTTTGAACAGGCAAATGTCTCCCGAAATTCTGCCCATGTGTATGGGGCTTAAGTCCTTCTAGATGTCCATTGGCTTTCTCTTTCCTCCTTTTGTTTGGTGCTCTCCTCTATTAGTTATTGTCAGTGTTTGCATACTTTAGAGCTGTTCTTTGAAAGATATCACACAAAAAGCAGCCTTTTTGGTAGCTATTATCTTAGGCCATAGAATTTTGAAGATGCAGGCCCTGGGTTTCTGGGAGTCTTCTATTTTGTTCTACCTGGACAGGATCTTTCTCCAGCCAATGCACTAGTTCATACCTAAGGTTCCACCAGCATACCACCACAGCCTTTCCCAAAGAGCAAGATTCAACCAATTTACATGAATTAGATGTAGCAAGGGCCTTGAAGTTTTACATTTCTATTACACTACCCTTTTTCAGAGATGACAGGCTGTTTGTAGCTCCCAGTGGAGCAAGGAAGGGTTAGGCAACCTCCAAAAGACTAATAGCAGGATGGATTGTGCACATAATACAGACAGCATACCAAGCCACTGGTCTTCCTATTCCTCAAGCGGTAAATGCACATTCGACCAGAGAAATTTTTTCTTAATGGGCAGCTTTGGCAAAGGTTTCATTTGAGCTGATCTGTTGGGCAGCAAACTGATCTTCATTCACCACGTTTATGTTCCGCTAGAGTCTGGACCCAGTTAGTCTAACCGCTGGATATTTTTGAAAAAAATAATTTGGGTTTTCAGTTTTGGGTTTTCTATTAACCACTTAAGCCCTGGACCATTTGGGCTAGTTAAAGGGGTTGTAAAGGTTTGTTTTTTATTTTCTAAATGTTTTTTTTCTTTGTCTGAATTTCTCACTTCCTGTTTCTCCTCAGTAAACTTCACACCATTATCCGAGTGGTGTGGAGTCAGCCAGAACAGCTTACTGAACAGCTTACTGAGGAGGAACAGGAAGTGAGAAATTCAGACAAAGAAAACAAAGAAAAAAAACATTTAGAAGGGAAATTAAAGGAAAAGGTAAGTGAACCAACAATGCACTAGCTTAAAGGAACCTATTTTAAAAATAAAAAACAAACCTTTACAACCCCTTTATTGACCAGGTCCTTTTTTGCGATTCGGCACTGCGTCGCTTTAACTGACAATTGTGCAGTCATGCTTCGTGGCTCCCAAACAAAATTTACGTCCTTTTTTTCCCCACAAAAAGAGCTTTCTTTTGGTGGTATTTGATCACCTCTGCGGTTTTTATTTTTTGCGCTATAAACAAAATATAGCGACAATTTTGAAAAAAATGCAATATTTTTTACTTTTTGCTATAATAAATATCCCCCAAAAATATATAAAAAAACATTATTTTTCCTCAGTTTAGGCTGATACGTATTCTTCTACATATTTTTGATAGTAATGGCGGCGATCAGTGATTTTTTTCGTGACTGCGACATTATGGCGGACACATCAGAAACTTTTGGGACCATTGTCATTTTTACAGCGATCAGTGCTATAAAAATGCACTGGTTACTGTAAAAATGACACTGGCAGTGAAGGGGTTAACCACTAGGGGCGCTGAAGGGGTTAAGTGTGCCTAAGGGAGTGATTACTTCTGTTAGGGGGCGTGGCTACGAGTGACACGTCACTGATCTCTGCTCTGATTACACAGAGCGGAAATCAGTGACAGTGTCAGTAGGCGAGGGACAGATGTTGTGTTTACACTAACATCTCCCCGCTCCATTCCTCCGTGAGACGATCGCGGGGATCCCCACGGCGATCGAGTCGGCGGGACCCGCGGTCCGACTCATGGGGAAGGTAGCGGGGTCATGAGCGCGCCGCCGGCGGCACGTTCACAACCCCCGCGTCGGGCAGTTAAAGGCCGTAAAGGTACGTTGATGTGCATGTACGTGCCATTCTGCCGACGTATATCTACTGGAGGGGGTCCTTAAGTGGTTAATTACTTTTTTTCAGCAGTACCCTACCTAGTAGTGAATTATTTACCATGTGTATGCTGCCATGGAGACAACAGAAAAATGGAAAATTGAATACTTGCCTTTCTATAATTTTCCTTTCATGGTGCCTATCAATGGAAGCATACATCCCTCCCTTGATGACAATTTTTTTTATTATATCTATGTTTGAGTCTAGTTACAAAAATGGAGTGAGGGGGTGGTTATTTTCTTTATAGAGTTAAAGTGCTCCTGTGGGTTAGATTTGGGCAGAGCAACCAACCATGTGTATGCTGCCATGTATAGGCACCAGGGAAGAAAAATTACGGAAAGAAAAGTATTACATTTTCAATTTTTCAGACTCCTGCAGATCTAGTAGGTAGCTCACTGACCAAATGAAGGAGTGCACATGGCAGACTGACATCGCTGCTACTTTCTGATAGGCAGTGGCTTATCTTTGACAGCCTAAAAAGCATTGTTACTGGCAGGACCTCTAGGTAAGAAAATTTGCAACAGATTAAAAAAAAAAAACAAACATTATTTCATGAGTAAGTCAACTCTGAAAGCTATGGCCAAAAAAAAGCATGCAAAGGGCAAAAAAAGAAGTTACAAGTATTGCCTTTGATGTCCTTGCAGTTTACTTTTTCCTATTACTGATTTACCACTCATTGTTCTGCACCATGTTCCTGTGTGGAGGTGGCCATGTTGGTAGAGACAGGGTTTTTATTCCTTGAGCCTCCACTAGAGAGAACAGTAAGTGGTACTGTACTGACATTACCAAATCTCACTCCAAATCTCCTAAAACCAGCATCCAGATGCACTAGTGCCTTAGATCTTACATTGCAGATACTCAACTGCAGATACCACAGAACTAACGTGCAAAGGCACAATCTCAAGTCAGGAAATACATTGCTATCTTGGAGGAGAATTTCCAGATAAAAGGTAATTTTTTTCAGTGTTATTCTTAGGTACATTAAACATTTAAAGATGTTCACTATAACATATCAAATCTACACTTTTTGTGTTCAGCTCCACTCAAGTAAAATTGTATACAGTAAGGGAAAATGCCTAACATACTGAAACATAGATTTTGGGTTTACATGCACTTTATTACAGGTAAAACACTACCATTGCCTTTTACTTTGTAGACTTCTTGTTGACAGATGGCACAGATTAGTTGGAGGTCTGTAAAGTTGGATCCACATCTGTGTATTGTAGTAACGTGAAGTAAAATGATGGTTGACACATGCTCAGTGGTGTTTTTATCTTGCAAATGCACCCCAACTCAGCTGCAGTGCACCACAGTGCATCAAATGTGAAAAATGTGTGTGTTGTGGTCGGTTGAAAAAGGTACATGTCTTCAACAACCCGAACTTTCCTCCCGGGAAAGACGTCTTAGCTTTCAAATGGTGGCTGGACAAGGGACTTTACCGAATTGGGCAATTCTTTACAGCAGCAGGCCCCTTCACCCTAAACCACTGTATTAAAACACTAGATCTGCCAGACTCGGAACGATTCAGGTTTGGCCAAATATCTCACTTTCTACATTCCCTATGGAAAGAAAGGCCCATTCCGCCAAAGTTTACCAATTACGAGTTGTGGTGTGGTCGGGCCAGGGACCAGAGGGGGGGGATCTCGGTGATCTACTCGTCGCTTGCATCTGCGTCCTCTAAGGAGGCCTTTATGACTGCCTGGGAATCTGACTTCCAATTCCAGTGGGATCTGGAGGGATGGCAGAATGCATGCTTTCGGTCATTTAAAGGTATCCTCAACACTGCATTGATGGAGGCTAGCCTTAAAGTGATTTCTCGGTGGTACTATACCCCTTCCAGACTAGCCTCGATCTACCCCACAGTGGATCCTCTATGTTTTAGAGGTTGCCAACATATAGGCACAATGGCCCACATATGGTGGGAATGCCCCAGAATTCGCCCATTCTGGAAGAACATTTTTAATTTAATTAACAAGCTGATTGGAACTCGGATCCCCAGGACCCCGACGATTGCCCTACTGAATGCTCAAATCCCAGAGATCCCCAAATCTTCCCGAAGGTTAACTCATTTTATATTGTTGGGCGCAAAGCTTACGGTGGCAAAGGCCTGGAAACAACCAAAGATCTCTTTTCCTGCGGCTACAAAGAAAATATCTTGGATAATGTCGCAAGAAAAGCTTTCCAGTATATTACTAAACACAACGGACAAATTCGAAAAGGTATGGGAACCATGGGCCCAACAGATGGGAATCCTCATTGGTTCTCCTTCCAAGCAGGTGTAGTGCATCCTCAGCATTTCAGGTGATGTTCTAGCTCTTCATTCCTCTTTCTTTTTCCTTTCGGCTCGCTCTGAGTCTCTGTGTTTATCTGTCCACTTTTTTCCTTTTTTATCGCGGCCAATGTTTTTTTAGGATTAGAGGTCAGGTTCACAAGATCTCAGGTAGAGCATGAGTAGTCAACACTTTAATTCTGTTCTGAATTCTAAAATTTTGGTATAAGCCTTCCTCCAGTTGACGAGGATCGGAATAATGGGAGGTTCTGGGATCCCCGTTCCAACACAGTCAGTTCCCATTCGAGGTGTTGGGGGGAGCGGAACATGCTTCCTGCTTTAATTTATCTCCCTACGGATATGCCGACAGTTACTACTCTACATAGATTCTGGACGGACGATAGGCCACTGCTCTTGCTTCTATCTATCACAGCTATAATCAGTTTCAATTCCTCTGAACGTTTACTATTGCTTACATATGACTGACCCGTGCTTTATGTATAACCTATGCATTTTGAAATAAAAATATTGAATAAAAAAAAAGAAAAAGGTACATGTCTAATTTTGTTGTGCATTGTGTTGTATAAGAAGTCCATTTAAAATGAAAGTGGAACTTCTCACTCAACATTGACTATTTTTAATTCTTATGCTAGAATTAGTAAATACACAGGAAAGTATATCATCTTTACATGTTTTAAAATTTAACATTTCTTCAGTTACTTTCTGGTTTCAGAAAAAAAGAGGAGGTAAGAAAAAGTTCCTTCCAAAAGAAATTCTTCAGTGAGGAATTGTGAAAAAAAATATATTTTCTTTATTATATAAACCGCAATATAATATAATAGTTTAACAAACACTTGATATAAACACCCTTCACCTATAAATTTAAAATTAGACTAGTCTAAAAACCTGTGAACATGGGTGGCCACCCGACCCGCCATACACACCACAATCAGCCTTTTAACCAACTCATCCACCAATTCACCTAAATTAATCTGGATTTTTTGGATGTCTGAAAAGGGACCTCACCCAGTTCAGACAAACAGTCTAGCTTGGAATGGAAGCTATTTCAAAAAGTATATTTCAGTCGTTTTTGAAGACTCAATGGAGAAACGGAAAGTCAATGCTGTAATTAGGCTTAACTGAATGGGAGCCCGCGTTATTGAATGTCTGTATAGTGGATAGTATTCACATTTTCATTGGCTTGTGTGGCCATAAAAGAGATCTGGTATTTATAATCGCTAAATTTACTGACAAGGCATATATGAACATGAATAAGTTGGTTGGATCTCACCGTTAGAAGTATTCCACAGGTGGATTTTTCCTTATTCGTATAGCCGCTGTCTTCCAGGTATTTCCTAGTAGCGATATTCATTCAGTCTCTTTGCAATTGTGAATAAATAGGTTCCAGTAGGTCATGCAGCGCGGGTTGCACACATTCAGCGCTAATTTTCCAGCACTCTCCCCGTCGGTTTATGAGTGGATGTAGTCCATTCCTCGGAGATGAAAAGAGGGTAGGAAGAAGAGTTTCTAGAGGTGATCAGGTAGTGGGCTCCATGGATCGCACACCCATGTTCCTAATACAGCCAGTATGACTGCATGTAGCTTACATGTTTCGGTTCTACAGAACCTTCATCGGAGCACTTTATGGTTTCAGGCATAGGAAAATTATGTTATACATAACAGGAGTCTTCAGGGAGGGAGGAGTTTTCTCGGCCAAGTACAACCTCCTGCCTGCATTCCTGAGCTAAGGACAGATAGATTCCAGGAGGTAAATGCAACATGAATCAGCTGCCTTTACTCAAGTCAGAAATGCTAGGGGGTGTTTTTCAAAGTGCTTTTTAAAATAAAATAAAGCACGGAGACATGAATGGATAGGTGAGTTTGCTTTCAATATTAAAAATGAATTAAATAGCATTATTGGTTTGTGGTGCTCAGATGCAGTGTGGTTCCAGTTTAATGTGCTGCCTTAACACAATGCACATTACCAATTTAACAGCGGAAGTGTAATTTAGTGCAGTAGGGGGCCTAAGAGCCCTTTCACATTGAGCCACTCATAGCGTCGGCGGTAAAACTCTGCTATTTTTACCGCCAACGCTATGGGCGGATTTGCGGCGCATTTCGTCCGCTAGCGGGGTGGTTTTACCCCCCGCTAGCACCCGCGAAAGGGTTAAAACCGCCCGCAATGCGCTGCTGAAGCCACGCATTGCGGGCGGTATAGCCGCGCTGTCCTATTTATTTCAATGGCCAGCAGCAGTGGAGGAGTGGTAAACACACCGCTCCTTCTCCACTCCAAAGATGAGGCTAGCAGGAATTTTTTTACCGTCCTGCTAGCGCAACGCTCCAGTGTGAAAGCCCTCGGGGCTTTCACACTGGAGTGAATATGACAGCTGTGACAGGGCGGATTGCAGACGCTATTTTTAACGCTATAGCGCCTGCAATACGCTCCAGTGTGAAAGGGGTCTGAGTGTTGTCATAGATCAGCAGATATCGCCCTGGGAGAAAAGAGTTAAGCCCCGTACACACGATCGGATAACATATGGATTTTCGTCCGATGGATTTGTCCATCGGAAATCCGATGAAACTGTTTTTCATCAGTCTTGGCCACACACCATCAGTCAAAAAACCGACCGTTCCAAACGCGGTGACGTAAAACACTCAGATGAGCCGAGAAAAATGAAGTTTAATGCTTCTGAGCATGCGTCGACTTGATTCTAAGCATGCGTGGGTTTTTTAACCGATGGACTTGCCCATAGACGATCGGAAATTCCCATCGGTTTTTTATCCATCGGAAAATTTTAAAACAAGTTCTATTTTTTACAACCGATGGAAAAAAGACCGATGGGTACCATACACGATCGGTTGGTCTGATGAAAACCATCCATCGGACGGTTTTCATCAGTCAAACTGATCGTGTGTACGGGGCTTGAGGAGTAATTTCTCCTTCACCAAAACAACAACAACTTTGCTTCTTTACTTGTCTATGTAGAAGAGTTGAGGGTCAGGCCAATAAGTTGTAAAATCTCCCCATTATAATAGGTGCCATCCACAAGAGGTACCTTTTACCACCCCTTGAAAGTGGAAAACACCGCAATTATCATAACTGGTGCTTTAAAGAACTTCTTACTATTCTAGGCCATTTATGACCATAGTAAACCATGGCCTGCTTCCTTTAAACACCATTTTCACAGTAAAACAATCTGCTGCAATTGCGAGGATGAAAGCAGTGAAAGAGGTGAAATTAACTTATGCCTAGGGCAGTTGGACATCTAAATAGGGTCATGATGTTTCTACTATTATTAGTGGGATGAATAATGTTAATCCCTCTGATCTGCAAGTCTCTGTCTTCATCCCAGCAAGCTGCTACAAAATGCTGTATCTTTAAACAAGACTTTAATTCAGCTGTAAATCAGTTCTTTATATTTGTCTTACAGCAGGAGCAGGGCTTTTTATAGCAATAATGTCAGCTGTCTTTGAAGAATGCAATTTTTAATGTCATTGCCATGCAGATCAAGATATTCATCAGCCCTGACAATCAACCAAGGTCTATTCTATTTGTATTACTTCTGCTGTTATTACTTCTAAAAATTACACATAATTTTCCTTTCAAATTTTCATTGTCCCTTTCAGTAAAGATGTGTGAACTTCCCAAACTGTTTGATATTCTTCTTCTTCACATTTTTTTAAACAAATTGCTAACCTACAGTAATTGTTAAACAATCTCTTGTCATGAGTTGTTCATTATAAACATTGGTAATTACCATAAATGTAGCTTTCTCTCCCTGCTACTTTCTGCAAATAAAAAACGCCTGATGCAAAGTTAATCTAACGTCATTTTGCAACATAAAATTTATTTTACAGTGTTCGAGTTTCTGCATATGTTGCAGAAAAGAATGTTAAAAGTTGAGTTTATGAAGAAGTGTTGATGTAATAATCCTGGGCAATCTGCTTTCCTGACGTTGGATACTTTTATACATGACAGTCAGACTACCACTGGATTGTGTACTAAAAGGGCTCTTTCACACGGAGGTCCGTTCAGGTCCGCCTGTCAGTTTTTTAGGCGGACCTGAAACGGATCCTCCATGTACCCCTATGGAGGCACGGATGTCAGCGGAGACATGTCCGCTGACATCCGCTCCGCTCCGCCAAAGTGTGACGGAGGAAAACCCTATTTTTCCTTCCGTCGGCGGAGCGGATCGGATGACAACGGACTCTACGGTCCGTCGTCATCCGATTCCCCATAGGGGAGAGCGGCGCTCTGACAGGGCGGTCCCTGCACAGTGTGCGGGGACCGCCCAGTCATCCGTCGGCTCAGCGGGGATCAACGGAGCGATCCCCGCTGAGCAAGCGGAGCTTCACGGGGCGGATCTGCACGGATCCGCCCCGTGTGAAAGGGGCCTAACACAAAGAAGAGAGGAAGCTACAAGCAAAAATAAAATGAAGATGGAAGCACAAACTATGTGTTGACACTTGCTAGACATACTTGGGTTGATTTACTAAAACTGGAATATGCAAAATCTGGTGAAGCTCTGCATAGAAACCAATCATCTTCCAGGTTTTATTGTCAAAGCTTAAAGCGGTTGCAAACCCATAAACAATAAAAAAAAAAAAAAACATGCAAGGCAGAGGCATAATGAGCTAGTATGCAGCGCATACTAGCTCATTATGAAATACTTACCTCAGAACAAAGCCCCCATATCGGAGTCCGGTCCACGCCGAAAGAGCTGACATCTTGGCCTCGGCCTGTCTTCCGGGTTTGCAGCTCCGGCGCTGTGAGTGTCCGGAACCGCGATTACGTCACTCCCGCGCAGGTGCGCAGGAGTTTTCTTCCCGGCAAGCGGCTGCATGCAAAGGGAATATCTCCTAAACCGTACAGGTTTAGGAGATATTAATTTTACCTACAGTACAGGTAAGCCTTATTATAGGCTTACCTGTAGGTAAACGTGTCAAATTTAGGTATACAACCGCTTTAATTTAACAAGCTTAGGTTAAAAGCTGATTAGTTACCATGCAGAGCTGCACCAGATTGTGCACTCTCCAGTTTTAGTACAGTAAATCAACCCCCCTGTATAACACTTGTCCCCATTGGGACACAGACAGCAGTAGGAACTTGACAGAGGGAGACCTTTCCCTACTCTACCAAAAAAAGGTTGCTTTACCTAAACTGTAGCTGTAGGCAGAGCACATCAAATATAACAGGCAGTTCTGTACCTAAACAGTTAGCACTAGAGCATTGGTTGAATTCCCAACCATGGCACTATCTTCTCCCTGTGCCTCTGTGGTTTTCCTCCAATGCTTCAAAGACATGCTGATATTTTAATTGGCTCCTTTCTAAATTGGCCCTAGTAGCCAGGGCCTGGAAAAACCTAAACCTATGTATATTGGAAACAAAATATTAAGTCACACGGGCCATGATTCATAACAAAATTGTGGCAACCTTGCTCGTCAAAGTCTGTAAGCATATGAGGATTTGGCAGCCATGGGTAGATAAATTCTTACCCTCTGGCTTTGATTCCACCTTGCAAGAGCCATACTTTCTCACCCATCTTTAGGGCAGTGGCCTGTAGCCGCCCCAGGTGTGTGCACCCAACCTAGCGCTCTCTTCTCCAAGTTCCTATATCCTACTTTACCCCTACTTTCTCTTCTCTGTTCCTTGATATATATCAGTTGGTTCTTAGCGCTAATCATGCACTCTACCTACTTTGGAACGTCTGGTTTAGGGCCTATTCGTGCCCGATAACTCTCATCGCTCTAGTCCTAAATGGCGTATCTCCCTTGTTGCTATTGTTCTGTAACTTAATTGTCATTTGTTAACTGAAATGTTATTACTATGATCTTGTGAATTGTTTATTTTTGGCTTGTGTAGTACTAACTGTGGGTGATGCCCATTTCAACCTGTAAAAAGACCATCATTACCAATGTTTTTACTATGCTTTTTGGTTCCAATAAAAAAAAAAAAAAAAAATTGGCTCTAGTATGTGTATGAACGTGAGTTAGGGACATTTGATTGTGAGCTTCTGGAGGGCAGGGACTGATATGAAATGTGCAATATACAGTATATATAAGTGCTGCGTAAATTGTTGGTGCTTTATAAATACAAATAAATAAACTTCTGTAAATGTCTGATGTCTTTCTAGGGAAGAAGTTACTTCTGTCCTGGATGCTAATACGGTACACATACATTTAGGGGGGTACAGGGGTGAAGGATTCCTGTATTGTCTCATACCATAGCTCCACCCCTGCCCTAACCAACCAACACACCTTTATTTGTGGACAGTTGTTCACTTGGCCAGGGAATTTCAGTCTAATTGTAAAAAGTGGTTTACAGAATAGAAGTATTTTAGAATTGGGCTATGTAACTGTATTTGGGGGGGGGGGGAGAATGAATTGAATGCCAAATCATAAGACAACATTTTTAGTGCTTATGATATCAGTATATATTTGCAGAATTAAAAAAAAAAAACAGTTTTTAGATAATGATAGACGGTAAAAAAAGTAGATGGTGCTCTTCTAATTGTAAAAAATGTACTAGCACATTTTTCCTTGCAGGGACTAACCATACTTAACCAGTACAAACAAATGGCCACTGCCCTCACCTATACCTTGTCTTTGCAGCAAGGAGCACATGAAAGGGCAAAGCGTGCAAAACAAAACCAAAGAAATTCGCAGCTCAACTTACCGACCAGCCTGCAACTGACCAAATTATCCGGTTGGTTGCAGGCTGGTCGGTAAGTTGAGCTGGGAAATTCTTTGGTTTTGTTTTACTAACCATACTTAAACCTGCAGTGAAATATGGTAAGGAATGATTCAATGTGTTTGTTCTTGAGCAATACAGAGTTCTTATTAAAGGAATGCTATCATCAATATAATAAAAATATACCAAATTAAGCAAGTAGCACAATATCGGCATGACTGTATTAATAAAAATAAAAGTCAAATGAACAGATTTCTAACATTGAATGTGGGTTTTTGTTTGGGAAAACTTGACATCTGCGCTATAGCTGAAAGACGGCTACAGCACAGACATCAAGTTCCCGGGAGGGCCTCCATGTACGTCCTCCAGTTCTCGCTCTTCCAGCTTCGGACTCAGCTGATCACAGAGCAGGGTAAAGGGCCAATCACAGCGGACCCTTTACCACGTGATCAGTAGTCAGCCAATGACAGCTGATCATGGAAGTAAACAGAAGCCGGTTCACAGCGTGAAGAGAATCATAAAGCCGATAAGCGGCTTCTTTTGGAGGGACATCGGTCCCCTAAGTGCCCTCCAGTGCTGCAAATCTGTGCTCACCAGTGCCACCTATCAGTGCCCATCATTACTGTTAATCTGTGTCCACCAGTGCCACCTATCAGTGCCCATCAGTGCTGCCAATCAGTGACCATTAGTGCTTCATCATTAGTGCCTCCTGGTCAATGCCTACCAGTGCCGGCTATCAATGCCCATCAGTGCCACCTATCAGTGCCCATCAGTGCTGCATATCAGTGCCACCTCTCCAAGCCACCTATCAGTGCCAATCAGTGCCAACTATCAGTGCCTATAAGTGCCAACTATCAGTGCCTATTAGAACCATCTATCAGTGCCCATCAGTGCAGCCTTATCAGTGCCTCCTGATCAGTGCCCACCAGTACCATCTTATCAGTGCCACCTATCTGTGCCCATCAGTGCAACCTCATCAGTGCCCATCAGTGAAGGAGAAAAATTACCTGTTTGCTAAATTTTATAACAAAACATGAAAAACGTTTTGTTCTTATTTTTCAAAATTTTCGGTCTTTTTTTAATTAATTAAATACCACCAAAAGAAAGCTCTGTTTGTGTGAAAAAAATGATAAAAATTTAATTTGGGTACAGTGTTGCATGACCGCGCAATTGTCATTCAAAGTGTAAGAGCGCTGAAAGCTGGAAATTGGCCTGAGCAAGAAGGGGGTATAAGTGCCCAGTAAGCAAGTGGTTAAAGCAAATGTTTTTTGCTTTCACCATGTCATTGAATGTACTGATGAGAATGTTCATACAAATGTTCGTATGAACATTTGTTTGAAAATACTAGTGCATGGCCAGATTTAAAAAGCTACAGTTAAGCCCTGTACACACGATCGGTTTTACAGATGAAAACACTCCGATGGACTGTTTTCATCAGACAAACCGATCGTGTATGGGCCCCATCGGTCTTATTTCCATCGGTGTTTAAAAATAGAACATGTTTAAAATTTATCCGATGGTTAAAAAACCGATAGCAAATTACTATCGTCTGTCGGGAACTCCATCGGATAAAAAAAACCACGCATGCTCAGAATCAAGTCGACGCATGCTCAGAAGCATTGAACTTCATTTTTCTCGGCTCATCGGAGTGTTTTACGTCACCGCGTTTGGAACGGACGGTTTTTTGACTGATGGTGTGTGGGCAAGACTGATGAAAGTCAGCTTCATCGATTTTTCGATGGAAAAATCCATCGGTTAAAAAACCATAGGAAAACCAATCGTGTGTACTGGGCTTTACAGATCCATAAAGTGAGACCTTACCACAGAAAACTGTGAGTAGAAGGGAGGTGCAATGAAGTTGAATGATTCTGCTTTACAAAAGTGTAAAGCGAGCTCTAGTGAAACAATAGGCAATTCAAATATCCAATTGTGTTCAAAGAAATATGAAAAAAAAATAAAAAATAGAGCTTCTCCCTGACAGAATAAGATCTTTGAAGTGAACAAAGGTGCCCTTAAGCTCAAAGTACCTTCATCATCTTTCATATGGTTATCTGTATTTTGACAATTGCAGGCACTAACACACAGAACGGAGTTTCACCCACTTAAAACTCAAAGAGAAATACATTTATTCAACTCATTTGGCATGTTGGGCCCAGAGTATAAACACTACTTTGTCAAATGTAACAATTCATTTCAAGCATGTGTAGTTTTCTAGAAATGCTTGTCAGCCTGGCTGGCTATATAGGCCCGTTAATTCAAACACTAACTAGGTGACATGCAAAAGCATTGTAGTCCTCCCAAGAAAAACAAGCAGATTTTACATTTGCAAAGCATTTTACAGTACAATAGAGCAGTTAAACACAGCGCATGACAGATACGCTCTTTGTTTTTTTATACTAGAATTATCACTATTGCTAAAGTGCTACGTCTTCAGGGACTTAAAGATTGAAACACTAAAACATATTGTGCTTTTTTCCCTCCATTTTCTGCTTCTTGCTGTGTTACATTATACAACAGTTTGAGTACACTGCTTATGTGCCTCCGGGAAGGTCGGTGATACAATAACAATTCATTATGTGTTATTTAGCAAAGTGAATATGCTTACTGTAACAAAAATAAGAACAATGATTTGCAATTACCAAAATGAACCATGTGAAAAATGACTAGCATGACAACGCAAAGATGTTCATGCTACATAAAAGATATTAATGTTTTGTTTTAAAAAAATAAAAATAACATTAAATTAAATCTACAAACTGGTTTCCTCTCCCTCAAGTGCTAAATCTGCCAATACTGAATAATATTTATTGTACTCTACAAAATAACTTAACTACAAATGAAAGCAAATTCCCAAAATGGCTGAGCGATTCCCGCACTAGTACAATTCTGATACTTGGACCATGTTTCTGTCAAGGCAAATTAGGTCAATGTATCTGAATGGAGAGTTGTGGGATAATAAAACATAACAGAGGACATTATTAACTGTTGCATTTTTCATTGTTTTCTTCAATGACATGTAAGAGAATATGTACAGCATTAATGTTAAGCAGAAGGCACAGTCTTTACTGTTGCATGAAATAAAAAATACAACGCAAGGTATTTAGTACTTTACTACACTGTTATGGACTTCCCTCTTGACCACTTCAGTTCTCACACCTGTTTTACTTTATAAGAGCAACATTTCAGCAATGGGCCAAGTGAATTACTACATCCATAGTAGTTAAAGTGGTTATAAAGGCAGAAGTTTATTCTATGCATTAAGAAAAAAAGCCTTTTGTGTGCAGCAGCCACCACAGTACCCACTAATACTTACCTGAACTCCATCTCGATCCAGCAATGTTTCAAGAGGGACTCGGCTCTCTCTCCTCATTGGCTGAGACAGCAGCGAAGCGCCATAGGCTCCCACTGCTGTCAATCATGGTCAGTTAGCCAATAAGGAGAGAGAGGGGGCGGGCGAGCCACAGCTCCATGTCTAAACGGACACATGGAGCTGCGGCTCGGCTCAGGTGCCCTCATGGCAAGCTGCTGGCTGTGGGGGCACTAAACAGGAGGGAGGGGCCAGGGGCGCCGAAGAGGAACCAGAGAAGAGAAGGATCGGGGCTGCTCTGTGCAAAACCATTCCACAGGGCAGGTAAGTATAACATATTTGTTATTTAACCACTTAACGACCGCCCACTGTAAATATACGTCGGCAGAATGGTACCGACAGGCAGAATCACGTATATCTACGTGACTGCCTTTGTATAGTTGGGGAGTCCGATCGGACCCCCCTTCTTTACAGTGAGCGGCCGTTATTTGTTTGGGAGCCATCAGGGATGAGGGGACAGCCATTCGATTCCGGCCACCCCCTCTCGATCGCTCCCAGCGAATTTAATCCTTCCCCTGCCTGTGTAATGTTTACACAGGCAGGAGGAAGTGATGTCATCTCTCCTGCGGCGCTCACATATACCGAGCGCCGCACAGGAGAAGATGCAGGTTACTGCACAAAACACTACACTGACACCAGGACACATAGGCACATAAATCGCCCCCCAGGCCCCCCCAGACACCCCCAGATCACTCCCCAGCCCCCAGTCACAGTGTCACTGATTGCAGTGACCATTTATTTACTGATCACTGCAATCAGTGACATTTGTGACTGTAAAAGTGTCACTACATTTAGTTTTAGGTCCAGTGTAGCCCCCTAACCCCCCCTAATAAAGGTTTAACCCCCTGATCGCCCCCCAGATAACCCTTTCACCCCCTAGCACCGCCGTCGCTAAGCGATCATTTTTCTGGTCGCTGTCTTAGCGTCGGTGATGCAGATCGGTATCCAGTCATTTTTTTTTAGGTTCGCCGCAGGTTTTTATAGCGTCAGGTACCCCCATATATTACCTAATAAAGGTTTAACCCCCCTGATCGCCCCCCAGATAACCCTTTCACCCCCTATCACCACTGTCGCTAAGCGATCATTTTTCTGATCGCTGTCTTAGCGTCGGTGATGCAGATCGGTAGCCAGTAATTTTTTTTAGGTTTGCCGCAGGTTTTTATAGCGTCAGGTACCCCCATATATTACCTAATAAAGGTTTAACCCCCTTGATCGCCCCCCAGGTAACCCTTTCACCCCCTATCACCATTGTCGCTAAGCGATCGTTTTTCTGATCGCTGTCTTAGCGTTGGTGATACCGATCGGTAGCCAGTAATTTTTTTTAGGTTTGCCGCAGGTTTTTATAGCGTTGGGTACCCCCATATATTACCTAATAAAGGTTTAACCCCCTTGATCGCCCCCCAGGTAACCCTTTCACCCCCTATCACCACTGTCGCTAAGCGATAGTTTTTCTGATCGCTGTCTTAGTGTCGGTGATGCAGATCGGTAGCCAGTAATTTTTTTTAGGTTCGCCGCAGGTTTTTATAGCGTCAGGTACCCCCATATATTATCTAATAAAGGTTTAACCCCCTTGATCGCCCCCCAGGTAACCCTTTCACCCCCTATCACCACTGTCGCTAAGCAATCGTTTTTCTGATCGCTGTCTTAGTGTTGGTGATGCCGATCGGTAGCCAGTAATTTTTTTTAGGTTCGCTGCAGGTTTTTATAGTGTCAGGTACCCCCATATATTATCTAATAAAGGTTTAACCCCCTAAATCGCCCCCCAGGTAACCCTTTCACCCCCTATCACCACTGTCGCTAAGCGATCGTTTTTATGATCGTTGTCTTAGTGTCGGTGATGCCGATAGGTAGCCAGTATTTTTTTTTTATGTTCGCCGTCAGGTTTTTATATAGCGTCAGGTACCCCCATATATTACCTAATAAAGGTTTTAACCCCCTAATTGCCCCTAGTTAACCCTTTCACCAGCAATCACCATATAAGTGTTATGGGTGACGCTGGTTAGTTAGTTTGCTTTTTATAGTGTCAGGGCACCCGCCGTATATAACCCAATAAAGGTTTAACCCCCTGATCGCCCGGCGGGTGATATCAATTAGGTTTTAGCATCAGAGAGGGTCTGCGTCACACCCCAGGCAGCGTCAGGTTAGTGCCAGTAGCGCTAACACCCATGCGTTAAGCACACACCCCCCTTAGTGGTATAGTATCTGAACAGATCAATATCTGATCTGATCAGATCTATACTAGCGTCCCCAGCAGTTTAGGGTTCCCAAAAATGCAGTGTTAGCGGGATCAGCCCAGATACCTGCTAGCACCTGCGTTTTGCCCCTCCGTCCAGCCCAGGCCACCCAAGTGCAGTATCGATCAATCACTGTCACTTACAAAACACAACACACATAACTGCAGCGTTCGCAGAGACAGGCCTGATCCCTGCGACTCCAGTGCTGTAGGAGGTGATTTCACCACCACAGTTAAAAAAAAAAAGCATATATGCCGAAGCATTGGGGCAGCAGGGGCTGAGGAGCGGAGGAGCGATTTTGCTCCTAATGCCGCGTACATACGTTAGAAATTCCGACGGAGGCTTGCCCGTGGAAAAGTCCGACCATGTGTACGCGGCATAACTTTTGCGGGAAGATGCCCCCATGCTTCGGCATATATAAATGGTGCATGTATGCCCATCATTAGAAGTGGGTGGATGAAGGGCGGTATTCTAATGGTGGGCATACCCACCGATCAATCTTTTTTTTTCGTTCAGCCAACAGGCTGCATGAAAAAAAAGATTACAATACATGTCCAACAAGGACCAGCAACGTACTGGTATGTTGCTGGACTTTGAATGTTTATACCAGAATGATGCCTGTGGGTTTAGGTATCATCTTGGTATCATTCTTTTCAGCCAGCGGCCGGCTTTCATTTAAAAGCAATCCTAGTGGCTAATTAGCCACTGGACTGCTTTTACAAGCAGTGGGAGGGAATGTCCACCCCGGATATAAAAAGCGCCATTGGGAAATTGGGAAAGCATTTTATCACACCGATCTTGGTGTGGTCAGATGCTTTGAGGGCAGAGGAAAGATCTAGGGTCCAATAGACCCCAGTTTTTTCAAAAAAGAGTACCTGTCACTACCTATTGCTATCATAGGGGATATTTACATTCCCTGAGATAACAATAAAAATGATAAAAAATAAATAAATATGGAAGCAACAGTTTAAAAATAAAATTAAAAAGCAAAATTAATAATAATAATAAAAAAAAAAGCACCCCTGTCCTGCCCTGCTCTTGCCCAATGGCGAACACAAGCGTCGGTCTGGCGTCATATGTAAACAGCAATTGCACCATGTATGTGAGGTATCACCACGAAGGTCAGATCGAGGGCAGTAATTTTAGCAGTAAACCTCCTCTGTAAATCTAACGGCGTAACCTGTAAAAGCTTTTAAAGGCTTTTAAAATGTATGTAGTTTGTCGCCAATGCGCGTTTGTGCGAAATTTTAAAGCTTGTCGTGTTTGGTATCTATGTACTCGGCCTAAGATCATCTTTTTTATTTTATCAAACATTTGGGCAATATAGTGTGTTTTAGTGCATTAAAATAAAAAAAAGTGTATTTTTTCCCCAAAAAATGCGTTTGAAAAATCGCTGCGCAAATACTGTGTAGAAAAAAAAATGCAACACCCACCATTTTAATCTGTAGGGCCTTTGCTTTAAAAATATATATAATGTTTGGGGGTTCAACATAATTTTCTTGCAAAAAAAAAAAATGTTTTCATGTAAACAAAAAGTGTCAAAAAGGGCTTTGCCTTCAAGTGGTTAGAAGAGTGGATGTAAGCTTCCTAATGTTGTGTATAAAATGCCAGAACAGTTCAAAACCCCCCCAAATGACCCCATTTTGGAAAGTAGACACCCCAAGCTATATACTGAGAGGCATGTCGAGTCCATGGAATATTTTATATGTTGACACAAGTTGCGGAAAAAAGACAATTTATTTTTTAATTTTTTATTTTCTGCACAAAGTTGTCACTAAATGATATATTGCTCAAACATGCCATGGGCATATGTGGAATCACACCCCAAAATACATTCTGTTGCTTCTCCTGAGTTTGGGGATACCACATGTGTGAGACTTTTTGGGAGTCTAGCCGCGTACGGGACCCCAAAACCAAGCACCGCCTTCAGGCTTTCTAAGGGTGTAAATTTTTGATTTCACTTCTCACTGCCTATCACAGTTTCGGAGGCCATGGAATGCCCAGATGGCACAAAACCCCCTCAAATGACCCCATTTTGGAAAGTAGACACCCCAAGCTATTTGCTGAGAGGTATGGTGAGTATTTTGCAGATCTCGCTTTTTGTCACAAAGTTTTGAAAAAAAAAATATATTTTCTTTCTTCATTTTCAAAAACAAATGAGAGCTGTAAAATACTCACCATGCCTCTCAGCAAATAGCATGGGGTGTCTACTTTTCAAAATGGGGTCATTTGGGGGGGTTTTGTGCTATTTTGGCATTTTATGGCCTTCGAAACTGTGATAGGTAGTGAGGAGAGAAATCAAGAATTTGTGCCTAGAAATCCTGAAGGCGGTGCTTGGTTTCGGGGTCCTGTACGCGGCTAGGCTCCCAAAAAGTCCCACACATGTGGTATCCCCGTACTCAGAAGAAGCAGCAAAATGTATTTTGGGGTGTAATTCCATATATAACCATGGCATGTGTGAGCAATATATCATTTAGTGACAACTTTTTGTAATTTTTTATTTATTTTTTGTCATTATTCAATCACTTGGGACAAAAAAAAAATATTCAATGGGCTCAACAGGCCTCTCAGCAATTTCCTTGGGGAGTCTACTTTCTAAAATGGGGTCATTTGGGGGTGTTTTGTGCTATTTTGGCATTTTATGGCCTTCAAAACTGTGATAGGTAGTGAGGAGTGAAATCAAAAATTTGCGCCCTTAGAAATCCTGAAGGCGGTGCTTGGTTTTCAGGGGCCCGTACGCGGCTAGGCTCCCAAAAAGTCCCACACATGTGGTATCCCCGTACTCAGGAGCAGCAGCAGCAAAATGTATTTTGGGGTGCAATTCCACATATAACCATGGCATGTGTGAGCAATATATCATTTAGTGACAACTTTTTGTAATTTTTTTATTTTTTATTTTTTTAGTCATTATTCAATCACTTGAGACAAAAAAATAAAATATTCAATGGGCTCAACATGCCTCTCAGCAATTTCCTTGGGGTGTCTACTTTCCAAAATTGGGTAATTTGGGGGGGTTTTGTACTGCCCTGCCATTTTAGCACCTCAAGAAATGAGATAGGCAGTCATAAATTAAAAGCTGTGTAAATTCCAGAAAATGTACCCTAGTTTGTAGACGCTATAACTTTTGCGCAAACCAATAAGTATACGCTTATTGACATTTTTTTTTACTAAAGACATGTGGCTGAATACATTTTGGCCTAAATGTATGACTACAATTTAGTTTATTCGATTTTTCTTATAACAAAAAGTAGAAAATATCATTTTTTTTTAAAAATGTCGGTCTTTTTCCGTTTATATCGCAAAAAATAAAAATCGCAGAGGCAATCAAATACCATTAAACGAAAACTCTATTTGTGGGAAGAAAAGGACGCAAATTTCGTTTCGGTATAACATTGCATGTCTGCACAATTTACAGTTAAAACAGCGCAGTGCAAAATTCTGAAAACAGCTCTGGTCCTTTAGCTACAAAATGGTCCGGGGCTTAAGTGGTTAACCACTTTCCGCAAATCGCCGAAGCTGTACGTCAGCTCTTTTAAGAGCAATAGCAGGGGCGGGGCGATGCGTGTGGCCGGCGGCCTTGATGTCAACTGGCCTCCTTCGATCGCTCCACAGAGAGCTGGATCGGGGATCTGTCAGTTTAAACAAATAGATCCCTGTTCTGACAGGGGAGTAGAAAGTGATCGTCTGTTCCTAGTGATCAGGATAAAAAAGAATGGATGGCTGCACACCGAGGTAGTGATGAATCTCTTTATTGTAAAATCCGTAACATGAATAACACCACAGGACAGGCAAACAGGTACAGGTAGACGCATTTCACACAGCGACGCTGCGCTTATGGTAATGAATAAGTGCAGCACCCCTGGGAGGAATCCATTCCGCAGCTTACCTGGTTCCATCACTCACCTGGAGTGGCATTTTCTTTTCCTATTCTATTTGCTTTCCTATTCTGTGTGAACACATAGCGTGTAGCTCAGGAGCGAGCATGCACGAATGCCCCCAGATCAAGCTGCTTGCTATGGGGGCCCATGGGGGGGGCCGGGGCAGGAGCCAGGAGTATCCGCAGAGGACCTGAGAAGAGGAAGATTGGGGCTGCTCTGTGTAAAACCATTGCACAGACCAGATAAGTATAACATTTTGTTATTTCAACAAAAATAAGCGTTTGATATGATATATGAGCAAAGCACATTCTTCTATACTGTGTACTTGTCTCTATCCAAAGCACAAAGTGTGATTTCTCTCTGTCAGCTTGTTCCTCTGTTATCTGCTTGGGCCACTTCTGACAGGTTTTCCAGACTCCAAGTGATAAAAACAGTGGTGGTGCGTCCATAAGGGCGCATGGGTGCCGCACCCTCTCTCCAGCCACCTCCTCTATGATCAATGGATAGATTCATGTATATCATGAATCTATCCATGGCCGTTGCTGCCACCCCCTATTCAGGCGACCGGCCCCTTTTCGGGTGCTGGGCACCTGAATTACAGTGGCGGGGGTATTTGAAGCACCTGATTAGAGCCATAGGCTCTAATTGGCGTCAAAAAAGGTGAACTGCGAGCGCTATGCTTGGCGCTCGCAGTTCCCCCAGGTGTGTCTGAACACTGAACCGCCTCTCCATCAATCAGGTGCTCGGGTCTGTTACCTGTCACCTGATTGGCTGAAACGACAGACGCTGTGATTGAAAGCCTATCAGGCATCCAATCGCCTATAGGAGAGGACGGGAGGAGAGGTCGGTAGAAGACGTTTGGAGGACACCGCTTGCCGCCGTCACCTGCTGCCCTACCAAGACAGGTGCTGGGCAGACGGCGAGCGGGCAGGGGGGTCACAGTGGCAGCATTCGATGGGCACAGTGGGAGCATTCGATGGGCACAGTGGCAGCATTCGATGGGCACAGTGGGAGCAATTGATGGCACAGTGGCTGCATTTGATGGGCACAGTGGCAGCATTTGATGGCACAGTGGCAGCAGTTGATGGGCACAGTGGCGGCAATTAATGGGCACAGTGGGAGCATTTGATGGCACAGTGGCTGCATTTGATGGGCACAGTGGCTGCATTTGATGGGCACAGTGGCTGCGTTTGATGGCACAGTAGCAGTGTTTGATGGGCACAGTGGCTGAGTTTGATGGGCACAGTGGCGGCAATTGATGGGCACAGTGGAGGCATTTGATGGGCACAGTGGCGGCATTTGATGGGCACAATGGCTGAAGTTGATGGGCACTGTGGCTGTTTGATGGCAAAGTGGTTACGTTTGATGGCACAGTGGCTGTGTTTGATGGGTACTCTGGCTGCATTTGATGGGCACAGTGAGGCTGCAATTGATGGGGTTTTTTTCAGTTTGTTTGCGCCCCCCAAAAATTTTGAGCACCAGCCGCCACTGGATAAAAAGGTGATGGGAAGGAGAGCTCAAGCACATGTGACTGATATCCTTAGCACAGCACTGAGCCTTTGACTGATATCCTGAACTCTACATGTTCCCCGCATACTGTGTGAAGGTGGTTTGTACTTTTCCTCCAATCAGGGCTCAGAGTTCTCCTCACTGAGACATTTTCACAATTTTTTTTTTTTTTGTTTATTGATGTTACGAATTATGCTTTTGTAACAATTTTTATTTTGTTGGATAATATCCATATCTTGAAGTATGTGGATAAATTGCACACTATTTTGCACAGGTTTTGGTTATTGCTAGCACAGCATAATTTATTTATAGATTTTTTTAGTATGTGAATCTGTTTATTGCAATAGAGTTTATATGCAGCTCATGTTATTCTAGTTAACCCTGTCTCTTCTAGTCTGGCATTCTATAGCTAGTGTTATCTCAGGGCTCGGTAACCAGCATAGGGTAGAGCCAGGTTAGTCATCTGACAGCCAGCAGGTAGTCCAGTTGCATTGCAGATTAGAAGCTACTAGGGACTAGCAGAGTAGATAGGCTGACCCTGAGTTCCATTGTCACACCACAGTTTCTGCTGGTGAGAAGCTGTTTGCAGGCTGGTTAAGGAAGTGTTGGAGGATCTCCCCATCATCAGTGATTTGGCCTTTAGATCTTTGACACCAAGACAGAAGCTGTATCATGCTCATTCTAAGGGCCCCCTGCATCTGGACTTTGCTGCAACATTCATCTGGAGGTATGTCTAATAATAATTATATATACCTGGGTATATGTGCGCAATTCTACTAGGATTCCTATCAGGCCTTTTGTTGATATCACCTGTTTGGACATTGGATGTATGTACTATTATTAAAGAGGAAGTAAACCCTGATGGGTGTTACTTCCTATTTGTTTCACTGCAAAGGTAAAGCATAATGGGCTACTATGTGACATTATGTGACACTTCCCCGTCTTCCTCACTAGTAGCAAGCGGCCATTCTTCACCCCTCTTCCTTCCGGGGCCGCGAACTTCGGCTCTGTGAGTGGCCGGAGTCGCGTGATGGCGCGTGACGGCGGGTGACGTCACTCCCGGGAATGCGCGCCGGGAGCCACCACTCCACTCCACTCGCGGCATGACCCGAGTTAGAAACGGCGCAGTGTGCCCTTTCTAACTCCGGCGCATGCGCAGAAGAAATCGCCGTGCGGCGATTTGCAAATATCTCCTAGACCGTGCAGGTCTGGGATATATTTCTTGCACCTACAGGTAAGCCTTAATATAGGCTTACCTGTAGGTTAAAGTTGTTGTAAAGGGTTTACAACCACTTTAACCTTTTATTATATAAAGCTTGTATTATTCCCATACTGGTGTGTGTCTACTATATATACTTATGGTTAATGTTATATGCTGGTTGCAATAGTTTCTTTGCTCCCAATTACTTTGATTATGTAGCGGGTGTCAAATTTAGAGGGGTGTATCTGGGCCATAGATGGCCCAGATACATAGATTTTTGGGAATTTTTGGACACCTTCAGCCTGGGGGCTGCTGCGGTTCGTCTGTGCCCAGGCGCCCTTGGCCTGGGCGCATGGAGTCGAGTTCCATCCCAGGCACCTTCAGCTTGGGGTGAGGTATTTTACAAGGAGGCCTGGGGCCCAGTACCTTCGACTGGGTCCCGCAAGGGAGAAGCATTCCTAAGGTGCCCCCGGTATTGGGTGCCTGAATCCAGGGCATAAGGGACCGGAGACGTGACCCTCCCGTAGAGTCGGTGCAGCATTTGGCTGGTGCCGGTGTGGGCCTCTGGTGACCGTCCGGATGGATGTCTTCCCCTGACAGGGGTTGTTTGTCCTAACGGAGGTATTTCATGTTCTTATGGTCTGTGGCAGAGACCCATCTTCATCAGGTCAGTGGCAGGCCTCATCTAAGGCCTGTGGCAGGGGCCTCAACGTTCACCCAGGTCAGTGGCAGGGACCAAATTCACAGTCGGTGGCAGCGACTGTGCACCAAGCCTGTTTGCACTAAACGGAACAAGAGAGACTTTATTCATTGAGTGTGCCTGGACCTACTCTTTCCCACACCATGTCTGTTCTTTTAAAGTTCAACCAGCCTACCTATTGATCAAAGCAAATAAAACAGTGTTGGACTTTTTATGGTGTTGAACTCGTGTTACTGGAAGCTAAGTGTGCCTGTCTGTGACAGTGACAATCATCCTCCACAGGAGAAGCTGAGGCTCTGGCCTAAAACGCAGACCCGAAGGTAAACGGTTTAGCTCATATCTCTGCATACTACATCAGAGGGCCGAGCTGGTGATGTACATTTTCCCCCTTCTCCCAGATACCCCTAGATGAGTCATACAGCCATAAAGAGAGGGGAGAAGGCGGGGAAGGGCGCTACAATTAGATTACTGGAATCCCCTCTGTTCACAGAGACCCTGTTCTGGGTGGAGGCACTGTTGAGGGCCATTTCTTGTAACCCCCCCAAAAAAGAGGACTACACATTCTTTTCAATTCTCAATCAGAACACAAAGTCAGGCTATTAGGCTCTCCAATAATCTCTTTGAATTCAGTGCTGATAACAAACACTGGAAAAAAAACTACCAACTAATAAAGGTGCATTTAGGATCACAAGAAGGGCATTTAAAAAGGAATTCCAGGTATGGATATTTTTACATAATTACTTTAGCCTATATTGACCCAATGTATGCATACACCTTACCTGTGGGATCCCTCTGGAATGGGGGTTGGAAACCCGTTGATCGTGATTTACCTGTCAATTGAGGACAGGTAACAGGTAGAACGCAACCCTTCCTTTCCCACTGCCACAATCTGGACAGGAGCAGTTGCAAAATTTACTAGAGCAATCCCCTTTCCTCCGGTAGCAGCTGAAAGGCAGCTTCTCCTCCTCTCCCACGCACCAGCATTCAGCTGCTGACGGAGGAAAGGGGATCGGTTCCAATAAGTCCCTCCCCACCTTTTCTCCTGCCCAGGTTCCCCTTCTTTCAGCTGCCCAGCCCCCTCTGTAAATAGTCCAAATAATTCAATAAATATATTTGATTGAAGAACATATATCATGCTTCAGTGATAAAAAATGGTGAGATGGTAAGATGGATTCTTCTAGTAATAACACCACAGTGAATCACTCAACGAAGTGTACCACCAACTATAGAAAAACTTGCTTACCAGATGGCAAACAAAACCAAGCATGTGGCTATAGCCCAGCCGAGGCCTTTGCTTGCACAGAAGATTATGGAAATAAGCCCTGGGTAGATGGCTGCATTGGTATATCCACACACCAATACCACCGTTCAATCCGAGGTCGTTATATTCAACAATGAACTCAGCAATAGACCCACTGACTGAAAGTGTCCATTGCTCTACTGACTGACACTGTTCATTACTCTACTGACTGATACCATCCACTGCCCTACTGACACAAACCTCTACCCTACTGATATATCCACTGTTCTATTGACACCGTCAACTGCCCTACTGAACCCATCCACTGCTCTACTGACACCATCCACTCCTCTGCTAACACCATCTTCTGCCTTACTGACACCATCCACTGCCCCACCGACACTGCCCACACACCACCCACTGCCCCACTGACACTGTCCACACACCACCCACTGCCTTACTGACCTCTGTCCACACACCAACCACTGCCCTACTGACACTGTCCACACACCATCCACTGCCTTACTGACTGATACTGTCCACTTTTAAGGTAGGCTAAGTTTATATTTTCACAGTGACATTTTATTATATTTATCTAGATTTTCCTTACAGTTTAGTTAGGCCTTGGTATTTAAATTCTTTAAAAAAAAAGGGCACCAAACCCAGGTGATCTTTGATCTCTTTTATGTTGTTCAGGTAGACCTCCACCTCTCAAAACTTGCCTACCCCTGCTGTAGAAGCTGGAAATCACTGTAGTAGACACCGCTACTCCACGCATTAACTTCAGCTGCCAGAGCAGTTTCAGTTATTAGCCAAGATCACAGTCATCTATTCCATGGACTGGGGTCTTCTCTGCAACCAGTATGCTGTTCTAGTGGTAACATTCATGACTGCTGCACCTATTTGTAACTTGTTCTCCTTTCACAATCTAGTTTTTAATATTAATATGAAGTAAAAAATGTATTCTGTAATTTGCCTCATTTATCATGGCACTAAAAGTTAACACTGTATTCATTGAATATATTTTTATATGCTCTACCGGGTGCAGGATGATTTACTACCATTAAATCTGAACTCCAAGTCGATATAATAAACAATTTATTTAAGTTATGAGTTCATAAACAAGAATTACCATTAATTAAATTAGAATTACCACTAGGGAAAAAAAACTCTCTGATTACTAGGCAATCAAGTCAGTCAAAACTCAATTGCTTTGATAAGTGCTTTCAATCTAACACTAAACATGCATACAAGAGGGAGCAGTGGGACAACCCAATCAGTGTATTCCTGCTCATTTACTGTACAGTCTTAGACTGCGACAGGTCCTGGACCAGGCTAAATTGTTCAACCATGATGTAGGCTACTGAGGATCCAGGACCTGAAGTTGCTGTCTGGCAACAGTACATGGATTATAAGACTAGCCATGTAAGCAGGTGCAGTTAGCTAGTCTGCCCCTAGATGGCCCTGTCTCAAAATAGTTGCTGATAGGGAATTATGTAAGTGGGTGTTAGGTTCCCTTTTAAACTGAGCCTTCCTGTAGTGATGTAATGAGTGGAGTTAGTGCCCATGTATATGCCAGGTTGGAAGAATCCTTGTGCAGAGGGGGCACAGGGCCAGTCACCCCACAGCTATGTGAATGTAGTCAGCACAGATAAGGCCCTGAATAATGCCATCTTTTTATGGTTGGTGGAGGCTAAGAGGTTGCAAAAAGGCCTTTTAGACTCTGCAGTGAGGGCCATCCCCCTGGATGTCCCGGGAGAAGTGAGAAGTGTTACAGAAGCGAGAGCTGCAGCAGTTCTGTCTCTGGAACAACATGCAGGAAGTCGTGAGCTGGACGCAGAAAGCCTAATAGCAAGTCAGAGCCATTTGAGTGAGTACTAATGACTCTGTGAAGAGAGAGAGACTGTGTAAAGGGAAGATAGCATGATAGTGATGTGCAATGTGCTGCTTTCACATAATGACTGCTACGGTATGTCCACTATATGTGATTGGCAAAGAATGACAAGATAGTATGTCAGTGTGATTTGATTTCTTACTGCCATCTTGAAGAACACCAGAAAAGTGCAGAAGCTACAATATTTGTGTGGACATTCCTTTGTTTTGAATATAAAGGCTAATAGCCGGGGATGGCATGGAAAGGCTTCTGGCAAAGAGTGGGGCACAATATGGTGAAGGTTTACACACTACCAGCAGTGGGTCCCTGTCCTATCTAGAAATTTCCTTGGTCGACCACTGTGTCTACGGTCCTTAACGTTCCCCGAGCATTGGTGTCCTCAATGCTGAGAAATACAGGCAGATACGTATCCATCATGCCATACCATCAGGGAGGCAAGTGAATGGTCCCGAAATTTATTCTGCAGCAGGACAACAACCCCAAACATACATTCAATGTTATTAAGAACTATTTTCAGCTCAAAGAAGAACAAGGATTCCTGGAAGTGAGGGTTTGACCCCCACAGAGCCCTGATCTCAACATAATCGAGTCTCTCTGGGGTTACATGAAGAGACAAAAGGATTTGAGGCAGCCTACATCCACAGAAGATCTGTGGTTATTTCTCCAAGATGTTTGGAACAACCTACCTTTCGAGTAGACTTGTGCACAACGGAAACATTTGTTTCGTTTCGGTTCGTTTCTTGTGCACAACGGAAAAATTTGTTTAGTTTCGGTTCTTTTCTTTTCGGTCCTGTTGATTCGTAATCATTCATAATTTTGCTAGACGGGATTTTTCGTGTTCGGACTAATTCGTATTTTCACAAGCGACATTTTTCCTTGAATTTTTAGTTGATTTATAATTCGTACTTTCGGTAGGGTACATTGTTTTTAGTTGATTCTGGACACAACTCCTACTTTCGTAACTTTTTTTGGGTTTGTTGATTCGTAATTTTCCGTGTGTCTCTCTCACAACGACGCTGCCTATTATGCCTAATGTGCTTCGAATGGATTTGTACTTTTCTAAATACATTGCGGTTATTTGTAACGATTCGAAATCTCGTATTTTACTTTAGTTTTTTACATGCGGCTATAGCCTCCGCCCCTGTACACCATTTTGAGAGGGTTCAGCACGGTGAGGGAGAAGCAAAGAGCAGAGCAGAGTGTTATTGTGCTTCGAATGGATTAGAAATCTCGTATTTTACTTTCGTTTTTTACATGCGGCTATAGCCTCCGCCCCTGTACACCATTTTGAGAGGGAGTTCAGCACGGTGAGGGAGAAGCAGAGAGCAGAGCAGAGTGAGTGTTATTGTGCTTCGTATGGATTCGTACATTCGTAACTTTTTTCATAACGAATTATGCCGAAGACATTCGGGCATTCGCTATTTGCGGTATAATTTATTTCGGATTCGGTTTTATTCGTAATTGCTTTGTTCGGAAATTCGAATGCTTCCGAATGTCCGAAAGTTGCTAAATTCGGACGAATTTCGATTCGTTACGAAACGAATTGCACAAGCCTACTTTTGAGTTCCCTCAAAAACTGTGCAAGTGTACCTATGAAAATGTATGCTGTTTTGAAGGCAAAATGTGGTCACGTCAAATATATTTGATTAGGATTTCTCTTCTGTTCATTTACTTTCCATTTTTCTCATTGATAAAAAAATTAACTATTAAAACATCTATTTCTGATAGCATTCTTAATTTACAGCATTTTTTCACTCCTGGCTAAAACATAAGCAGAGTACTGTATATACAGTATATATACAGAGACTTCTTTTTCTAACAGATTGACATCATCAAAGATCTATGGGCAGCTTTAAATGAAAACATATAATATTGTTATTGCCTTTTTTCAATAATCCAATCAATAGAGTTATCCCACATACACTTCACAAAGCATTATTAATAATCTGCTACTTTTTGACAGAGATTAATCTTCTAACAAGGCAAATGACAGAAATCTTACAATGTAGTAAACGAAAGGTGAAAAGAGATAACTTCAGCATATCAAGAACATTCAAGATATTGGAAGCAGCACACAACAATCAGATAAAACATCCAGCATAAAGAAATATTCTGACATGCAAGATAGTCATATTAGAACATTTATTATCTGAGCAGCTACAGTAATAGCTGTAAAAGAGGGAACTCGGCAGACTGTGCTACTGGTTATGTTGTTTATTGGCATTTAACCTGATTGTTGCATATGATAGAGATCTCTCCTGGTAAAAAAAAAAAAGTGTCATGCATTTCTCGGATTACCCAAAGGATTTATTACAATACCACATAGAGCTTCGGTATAAAAATGCAAAAGTACGGTATGCTATTTTTTTTGTGTGTGTTTTGCATAGAGTAAGGAAGGTTTAACACCCGTCTGTTTTTTTAACATCTGTGTCCCATTTTACTTCCTGCCCCAGGAAGCAAGAGGAAATCTCTACAAATGGATGGATATCCTATTTTAGACAGTTATCACCAGAACAAATCTTTCCTTTGAAAGACTTCTCCTCCTCCTGTTAGCTATCAAAACGTTACGAGGGTTCTAATCCACCTTACTCTACACATAACTAACAAAATGGCTTTAGTTAAATAGAAAACATTTATTTTTGCCCATAGCGACCAGAATTCTATATTGATTTTCAAGCCATTGACTATAGAAATTAAATTTGGAAGACATTGCTTTTGTAACAGAGTTTTGGGAGAGGGGGAGGGAATTCATATGAGATGACCCCTTACTTCCCTGCCATTGTATCACCACACTGTAGCAACACCTGGGTAACAGGGATCTTCATCCTCTGGTGAGTAGGGGTTTAACATGTAGCATCTGTATGTTCTTAAGGCCATACACAGTTAGAACCTTCAAATGGTTCGAATTCCTGCTGAACCGGCCGAGATTAGAACCGTTAATGCACAGGCTGAATGTGCAAAGTTGATCAATCGATCAACTTGGGTACAACCAGCCTGCTAGCATCTCTTGCGATAATCACTGGCTTTCCCAGCCCACCACTGCCCCCCTGCCGGGAGAAGTCGAGAGGACAATTGCTGATTCCCCTGTCAACACTTTCTGTGTTGATTTGGGAATCGTGCATATTTCTTTCCGGCAACCCATGTATGGCCAGCCTAAGTCTCCAGTGCTTCCACTAGAAAAGCCTTATCTTAAGGGAAACTCCCTCCCAGGACTACCTTGTCCCACTTACATACTCTTTCATCTATTAATGAATTCAGGTCAAGGCTTGTAAGCAGTTTTCAATTATTTACTTGAACTGGTAACTAAGACATGAAGTAAAAGGATGTAGAATACTCAAAACTCTCATGGGACTCCCAAAGCCCCTTGACTATTAGTGGTTGGATGGGTCTTAGACTCCAGAAGCGTAACATAAAATGTCTTCCGGTACACATAGCTCCACAAAACAAGATGTTTGAGTATAACTCCATTCCCATGATGATTCTAGCTGCAAATATGATTTAAAGAGAGGGCCTTCACCTTCTAGGCATAGTCTCTAGCCCTGGGATCTTAAAACCAGGCTCACAGATTTCTCAAACAAAGGAGTAATACCCTCTATGCATAGGTTCTAACCCTGAGGCCTAAAACCAGGCACAGCCTGTTTTAGTAAACACCCATTCCCCAGTAGGGGAAGGGCTGAATGACTTCTTCCATGGAGGGGGACTTCCAAAGGGCTCCACCTCCAGAGGTAATGGAATCCCACATAGGTGAGAGTAGAGAATGGAATGTTGAAGCGCAGACGGAACCAGATTTGGCCTTTTTATTAGCCACTTGCCGACCACCGCACACACATTTACGTTGGCAGAAGAGCTCGTACAGGCAAATGGGCGTACCTGTACATCCCTTTGGACTTGCCGCCGTGCGGGCGCGCACGCAAGGCCGACCGCACACGCGCGATCCCGCAAACTCGATGTTTGCTGGCGGCCCGCGATCGTGAGACGGAGAGGCAGATAGGGGAGACGCCTATGTAAACAAGGCATTTCCCTGTTCTGCCTAGTGACATGACCGGGATCTACTGCTCCCTGTCATCAGGAGCATTGATCGCTGTCATGTCAGTGGTAGCCCATCCCCCCCACAGTTAGAGTCACTCCCTAGGACACACTTAACTCCTTGATCACCCCCTAGTGTTTAACCCCTTCCCTGCCAGTGTCATTTATACAGTAATCAGTGGCTGTTTATAGCACTGATCGCTGTATAAATGACAATGGTCCCAAAATAGTGTCAAAAGTGTCCGATTTGTCCGCCATAATGTCGCAGTCCCGATAAAAATCGCAGATCACTGCCATTACTAGTAAAAAATTAATTATAATAAAAATGCCATAAACCTATCCCCTATTTTGTAGAAGCTATAACTTTTGCGCAAACCAATCAATATACGCTTATTGCGATTTTTTTCCCAAAAATATGTAGAAGAATACATATCGGCCTAAACTGAGGAAAAAATGTGTTTTTTATATTTTTTGGGGGGATATTTATTATAGCAAAAAGTAAAAAATATAGTTTTTTTTCAAAATTTCGTTTTTTTTTTGTTTATAGCGCAAAAAATTAAAACCGCAGAGGTGATCAAATACCACCAAAAGAAAGCTCTAATTGTGGGAAAAAAAAGGACGTCAATTTTGTTTGGGTACAACGTTGCACGACCGCGCAATTGTCAGCTAATGCGAAGGCAGTGCCGAATCGCAAAAAATGCTCTGGTCAGGAAGGGGGTAAAAAATCTTCCGGGGCTGAAGTGGTTAAAGGAGTAAAAGGCCAACATTCTGAAACAAGATAGAAAATGCAAGAAACATGATAGTGCTGGGAGCCAAACACTGGTCTCGACCCACCAATTTTCCTTCCAGCCAACAGTATTTAAAAAAATAATAGTACGCATTTCTTTATCATTTCACATTTTTATCATTGAAAAATGTTTTGGTCTATTTATGCTTATAAGGCAGTCCCTGAACTAATTAAGCAAACACAGTGGGCAGGTATGGCCAAGCCTTAAATAAAATGCTTACTAATGATCACATTCATGAACTATTGGGTGTCCAGGCAGGACAACTGCCTGGAAGTGGCCCACTTACGCACATGAGATACTAGCTTGCCCTGTTGCACATGTCACATTGGAGAGGTATAGCAGAGTGAATTTGTGAATGAGAAGCCAAATTTTAAAAAGCAGGGGTGAGGATGCATGATTATAATGGTTAACATTGTGTTACTGATATACCGGTAATCGTATTTATTAAAAAGAGGGTACACGCTGAACCACTGGCTAGTGTTGGCCCTACATGCGTTAGAGGTAATATCCTGTCCTGCTGCACAAGCCATGTAAGAGAGGGCCTTCAATACAACAGGGTGCATTTGTGAATGAGAAGCTGCATTTTTAATAACCTGGGTTGAGAGTTTGTGATGTTTTGGGTACAAAGCGTTTTTATATTTTTTGGGGAGTTTAAATGATGCAGTGAGGTGCTGGGACATCAAAAACAGGTCTTAACTAGACTGTCAGCAAAAGGTGGTATAATTAACGCAAATTAAAAAGGTACAATAAAAAAAAAAAATAAAAAAAATGAAATACTTACATACTTACATATACACAATACTTTCATATGTGCTCTACATATGTTTTCAAATTGATATCCCACCCTAACTGAGCAACCCTTGCATCGCTACAATGTTTGTAGTAAATGGTTTAAATCCTCTCTTTCTGATGGTCTCGGACTCGTGGTGGGATGGGGTGGAATTCCACTGGCCTCTCTCCTTCCTCCCTTTCTTTGCCCTCCTTTTGCCCATCTGCATTGGTGGGTGGGGGTTGAGGGAGTGTGGGGGTGGGGCACAATTATGTGCGAAAAATCTGTGCATGCGCGATGCACGGCTAGCCAGTGGTGGGTGTGGTGCTGCAAACACAGCGTTTTGGCACAAACTTCACCTATTTATGGTGAACGTTCACACATACCTCTCCATGCAATCCATATGGTGGCATGCACTTCCGGTACTCATGCTAACATTGCAATACCTCTTTGTTGCAGGTATGTTAGTGTCTAGCTTTGGCCTGACCTATATGATATCTGTGGGGGGGACCCCTGTGACTGATTATTTACTCTTTGCCTAGATTCTTTATAGACCTCTCTTTGGAACTTCTGAACTATCTATACATAAGGGGTGATCTGTTTGTGGAGGTGTCGCACACTCGTGTTTGCGAACAGATTTAGTAGGTACGTGTAGGTATACTTTTATGTGTTCTTTGGGCAGAGCCTATGGTCTGGACCCTCTCTTTGTTTGATATACAGTATATCACAAAAGTGGGTACACCCCTCACATTTTTGTAAATATTTTATTATATCTTTTCACGTGACAACACTGAAGAAATTACACTTTGCTACAATGTAAAGTAGTGAGTGTACAGCTTGTATAACTGTGTAAATTTGCTGTCCCCTCAAAATAACTCAACACAGCCATTAATGTGCAAACCGCTGGCAACAAAAGTGAGTACACTTTTCCATTTCCATTTCCATTTCCATTTCCACATTTCCATTTCCACCCCTAAGTGAAAATGTCCAAATTGGGCCCAATTAGCCATTTTCCCTCCCTGATGTCATGTGACTCGTTAGTGTTGCAAGGTCTCAGTTGTGAATGGGGAGCAGGTGTCTTAAATTGGGTGTTATCGGTCTCACTCTCTCATACTGGTCACTGGAAGTTTAACAGGGTGGTGGAAGTGTCATGGTCTGAGGCTGCATGAGTGCTGCCGGCACTGGGGAGCTACAGTTCATTGAGGGAACCATGAATGCCAACATGTACTGTGACATACTGAAGCAGAGCATTATCGCCTCCCTTCGGAGAGGGCAGGGCAGTATTCCAACATGATAATGACCCCAAACACACCTCCAAGATGACCACTGCTTGGCTAAAGAAGTTAACGGTAAAGGTGATGGACTGGCCAAGCATGTCTGCAGACCTAAACCCTATTGAGCATCTGTGGGACATCCTCAAACGGAAGGTGGAGGAGCGCAAGGTTTCCAACATCCACCAGCTTTGTGATGTCATCTTGGAGGAGTGGAAGAGGACTCCAGTGGCAACCTGTGAAGCTCTGGTGAACATCATGCCCAAGAGGGTTAAGGCAGTGTTGGAAAATAATGGTGGCCACACAAAATATTGACACTTTGGGCTCAATATGGACATTTTCACTTATGCCCTGTACACATGATCGGATTTCCGATGGAATAAAATCCAATGGAATTTTCTGTCGGAATTCCGACGAAGCTGACTTTCATCAGTCTTGCCTACACACCATCAGACAAAATTCCATCCGTCCAAAACGCGGTGACGTAAAACACTCCGACGACCCGAGAAAAATTAAGTTCAATGCTTCTGAGCATGCGTCGACCTGATTCTGAGCATGCGTGGGTTTTTTCTCTGTTGGAGTTCCACACAGACGATCGGAATTTCCTATCGGGTTTTTTTCCATCGGAAAAATTTAAAACGTGTTCTATTTTTTGACACCGATGGAAAAAAGTCAGATGGGGCCCACACACGATCGTTTTATCCGATGAAAAAAGTCCATCTGACTTTTTTCATCGGAAAAAACGATTGTGTACAGGGCATTAGGGGTGTACTCACTTTTGTTGCTAGTGGTTTGTACATTAATGACTGTGTGTTGAGTTATTTTGAGGGGACAGCAAATTTACACTGTTATACAAGCTGTACACTCACTACTTTACATTGTAGCAAAGTGTCATTTCTTCAGTGCTGTCACATGAAAAGATAAAATAAAATATTTACAAAAATGTGAGGGGTGTACTCACTTTTGTGAGATACTGTATATTATCTGGTCACACAGGATTGGAGAGATAGATATATATAGTTATGTTTTTGTTTCTTGTGTTATTTTGCGTTTCTATCAGCACAGTGTCTCCCCGCAGGGATGTAGTCCCAAGGGAGGGGGCGAGCACGCTGACTAACCCCCAGCCAGAATGGCTCGGATGATGGGAGCAAGCTTACTGAGGAGGAACAGGAAGTGAGAAATTCAGACAAAGAAAAAAAACATTTAGAAGGGAAATCATAGGAACAGGTAAGTGAACCAACAATGCACTAGCTTAACCACTTAACGACCGCCTACTGTATATATATGTCGGCAGAATGGCACCGACAGGCAAAGTCACGTACTGTACCTGTACGTGACTGCCTTTGTATAGTTGGGGGGTCCCATCGGACCCCCCTTCTATACAGTGAGCGGTCGTTAGTTGTTCGGGAGCGATCCGGGATGAGGGGACGGCCGTTCGATTCCAGCCACCCCCTCGCGATCGCTCCCGGCGAATGAGAAAGCTTCCTCTGCCTGTGTAATGTAAACACAGGCAGAGGAAGTGATGTCATCTCTCATGCGGCGCTCACATATACCGAGCGTCGTACGAGAGAAGACACACAGGTTAGTGCACTAACACTACACTGACACCAGGACACATAGGCACATAAATCGCCCCCCCCCAGACCCCCCAGATCACCCCCCAGATCACCCCCCAGCCCCCAGTCACAGTGTCACTGATTGCAGTGACCATTTATTTACTGATCACTGCAATCAGTGACATTTGTGACTGTAAAAGTGTCAGGGCAGAGTGATTTAGGTCCAGTGTAGCCCCCTAACCCCCCCTAATAAAGGTTTAACCCCTTGATCGCCCCCCAGGTAACCCTTTCACCCCCTAGCACCGCTGTCACTAATAGATCGTTTTTCTGATCGCTGTATTAGTGTCGGTGATGCCGATCGGTAGCCAGTTATTTTTTTTTAGGTTTGCCGCAGGTTTTTATAGCGTCAGGTACCCCCATATATTACCTAATAAAGGTTTAACCCCTTGATCGCCCCCCCAGGTAACCCTTTCACCCCCTAGCACCACTGTCACTAAGCAATCGTTTTTCTGATCGCTGTATTAGTGTCGGTGATGCCGATCGGTAGCCAGTATTTTTTTTATGTTTGCCACAGGTTTTTATCGCGACAGGTACCCCCCTATATTACCTAATAAAGGTTTAACCCCCTTGATCGCCCCCCAGGTAACCCTTTCACCCCCTATCACCACTGTCGCTAAGCGATAATTATTCTGATCGTTGTATTAGTGTCGGTGATGCCGATCGGTAGGCAGTTATTTTTTTTAGGTTCGCCACAGGTTTTTATAGCGTCAGGTACCCCCATATATTACCTAATAAAGGTTTAACCCCTTGATCGCCCCCCAGGTAACCCTTTCACCCCTATCACCACTGTCGCTAAGCGATCGTTTTTCTGATCGCTGTATTAGTGTCGGTGATGCCGATCGGTAGCCAGTTATTTTTTTTAGGTTTGCCGCAGTTTTATAGCGTCAGGTACCCCCATATATTACCTAATAAAGGTTTAACCCCTTGATTGCCCCCCCAGGTAACCCTTTCACCCCCTTTTGCCAGTGTCACTAAGCGATCGTTTTTCTGATCGCTGTATTAGTTATGCTGGTGTCGATAGGTAGCCAGTTATTTTTTTTAGGTTCGCCGCAGGTTTTTATAGCGTCAGGTACCCCCATAAATGATCTAATAAAGGTTTTAACTCCCTAATTGCCCCTAGTTAACCCTTTCACCAGTGATCACTGTATAAGTGTTACTGGTGACACTGGTTAGCCAGTTAGTTATTTTGTTATTTAGGTTCCCCGTCAGGTTTTTATATAGCGTCTGGTACTCCCATATATTATCTAATAAAGGTTTTAACCTCCTAATTGCCCCTAGTTAACCCTTTCACCAGTGATCACCATATAAGTGTTACGGGTGACGCTGGTTAGTTAGTTTGCTTTTTATAATGTCAGGGCACCCGCCGTATATAACCCAATAAAGGTTTAACCCCCTGATCGCCCGGCGGGTGATATCAATTAGGTTTTAGCGTCAGAGAGGGTCTGCGTCACACCCCAGGCAGCGTCAGGTTAGTGCCAGTAACGCTAACACCCACGCGTGAAGCATACGCCTCCCTTAGTGGTATAGTATCTGAACAGATCAATATCTGATCTGATCAGATCTATATTAGCATCCCCAGCAGTTTAGGGTTCCCAAAAACGCAGTGTTAGCGGGATCAGCCCAGAAACCTGCTAGCACCTGCGTTTTGCCCCTCCGTCCAGCCCAGGCCACCCAAGTGCAGTATCGATCACTGTCACTTACAAAACACAACACATATAACTGCAGCGTTCGCAGAGACAGGCCTGATCCCTGCGACTCCAGTGCTGTAGGAGGTGATTTCACCACCACAGTTAAAAAAAAAAGCATATATGCCGAAGCATTGGGGCAGCAAGAGCGGAGGAGCGGAGGAGCGATTTTGCTCCTAATGCCGCGTACATACGGTCGAAATTCCGACGGAGGCTTGCCCGTGGAAAAGTCCGACCGTGTGTACGCGGCATAACTTTTGCGGGAGGATGCCCCCATGCTTCGGCATATATAAATGGTGCATGTATGCCCATCATTAGAAGTGGGTGAATGAAGGGAGGTATTCTAATGGTGGGCATACCCACCGATCAATCTCTTTTTTCGTTCAGCCAAGAGGCTGCATGAAAAAAAAGATTACAATAAATGTCCAACAAGGACCAGCAACGTACTGGTATGTTGCTGGACTTTGGTTATACCAGATTGATGCCGGCGGGTTTAGGTATCATCTTGGTATCATTCTTTTCAGCCAGCGGCCGGCTTTCATGTAAAAGCAATCCTAGTGGCTAATTAGCCTCTGGACTGCTTTTACAAGCAGTGGGAGGGAATGTCCCCCCCCGGATATAAAAAGCGCCATTGGGAAATTGGGAAAGCATTTTATCACACCGATCTTGGTGTGGTCAGATGCTTTGAGGGCAGAGGAAAGATCTAGGGTCTAATAGACCCCAGTTTTTTCAAAAAAAGAGTACCTGTCACTACCTATTGCTATCATAGGGGATATTTACATTCCCTGAGATAACAATAAAAATGATAAAAAAAAAAAAAAAATATGGAAGGAACAGTTTAAAAAATAAAATAAAAAAGCAAAATTAATAATAAAAAAAACAAAAAAGCACCCCTGTCCTGCCCTGCTCTTGCGCAATGGCGAACGCAAGCGTCGGTCTGGCGTCATATGTAAACAGTAATTGCACCTTGCATGTGAAGTATCACCTCGAAGGTCAGATCGAGGGCAGTCATTTTAGCAGTAGACCTCCTCTGTAAATCTAACGTGGTAACCTGTAAAGGCTTTTAAAGGCTTTTAAAAATGTGTGTAGTTTGTCGCCAATGCGCGTTTGTGCGAAATTTTAAAGCATGTCGTGTTTGGTATCTATGTACTCGGCCTAAGATCATCTTTTTTATTTCATCAAACATTTGGGCAATATAGTGTGTTTTAGTGCATTAAAATTAAAAAAGTGTATTTTTTCCCCAAAAAATGCGTTTGAAAATCGCTGCGCAAATACTGTGTGGAAAAAAAAATGCAACACCCACCATTTTAATCTGTAGGGCCTTTGCTTTAAAAAAAATATATAATGTTTGGGGGTTCAACATAATTTTCTTGCAAAAAAAGTGTCAGAAAGGGCTTTGTCTTCAAGTGGTTAGAAGAGTGGATGTAAGCTTCCTAATGTTGTGTATAAAATGCCAGGACAGTTCAAAACCCCCCCAAATGACCCCATTTTGGAAAGTAGACAACCCAAGCTATATACTGAGAGGCATGTCGAGTCCATTGAATATTTTATATGTTGACACAAGTTGCGGAAAAAAGACAATTTATTTTTATTTTTTTGCACAAAGTTGTCACTAAATGATATATTGCTCAATCATGCCATGGGCATATGTGGAATTACACCCCAAAATACATTCTGTTGCTTCTTCTGAGTATGGGGATACCACATGTGTGAGACTTTTTGGGAGCCTAGCCGCGTACGGGACCCCAAAAACCAAGCACCGCCTTCAGGCCATTTTGGAAAGTAGACACCCCAAGCTATTTGCTGAGAGGTATGGTGAGTATTTTGCAGATCTCACTTTTTTTGAAAATTGAAAAAATAAGAAAAAATTATTTTCTTTCTTCATTTTCAAAAACAAATGAGAGCTGTAAAATACTCACCATGCCTCTCAGCAAATAGCTTGGGGTGTCTACTTTCCAAAATGGGGTCATTTGGGGGGGGGTTTTGTGCTATTTTGGCATTTTATGGCCTTCGAAACTGTGATAGGTAGTGAGGAGTGAAATTCAAAATTTGTGCCCTTAGAAATCCTGAAGGCGGTGCTTGGTTTTCGGGGTCCCGTACGCGGCTAGGCTCCTAAAAAGTCCCACACATGTGGTATCCCGGTACTCAGGAGAAGCAGCAAAATGTATTTTGGGGTGCAATTCCACATATAACCATGGCATGTGTGATCAATATATCATTTAGTGACAACTTTTTGTAATTTTTTTTTTTTAGTCATTATTCAATCACTTGAGACAAAAAAAAAAAAATATTCAATGGGCTCAACATGCCTCTCAGCAATTTCCTTGGGGTGTCTACTTTCTAAAATGGGGTCATTTGGGGGGGGTTTTGTACTGCCCTGCCATTTTAGCACCTCAAGAAATGAGATAGGCAGTCATAAATTAAAAGCTGTGTAAATTCCAGAAAATGTACCCTAGTTTGTAGACGCTATAACTTTTGCGCAAACCAATAAATATACGCTTATTGACATTTTTTTTACTAAAGACATGTGGCTGAATACATTTTGGCCTAAATGTATGACTACAATTGAGTTTATTAGATTTTTCTTATAACAAAAAGTAGAAAATATCATTTTTTTTCAAAATTTTCAGTCTTTTTCCGTTTATATCGCAAAATCTAAAAATCGCAGAGGCAATCAAATACCATTAAAAGAAAGCTCTATTTGTGGGAAGAAAAAGACGCAAATTTCGTTTGGGTACAACATTGCATGTCCGCACAATTTACAGTTAAAGCAGCGCAGTGCAAAATTCTGAATTCACCTCTGGTCCTCTAGCTACCAAATGGTCCGGGGCTTAAGTGGTTAAAGGAACCTATTTAGAAAATAAAAAACAAACCTTTACAACCCCTTTAACAAAAGAATTGTGTCAGTTAAAAAAAAAAACTGCCACGTATTCTGTTCTCTTATCCAAATTCAAATTACGGTATCTTTCACTTCTGATCTTGTGTTGAATTGTCTATTTTTTTGTGTAACTGCTCTGACAAAACAAACTATTACAGGAACTGCAAACAAAGGGATAATGGACTTTTTCCACAAATTCTCTTCCTCTAGATTAGTACTCTGTACAGATTAATTAATTAATTGATTGGTCACCCGATCTGATTCTCCACTCATGTCCAGGACCAGATCCAACATTAAATTGAGAAATTCCTCCTCTATGTTACATGTGTTCGTCCCTTCTCCCAAAGATCAGTTAAAGGGGTTGTAAAGGCTCATGTTTTTTCACCTTAATGCATCCTATGCATTAAGGTGAAAAAACACCTGGCAGTCACTGGCCCCCCAGCCTCCCTGTTTTACTTACCTGAGCCCCTTCATCTCCTCGGCGTGCCCGCCGTCCTTCTCTCCACGGAGTCCCGGCTTTGATTGGATAGATCGATAGCAGTGAAGCCATTGCCTACCGCTGCTGTCAATCAAATCCAATGACGCAGGCGCCGGGAGGCGGGGCCGAGTCATACACTCGACGTCAATGGACACCTAATGAATGACTCAGGAGTGCGCCCGCAAGGATACCCCCCTGGAGAGCGCTTCTCCTAGGGGGTTATCTAACGCAGGGAGGAGCTGCGAGAGCCACTGAGGGACCCCAGAAGATGATGTTCGGGGCCACTCTGTGCAAAACAAGCTGCACAGTGGAGGTAAGTATAACATGTTTTTTTTTTAAATCGAAGCTTTAGTGTCACTTTAAGTCCCTAAGAGAGTGGTATTCCCACATACTGAGTTGAAACCAATCACTGAAACTGAAACCCATCATAGGGGGTGTACCCTATTTCTTAGTATGTAAGACAATAGATCTGAGCAAAAAGATAAACATCTTTCAGTACCCCAATAGTATTCCCCATAAGGGTCTGACAAAATGATAATTCTCTTTGTAATATACGTTTTTATGAACTTTGTATGAAATATTGTGATTGGTTCTTGAAACCTGTGTACTAACTATCAGATTATCGTACGATTGCTTCGATTTTCTGATCATGTGTAATAGGCATTAGGGTCCAAGTGTTGATAAATTCACAATTTTTAGTTCCTTCGTTCCACCCCGCTTGTCAAGTACTGGTCCATCCCATACTTCTTGGGGCGTGGAGTTTTCAGGGAACAGTGAGTTTTCTAGAAGTGCAGACAAACTTACAATACTGGATTAAGTGAATTAAGACAAATGCACTGGTGTGAAACAAAAAGGAGCCTTTGGTACTACCTTAATTTATCTATACTACTTTAACTGACTTTGGCAGTGGTACTCCACAAAATCTTGAAGGTAACATAAAGTGAGAGTGAAAAAATAAATGCATATCCAATTTTTGATTTAATAACAATGAAAATAATGTGGTATCTGCTGCAATAATTCACTATTGCATTCTGTACAATTTTAATGTAATAAATGCAAAGAAGGTTACTATTTAAATAACGCAATTTTAAGATGTCGATAGGAAGAAACTATTTGAAAAACAAGGTCATAAAATATCTGGTGGTGACAGTTGCTTTTGTTTTATTGGATTATTTATTGCATGCATCACATAAAAAGCTTTTTAATATACACAGTGCATAGCTAAGGGAAGTGACAAGTATAGAGGACATGATGTAGAATTGCATGGTCCTTACACATAATAAAACATTACAAGTAATAGGTATACATTCCATCCTGTTAACGTTGTAGAAAGTATTCTAAATGATTTCTCTGCAGTGAAGGAGCAAGGACATATATTAACATATATAAGAGTTTAGCCATGCTGTAAAAAACTACAAAACATATACAAACTCTCTATTTTTTGGAAATTATTGCTTCAATGTGAGGCTACACCTGGAAGGCATAAAAATGACTAAACTTATACAGTGTGGGTAAAATATGTTTAAGTGTGTTGTGATTATCAAATCAGAAATGGTGGATGTATAATAAATGTTAAACGAACGTCCGTTCCTGATTTGGGTTAGATACTGTCAGTAGAGCTTTGCAATGGGAAAAAAGTATCAAAAAAGATGAATGGAACTTTTGTTACCTCCAATCTAGTTATCCCCAACCATTGTTTGAAAACCACACGTGACTCATCATTTTTTCATGCTGCTCATAGCATGCTTCTACAGCAGGGGTGCCCAACCTTTTGAAGAGCGAGGGCCACTTAAAGCGGAAGTAAACCCATCGCTTTAACAGTTTCAAAAAGCAGTTACATTCCCGGTATGCCGGGAATGCCAACTGTCACATTGGTTGTGCTCTCAACCAAACTGTCAAACCATCCAATGGCTGGTGTCATAACTAATCACATGTGCAGCATCATGGCAGTTGAAGATTAAACAGAGGCCAAGATGGCAGCCTCCTTGCCTGAAAATGATAGGAGGGTTTGCTTCCACTTTAAGCGACTTGGTAACCGGTCACGGGCCACAATGAACAGAGCAGGCAGATGACAGGTTCATGTCCACTCTGCATATGCAGAGCAGACAGGGGCACAGCCCACTCTACTCTATTGGCCTTCCAATCCGATCTGCCCAGATGGAAGGGGACGGATCCCCCCTTCTGTTTTTTTTTTAAGTGGATTGAATTAGAGGTAGGTGGGTGTAAATGGCCACAAGTCCGTTTACATTTGTGGCTCAATAGAGGTGAACGAAGGGTCCAATTGGGTCAGACTGATCGTGTCAAAGGGGCCTAAAGCTGCTTTCATACTGATGCGCTGCGGTATACCCACACCGAGGGTGCAGCGCAGTGCACCTGTGGCTTTCCTGCGGGTTAGCTGCACTTAGACTTCTATTATATTGTGCAGGTGTGGTGCACTTTCTGAAGTGCACCAACCCACAGGTAATAACAGAAGTCTATGGTTCAGTGCAGGTGCACCTGCGGATCAGTTTGAAAGCAGCCCAGTAACCACTGCAGAACAGATATGCCCAAATATACTGTGATTTTAGTATTTACCTTACCTTTAATAACAGTCTTCCATTCGGGTATCACCAGCTGTTGCTGTCCCAGGCAGAGAGAATTTGGTATCACTCCATCTGTGACAGGAGTTGGCACTATACATCCCACTATACAGGGATGGCCAACCTGCCATCTCAGAGCAGGAGGCGCGGGCCACATCAGAGGGCTCCACGGGCCACATGTGGCCCCCGGGTCACTGGTTGGGCACCCCTGTTCTAAAGCCTGGTACACACAATCGGATTTTCTGCAGACAAAGCGTAGGACTTTTGTCCGAAGTGAGTTGGCCGTGAACTGCATACAAACAGCAAAGAATTGTCGGCCAACAAACACGAAACTACATGTTTTTTCAGCTCTTTAGCACCACCCGTTGGGCAATTTCTGCTAATGTTGTGTTATGGTTAGCATTGCTTCTGAACATGCGTGTTTGTACTTTCGATTTTTTCCGAAGGACTTCTGTACACACGATCGGATAATCCGACAGCACACATTTGTTGTTGGAAAATTTTAAAGCACGCTATCCAACATTTGTTGGCGGAAAATCCGACAACAATTGTCCGATGGAGCATACAAACGGTCAGATTTTCCGACAAAAGCCTGCCATCACACAATTCCCGTCGGAAAATCTGATTGTTTGTACGGGCCTTAAGCAGGTCTTTATTTTGCGTGTTAGAACCCCCACTGCACTATTCAATTAAAATCTAATTTGCAGTATATAAGGGCATCAAATTGCTTTACTGCGCAATGACATCATCTCTTGTGCATGTGTACATGCGCGCAGCGCATGTGTAATGTTCTTAGTAAAGGGGAAGAAAGGAATAAGGCCCCTTTTTTCCCTCTGAAGTGGGTGGGACTAGAATACCGCCTACTTTTCAGGATATACAAGAGTCTTCAGCCCTATGTAGCTAATGCAATGCTGACCTCTGCTTATTTCCAGCTGAGGCGGAGGAACTTCAAATGCATTTTATATGGCCACCATCGTTACTAAGGGACAATCTCTTTGGTGTAAGCAATATTGAAAATAGCTTCCCCTTTTTCTTATTTCCTTAAAATGAGCTGGTATTCTTTATGCATTTTGAGTACTGATACAAATATATAGGAGGGGATAGAAGAGAGTTCCGTATATACCCAAAAATTCTGGATTATAGAGTATTTTTTGTAGTGTTATTTGTCCCTATATTTTTAAGGCAGAATATCATTTTTATTCATAATAAAATGTATAATTTTGTTCTCCCCTCCCTCTCTGCACACATTTCCACCCCCAGCTCTCCTCTCTGTATAAATCCACCCCCTCCACATTTTCCCAGTTCTGCTCTCTGCACAGCCCCCCCAGCTCTCCTCTCTGTACAAATACCCCTAGCTTTCCTCCGTATACAAATCTGCTCTCTGCACACATCCCCCCAGCTCTCCTCTTCACACATCCCCACTAGCTCTCCTCTCTGCACACATCCCCTAGGTCTCCTCTCTGTACACATCCCCCCATGGTCTCCTCTCTGTACACATCCCCCAGCTCTCCTCCATGTACAAATCCCCCAAGCTCTCCTCTCTGTACACACCCCCCCCAAGCTCTCCTCTCTGTACAAATCCCCCAACTCTCCTCCATGTACAAATCCCCCAAGCTCTCTTTTCTGTACACATCCCTAAGGCTCTCCTCCATGTACAAATCCCCCAAGCTCTCCTCTTTGTACACATCCCCAGTTCTCCTCTTTGTACACATCCCCCCAGCTTTCCTCTCTGTACAAATCCCCCAGCTCTCCTCCATGTACAAATCACCCCAGCTCTCCTCTATGTACAAATCCCCCCAGCTCTCCTCTCTGTACACATCCCCCCAGCTCTCCTCTCTGTACAAAACCCCCCTAGCTCTCCTCCATGTACAAATCCCCCCAGCTCTCCAACATATACAAATCCCCTCCAGGTCTCCGCTCTGTACACATCCCCACCCAGGTCTCCTCTCTGTACACATCCCCCCAGGTCTCCTCTCTGTACACATCCCCCCAGGTCTCCTCTCTGTACACATCCCCCCAGGTCTCCTCTCTGTACACATCCCCCAAGCTCTCCTCTCTGTACACACCCCCCAAGCTCTCCTCTCTGTACAAATCCCCCTACTCTCCTCCATGTACAAATCCCCCAAGCTCTCTTTTCTGTACACATCCCTAAGGCTCTCCTCCATGTACAAATCCCCCAAGCTCTCCTCTTTGTACACATCCCCAGTTCTCCTCTTTGTACACATCCCCCCAGCTTTCCTCTCTGTACAAATCCCCCAGCTCTCCTCCATGTACAAATCACCCCAGCTCTCCTCTATGTACAAATCCCCCCAGCTCTCCTCTCTGTACACATCCCCCCAGCTCTCCTCTCTGTACAAAACCCCCTAGCTCTCCTCCATGTACAAATCCCCCCAGCTCTCCAACATATACAAATCCCCTCCAGGTCTCCTCTCTGTACACATCCCCACCCAGGTCTCCTCTCTGTACACATCCCCCCAGGTCTCCTCTCTGTACACATCCCCCCAGCTCTCCTCCATGTACAAATCCCCCAAGCTCTCCTCTCTGTACACATCCCCCTCAGCTTTCCTCTCTGTACAAATCCCCCCAGCTCTCCTCCATGTACAAATCCCCTCAGCTCTCCTCCATGTACAAATCCCCCCAGCTCTCCTCTCTGTACACATCCCCCAGCTCTCCTCTCTGTACAAACCCCCCCAGCTCTCCTCCATGTACAAATCCCCCCAGCTCTCCTCCATGAACAAATCCCCTCAGGTCTCCTCTCTGTACACATCCCCCCAGGTCTCCTCTCTGTACACATCCTCCCCCAGGTCTCCTCTCTGTACACATCCCCCCAGGTCTCCTCTCTGTACACATCCCCCCCAGCTCTCCTCCATGTACAAATCCCCCAGCTCACCTCCATGTACAAATCCCCCCAGGTCTCCTCTCTGCACACATTCAACTCTGCGCTTCCCTCTGTAAAAGACAAGTAGGAGAGGAGAGGGCTGCCAGAGGTTCCGGAACGCAGTTCTGGCAAGTTCCGGCTGAAAAAGAGCCCTGTGCAAGATACCAAAATGTTATGAGAAATGAATGAATAGATATATCCAAAATTTCAATAGCAATACTAAAAATATACAATCAAACCCATATGCTGCGCTAGTGATTAAGTGTTGTGAATTACAAAGCAAAAAGGAACTAAAGTGCAGAAAGAAATTGTAAAGGGAAATAAATAAAGGGAAGAAAAAATAAGACAATGCACACTGGATGTTTTTTCTGCTGCTGCTAGGTGCGGTTTTTTTTTTCTGCCCCTGCCCTTCCCCTGCATGTTAGCCTATGTGTCCATGCACACATAGACATTTAGAGGAGTTTAGATGCAGGTGCGTTTAGAGGCAGTAAAAAAATGCCACAGCCAACACGTCCAGGAGCAGCAGAGTTTTGGCAGAAAAAGCACTAGGCAAGTTTAGTGCTTAAGTGTTAATTAATTTCAGTGGCCAGAATAAATTATTATTGTGGACAATGAAATGAACTAACGCTCAAGTGTCCAAGACATGACTAAACGCGTTACAAGTGTTTACAAGCGGCAACCATTTTTCTACCAAAACACTGCTCCCCGGAGGAAAGGTGTCTAGGAGAGTTAGCAAAACGTTCAGTGTACATGAGGCATAAGTGATAATTACCCAATTAATACTATCCTGCTATCTGAATAGGAGATGGTGTACTGAAAATATATGCATAGTGTATACGCCAAGTTAAGACTATGATAACCACTTGCCCTACAGAAGATTTACCCCCCTTTATGACCAGGCCAATTTTTGTGATACGGAACTGACAATTACACGGTCGTGCGACACTGTACACAAATAAGGAGATACTGTACCGTTAAGGAGATATTTGCAGAAAAGACTGCAGGTGCACTGAGCCTGCTGGTTTTCGAATGGGAAATGCAGGGAACATGCCGGGAACGCGCGCATGCGCGGGGATCGTGCCGTCGCACGCGTGGGAGTGAGGTCATCGCCGCTCCGGCCAGTCACAGCGCTGGAGCGGCGAAACCCGGAAGGCGCTCGGAGGGGACATGGTGGCGGCGGGGAACGAGGAACGCTTCGGGGGCTTCGATCTCAGGTAAGTGCCACATAATGAGCTAGTATGCACGTATGCACACCTCTGATGATATCCATTCAGATGAAACATGTCAGGATGGCCGGTGCAAGCACGCTGAGAGCCGCGGATATACCTATGCCTTGATGATCAATATTTCCTGTAAGTAGAATACAATAAAGTCCTTTATTTTATCTTACGGGCTTCACTGTGCTGGTTTTTCTTCTTCATTTGGTTAATACCTCCTGCTGAGGACTGCATAACATCTCCATCTTGAATCAAGTCATGGATGCTTTTTTTCCAATGCTGGGAATGCTGACCGTTTCTGTTATTCACCCATCGATTTTGGACAGCTGTGTCTACCATTGACCCTCTGCAATTGTTTATACATCGCCTGTGTTTATTTACCTTCTGGTAAGCAGATTATGAGCACGATTGGTGTGGTGTGCTTTTATTCTTAGCACACTGAAGTTTGGTGGTGGTTTCCTCAACAGTTTCTATACCTACTTCATCATACATTGAATTTTGCACCTGGACTGTTATTTACATATTTTATTAAGCGCTGCATTTTGGACTATTATTTTTTGACGTTTGCCTTATCAACAGACTGTGCTGGCTGCTTCATTCACTGTTATCATTTATTTTTTTATTTCTTTATCGCTGTCAGCGCAGATATTGGTTCACCCTGTTTTACTAGTATGCATAGCATACTAGCTCATTATGCCTTTCTCTTTCAGGTTTTTTTTTTCTTGAAGAGAGTTTTCTTCCTCTTTAAGTAGGTTACTGGTGGTGATATCTCCTTCTCAAGGATATTCTTTGAGTTGTTCCTCTCCACATACCATGAGTGTACTTGAAGACCTGCCACGCTCTTTCAAAAAGTGATTTGTCATTGTGGATAGTTTTTTTCTGTTCCAAGTTTCTGCTGCCTATATTTATTCAGGAAATATGTTATTGTATTCTAACATTTAAAGCGGTTGTATACCCAAATTTTACACTTTTACCTACAGGTAAGCCTATAATAAGGCTTACCTGTAGGTAAAATTAATATCTCCTAAACCTGTACGGTTTAAGAGATATTCCCTATGCATGCAGCTGCTGACATCAGTGGCGCATGCGCTCTGAATGCCCCAGCTTAAGGTCCGGCAGCGTTGCCGGACCTTGCCAGGAAGAAAACTCTTGCGCGCATGCGCGGGAGTGACGTCATCGCGGCTCTGGCCACTCACAGTGCCGGAGCCGGGAACCCGGAAGACACGCCGAGGGCAAGATGTCTGCTCCCTCAGCGTGGACCGGGCTCCGATACGGGGGCTTCGTTTTGAGGTAAGTATTTCATAATGAGCTAGTATGCTCTGCATACTAGCTCATTATGCCTTTGCCTTGCAGGTTTTTCTTTACCTTTTTTTTTTTCTGTGCGGGTTTACTACCGCTTTAAGTAATTTCTAGTCTGTCCTACATTTTTATTTCCAGAGGGACAAGTACATAAATTACCCTTTTAGAATGACGGTTGAAATAATTCCAAATGATATATTTGTTAGTTCAATTACTGTCTTCAGCCTGATGAGTAGGTTTAATATATTTGCAAATCGAACATGCCCCACAAGAGTGACAACCCTGTAGGTGCTAATTTCCTTTGGTCCCTTTCCTCATCTGAGAAAAATGGCTCTGACACAAGATGTCCCTTAAATCATAATTTTGATCTCTTTGCAATAAAGGATGTTTTATTTTATTTGTTTATTATTCTTCACGCATAACACCAACCAATGTTTGCTAAATATTTCATAAAGGTTTGAACATTAAGAGTGCTTTCACACCTAAAGCGCCGGCTGTTCGCACTAAAGCACCGCTTTTCGGCCGCTAGCGGGTTCGCTTTTAACCTCCAAAAAAGGTGATAAAAACTCCTGTGTTTGCATTCAATGCAATGGGCAGGGGCGTTTTGGGAGCGCTGTATACACTGCTCCCAACTCACCCCAAAGATGCTGCTTGCAGGACTTTTCCCAACGTCCCGCAAGCGCACCACCCGGGTGTGAAAGCACCCATTGCCGAGAATGGGAGGCAGTTTTCAGGTGCTTTACAAGCGCTATTTCTAGCGCTAAATTGCCTGAAAACTGACAGTGTGAAAGGGGTCTGATTGTTGTTGTATTGTAAAATTTATAAAGCCCGGTTCTCCCTAGATAGGTTCCCTTCAGAGCATCTTTTGGGGTTTACTAGTGCAATTAATTATAATTTTGCATTATGAAAGTGTTATTACAACTGTGATAAAAATATTCCTACTGTTTTTGTATGCTCTTAATTTACAGTAAATACAAATTTCAACTGCCATTTATATTTAAGAGGGCTGCATGAGTTATGTGGGATTTTTCATTGTTTTTAAGGGTTATGCCCCATACACACGATCGTTTTTCATGCCGTTAAAAATTGCATTTTTAAAAATGGGCATTAAAACGGATCGTGTGTATGCTCCAGAGCATTTTTAACGACGTGAAAAACAGCCATTAAAAATTTAGAACATGCTCTATTTTTTCACGTCGTTTTATATGTCGTTTTTTTTAACGACGTGAAAAACGATGGTGTGTATGCTTTGACGAGGTGAAAAAAAACACGCATGCTCAGAATCAAGTATGAAACGGGAGCGCACGTTCTGGTAAAACTAGCATTTGTAATGGAGATAGCACATTCGTCACGCTGTAACGGACTGAAAAGCAGGAGGCTGAAAAGCGCGAATCGTCGCTCAACAAACGTTACTAACATGAAGGGTGGCACCATCCGAACGGAACTTCCCCTTTATAGTGCCGTTGTACGTGTTGTACGCCACTGCGCTTTGCTTGAACGTTTTTTAAAATGATCGTGTGTACGCAAGACAGGCTTGAGAGGAAACATGAAAAAAAAACGACGAGAAAAACGTTGGTTTAAAAAATGGCATGAAAAACGATCGTGTGTACGCCGCATTAGAGTGTTATATGTTTTCTCATATTGTGGCATTTAATAAATGATATATGTCTTACATTAGCAGTGGGGCCGATTTCTTCTTTGAGGGGATTGTGATAGCTTTAGGTTAAAAACGTGACTAAAATATATTAAATGCACAAATAACCTTATGGGAAAATTGATGCTGAAAAGAAAGGTCTAGCGACAAGCCAGACTTTGCAGACTTGAGGCCAGTATCTCTTTTGAATGACAGATCTTTCCATAAACAGAAAAGATTTATAACAAATCCACAAAAAATTATTTGTTTAAAAACATATTCAAACTTCATGCACATATTTTGGGATTGTCCCTATGTTAAACCCTACTGGCAAGCTATGGCACACTGTATCAGGTCGATCACTTCTATCTTGATTCCCATGTGCATTGAAGTATGCTTGTTGCATCTAGTGAAACCTTTGGCCACTACCAGGGCTATACGGTCTCTTCTCATCCTATTGCTATTCTATGCTAAAAAAGCAGATTATCCTATCATGGAAGAGTTCTTTCGACTCCAACTTTGGGGTCCTGGAAGGCATTGGTCAACAAGGCAGTAGCCTTTTATAAAGCTACCTATCTGATTAGGGGGGCGTTGGCCACATTCAACAAGGTTTGGGGGGGTTGGATGGCATCTGTGGACACGTTATCAGATTAACTTTATAAATGTTATAGTTACTGATCCTTGGTATGGAATACAGAGACGGGAGGAGAATGTTTCTGGAGTATTGGATGGTTACCGATTGAACACAAGTTAATGTGCTGATCATTTTGGGTTGGGCAGTTGTTTCTTATTCTTTGGACCTTAGTTTCTCCTAATGGGGGGGATGGAGAAACTGCATTGCTGACATTATCCTATATGATTGAGCAGGGTGTCATAAAGCAATATCATTGTATGACTATGTACCTACCTCTGGCGGGAGGTTCATGAAATAAACATACCTGTCTAGGCAAAAGTTGTATTGTTTTGGGGGGGTGTTTATTGTTTTTGTTTTGTTTTTCTTTCTGATTTCTTTCTGATTTCCGCAATCTGCGGTCTGATGTTGTCTGTATTTCATAAAACGAAATAAAAAGTAATTTACAAAAAAAAAAAAAAAAACATATTCTTGCTATAGTTACAGTGAAGCCTCGTACACACGACCGGTTTTCTCGGCAAGAAACGACAAGAAAACTGTTGGGAGAGCTTTCTTGCCGAGAAAACCGTGCGTGTGTACGAGGCTTTTTAGGTTTCTCGTCAAGTAAACTGCCCAGAATCTCGACGAGAAAAAAAGAAGACCTGCTTTCTTTTTTCTCGTTGGGAGTGTCATTTTTCTCGTCGTGATTCTCGTCAGACTGTATTTGGATGAGAAAACCGTTCGTGTGTATGCTTTTCCGAGTCTTCAAAAACCGCGCATGGTCAGAATCAAGTATGAGACGGGAGCGCACCTTCTTGTAAAACTAGCGTTCGTAATGGAGATAGCACATTCGTCACGCTGTAACGTACTGAAAGCACGAAGACTGAAAAGCGCAAATCGTCTCTCACTAAACTTTTACTAACACGCAGTAACACGAGATCAGCAAAAGCAGCCCAAGGGGTGGCGCCATTGGAATAGAACTTCCCCTTTATACTGCCGTCGTACGTGTTGTACATGACCGCGCTTTACAACGGCGAGATTTTGGATTGACAGTGTGTATGCAAGGAAAGCTTGACAAGAATCTCGTCAAGCTTGACAAGAAACCCGTTGAGAAAAACAACGTTTTTTTTGCAACGAGATTCTCGGCCGTGTGTACGAGGCTTCAGACTCATTCACACTATGTGCGCTGACCTCCATTTTTCCACACTGGATAAATGCAAGTCACTGCTGGGGTACATAAAAATCAATAGTTTTCTATGTGTCCTGCTCACACCACAACACTGTGTGGTTCAGTGAGCTGTGGTAAAATGCAGAATTTCCCTGCAGCTCACTGGATGGCACCACATGTCAGCACACAGCAGTGCATTGCACTGTGCAGATGCATACATGTATGATAATGCTATTTTTGTCAAGGTACCAATCTTTGTTATAAACTTTATTAATATAGTTAGGCAGTTGGACTTAATCTCTATCGTTAAATTACCGTATATACTCAAGTATAAGCCGACCCGAGTATAAGCCGAGGTACCTACTTTTACCACAAAAAACTGGGAAAACGTATTGACTTGAGTATAAGCCTAGGGAGGGAAATGAGCCCATTGCCACCTCACTGTGCCAATTGCCCAACCTTACTGTGCCAATTGCCCAACCTTACTGTGCCCATTGCCACCTCACTGTGCCCATTGCCACCTCACTGTGCCCATTGCCACCTCACTGTGTCCATTGCAGCCTCCCTGTGCCCGAGTCAGTCAGTGTACCTAAAAATCTTCTTATTCCGCGGCCGGCGTCCATTGTTTAAATCTCGCGGCTTTCTTCTGGTCCCTTCCATGATAGGCGTTTCCAGCAAACACTGTGTTGAGTGTTGCGCCTATCACGGAGATCCTCTCATTCTCAGACTCTGTTTCCCAGCAGGCACTGTGTTCAGTGTTCCGCCAATCACGGACGTCGGACAAGAGAACGTCCATGATAGGCGCAACACTCAACACAGTGTTTGCTGGAAACGCCTATCGCGGAAGGGACCAGAAGAAAGCCGCGAGATTTAAACAATGGACGCCGACCGCGGAATAAGAAGATTTTCAGGTACTGACTCGAGTATAAGCCGAGGGGCATACTTTCAGCCGTAAAAAAAGGGCTGAAAAACTCGGCTTATACTTATACGTATATACGGTATGTATAGAATTCTCAACAAAACTAGAGATTTGTGTACAAGCTATCGTATTATGTGTGTTGATTAGTGGTGAGAAATACTTTTAAGTGGTATTGGTATGCCACTACCATCACACCAAGACCCCAATTAGACCTGAATTGTGTACTGAAGTAATAACTACTTCTTCTACCTATACTAATTACTTTGTACATTTGGTATGGAAACTCTCTATAATAATACATTGTAAGAAAAAATTGGTGTACAATGCTCACTGATCATGTATGTACATCTTGTGTAATCATACACTTCAACTCAAACAATAAAAAAGTCAAGATGTTTCTTTCCCTAAAATACTTTAGAACCCTACAAATCATTATCTCATGATAATAACATTCTTCAGATTAAGTGTTACTCTAAATTTTAATTACAATAAAACAGAGCTCATCTCACAGCTTGTACAACATCTTGTGTGCTCATTACCAGATGGAAATAATGTGTCACTGTTACAATAATGACTCTCTTTGTGTTCTGATGCAATAAATTCATTTAATGCATTTTACTTGCTACCAATCAATTTGTATATGAAAAATCAAATGTCCCATTATCACCAAGGTGAGATGAACAGGAATACATTGCAATGACAGTAGACATTTCAGTTATTCTTTAGTATTACAGCTGTTTATAGAAACACAATACTGCATAATTTACTGTTTAAAAGTTTAGATATATAACAGGTAAATTTCATTTCTGATTTACCCCCCCCCCCCCAACACCCTCTACGTGCTACACTATATTGCCAAATGTATTGGGACACCTGCCTTTACACGTACATGAACTTTAATGGCATCTCAGTCTTAGTCCATAGGTTTCAATATTGAGTTGGCCCACCCTTTGCAGCTATAACAGCTTTACCTCTTCTGGAAAGGCTGCCCACAAGGTTTAGGAGTGTGTCTATGGGAATATTTTACCATTCTACCAAAAGCGCATTTGTGAGGTCAGGCACTGATGTTAAACGAGAAGGCCTGGTTCGCAGTCTATCGGGTTGAGGTCAGGACTCTGTGCATGCCAGTAAAGTTCCTCCACCCCAAACTCACTCATCCATGTCTTTATGGACCTTGTTTGTGAACTGGTCCAAATCATTTGGTGGAGGGGGGATTATGGTGTGGGTTTGTTTTTCAGGGGTTGGGCTTGGTCCCTTAGTTCCAGTGAAGGGAACTCTTAAGATGTCAGCATACCAAGACATTTTGGACAATTCCATGCTCCCAACTTTGTGGGAACAGTTTGGGGTTGGCCCCTTCCTGTTCCAACATGACTGCACAAACATGGTCCATAAAGACATGGATGAGTGAGTTTGGAGTGGAGGAACTTGACTGGCCTGCACAGAGTCTTGACCTCAACCCGATAGAACAACTTTGGGATGAATTAGAGTGGAGACTGCGAGCCAGGCCTTCTCATCCAACATCAGTGCCTGACCTCACAAATGCGCTTCTGGAAGAATGGTCAAACATTCCCATAGACACACACCTAAACCTCAGCTGCAAAGGGTGGGTCAACTCGATATTGAACCCTACAGACTAAGACTGGGATGCCATTATACCATTATACCATGTTACACGGTGACAGCCAGAACTTGTCATTTATTTTTTTACAGGTACTCATATAGCGCTGTCAATTAAAGCAACGATTTACATATGTATTATACATTCACATAAGTCCCTGCCCTCAAGGAGCTTACAATCTAAGGACCCTAATTCACATTCATACATACTAAGACCAATATAGATAGGAGCCAATTAACCTACCAGCATGTCTTTGGAGTGTGAGAGCAAACCGGAGTACCTGGAGGAAACCCACGCAGGCACAGGGAAAACATGCAAACTCTGTGCAGGCAGTGTCGTGGTTGGGGTTCAAACTGACGACCCTAGTGCTATTAGATGGAAGTGCTAACCACTTAGCCACTGTGCTGCTCAATTGTTAGGTATCATCTAAAATTATTATTATATTTCATATAAAAATATTATTTTGCTGATATTATATATCTGAAGCTCTATTCCCGCAAGAGCTGCTGGTGTTGGAGGGTCCTCTGTTCAGCCACAACTCTTTAAGCTGCTTATTCCCCACCGACACACCTAGTTATAGATTGTAGGCAGATCAACCTGTGTAGCTAAAGCATTAGTATGTTAACACTCTGTATTAGTACACAGAAATAGACCACAAACAATCAATGATAGATAAAGTAAGTATAATGTAGTAAAGTAAAATAAACACCATACATATACCAATAAACAGGTCAAAGAATATAGTATCTCACAAAAGTGAGTACGCCCCTCACATTTTTTGTAAATATTTTATTATATCAACCTCTGCAGCAATCCTGGCAGCACTCATAAGTCTATTTCCCAAAGACCACTTTTGGATATGACGCTGAGCACCTGCACTCAACTTCTTTGGTCGACCATGGCGAGGCCTGTTCTGAATGTAAACTGTCCTGTTAAACCGCTGTATGGTCTTGGCTACCGTGCTGAAGCTCAGTTTCAGGGTCTTGACAATCTTCTTATAGCCAAGGCCATCTTTATGTAGAGCAACAATTCTTAATCTTAGATCCTTAGAGTTCTTTGCCATGAGGTGCCATGTTGAACTTCTAGTGACCAGTGTGAGAGAGTGAGAGCAATAACACCAAATTTAACACACCTCCCCATTCACACCTGAGACCTTGTAACACTAACGAGTCACATGACACCAGGGAGGGAAAATGGCTAATTGGGCCCAATTTGGACATTTTCACTTAGGGGTTGCCTGCGGTTTGGACATTAATGGCTGGGTGTTCAGTTATTTTGAGGGGACAGCAAATTTATACTGTTATACAAGCTGTGAACTCACTACTTTACATTGTAGCAAAGTGTAATTTCGTCAGTGTTGTCACATGAAAGATATAATAAAATATTTACAAAACTGTGAGGGGTGTACTTGCTTTTGTGAGAAACTGTATGTTAGATTAACTGTTGGGAATATTAGCTTCACCTATAGCCATTGTCTTACACCGCAATAAGGATAACTCCTGTTATATCAGTGCACATCAGCATCAACCATGACTACATGTACCTGGAGCCTAATAGTCAGTGTTTTGGTCGGCTTTCGTTGGGGCCCTCCTGTAGGTGGTGCACATGTAGCTGTTCCTTTAGGAATTGTATGCAATGAATGGCTGATGGGATGCCAGCATCAGTTGGCAATAACTGTGGACAGCTAAGCTTGGATGTTCCACTCACCACTCCCAGTATGCAACAGATAAGATCCAGTATGCTTAATGATCAGTTGTCCCAGAAGTGTCAGTCCTTATGATCAGGTCCTCTCAAGGCTCAGTCTCTCATCGGTGTAGCAAAAGGTCACTCCAGCTTTGGTCCCAGTTCAGTAAAAGACCTTTCCGTGGCTCAGCCCCCATGTTCTCTCTCTATAAGGACCAGTCTCTCAGCTCCACAGCTCACAGACCCAACTGCAGGTCTGCACTGATTTGTTCCCTGTGCTGGTCTGCCCGATTTCTCTATATTTCACTAGGAATAATTGTTTTCCTCCTTCTTGTGGGAGGAAATCTTGGAGGTTGTAGTCCAGAACCAATCTGCTCCCATCCACGTGTATTGTACCACACCCCTTGGGGGCTACAGTTCCCACCATCTAATGTGGCAAGTCCAAGTCCTCTCCCCCTTACTGCTAATTGGCTTTCTCTGCTGCCAGCAGGGAGGAGGTGAGCAAGGGAATCCACACAGATCCTGCACTGCTCACAGCCAGCCGTGCACAGCGGGGAAGGTGGCCAAGGAAACACACATCCCACTCTGCAGACAGGAGGAGGGCTGGGGAAGGAAGAGAAAGCCCACAGCCCAGCTGCTCATGTTACTGTTTACAGAAAGGGGGTAGCAAGCGAGCAGTGAAAAAGATCATAGAGCCAGCAGCAGCACCTGGCAATATCTTCATTCAAATTCACAAATGTTTTTTTTCTAATTCCTCTCCCCTGTGCTGAAGAAATTGTGGAGAAAGTAACTCACTAAAAGACATATCTTGGCAGTGCTATTTAAAGCAGAGCTACGCCGGAAAAAATATATTAAAAGCCAGCAGCTACAGCTACAGCAGCTGCTGACTTTTAATATTAGGACACTTACCTGTCCTGAAGTCCAGCGACGTCCGCAGCAGAGGACGAGTGATCACTCGTCACTCTGCTGCCCCCACCGCCATCCTCGGTGAGGGAACCAGGAAGTGAAGCCTTGTGGCTTCACTGCCCGGCTCCCAACAGCGCATGCGCGAGTCGCACTGCGCTGTTCTGACTGGTCCACCTGTGTTCTGGGAGCCGAGTGTCTCCCAGAACACTACGGGTATTCTGCGGGAAGTGACGTGCTTCCCGCAGATTTCCCGCAGAGAGGAATCCCGGATGTGGGTGAAAATACCTGTCTTAGACAGGTATCTTCACCCCCCTCCCCCCTGAAAGGTGTCAATTGTGACACCGGAGGGGGGGAGGGTTCCAATGAGCGGAAGTTCCACTTTAGGGTGGAGCTCCGCTTTAATATAGTCATATTGGCATAGGGTTATGAGTTTTTTATCTTAGATGTCCTTAAGTCACTTTTCTCTAGATTCCATCACCTGATTATTGGGAAAACCCATGCCAAACACAAGCACACATGATTACAGTAATTGTAAAGGTTCTTTTTTATTATTTAAAAACAAAAAACATGTCATACTTACCTTCACTGTGTAATGGTTTTGCACAGAGCAGCCCTGATCACACTCTTCTAAAATCCCCTGTTGGCACTCCTGGCTCCTCCTGCTCTCTGAGTATCCTATAGCAAGCCACTTGCTATGGGAGCACTCGTGCAGGCTTGATCCTGAGCTGCATTGTGTGAATCCATTGACACACAGTGTGGCTTGGCCCCACCCTCCCACTCCCTCAGCACTGGATTTGATTGACAGCAGCAAGAGCTAATGGCTCCTACTGCTTTTACTAACTCCAGTGAGAGGGAGAGAAAGAGCATCGCTGCTGCTCTCGGGCACAGCGTTGGATCAAGATCAAGCTCAGGTAAGTATTTGGAGGGTGGCAGTGGGAGAGCTGCATTTAAAAGGTTTTTTACCTTTTATGCAGAAAAAAAATCTTTTAGCTTTTACAAGCACTTTTAAATATAAAAAAATCACATTTTACAGCAGCTTGGATGACAATCTTTGCTAATTGGATAACATCCACCAAACCTGCACTCTCAGTTGTTTAAATAAAATATATTTTGCATATAGAAATTAAAAAATAACAGCACAGCCAGCCCAATCAAAGAAAGGTATGTAAAACCTTGTGAGCTGCCAAAACTAGAGAAATATCATATACCGTACTAAACTAAAGACTAAAAACAGCTGCCTGCACTTCCCCACAATGTGAACAAAACTATAGTATATATACTGTGCCGAGCTACTATTACAATTAATAAAACCTGTGCTATAAAACAGTATAAATTCAAATACGTAGCATAAAAAAGTAGTGACTTGAAATAAATAATATAAAGTGCTCCGTGAATCACACACAGTCCTTAATGATATAAAAATGGTGATTTATCAAAAGTCTATACAAATAACATGAATTAAGTAATAAGGTGTCTTCATGCAGTGTGCACTCCTCCCCCATCAGATGTACCCTCACCTTAAGGGTTTAAAGAATAAGCCTCTAGTAGTTATCAGCAGTGGGCCGGGATTAGTGATGAGCCGAACACCCCCGGGTTCGGTTCGCACCAGAACCCGCGAACGGACCGAAAGTTCGTACGAACATTAGAACCCTATTAAATACAATGGATGCGAACGTTCGAATTCTAAAGTGCTAATTATAACGACTATTATGCATGTTATTGTCCTAAAAAGGGTTTGGGAACCCGGGTTCTGCACCAGGGGACATGTATCAATGCAAAAAGAAGTTTTAAAAACGGTCGTTTTTCGGGAGCAGTCATTTTAATGATGCATAAAGTGAAAAAAAAAAAGTCAAATATTCCTTTAAATATCGTACCTGGGGGGTGTCTAAAGTATGCCTGTGAAGTGCCACGTGTTTCCCGTGTTTAGAACTGTCCCTGCACAAAATGACACTTCTAAAGGAAAAAAAAGCCATTTAAAACTGCTTGCGGCTTTAATGTAATGTCTGGTCCCGGTAATATGGATGAAAATCTTTAAGAAAAATGGCATAGCTACCCCATGACCCCCCCCCTACCCCAGCCCATTACCAGCCCCTTTGGGTCTTGTATGGATATTAAGGGGAACCCCGCACATAAAATAAAAAAGGCCCTATATACTCTGAACAGCCGTATACAGGCGGTGCATACAAGACAGGGACTGTAGGTTTGTTCTTATGTAGAATCTGTTTGTAATTTTGAACAGGTACATTGTTTAAGTGTAGCTCCAGCCCAAAAATCTATTTTTAAACTTTTTGGAAAACATAGGTAAGGGTTATCACCCCTGTAACATTTGTTTTGCTGTCTGTGCCCCTGTTCAGAACATTTCACCTCACTTTCCGTTCCAATGACAACTGTTTTTGAAATGTGGTGTTTTTCTTGAAACAAGGATTGGTGATAAAGCATCAGTACAGAGGAGACACCTTTCTCCCATATTAATTCTTACAGGAGAGAATTTTCCTTCCTAGGGGTAGATTTCCTCTCACTTCCTGTTGTCTTCTTGCGTTTGCAAGTAGGAGTCGTTTGTAAGTTGGATGTTTGAAAGTAGGGACCTGCCGTATATACTCTGCAGAAATAGGCCCCTTAGTTGTTGGTGTTGGCACAACACTGTAAGCACTCACAGTTACTCTTGGTTGGTGCTGGAACGCCCTGCTGTCAACTATTATATCAGGAATTGTAATTACATATAATTGTTGAACAGTGGTAGTAAAAATTGGGCCTTTGATGGTGGTGCTGGTGCCACAACACTGTAAGCCCTGACAGTTACTCTTGGTGGGTGCAGCAATGGGCCCTGCTGTGAATTATTAGATCAAGAATTGTAATTGCATGCCCCTGTTGAACAGGGGCTGAATAATTGGGCCTTTCATGGTGGTGGTGGTGGTGGTGGTGTTGCCACAACACTGTAAGCCCTCAGAGTTACTCTTGGTGGGTGCAGGAATGGGCCCTGCTGTGAATTATTAGATCAAGAATTGTAATTACATGCCCCTTTTGAACAGGGGCTGAAAAATTGGGCCTTTCGTGGTGGTGGTGGTGGTGGCGTTGCCACAACACTGTAAGCCCTCAGAGTTACTCTTGGTGGGTGCAGCAATGGGCCCTGCTGTGAATTATTAGATCAAGAATTGTAATTACATGCCCCTGTTGAACAGGGGCTGAAAAATTGGGCCTTAGGTACTGGTGGCACAACACTGCAACCCCTCACAGATACTGTACTTGGAGCACAGCAATGAGCCCTGTTGCAAAGTATTGCTTCAAAAATTGTAATTACACGCCCCTGTTAAACAGGGGCTGAAAAATTGGGCGTTAGGCACTGGTGGCGGCACCCATAAACAAAAATGATCTTCCAAGCTATCATCATCAATCGTATCATTGAGGACTCGGAGGAGGAGGATAGCCAGTCAACATAACAGCACAGGCACTCAGCATCAGCATCAGTCTTGAAGGGATGTGACATGTTAAAATCAATTAGTCTGTTATATCAGCATCAGGTGTGTGGTAGCTGGTGGTGATCCAAGACTGGTTCATCTTGATGAAAGTCAGTCGATCAACCGAGTCGTTGGACAGGCGCACCCTGTGATCCGTGACAAATCCTCCAGCAGCACTGAATGTGCGTTCCGAAAGAACGCTGGATGCAGGACAGGCCAGTAGCTCAATTGCATACTGTGCAAGCTCTGGCCAGTGATCCATCCTCAAGACCCAGTAAGCCAGAGGATTTTCGGTGGGGAAGGTGTCCAAGTCTGACCTTGCCCCTAGATATTCCTGCACCATGTTTATCAGACGCTGGCGATGGTTGCTGGAACCGATCATACTTTGGGGCTGCGGACTAAAGAATTGTCTGAACGCATCGGTCAGACGGCCACCTTCCCCACCGCTCCTTCTTTGACTGGCCGAAGCCTCAGCAACTCGTTGTCCAGGACCAGGAGTTTGTAACCTCCCAGTCTCTGGGAACGCGTTGCACAGACCTTTCTGCAAGTCCTCCCGGAGTTGTCTCATCCTCTGCTCCCTCTGCGACGGTAACATAAGGTCCGCAACCTTACCCTTGTACCGTGGATCAAGGAGAGTGGCCAGCCAGTAATGGTCCCTCTCCTTGATCCGAAGAATACGAGGATCCTTCCGCAGACTTTGCAGGATCAGGGAGGCCATGCAGCGTAGGTTAGCTGAGGCATTCGGTCCGGAGTCCTCTGGGTCACTAAGGATGACATGATCCGCAGCCACCTCCTCCCAGCCACGTACAAGTCCACGGGTTTCTTGGGACTGTAAATCATCCCTAAAAGACTGCTGCTGTTGATGCTGCTGAGTGCCAGGCTCCACCTCCATGCTGACACAATCCTCCTCCTCCTCCTCCTCCTCGTCCTCTTCCTGTGCGATGGGTGGGACAGAAGGAACACTGTCTGGGTAAAGGGGGCCTTGAGAGGCAAGGAAGTCCTCCTCTTCCTGCCTCTGTTCTGCCTCAAGTGCCCTGTCCATTATTCCATGCAGCGTGTGCTCCAACAGGTGGACAAGAGGTACAGTGTCACTGATGCATGCACTGTCACTGCTCACCATCCTCGTGGCCTCCTCAAATGGTGCCAGGACAGTGCATGCATCCCTGATCATGCCCCACTGGCGTGGAGAAAAAAAAACAAGCTCCCCTGACCCTGTCCTGGTGCCGTAGTCGCACAGGTACTCATTGATGGCCCTCTGCTGCGTGTGCAGCCGCTGCAGCATGGCCAACGTTGAGTTCCACCTGGTGGGCATGTCACATATAAGGCGGTTCTTGGGCAGGTTCAACTCCTTTTGCAGCTCAGCCAGGCGAGCACTGGCATTATAAGATCTGCGGAAATGCACACAGACTTTCCTGGCCTGCCTCAGGACATCCTGTAAGCCCGGGTACCTGCCCAAGAACCGCTGCACCACCAGGTTAAGGACGTGAGCCACACAGGGCACATGGGTCAGTTGTCCCTGTCGGAGGGCGGAGAGGAGGTTGGTGCCATTGTCGCAAACCACCATTCCTGGCTTAAGCTGGCGTGGCGTCAACCACCTCTCGGCCTGGCCCTGCAGAGCAGACAGGACCTCTGCCCCAGTGTGGCTTCTGTCCCCCAAACACACCAGCGCAAGCACGGCATGGCATCTTTTTGCCTGCGTACTTGCGTAGCCCCTTGAACGCCTACGGAGCACCGCTGGTTCAGAGGACAAAGCACAGGAAGAGGCCATGGAGGAAGAAGAAGAGGAGGGGGTGGAGGAGAGAGGTGTGTCACAACCAGTAGTAGCATTTTGGAGGCGTGGCAGTGGAACAACCTCCAACACTACTGCACCTTGTCCTGCATCCTTCCCAGCTGCCAAAAGAGTGACCCAATGGGCCGTGAAAGAAAGGTAACGTCCCTGTCCATGCCTGCTGGACCATGAGTCAGCGGTAATATGCACCTTACCGCTGACCGCCCTGTCCAGCGAGGCCAAGACATTGCCTTCCACATGCCTGTAGAGAGCCGGAATAGCCTTCCGTGAGAAAAAGTGGCGTTTGGGAACCTGCCACTGAGGAACCGCACATTGCACAAACTCACGGAAGGGGGCCGAGTCTACCAACTGAAAAGGCAGCAGTTGAAGCGCTAGCAATTTAGCCAAGCTAGCATTCAACCGCTGGGCATGTGGATGGCTGGGAGTGAACTTCTTTCGACGGTCCAGCAGCTGGGGCAGGGAAATTTGCCTGCTAGAATCGGACGTCGGTGTACTGCTAGCAGAGTGGCCGCAAGTACTTGGCTGTGACACACCTAATTCTACACCTTCATTCCTCTCAGTGCATGTTTCAGAGAGGACTGAAGTTATAGTGGGGTTGGAGATCCCAGCTGATGCGGTGCAAGGAGAGGTCCGCTTTGTTCTTTGGTGTGGGTCTTTGAGGTAGGCTTGCCAACGAGCTGCATGGCAGGTCAACATATGTCTGGTCAGGCATGTGGTACCCAAGCGGCTGATGTTTTGGCCACGCGATATACGCTTGAGACATATGTTGCAAACAGCAGCTGTGCGATCTGATGCACTAGCCTCAAAAAAGGCCCACACCAAAGAACTTTTTGAATGACGGGCAGAGGCAGCGCCCTGCACAGGCGGAGCTCTGCGGTGTGATTCCGTCGGTGTACTGCCCTTACGCTGGCCACCAAAGGGCATCCTGCCTCGTTGGAGATGTGCCTCCTCCTCATCCTCCTCCTCCTCCTCTCTCCTATTAGGCACCCACGTGGAGTCAGTGACCTCATCATCCCCTCCCTCCTCATCACTGGAGCCAATCTGGCAGTATGCTGCAGCTGCTGGAACATGACTGCCAGATTGGTGTCCTTCTTGAGCATCCCCTCTGTCTGCTCTCACGCTACTGCCTTCCTGTAGCTGGGTTTCATCATCAGACCCTTCGAAACGCTGGGCATCCTCCTGGAGCATGTACCCAACACTGTGCTCAAACAGTTCGGGGGACTCCTCAGGAGGAGGACATGGTGGGTCTAGGGAAGGAGTGACTGATGATGAGTCTGACATTGATACCAGGGAAGAGGACGCTTTGGCAGCTGCTTTGCCAGTACCCTGAGCCTGGGTGAGAGAGGATGAGGAGGAGGAGGAGGGCTTGGTCATCCACTCTACCAAGTCTTCGGCATGATGTGGCTCAACATGTCCAGCTGCCGAAAAGAAGGACAAGCGTGTCCCATGGCCATGTGCTGATGACAATGCACCGCGTCCACGACCAGCACTGTTGCCCCCAGACACAGAGCCTGCTTGCCCTCTTTTATTGCCTCCTGACTGTCTGCCTCTCCTTGTTTGCCTTCCAGACATTCTAATAGATGGCCTGCAGGGAGATGGGAAAAAAGCAATAAGGGCTACCTTCAGGTGTCCTTCTCTGTCCCTTTACTTAAAGATTTCTAAATATGGTTGAGGATGATTGCTTTTGCACAGAATAGCACAACGACAATTTCCCTGACTGTCCAAAAAACAAGGATTTCAAAGATGGTTGATGATGAATGCTTTAGCACACTCTAGCACAAGGAGAATTTCCCTCACTGTCCTTCCCTGTCCCTAGAAACAAGGATTATCACAGTGAAAGAAACTGACACTCTTCCTACCTATAGTTTTCTGTCCCTAGAAAAAATGTTTTTTTAAAGCACACTATAGCACAAGGAGAATTTCCCTCACTGTCCTTCCCTGTCCCTAGAAACAAGGATTATCACAGTGAAAGAAACTGACACTCTTCCTACCTATAGTTTTCTGTCCCTAGAAAAAATGTTTTTTTAAAGCTGATTGATGATCAATGCTTTAGCACACTATAGCACAAGGAGAATTTCCCTCACTGTCCTTCCCTGTCCCTAGAAACAAGGATTATCACAGTGAAAGAAACTGACACTCTTCCTACCTATAGTTTTCTGTCCCTAGAAAAAATGTTTTTTTAAGGCTGATTGATGATCAATGCTTTAGCACACTATAGCACAAGTAGAATTTCCCTCACTGTCCTTCCCTGTCCCTAGAAACAAGGATTATCACAGTGAAAGAAACTGACACTCTTCCTACCTATAGTTTTCTGTCCCTAGAAAAAATGTTTTTTTAAAGCACACTATAGCACAAGGAGAATTTCCCTCACTGTCCTTCCCTGTCCCTAGAAACAAGGATTATCACAGTGAAAGAAACTGACACTCTTCCTACCTATAGTTTTCTGTCCCTAGAAAAAATGTTTTTTTAAAGCACACTATAGAACAAGGAGAATTTCCCTCACTGTCCTTCCCTGTCCCTAGAAACAAGGATTATCACAGTGAAAGAAACTGACACTCTTCCTACCTATAGTTTTCTGTCCCTAGAAAAAATGTTTTTTTAAAGCTGATTGATGATCAATGCTTTAGCACACTATAGCACAAGTAGAATTTCCCTCACTGTCCTTCCCTGTCCCTAGAAACAAGGATTATCACAGTGAAAGAAACTGACACTCTTCCTACCTATAGTTTTCTGTCCCTAGAAAAAATGTTTTTTTAAAGCACACTATAGCACAAGGAGAATTTCCCTCACTGTCCTTCCCTGTCCCTAGAAACAAGGATTATCACAGTGAAAGAAACTGACACTCTTCCTACTGTGACAGCAGGAAGGTAAAGTCACCTGGTTGCATCCAGGGGGGTAGATATATTTCGCCCAGATTCAGGCTTTACGCCGACTTATACAACTAGGTGGAGAGTTGTATAAGGCTAGTGGGCTCATGGATGACTCATACCTCTAGGGAGAGTGTGGGGCGTCGTGCAGACAGGGAGTTGATGAGACCAGCTGAAGCTTGTCAGCTCATTTAGGCCTCTATAAGAACTCCCAGCTTCATTAGATGTTAGCTCATGCCTGGAACCAGACCTGTGTGGACTGTCTAGGGAGAGTGAACCCCTGTGCGGTGAGACAAAGCCTGTGTGGCTATTTGCTTGGACATTTAAAACCAGGGACTTAGGGACTAGGACAGCACTAGGCTGATCCCAGTTGTTAGTTAGGAAACCTGTATGTTTAGTCAGAGGTCAAGTTGACCAGGATTTATTTTGTTTATGTTTCTTTTGCTTTGCTGTGTTTTGTCACTGTAAATAGAAAATAAACCGCACCTTTTTGATTTTGAAAACCACAACCTCCGTTTGCTGGGCCTGTTTTTGTGTGGGGAGCCCATCTCGGGGGTCACACACACCCGCTGCTGAGCTAACCCCCTCACAGTTGGTGGAGAATGCGGGCAGTTTTTTTTTTAAGCCAGCATGGAGGAGATACTGAAGCAGCTGGCTCTAGCAAATGCCAATCAACAGCAGACAAATGCAGGTTTGCAAAAGAACTTCGCAGCCCAGCAGCAAGCTCATCAACAGAGCCTTGCAGCCCAGCAGCAGACAAACGCAACTTTGCAACAGAGTCTGGAGGCTCAGCAACAAGCCCAGCAGCAATCTGAGGCCCGCTTCATAGACCTGTTGCAGAAGCAAGAGCAGAGACTACAACAACAGATGGAAGCAGTAATGCAGCAACGTCCGCAGACCAGTGAGGAAAGCCGTCCCACTAATACCGCGTCCTTTGGGGTGAGTCGTTTATTGACAAAAATGACTGGAGAGGATGATCCAGAGGTATTTTTGACCACATTTGAAAGGACCGCTGAAAGAGAAAAGTGGCCTGAGGAGCAGTGGGCTGGACTGGTGGCTCCTCTGTTAACTGGTGAATCGCAGAAAGCTTACTATGACCTAGAGCCTAACCAAGCAAAAGACTATGTGATGCTAAAAGCTGAAATATTGGCAAGGCTGGGTGTCACCCAGGCTGTCCGGGCTCAGCGTGTGCATAACTGGACTTTCCAGCTTGGAAAACCCCCCAGGTCTCAAATGTATGATCTCATTCACCTGAGCAGAAAGTGGCTACAGCCAGAGACTTTGTCCGCACCAAAGATTGTGGAACGTGTTGTAATGGATCGGTTTTTGAGAGCTCTTCCTACTGCCATCCAAAAGTGGGTAAGCCATGGAGACCCAGAGACGGCCGATGGTCTTGTGGATCGTGTGGAGAAATACTTGGCTACAGAGAACCTGACGGCCTCTTCCAGAGACACTCGGACTTTCCACCCTAAGACCAGACCATCCCCAGGGGCGGATAAGAGGATTCCAAGGGGTGAGGGTGGAGAGAGTGAGAGGGTGGGAGCTCTACCCCAAGTTTGGCGAGAACAGCCTGGGAAATCAGCGGCTCAAGAGGCCGCAAGAAGGATCGTTTGCTACCGCTGCCGGCAAGCGGGACATATTGCAGCCAATTGCCCGGTTGTGGAGGAACCCATGCAGTGTGACTTTCTGACGGGCAGACGTCAGTCGCTGTGTGCGACAGTCGCATGCACTGCCATTCGAGGAACTGAGAAACATTTATGCAAAATGGGTGTTAATGGTAGAAATGTTGTGGTATTGTTGGATTCAGGTAGCCTTGTGACCCTGATAAAGGCTGAGTTAGTTAAAACAGAGGTCTCTGGGAATAGCAAGGTAGCTGTTATTTGTGTGCATGGGGACACCCGAGAGTATCCAGTGACTACAGTGTGTTTCGAGACCCCCAAAGGTACCCTCTCTCATCCAGTGGGCTTAGTATCTCAGTTACCGCATGACGCCATTGTGGGAAGGGATTTTCCGAAGTTCTGGGAACTGTGGGATGATCCTGAGCCCCCCACTGGTGCCCCTATGTACCAGGAATGTGATAGCCAGAACTCCCCTGAGAGTGGTGAGGACTCCCCGGAATTTCCCTTATCAGTATTGGCAGGGGAGACTCAAGAAACTGGAGAGGAGCCCACCTCCTCAGACGAAAACCTACCGTCTGTGGAATTTTCTGATCTTGAGGTTCACAGGGAAAACTTTGCCACAGAACAGTTGAAAGACCCCGCCCTAATAAAGGCACGGGAAAACGTAGTGAAAATAGATGGCGAGTTAGTGAACCCAGATAATACCTGCACTTACCCATACTTCAGCGTAGAGAAGGACCTACTGTATCGGGTGGCAAAAAGGGCAGAAGAAACCGTTGAGCAGCTTGTGGTGCCCAAACCTTACAGGAAGTTGGTGTTGGAGTTGGCCCATGGGCACATTCTTGGAGGTCATCTGGGGACAGAGAAAACCCGAGAGAGGGTATTACAGAGATTCTATTGGCCGGGGGTGATGAAGGACATAGAAAATTATTGTTCCTCCTGCCCTGTGTGTCAGAGGTCGGCCCCGATGCCACATTTCCGTAGCCCGCTGGTCCCTCTACCCATCATTGAGGTCCCGTTTGAGAGGATCGCCATGGATTTGGTAGGTCCTATAATCAAGTCCGCTAGGGGGCACCAGTACATATTAGTTATAATGGACTATGCCACCCGTTATCCAGAAGCGATCCCTCTCCGAAATACCTCGGCCAAAACCATAGCCAAAGAGCTATCTCTTGTGTTTAGCCGGGTGGGTATTTGTAAAGAACTGCTTACGGACCAAGGTACACCCTTTATGTCCCGGGTTATGAAGGAGCTGTGTAAATTGTTCAAAGTGACGCAATTACGTACATCTGTGTATCACCCCCAAACCGATGGGCTGGTTGAAAGGTTCAACAAAACCCTAAAACAAATGTTGAAGAAAGTGGTGGATAGAGATGGAAAGGATTGGGACTGTCTACTTCCTTATCTGATGTTTGCTATTAGGGAGGTGCCCCAATCCTCTACGGGATTCTCCCCCTTTGAGTTACTGTATGGGAGACACCCAAGAGGGCTGTTGGATATTGCCAAGGAATCTTGGGAAAGTGAGAGTTCTCCCCACAGGAGTGTGATTGAGCATGTCGCCCTGATGCAAGACCGAATTGCACAGGTAATGCCCATCGTGAAGGAACATTTGGCCCAAGCGCAGTTAGCACAGCAGAGAGTGTACAACCGTGGAGCCAAGACCCGTACCTTTTCCCCGGGGGATAGGATACTGGTACTTGTCCCTACGGTTGAAAGTAAATTCCTTGCCAAATGGCAAGGCCCCGACGAGATAATGGAAAAAGTGAGCGAAGTGAATTACAAGGTCAGACAACCAGGAAGGCGAAAGCCCGAACAGATCTATCACGTTAATCTGTTGAAAGCCTGGAGGGATAGAGAGTCCCTAGTCGCAGACACTTGGTCACCAGCTCAAACTGGTTGCGTGATTCCTGAGGTTGGAATAGCAGCCACCTTGTCACAACCCCAACAACAGGAGGTTAAGGAGTTTGTGCTTCGCAACAAGGAGGTATTCTCTGAGCTGCCGGGACAAACATCTGGGGTAGAGCATGACATCATTACCCCGCCCGGTGAAAGGGTGAAGTTAAAACCCTATCGGATCCCAGAGGCCCGACGGGAGGCAATACGGGAGGAAGTACAGAAAATGCTGAACTTAGGGGTGATAGAGGAGTCCCAAAGTGATTGGTCTAGTCCCATTGTGTTGGTGCCTAAACCAGATGGGAGCTGGCGATTTTGTAACGATTTTCGTCAGTTGAACAAAGTTACAAAATTTGACACCTACCCCATGCCACGTATAGATGAGTTGATCGACCGGCTGGGAACAGCCCGATACATGACGACTCTTGACCTCACAAAAGGGTATTGGCAAATCCCCCTGGCCAAGTCGGCCAAAGAGAAAACCGCATTTGTAACCCCAGACGGGGCGTTCCAATATAAAAGAATGCCTTTCGGGGTACAGAATGCGCCGGCCACATTCCAGCGGAAAATGGACCAGATGCTGAGGCCCCATCGGAAGTATGCTGCGGCTTACCTGGATGACATAATTGTCCATAGCACAGATTGGACCTCACATCTGCCAAAAGTGCAAGCAGTCCTGGACTCTGTTCGGGAAGCGGGGTTTACGGCTAACCCCAAGAAGTGTACCATTGGGCAGGAGGAGGCCAAATATCTTGGGTACACCATTGGGAGGGGAGTAATAAAACCCCAACTCAACAAAGTCGAGGCCATCCAGAGTTGGCCACGTCCCAACAGCAAGAAGCAGGTACGAGCCTTTCTGGGAATCGCGGGGTATTATCGGCAATTCATTCCCCACTTTGCTTCTAAGGCTGTGCCCCTAACCAACCTGACGAAGGGGAAAGGGTCGGTCATGATTAAATGGACCCCCGAGGCTGAGGCAGCATTCCAATTCTTGAAACAAGCCTTATGTAGCCAGCCAGTGTTGTACTCACCCGACTTCTCTAAAGACCTTGTCGTACAAAGTGATGCGTCAGATGTGGGGTTAGGAGCAGTATTGTCCCAGGTCTGGAACGGGGAAGAGCACCCAGTCATTTACCTCAGCAGGAAGTTGAAGTCCCATGAGGTAAATTACGCCACCGTTGAAAAGGAGTGTTTAGCGGTGAAGTGGGCTCTAGATTCCCTTCGGTACTACCTGCTAGGTAGGCACTTTGACATGGTTACGGATCACGCTCCGTTAAAGTGGATGGCTCAAAACAAGGAAACAAATAGAAGAGTGAATAGGTGGTTCCTGGCCCTCCAGGAATTCAACTTCACAGTAAAGCATCGCCCTGGCGTTCAAATGGGGAATGTGGATGCTTTGTCTCGAGTACATGAATGCCTGATTGCTGGTGTTCCAACCCCGAGGTTAAAACAAGAGGGGGGGGGGTATGTGACAGCAGGAAGGTAAAGTCACCTGGTTGCATCCAGGGGGGTAGATATATTTCGCCCAGATTCAGGTTTTACGCCGACTTATACAACTAGGTGGAGAGTTGTATAAGGCTAGTGGGCTCATGGATGACTCATACCTCTAGGGAGAGTGTGGGGCGTCGTGCAGACAGGGAGTTGATGAGACCAGCTGAAGCTTGTCAGCTCATTTAGGCCTCTATAAGAACTCCCAGCTTCATTAGATGTTAGCTCATGCCTGGAACCAGACCTGTGTGGACTGTCTAGGGAGAGTGAACCCCTGTGCGGTGAGACAAAGCCTGTGTGGCTATTTGCTTGGACATTTAAAACCAGGGACTTAGGGACTAGGACAGCACTAGGCTGATCCCAGTTGTTAGTTAGGAAACCTGTATGTTTAGTCAGAGGTCAAGTTGACCAGGATTTATTTTGTTTATGTTTCTTTTGCTTTGCTGTGTTTTGTCACTGTAAATAGAAAATAAACCGCACCTTTTTGATTTTGAAAACCACAACCTCCGTTTGCTGGGCCTGTTTTTGTGTGGGGAGCCCATCTCGGGGGTCACACACACCCGCTGCCGAGCTAACCCCCTCACACTACCTATAGTTTTCTGTCCCTAGAAAAAATGTTTTTTTAAAGCACACTATAGCACAAGGAGAATTACCCTCACTGTCCTTCCCTGTCCCTAGAAACAAGGATTATCACAGTGAAAGAAACTGACACTCTTCCTACCTATAGTTTTCTGTCCCTAGAAAAAATGTTTTTTTAAAGCTGATTGATGATCAATGCTTTAGCACACTATAGCACAAGTAGAATTTCCCTCACTGTCCTTCCCTGTCCCTAGAAACAAGGATTATCACAGTGAAAGAAACTGACACTCTTCCTACCTATAGTTTTCTGTCCCTAGAAAAAATGTTTTTTTAACCACTTAACAACCACCTGCCGACAAATAACGTCGACAAGGTGGTTGCTTAACTCTGGGAGGACGTTATATAACGTCCTCCCAGAATCGCGCTCCCGCGCGCCCCCTGGGGCGCGCACACGGGAAACTCCGTGACCGCCGGGTCCAGAGGACCCGGCGGATCACGAATCGCGGTAAATCGCCGCTGATAGCGGCCGTTTACCACGTGATCGCTCCGTCAAATGACGGAGCAATCACTTGTAAACAGACCGGCGTCATTTGATGACGCCGGTTCCTCCCTCCCCTCTCTGTACCGATCGGTACAGTGTGAGAGGGGAGGGGGAGGGAGCGGATGGCAGCAGCAGCACTGTGGGCTGGATCTGTGACAATTGCAGTCACAGATCCAGCCATCCATCCATCCCTGCTCAGCCATCCCTGGTGCAATACCCTGCCAATACTCTGCAATACACCCTGCCAATACTCTGCAAAATACCCTGGTGCAATTCTCTGCAATACCCTGGTGCAATACTCTGCAATACCCTGGTGCAATACTCTGCAATACCCTGCGAAATACTCTGCAATACCCTGCGAAATACTCTGCAATACCCTGGTGCAATACTCTGCAATACCCTGGTGCAATACTCTGCAATACCCTGGTGCAATACTCTGCAATACCCTGGTGCAATACTCTGCAATACCCTGCACAATACTCTGCAATACCCTGCAAAATACTCTGCAATACCCTGCAAAATACTCTGCAATACCCTGCGCAATACTCTGCAAAATACTCTGCAATACCCTGCACAATACTCTGCAATACCCTGCACAATACTCTGCAATACCCTGCACAATACTCTGCAATACCCGCCACAATACTCTGCAATACCCTCCACAATACTCTGCAATACCCTCCACAATACTCTGCAATACCCTCCACAATACCCTGTGCAATACCCTCCACAATACCCTGTGCAAAACCCGTGCAATACCCTGCCATACACCGCAATACCCTGCCATACACCGCAATACCCTGCCATAGTCCGCAATACTCCGCAATGCCCTGCAATACTCCGCAATGCCCGGCAATACTCCGCAATGCCCGGCAATACTCCGCAATGCCCGGCAATACTCCGCAATGCCCGGCAATACTCTGCAATAACCACTTCCCGCCCTCCGGCCGTCATATGACGTCCTTGACTTTGTGCGGGGATATCTGAATGATGGGAGCAGCTACAGGCATCATTCAGATATTAGCTTTTTCAGCCGGCGATTCCCTACACCATAAGAACAATCATAGCGGCTGTTCCGCCGCTTGATCATTCTTACGGGAGGCGAGAGGGGATGTCCCGTCCCCCCCCCCGCCGCCCTCCGGTGCTTCTACCGACTCACCGCTACGATCAAAGCCAGGATTGTTGTGTTTTTTTTTGTCTTTTTTTCAGGCTTCCCAGCCTAGAGGTGAGATGTGGGGTCCTATTGACACCCCCCCCCATATCTCACTGTAAAGAGGACCTGTCATGCCATATTCCTATTACAAGGGATGTTTACGTTCCTTGTAATAGGTATAAAAGTGATCAAAAAAATGTTTAGGGCGGAAAAACATGTCAAACTAAAATAAATAAAGTAAAATGAAGAATAAATTTTTTTTTTTTTTTTAAAGTGCCCCTGTCCCCGTGAGCTCGCATACAGAAGCGAACGCATACGTAAGTCCCGCCCACATATGAAAACGGTTTTCAAACCACACATGTGAGGTATCTCTGCGAACGTTAGAGCGAGAGCAATCATTTTGGCCCTAGACCTCCTCTGTAACTCAAAACATGTAACCAGTAAAAATATTTAAAGCGTCGCCTATGGGGATTTTTTAAGTAGCGAAGTGTGCAATTTTTAAGGGCGACATGTTAGGTATCTATTTACTCGGCGTAACTTCATCTTTCACATTATGCAAAAACATTGGGCTAACTTTACTGTTTTTGTTTTTTTTTAAGCACAAAACATTTTTTTTCCGTAAAAAACGCGTTAAAAAATTGCTGCGCAAATATCGTGCGAGATAAAAAGTTGCAACAACCACCATTATATTCTCTAAGGTCTTTGCTAAAAAAACATATATAATGTTTTGGGGTTCTATGTAATTTTCTAGCAAATAAATGATGATTTTTACATGTAGGAGAGAAATGTCAGAATTGGCCTGGGTGCTCCAGAACGCCTGAAGGGGCTCCCTACATGTTGGGCCTCTGTATGTGGCCACGCTGTGTAAAAGTCTCACACATGTGGTATCGCCATACTCGGGAGTAATAGCAGAATGTGTTTTGTGGTGTAATTTGTGGAATGCATATGCTGTGTGTGAGAAATAACCTGCTAATATGACAATTTTGTGAAAAAAAAAAAAAAGAGAAAAAAAAAATCTTGATTTTGCAAAGAATTGTGGGAAAAAATAACAACTTCAAAAAACTCACAATGCCTCTTTCTGAATACCTTGGAATGTCTTCTTTCCAAAAAGGGGTCATTTGGGGGGTATTTGTACTTTTCTGGCATGTTAGAGTCTCAAGAATTGAGATAGGCCGTCAGTACTTCAGGTGTGATCAATTTTCAGATATTGGCACCATAGCTTGTGGACTCTATAACTTTCACAAAGACCAAATAATATCCACCAATTTGTACTTATTTTTACCAAAGATATGTAGCAGTATAAATTTTGGCCAAAATTTATGAAGAAAAAATAGTAATTTGCAAAATTTTATAACAGAAACGAAAAAAAAATCATTTTTTTACAAAATTTTCAGTCTTTTTTCTCTTATAGCGCAAAAAATAAAAAACCCAACAGTGATTAAATACCACCAAAAGAAAGCTCTATTTGTGTGAAAAAAAGGACAAAAATTTCATATGGGTACAGTGTTGTATGACTGAGTAATTGTCATTCAAAATGTGAGAGCACCGAAAGCTGAAAATTGGTCTGGTTATTAAGGGGGTTTAAGTGCCCAGTGGTCAAGTGGTTAAAGCTGATTGATGATCAATGCTTTAGCACACTATAGCACAAGGAGAATTTCCCTCACTGTCCTTCCCTGTCCCTAGAAACAAGGATTATCACAGTGAAAGAAACTGACACTCTTCCTACCTATAGTTTTCTGTCCCTAGAAAAAATGTTTTTTTAAAGCACACTATAGCACAAGGAGAATTTCCCTCACTGTCCTTCCCTGTCCCTAGAAACAAGGATTATCACAGTGAAAGAAACTGACACTCTTCCTACCTATAGTTTTCTGTCCCTAGAAAAAATGTTTTTTTAAAGCTGATTGATGATCAATGCTTTAGCACACTATAGCACAAGGAGAATTTCCCTCACTGTCCTTCCCTGTCCCTAGAAACAAGGATTATCACAGTGAAAGAAACTGACACTCTTCCTACCTATAGTTTTCTGTCCCTAGAAAAAATGTTTTTTTAAAGCTGATTGATGATCAATGCTTTAGCACACTATAGCACAAGGAGAATTTCCCTCACTGTCCTTCCCTGTCCCTAGAAACAAGGATTATCACAGTGAAAGAAACTGACACTCTTCCTACCTATAGTTTTCTGTCCCTAGAAAAATTTTTTTTTAAAGCTGATTGATGATCAATGCTTTAGCACACTATAGCACAAGGAGAATTTCCCTCACTGTCCTTCCCTGTCCCTAGAAACAAGGATTATCACAGTGAAAGAAACGGACACTCTTCCTACCTATAGTTTTCTGTCCCTAGAAAAAATGTTTTTTTAAAGCTGATTGATGATCAATGCTTTAGCACACTATAGCACAAGGAGAATTTCCCTCACTGTCCTTCCCTGTCCCTAGAAACAAGGATTATCACAGTGAAAGAAACTGACACTCTTCCTACCTATAGTTTTCTGTCCCTAGAAAAAATGTTTTTTTAAAGCACACTATAGCACAAGGAGAATTTCCCTCACTGTCCTTCCCTGTCCCTAGAAACAAGGATTATTACAGTGAAAGAAACTGACACTCTTCCTACCTATAGTTTTCTGTCCCTAGAAAAAATGTTTTTTTAAAGCTGATTGATGATCAATGCTTTATCACACTATAGCACAAGGAGAATTTCCCTCACTGTCCTTCCCTGTCCCTAGAAACAAGGATTATCACCGTGAAAGAAACGGACACTCTTCCTACCTATAGTTTTCTGTCCCTAGAAAAAATGTTTTTTTAAAGCTGATTGATGATCAATGCTTTAGCACACTATAGCACAAGGAGAATTTCCCTCACTGTCCTTCCCTGTCCCTAGAAACAAGGATTATCACAGTGAAAGAAACTGACACTCTTCCTACCTATAGTTTTCTGTCCCTAGAAAAAATGTTTTTTTAAAGCACACTATAGCACAAGGAGAATTTCCCTCACTGTCCTTCCCTGTCCCTAGAAACAAGGATTATTACAGTGAAAGAAACTGACACTCTTCCTACCTATAGTTTTCTGTCCCTAGAAAAAATGTTTTTTTAAAGCTGATTGATGATCAATGCTTTAGCACACTATAGCACAAGGAGAATTTCCCTCACTGTCCTTCCCTGTCCCTAGAAACAAGGATTATCACCGTGAAAGAAACTGACACTCTTCCTACCTATAGTTTTCTGTCCCTAGAAAAAATGTTTTTTTAAAGCTGATTGATGATCAATGCTTTAGCACACTATAGCACAAGGAGAATTTCCCTCACTGTCCTTCCCTGTCCCTAGAAACAAGGATTATCACAGTGAAAGAAACTGACACTCTTCCTACCTATAGTTTTCTGTCCCTAGAAAAAATGTTTTTTTAAAGCACACTATAGCACAAGGAGAATTTCCCTCACTGTCCTTCCCTGTCCCTAGAAACAAGGATTATCACAGTGAAAGAAACTGACACTCTTCCTACCTATAGTTTTCTGTCCCTAGAAAAAATGTTTTTTTAAAGCTGATTGATGATCAATGCTTTAGCACACTATAGCACAAGTAGAATTTCCCTCACTGTCCTTCCCTGTCCCTAGAAACAAGGATTATCACAGTGAAAGAAACTGACACTCTTCCTACCTATAGTTTTCTGTCCCTAGAAAAAATGTTTTTTTAAAGCTGATTGATGATCAATGCTTTAGCACACTATAGCACAAGTAGAATTTCCCTCACTGTCCTTCCCTGTCCCTAGAAACAAGGATTATCACAGTGAAAGAAACTAACACTCTTCCTAAATATAGTTTTCTGTCCCTAGAAAAAATGTTTTTTTAAAGCTGATTGATGATCAATGCTTTAGCACACTATAGCACAAGGAGAATTTCCCTCACTGTCCTTCCCTGTCCCTAGAAACAAGGATTATCACAGTGAAAGAAACTGACACTCTTCCTACCTATAGTTTTCTGTCCCTAGAAAAAATGTTTTTTTAAAGCTGATTGATGATCAATGCTTTAGCACACTATAGCACAAGGAGAATTTCCCTCACTGTCCTTCCCTGTCCCTAGAAACAAGGATTATCACAGTGAAAGAAACTGACACTCTTCCTACCTATAGTTTTCTGTCCCTAGAAAAAATGTTTTTTTAAAGCACACTATAGCACAAGGAGAATTTCCCTCACTGTCCTTCCCTGTCCCTAGAAACTTGGATTCGCACAGTAAAACACACTGACACTCTCCCTACCTATCCTGCTCTTTCCCTAAACTAAAGGAATCCAGGTTAAGCAAGAAAAAATAAATGTCACTGTCCCTGCCTATGCTTCTCTTTCCCTGCTCCGGAACACACTACACTAGGCCGCCGTGCTGGCGGCCTTTTATAGTGTGGGGCGTGTACTAAACACCCTCAGCAATAATTGGCCACAGGCATCCTGCCTGTGGCCAATCATTGCTCTCCTCGCTGCCGGCGCTGTGATTGGCCAAGCATGCGGGGTCACAGTGAATGCTTGGCCAATCACAGCGCCTGGATGACACTGCGATGGCGTAGTGCATTGTGGGCCGTTCGCGTCACTCGAATTAGGCGCGAACGGCCCAAATCGTTCGATCTTCGTCGAACGATCGAACAGCCGATGTTCGAGTCGAACGTATGTTCGACTCGAACACCGAGCTCATCCCTATTGATGAGGAATGCTTTAGCATAGTATAGCACAATGAGAATTTCCCTCACTGTCCTTCCCTGTCCCTACAAACAAGGTTTAGCACAGTAAAACACACTGACACTCTCCCTACCTATAGTTTTCTGTCCCTATATTTTTTTTTTTTTAAAGATGGTTGATGAGGAATGCTTTAGCACAGTATAGCACAATGAGAATTTCCCTCACTGTCCTTCCCTGTCCCTACAAACAAGGTTTAGCACAGTAAAACACACTGACACTCTCCCTACCTATAGTTTTCTGTCCCTATAAAAATTTTTTTTTTTAAAGATGGTTGATGAGGAATGCTTTAGCACAGTATAGCACAATGAGAATTTCCCTCACTGTCCTTCCCTGTCCCTACAAACAAGGTTTAGCACAGTAAAACACACTGACACTCTCCCTACCTATAGTTTTCTGTCCCTATAAAATTTTTTTTTTAAAGATGGTTGATGAGGAATGCTTTAGCACAGTATAGCACAATGAGAATTTCCCTCACTGTCCCTCCCTGTCCCTACAAACAAGGTTTAGCACAGTAAAACACACTGACACTCTCCCTACCTATAGTTTTCTGTCCCTATAAAAAATATTTTTTTTAAAGATGGTTGATGAGGAATGCTTTAGCACAGTATAGCACAATGAGAATTTCCCTCACTGTCCTTCCCTTTCCCTACAAACAAGGTTTAGCACAGTAAAACACACTGACACTCTCCCTACCTATAGTTTTCTGTCCCTATAATTTTTTTTTTTTTAAAGATGTTTGATGAGGAATGCTTTAGCACAGTATAGCACAATGAGAATTTCCCTCACTGTCCTTCCCTGTCCCTACAAACAAGGTTTAGCACAGTAAAACACACTGACACTCTCCCTACCTATAGTTTTCTGTCCCTATAAATTTTTTTTTTTAAAGATGGTTGATGAGGAATGCTTTAGCACAGTATAGCACAATGAGAATTTCCCTCACTGTCCTTCCCTGTCCCTACAAACAAGGTTTAGCACAGTAAAACACACTGACACTCTCCCTACCTATAGTTTTCTGTCCCTATAATTTTTTTTTTTTAAAGATGGTTGATGAGGAATGCTTTAGCACAGTATAGCACAATGAGAATTTCCCTCACTGTCCTTCCCTGTCCCTACAAACAAGGTTTAGCACAGTAAAACACACTGACACTCTCCCTACCTATAGTTTTCTGTCCCTATAATTTTTTTTTTTTTAAAGATGTTTGATGAGGAATGCTTTAGCACAGTATAGCACAATGAGAATTTCCCTCACTGTCCTTCCCTGTCCCTACAAACAAGGTTTAGCACAGTAAAACACACTGACACTCTCCCTACCTATAGTTTTCTGTCCCTATAAAAATTTTTTTTTAAAGATGGTTGATGAGGAATGCTTTAGCACAGTATAGCACAATGAGAATTTCCCTCACTGTCCTTCCCTGTCCCTACAAACAAGGTTTAGCACAGTAAAACACACTGACACTCTCCCTACCTATAGTTTTCTGTCCCTATAATTTTTTTTTTTTAAAGATGGTTGATGAGGAATGCTTTAGCACAGTATAGCACAATGAGAATTTCCCTCACTGTCCTTCCCTGTCCCTACAAACAAGGTTTAGCACAGTAAAACACACTGACACTCTCCCTACCTATAGTTTTCTGTCCCTATAAATTTTTTTTTTTAAAGATGGTTGATGAGGAATGTTTTAGCACAGTATAGCACAATGAGAATTTCCCTCACTGTCCTTCCCTGTCCCTACAAACAAGGTTTAGCACAGTAAAACACACTGACACTCTCCCTACCTATAGTTTTCTGTCCCTATAAAACATTTTTTTTTTAAAGATGGTTGATGAGGAATGCTTTAGCACAGTATAGCACAATGAGAATTTCCCTCACTGTCCTTCCCTGTCCCTACAAACAAGGTTTAGCACAGTAAAACACACTGACACTCTCCCTACCTATAGTTTTCTGTCCCTATAATTTTTTTTTTTAAAGATGGTTGATGAGGAATGCTTTAGCACAGTATAGCACAATGAGAATTTCCCTCACTGTCCTTCCCTGTCCCTACAAACAAGGTTTAGCACAGTAAAACACACTGACACTCTCCCTACCTATAGTTTTCTGTCCCTATAATTTTTTTTTTTTAAAGATGGTTGATGAGGAATGCTTTAGCACAGTATAGCACAATGAGAATTTCCCTCACTGTCCTTCCCTGTCCCTACAAACAAGGTTTAGCACAGTAAAACACACTGACACTCTCCCTACCTATAGTTTTCTGTCCCTATAAAATTTTTTTTTTTTAAAGATGGTTGATGAGGAATGCTTTAGCACAGTATAGCACAATGAGAATTTCCCTCACTGTCCTTCCCTGTCCCTACAAACAAGGTTTAGCACAGTAAAACACACTGACACTCTCCCTACCTATAGTTTTCTGTCCCTATAAAAAATGTTTTTTTAAAGATGGTTGATGAGGAATGCTTTAGCACAGTATAGCACAATGAGAATTTCCCTCACTGTCCTTCCTTGTCCCTACAAACAAGGTTTAGCACAGTAAAACACACTGACACTCTCCCTACCTATAGTTTTCTGTCCCTATAAATTTTTTTTTTTTTAAAGATGGTTGATGAGGAATGCTTTAGCACAGTATAGCACAATGAGAATTTCCCTCACTGTCCTTCCCTGTCCCTACAAACAAGGTTTAGCACAGTAAAACACACTGACACTCTCCCTACCTATAGTTTTCTGTCCCTATATTTTTTTTTTTTTAAAGATGGTTGATGAGGAATGCTTTAGCACAGTATAGCACAATGAGAATTTCCCTCACTGTCCTTCCCTGTCCCTACAAACAAGGTTTAGCACAGTAAAACAGACTGACACTCTCCCTACCTATCCTTCTCTTTCCCTAAACTAAAGGAATCCAGGTTAAGCAAGAAAAAAAAAATGTCACTGTCCCTGCCTATGCTTCTCTTTCCCTGCTCCGGAACACACTACACTAGGCCGCCGTGCTGGCGGCCTTTTATAGTGTGGGGCGTGTACTAAACACCCTCAGCAATAATTGGCCACAGGCATCCTGCCTGTGGCCAATCATTGCTCTCCTCGCTGCCGGCGCTGTGATTGGCCAAGCATGCGGGGTCACAGTGCATGCTTGGCCAATCACAGCGCCTGGATGACACTGCGATGGCGTAGTGCATTGTGGGCCGTTCGCGTCACTCGAATTTGGCGCGAACGGCCCAAATCGTTCGGTCTTCGTCGAACGATCGAACAGCCGATGTTCGAGTCGAATGTATGTTCGACTCGAACACGAAGCTCATCCCTAGCCGGGATCATCCTTTTTGCCTCCTTTTACTATACTGGCTGCTGTATACTGATGCTCCACACTGGTCACCTCCTGCTCCTGATAATAGCCCAGCTTTAAAAGGGCACCAATTTCTCCTGGTCACTTCCACCAAACCTCCTCATATATACCACATATGGGAAATGATAGAGGCATACAATAGTGTAATACCGTTTAAAAAATGTTTAATATATAAAAACGCTCAATATACATTCAACTCACATTTACATAATCAGAAAATCGCTTATAAAGTGCTGTAGTGCTGAGGGGGGATAGAGTCACCTGAATCCTGATTCTGCAGTCCCGGTTTTACGGCGTTCAATGAGTCCTATACCTCCTCTCCAGAGCACTTCCTGCCTCCCACACGTCAGACAATCAGGCTCCTCCTAGGATTGTCGTATATCATATTACAACATTTTATGGTTGGCCATTTTTTGGTTTTACATTTACCAGCTCTGATTCATCCAGGGGGCGGAGGTTGCCATCCTCTGTTGGTTTCAGAGGCTGCAATGCCTGGCAGTACCTCCCCTCTCCATCCCTATCTTGGAACGTGGGCGGGTGATGTCCTCCCACACATCGGCGTCATGTGTACGCCCCGCTCGCGGCGACATTCGGTAATCACCCCACACCAGTACGTTTTTTTTGTATAATTTACAGTTCACATATTTTTATTTATTTTATTTTTCTCCCTCTTTGCATTTTTTATTGGGCACTTGTTCACCCCTGTTTTTTACATTGCAGATTTTACTAATATACACCCATTTTAGGTGTTATCACCTCCGGTATCTCATATCTATGCAGTGGGGCATTTTTTCACTTGGGATTTATTAATTTGGGGTAGGACACATTTTTAGATACAAGCACTTTATCACATTTACCCATTACACTTTTTACATGTGTACATTTATACATTCAGATTCAGTGTGGATCGGGTGTGTCCTCCCACCTTCCCTCACATTATCACTTAATGGTAATCTGGTTCATTGCATCGCTGCACCCTTGTCTCAACCTAGGTAACTTTTTACCAATACACTATTTTTCATTTAGATCTATATCTATTTGTGGCATTGTACTCCTGACGAGTGGACAAATCCACAAAACGTGCGTAGAATTCACATCATGCTCGCAATCTCTTGATTTCCATAGGGAACACTCAATGTACCTATGGTTGCAAACATCATTATGTATTTATCTCTGAACTAAAAGATTGTGTTAAGAAATAGGCCTAATCTCAAAAAACAAGCGCTCATGGGATGATAGACCAGATCTAATAATATTGCCAACACTAATGGCCGCAGCTGCTACCTTACAAAACAGGCTTTCAAAAAAAACAAAAAAACTATCAAAACATATAAAACAGGTAAATATAAATAGATAAATATAAACCAGGTAGCGCTAGTACATGTATACTTCACAGAACATACACACTGTCTCTGATTATTCAATGTCCATATTGTGAAATCACATTTAATATTGAAGGAATGTGATGGATAGTAGGGTGGAGCCAAGCAACGCAAGTGGTGACGCCAGACAGTGCCAGGAGCGAAGGCAACTATCCTCGTAGCACAAGGAGGCAGCGAGCGGTAGGAGACGCCGTGATCTTACTGGGCTGGCGCTTGTTATTGTGCATAATGCTGATTGATTTATGCCCTATGTGAGTGTACATCTTGATGGAATATATGTGTTTGAGAATTAAAGTTTTAAAACGGGGGTTACACTATGGCTGCTCCCTTCTTTTTATATGGTAATCACTGAGCAATCAGATCGGCTGACTAGGAGTGAGTGGAGACACCTGCTGAGATCGTCTTACAACTGATTATCTGTATGCTGATTTTTGGGCGCTCTGTGGTAAGAGATTACCCAAGAGGGGGTTTCTATTCACACCCCCCTCTCTTTTTAGTACACATGTGGAGGTGTTATCTTCTGGTGTCAGCAGGATTTCTCCATCTGCTGGGATTGAGCGGACATTTACCTTACTTTATTATCCATCACATTCCTTCAATTTTAAGTGTGATTTCACAATATGGACATTGAATAATCAGAGACAGTGTATATGTTCTGTGAAGTATACATGTACTAGCGCTACCTGGTTTATATTTATCTATTTACCTGTTTTTATATGTATTTATCTCTATGAATTAAGCTTTATTTGTTATTTGTCATGTGTCAGCTTAGTATGGCCTTTTTGGGATCTGTTCTTATGCCAATTGTATTTTGTACCTTGAGATAATGAAATGTTTCAACTTGTAAAATAAATATTTTTACTTATGTACCCTTTTATGCGATTTACATTGTTACTTTTCATTTGTGACATGCCTCATTCAAAGTTCCATGACCAAGTTCTCTCTACATAACATTTTAGATGTTCTAACATTGTGTTCTTTTATCAACATTATCAACAGTAGATATAGTGTAACGGTCGTTTAACCACAAAGGGGTTAATATGGATTCTACTACTGTTCCGAATTGTAAAGTTTAGATAACGTTGCATGCATGCTGAAAGTAAGACTCCGACACATCCGTTCAGGTCCGTTACTTCCTTATCTAATCTTTTATTACAGGCAGTACTAAACTTTTTACACATAGCATGATACGTCACTATTATGTTAATGTAAAAATGCAAACCACATCTAATTGGCTGAAATACAAGAAGAGTACAAAAATGTGATGATCAAGCTTGGTTGTCCCTCTGATCTGTCTTCACTTCCGCATTCCAAAGATGTGTGGGAGAAGGGGGCATCCGCCATTTTCTGTCTTCTCCAGTCTTTTCGGTGGGAGGGGTGTTGTTAGAGGCTGATTTGAGTAAGGAAGGATTACAACAGTGGTGTACATGAAAAAGCAATATAGACTTTATAGTATAGTAAAGATGCATAGAGAATAGACATTTTCTAGTTTAACATTATGCTCATCACATTCCTTCACAAACCCCCCCTAAAATGGCTATTTTCTATCTGTCCCTCAAACTAAAGGACCTGACCATCTGGACCATTCCCCAGGACCTTTTTGCAGGCTAAGTATAGAGAAGGGCAGTAACTAGTTCACTACCCCCCTTGACGAAGCCGGGAAGGACAGTCAGGCGGTTCCCTATCCTATCCCTATATCCCTATAGGACTGTGAAATTATGAACGGGGAGTGACTGTAAAGGAATGAAGGGTTTATCCTCTTCCTTCATAAGGGGATCCTCTTCTTCTTGGTGGAGAAATGTAGGTGTACTGTTATCTACAGCCTTGCTCATTAACTTCTTTACAAAGGGCAGAATACAGCATACAACCAGTGCTAAAAGAACTAGGATTATTAATACTGTAACCCCTATCTGGGCGGGCATCTTTTGCCACTCACTCATCCAGCTGAAATATTGATCCCACGGGTCTGTAATACCTGAGTTCTTCTTCAACTCCAATGACAGATCTTCTAATTTCTTTATAGCTAGAGTAACCTTACCATTTGGGCCAGTATTGTCAGGAATGTAGGTGCAACAGGTTCCCGTTTTCTTTATCATTTTACAGACACCACCTTTCTCAGCTAACACCATGTTTAGGGCCATCCGGTTCTCAAATGTCATATAGGAAGTGGGGGCTAACTGGTCAGCAATTCCCTGGAGGGCATCTCTGGTGTAATTTACAAATCTCTGTTGGTTGTAGTATATGTAATTAATCCAATCTACATTCTTGTTGACAGTTATTATGGGGATCAAAGACTCAAAACCAGCTTTTACCTGGTCCCTGGCTTTGAATTGATCAAGAAACCCCCTTGGGACCCCTATGGCATCTATGTACACATGAGGGTCAAAGCTTCCGGAGGGAGCTGCTCACTTCTTCCTGTGACTGGGTGTGTCACGGTATAAGTTACATTGCCAGGGAACTGGAGGACAGGAGACTATGTTATAGTAATCAAAGATAAAGGTGGCCACATGTGTGTTTGAAGAGTTGTACTAGAATGTGGTGAATAACTTGTCATTTTGTGTGATGGCTACCTGCTGAGCCCCCACTAACCCCAACAGGAAAAGGATATACAGTATAGATATCATGGTGTAGGCAGAGTCTTGTCCTCAGGGGCTGGGACTTTCTTGCAATGGGAGGAGTGGATCCAGGTGCTTTTCCCTTCTAGGTTGACTGATATAGCTGTGGTCAGCAAAACTTGGAACAGGCCATCATACCTTGGTTCAAGGGAGTGCTTACAAACTTCTTTACTAGCACCCAATCTCCAGGCAGTAGTTGGTGTGTTCCTGTATCTGATTCAGGATCTGGAATGGAAGAAAACACTAGAGAATGGATATTAGTTAATGCTTTAGGCAAACGTGTAACATAACTAGTTAACACATCAGATTGTAACTGAAACTACTGTGGGAAATAACAGCCAAGTCTGGGGGCTGAACCAAACAAAATTTCATAAGGGGACAGAGCATGTTTCCCCCGGGGTGTGTGTCTGACACTGAACAGGGCAATGGGCAAACTGTCTGGCCAACTCATGTTAGTCTCTTGGGCCGTCTTTAACATCCTGTTTTTTAGAGTCCCATTCATCCTTTCTACCTTCCCGCTGCTTTGAGGGTGGTATGGGGTGTGTAGAGCTAACTGAACTCTCAGTGCTGCCCAAATCTCTTTTGTAAGGGTTGCTGTGAAGGCTGGGCCCTGATCGCTCTCTGTCACCTCTGGAACCCCAAATCTACATACTAGCTCACTCAGTAGTTTCTTAGCCGTGGTCTTGGCTGTCATGTTTGTAACAGCGTAGGCTTCTGGCCAACCGGAGAACATGTCCACCACCACTAGGGCATATTCATATTGGCCACTTTTTGGCATCTGTATATGATCAATCTGTATCCTCTGGAACGGATAGAGGGGTTTCGCCAAATGCTTCTGCGGTGTCTTCTCTGTCCTCCCCGGGTTGCATTTTTCACATACTGCACATGAGGCGCAGTAATTTCTGGTTAGGGTGGTTAACCCTGGGGCCCAGTAATACTTGCTGATCAGTGAATTTATTAAGTTCTTAGAGAGATGTGCAGGTCCATGTGCCCATTGGACGACTGCTGGATACATATATTTTGGTAAACAGGTTTTCCCTCTCATCAGATATAGATCTCCATCGTATTCTGCTCCTTTATCGATCCATTCCAAATGTTCTTCTGTGTGAGCTGCATTTTGCATAGAGGCTAGGTATAGCCTGTCAGATGGCACATGGACTGCCACAGGCATCTGCGCTAAGGATTTACTCTCCTCTTCGGCCACTTCAGCCGTTTTTCGTTGGTCTTTCGCTGCTTGTTTGGCAACTATATCTGCCAGGTGGTTCCCTCTGGCTTCTTGAGAATTCAGTTTGCCATGTGCTTTAACCATCAAGACAGCCACTTTGTCAGGCAGGAGTAGTGCATCCATTAACTCCTTGATGGCTGGGCCGTGTTTCACCGGTGTTCCCGCCACTGTCAGAAATCCTCTAGCCCCCCAGATGATACCGAAGTCATGAGCCACTCCCAGGGCGTACCTTGAGTCTGTGTAAATGTTGGCTCTTTTACCTTCTGCTATCTTACACGCTGTAGTGAGGGCTTTGAGCTCCGCTTCCTGAGCAGATACAGTTGGTGGTAATGCTCCTGCTTGTAGAATTTTAAATTCAGAGGTCACAGCATAACCTGTGTGGTGTAGTCAGGGTTTTCCAGAGGAGTTTCACTCACTATAGGTAAGTGTGTGTTTTCCATGCACATAATTTCAAGGCAGTCATGTGGAGCAGTACAGGGGTCTTTTTCTTCTCCTTCTCTGTTTTCTTCTTCATCTTCTTCATCTAGTCCCCCCTCGAAAAATGGCAGAAGGGTGGCCGGGTTGAGAGAGACATCTTTGGAGGGTCACATTGTCTGGAAGGCGAAGGGAGATATGCAACCGAAGATGTCTGGCGGTGGACAGGTGGCGGGGTTGATCCTGATTCAGGAAGGCAGCAATGTCATGCGGTGCCAGAAGAAGCAGGGGTGTGCTAGAACGAGGTCAGAAGTTTTGTCCAGCAGTGCCTGGGCAGCAAAGACAGCTCTTAAACAGGAAGGGCCACCCCTAGCCATGGGGTCTAAGCGGCATGAATAGAACCCAATGGGTCTAGTTCAGCCTCCATGTGATTGAGCTAGGACCCCTGTGGCGTGGCCATTTCTTTCCGACACAAACAGTTTAAAGGGTATTCCATAATATGGGAGGCCCAAAGCAGGAGCTGTGGATATTGCTTGCTTCAGCAGTAGGGATGAGCTTTGTGTTCGAGTTGAACATACGTTCGACTCGAACATCGGCTTTTCGATCGTTCGACGAAGAACGAACGATTTGGGCTGTTCGCGCCAAATTCGAGTGACGCGAACGGCCCACAATGCACTACGCCATCGCAGTGTCATCCAGGCGCTGTGATTGGCCAAGCATGCACTGTGACCCCGCATGCTTGGCCAATCACAGCGCTGGCAGCGAGGAGAGCAATGATTGGCCACAGGCAGGATGCCTGTGGCCAATTATTGCTGAGGGGGTTTAGTACACGCCCCACACTATATAAGGCTGCCAGCGCGGCGGCCTTGTGTAGTGTGTTCCGGAGCAGGGAAAGAGAAGCATAGGCAGGGACAGTGTCATTTTTTTTCCTTTACTAATCCTGGATTCCTTGTGTTTAGGGACAAATAAGGATAGGTAGGGAGAGTGTCAGTGTGTTATTCTGTGCTAAACCTTGTTTGTAGGGACAGAGAGGTACAGTGAGGGAAAGTGTCAGTGTGCTATTCTGTTCTAAACCAATCTTGCTAAACCATATTTGAAATCCTTGAGTTTAGGGACAGAGAGGTACAGTGAGGGAAAGTGTCAGTGTGCTATTCTGTTCTAAACCAATCTTGCTGAACCATCTTTGAAATCCTTGAGTTTAGGGACAGAGAAGGACACTCGTGGAAACTATCAGTGTGCTATTCTGTGCTAAATCTTGTTTGTAGGGACAGAGAAGGACAGTGAGGGAAACTGTCAGTGTGCTATTCTGTTCTAAACCAATCTTGCTGAACCATATTTGAAATCCTTGAGTTTAGGGACAGAGAGGTACAGTGAGGGAAAGTGTCAGTGTGCTATTCTGTTCTAAACCAATCTTGCTGAACCATCTTTGAAATCCTTGAGTTTATGGACAGAGAAGGACACTCGTGGAAACTATCAGTGTGCTATTCTGTCCTAAATCTTGTTTGTAGGGACAGAGAAGGACAGTGAGGGAAACTGTCAGTGTGCTATTCTGTTCTAAACCAATCTTGCTGAACCATATTTGAAATCATTGAGTTTAGGGACAGAGAGGTACAGTGAGGGAAAGTGTCAGTGTGCTATTCTGTTCTAAACCAATCTTGCTGAACCATCTTTGAAATCCTTGAGTTTAGGGACAGAGAAGGAGACTAGTGGAAACTATCAGTGTGCTATTCTGTGCTAAATCTTGTTTGTAGGGACAGAGAAGGACAGTGAGGGAAACTGTCAGTGTGCTATTCTGTTCTAAACCAATCTTGCTGAACCATATTTGAAATCCTTGTGTTTAGGGACAGAGAAGGATAGGCAGGGGACAGTGTCAGTGTCATTGTTGCTAAGCCTCCTGCACAGTATACACCTGAAGGTAGCCCTTATTGCTGTTTTTCCCATCTCCCTGCAGGCCATCCATTAAAATGTCTGGAAGGCAAACAAGGAGAGGCAGACAGTCAGGAGGCAAAAAAAGAGGGCAAGCAGGCTCTGTGTCTGGGGGCAACAGTGCTGGTCGTGGACGCGGTGCATTGTCATCAGCACATGGCCATGGGACACGCTTGTCCTTCTTTTTGACAGCTGGACATGTTGAGCCACATCATGCCGAAGACTTGGTAGAGTGGATGACCAAGCCCACCTCATCCTCCTCATCCTCTCTCACCCAGGCTCAGGGTACTGGCAAAGCAGCTGCCAAAGCGTCCTCTTCTCTGGTATCATTATCTTCATTAGTCAATCCTTCCCTAGACCCACCATGTCCTCCTCCTGAGGAGTCCCCCGAACTGTTTGAGCACAGTGTTGGGCACATGCTCCAGGAGGATGCCCAGCGTTTCAAAGGATCTGATGATGATACCCAGATAGAGGAAGGCAGTAGCGTGAGCGCAGAGAGAGGGGATGCTCAAGAAGGACACCAATCTGGCAGTCATGCTCCAGCAGCTGCAGCATACTGCCAGATTGGCTCCAGTGATGAGGAGGGAGGGGATTATGAGGTCACTGACTCCACGTGGGTGCCTAATAGGAGAGAGGAGGAGGAGGAGGATGAGGAGGAGGCACATCTCCAACGAGGCAGGATGCCCTTGGGTGGCCAGCGTATGGGCAGCACACCGACGGAATCACACCGCAGAGCTCCGCCTGCCCGTCATTCAAAAAGTTCTTTGGTGTGGGCCTTTTTTGAGGCGAGTGCATCAGATCGCACAGCTGCTGTTTGCAACATATGTCTCAAGCGTATATCGCGTGGCCAAAACATCAGCCGCTTGGGCACCACATGCTTGATCAGACATATGTTGACCTGCCATGCAGCTCGTTGGCAAGCCTACCTTAAAGACCCACACCAAAGAACAAAGCGGACCTCTCCTTGCACCACATCAGCTGGGATCTCCAACCCCACTATACCTTCAGTCCTCTCTGAAACCTGCACTGAGAGGAACGAAGGTGTAGAATTAGGTGTGTCACAGCCAAGTACTTGCGGCCACTCTGCTAGCAGTACACCGACGTCCGATTATAGCAGGCAAATTTCCCTGCCCCAGCTGCTGGACCGTCGAAAGAAGTTCACTCCCAGCCATCCACATGGCCAGCGGTTGAATGCTAGCTTGGCTAAATTGCTAGCGCTTCAACTGCTGCCTTTTCAGTTGGTAGACTCGGCCCCCTTCCGTGAGTTTGTGCAATGTGCGGTTCCTCAGTGGCAGGTTCCCAAACGCCACTTTTTCTCACGGAAGGCGATTCCGGCTCTCTACAGGCATGTGGAAGGCAATGTCTTGGCCTCGCTGGACAGGGCGGTCAGCGGTAAGGTGCATATTACCGCTGACTCATGGTCCAGCAGGCATGGACAGGGACGTTACCTTTCTTTCACGGCCCATTGGGTCACTCTTTTGGCAGCTGGGAAGGATGCAGGACAAGGTGCAGTAGTGTTGGAGGTTGTTCCACCTCCACGCCTCCAAAATGCTACTACTGGTTGTGACACACCTCTCTCCTCCACCCCCTCCTCTTCTTCTTCCTCCATGGCCTCTTCCTGTGCTTTGTCCTCGGAATCAGCGGTGCTCCGTAGGCGTTCAAGGGGCTACGCAAGTACGCAGGCAAAAAGATGCCATGCCGTGCTTGCGCTGGTGTGTTTGGGGGACAGGAGCCACACTGGGGCAGAGGTCCTGTCTGCTCTGCAGGGGCAGGCCGAGAGGTGGTTGACGCCACGCCAGCTTAAGCCAGGAATGGTGGTTTGCGACAATGGCACCAACCTCCTCTTCGCCCTCCGACAGGGACAACTGACCCATGTGCCCTGTGTGGCTCACGTCCTTAACCTGGTGGTGCAGCGGTTCTTGGGCAGGTACCCGGGCTTACAGGATGTCCTGAGGCAGGCCAGGAAAGTCTGTGTGCATTTCCGCAGATCTTATAATGCCAGTGCTCGCCTGGCTGAGCTGCAAAAGGAGTTGAACCTGCCCAAGAACCGCCTTATATGTGACATGCCCACCAGGTGGAACTCAACGTTGGCCATGCTGCAGCGGCTGCACATGCAGCAGAGGGCCATCAATGAGTACCTGTGCGACTACGGCACCAGGACAGGGTCAGGGGAGCTTGGGTTTTTTTCACCACGCCAGTGGGGCATGATCAGGGATGCATGCACTGTCCTGGCACCATTTGAGGAGGCCACGAGGATGGTGAGCAGTGACAGTGCATGCATCAGTGACACTGTACCTCTTGTCCACCTGTTGGAGCACACGCTGCGTGGAATAATGGACAGGGCACTTGAGGCAGAACAGAGGCAGGAAGAGGAGGACTTCCTTCCCTCTCAAGGCCCCCTTTACCCAGACAGTGTTCCTTCTGTCCCACCCATCGCACAGGAAGAGGAGGAGGAGGAGGAGGAGGATTGTGTCAGCATGGAGGTGGAGGCTGGCACTCAGCATCATCAGCAGCAGTCTTTTAGGGATGATTTACAGTCCCAAGAAACCAGTGGACTTGTACGTGGCTGGGATGAGGTGGCTGCGGATCATGTCGTCCTTAGTGACCCAGAGGACTGCGGACTGAATGCCTCAGCTAACCTACGCTGCATGGCCTCCCTGATCCTGCAAAGTCTGCGGAAGGATCCTCGTATTCTTCGGATCAAGGAGAGGGACCATTACTGGCTGGCCACTCTCCTTGATCCACGGTACAAGGGTAAGGTTGCGGACCTTATGTTACCGTCGCAGAGGAAGCAGAGGATGAGACAACTCCGGGAGGCCTTGCAGAAAGGTCTGTGCAACGCGTTCCCAGAGACTGGGAGGTTACAAACTCCTGGTCCTGGACAACGAGTTGCTGAGGCTTCGGGCAGTCAAAGAAGGAGCGGTGGGGAAGGTGGCCGTCTGACCGATGCGTTCAGACAATTCTTTAGTCCGCAGCCCCAAAGTATGATCGGTTCCAGCAACCATCGCCAGCGTCTGATATACATGGTGCAGGAATACCTAGGGGCAAGGTCAGACTTGGACACCTTCCCCACCGAAAATCCTCTGGCTTACTGGGTCTTGAGGATGGATCACTGGCCAGAGCTTGCACAATATGCAATTGAGCTACTGGCCTGTCCTGCATCCAGCGTTCTTTCAGAATGCACATTCAGTGCTGCTGGAGGATTTGTCACGGATCACAGGGTGCGCCTGTCCACCGACTCGGTTGATCGACTGACTTTCATCAAGATGAACCAGTCTTGGATCACCACCAGCTACCACACACCTGATGCTGATATAACAGACTAATTGATTGTAAAATGTCACATCCCTTCAAGACTGATGCTGATGCTGAGTGCCTGTGCTGTGATGTTGACTGGCTATCCTCCTCCTCCTCCTCAATGATCCGATTAATGATGATAGCTTGGAAGATCATTTTGGTTTATGGGTGCCGCCACCAGTGGCTAAGGCCCAATTTTTCAGCCCCTGTTTAACAGGGACGTGTAATTACAATTTTTGATGCAATACTTTGCAACAGGCCTCATTGCTGTGCTCCAAGTACAGTATCTGTGAGGGGTTACAGTGTTGTGCCACCAGTGCCTAAGGCCCAATTTTTCAGCCCCTGTTCAACAGGGGCATGCAATTATAATTATTGATCTAATAATTCACAGCAGGGCCCATTGCTGCGCCCACCAAGAGTAACTGTCAGGCCTTACAGTGTTGTGTCAACACCACCACCACCACCACCACCACCAAAGGCCCAATTTTTCAGCCCCTGTTCAACAGGGGCAAGCAATTATAATTATTGATCTAATAATTCACAGCAGGGCCCATTGCTGCGCCCACCAAGAGTAACTGTCAGGCCTTACAGTGTTGTGGCACCAGCACCACCATCAAAGGCCCAATTTTTACTACCACTGTTCAACAAATATATGTTATTACAATTCCTGATATAATAGTTGACAGCAGGGCGTTCCAGCACCCACCAAGAGTAACTGTGAGTGCTTACAGTGTTGTGCCAACACCAACACCTAAGGGGCCAATTTCTGCAGAGTATATACGGCAGGTCCCTACTTTCAAACATCCAACTTACAAACGACTACTACTTGCAAACGGAAGAAGACAACAGGAAGTGAGAGGAAATCTACCCCTTGGAAGGAAAATTCTCTCCTGTAAGAATTAATATGGGAGAAAGGTGTCTCCTCTCTACTGATGCTTTATCACCAATCCTTGTTTCAATAAAAACACCACATTTCAAAAACAGTTGTCATTGGGACGCAAAGTGAGGTGAAATGTTCTGAACAGGGGCACAGACAGCAAAACAAATGTTACAGGGGTGATAACCCTTCCCTATGTTTTCCAAAAAGCTTAAAAATAGGTATTTGGGCTGGAGCTACACTTAAACAATGTAGCTATTCAAAATTACAAACAGATTCTACATAAGAACAAACCTACAGTCCCTGTCTTGTATGCACCGCCTGTATACGGCTGTTCAGAGTATATAGGGCCTTTTTTATTTTGTGTGCGGGGTTCCCCTTAATATCCATACAAGACCCAAAGGGGCTGGTAATGGGCTGGGGTAGGGGGGGGGTGATGGGGTAGCTATGCCATTTTTCTTAAAGATTTTCATCCATATTACCGGGACCAGACATTACATTAAAGCCGCAAGCAGTTTTAAATGGCTTTTTTTTTCCTTTAGAAATGTAATTTTGTGCAGGGACAGTTCTAAACACGGGAAACACGTGGCACTTCACAGGCATACTTTAGACACCCCCCAGGTACAATATTTAAAGGAATATTTGACTTTTTTTTTCACTTTATGCATCATTAAAATGACTGCTCCCGAAAAACGGCCGTTTTTAAAACTTCTTTTTGCATTGATACATGTCCCCTGGTGCAGAACCCGGGTTCCCAAACTCTGTTTAGGACAATAACATGGATAATAGTCGTTATAATTAGCACTTTAGAATTCGAACGTTCGCATCCATTGTATTTAATAGGGTTCTAATGTTCGTACGAACTTTCGGTCCGTTCGCGGGTTCTGGTGCGAACCGAACCCGGGGGTGTTCGGCTCATCACTATTCAGCAGAAAGAAATTGTCCAGAGCCTCGCTTGACAGGGTAAATGGCACAGGCTTGAGAGCATCATAGAGTGGTTGCATGAGGATCGATGCATCAGGGATCCACGCCCTGTAGTAAGATATGAGTCCAAGAAAGGCATGCAGTTGTTTAGTTGCATGTGGTTGGGGAATATCCTGGATTGCATCAACCCGGTCTGACGTGATATGTCTTGTGCCCTTGGAAATGCAGTGGCCCGAAAAGGTGACTGTTTTGGAACACCACTGTATTTTGGCTTTGGAGGCCTTACAGGCTTGTTCTGCAAGGTAGCATAGTAGACTTTCTGAATGTTCTTCTGCAGCGGGTTGGTCATCTGCGTAGAGAAGAAGGTCATCCACATATATGAGAAGAGTCACTGCAGGGTGTTCTTTTTGCTATGTATCAAGTATGGAAGTTATGGCTTTGGCAAACTGGCTTGGAGAGTTTTGCACCGCTTGTGGCTAACTGCCCAGGTGTACTGCTTATTGTCATGGGAGAAAGCGAAGAGGTACCTGCAGGAAGTATGCGGGGGAACACTGTAGAATGCATTTGCCAGGTCCACTACAGTGAAGTACTCAGCCGTTGTAGGTATACCTGATAATAAGGTATGTGGATTTGGCACAATTGGGGTGTCCAACACTGTGGCTTCGTTAACTGCTCGGAGGTCTTGGACCATTCTATATTTTTCTGGTTCTCCTCTTGGGGTCCGTTTCTTCACTGGGAACAAGGGTGTTTTGCATTCAGAAGTACAGGGTATCAGAGCTCCATTGGACACAAGAGTCTCGACCTTTTTTGAGATAGCTGTGGATTGAGCTGGCTTCAAGGGGTATTGTGGTTTCCGGGGCAATGATGCTCCCTCTTTGAGGTTGAATAAAACTGGTGGCACTTTCAGGGGACTCTGAGCCCTGAGATAAAAGCAGTTGAAAACATATATGTGTGTGCTTTTTCATAGTGAGAGAAGCCTAGATCCTCAAAGGCCTGGGTGAGTCTGGCATGATACTTCTCCACAGACTCCCCTTTATCTTGGGTAATATCTTGAATTGTGGTAGTCTGATCCGCCAGTTTCTCCTTTGCCCATTCGTGGAGTTGGGTGCAGAACTCCACACCCGAGGAATAGGAAGTGGCACTTGTCAAGCAGGCATCATAGAAGGCCGCCTGCATGACCGGCCAAAAGACATGTCCTGCTTTAATTTGGCATAAGCTGATCAAATCTCTCCAAGCAGCTTAAGTTTCTTGTATCTGCACCATCCTGCGGTAGAAGGGCATTGGTTGTTTCTCTGGGTCAGGCAGACTTGTCACTAAGGCCGCTGCTTGTGATGGGGTAAAAGTGACATACATCACCGGTGCCCCTTCTGGCAACTGAGATTGTTGTTGGGGTGGGGGCTTGACGAGGGGTACTGTTCCTTATGGTTGCCAGCATACGTTCGAGATTCTCTCTGAACTGTGAGTCTGGAGCCGGATTGGGGGTTAAATCAGTGGGGGAGCTTGCTGCTTGCTGTTGGTCTTCCCACTCGGATGCTCCTTCATCATTAATATATCCGGCCTGTGAAGGTGGCACTTCTGTATTGGGGAAGACAGGAATGTGGTAGGAACCATCCTGGTTTAAAAACAGGGAGAACTGGGTATAGGCCTTGGTTGGGTCTTCTGGGTGTACCAAGATGGCCGCCTGCAGGAAGTGCACTGGGCTGGGCAGGAAGTGAGGGCATGGGTGCACTAATGGGGGCAGGAAGTGAGGGCATGGGTGCACTAAGATGGTTGCTGGGAGGAAGTGCACTGGGCTGGAAAGGAAATGAGGATGTGGGTGCACTAAGATGGCTTGGGTGCACTAAGGGAAGTGCACTGGGCTGGGCAGGAAGTGAGGGCATGGGTGCACTAAGATAGCTGCTGGGAGGAAGTGCACTGGGCTGGGCAGGAAATGAGGATGTGGGTGCACTAAGATGGCTGCCGGGAGGAAGTGCACAGTGGATTGTACTTGAGCCACGGTAGGGCAGGGATGTCCCTCCCCTCCTTTGTTCCAAATTCCGTAGGGGGGGGGTTTCGGACACACACATTATCAGTTCTGTAGTACACATATACAATACAATCATCATCTTTCTTCGCTTCTCCTTACAGTACGAAACAAACATTCTGACACTTGCAATAAGCTTTTATCACATAGAATTCCTTTGGCTTCAGTCTGGCAGTCTTCCAATTCACAAACTTTCGCTACAACAACGCTTGAGTAACTTCTGTCCTCTTCACAATATTCTTGTTTCACATCCAACAAACCTTATTAATATTTCTAATCTTCTGTCCACGTCTAGTGCATTTCACTTTCAAGTTCTTTAACCATTTCCTTGCTGATTCCTTACATCTCATCACATGCTACACTAGTGATTTCATATCTAGTCAAAGGTTAACATTTATTAAACACCGTTTCTCAAACAGGAATCTGTCCATGAGATATCCTAACCCATCCTCCCCCTCCCCTCGAGGGTGGGGGCTCGTATCGTTGCGTGGGGATACTAACAAGCTTCTTTCCTATCCCCTCTTTCACTGGGTAATGATTGTTTAATCTCAAAACTAACACATCAGGGGTGAAGGGGAACAGCGGCTTGTGGCCCAATTGTTCCTTCAGGTAGCCGCCTTCTTTTACTTTCACCAGTCCCCAACCCCTTTGATTTATGCCAAACAGTAATCCACAAACACACTGAGAACAGGACATCACCACACCTGCAGCCTCTGGCACCGCAAAACTTTAGCAGCTGAACTACACCCTCAGGGGGTTCTGCAGGGGCCGAAAGCTCACCTGAACCAGAACACGGTACACCGTAACCCCTGAGTAACCTTATTGCAAAGCTACACCGTCCTTTAGAGGGGCAGACAGCTCACCTCTGGACACGTCCCGTCTTCCCAGGGGCAGACAGCTCACCTGGGTCAGGGTACTCAATTGCAACAACTTTTCAGTCTGCCAAGGAGTTGCAATGCTTATGACAACAGACACTGAACAAATACAAACACTAAACAAATACAGTCAGTAGAGATCCAATAGCAGGTTTGTTAAAACAGCCCCAGGCAAGATATAAAAATTACCTGCCTCTTAGTTTGCCTCTAGAAGCCAACAAAGCCAGCTGCCAACCCAGACAGAATGAATTTGTACAGTGGTAAGTATATAAGTACCTACCGTACCCCAGGGGTGCGCAGTCCCTGTATTCGGTCTGTCCCGATTGGCCACTCAGCCCTTAGGTTGCGGACTTCCTTTGGTCAAAAACCTGGAGCCCCACACTGGGCGTCAGTTGTAATGGTCGTTTAACCACAAAGGGGTTAATATTGTTTCTACTACTGTTCCAAATTGTAAAGTTTAGATAACATTGCATGCATGCTGAAAGTAAGACTCCGACACATCCATTCAGGTCCGTTACTTCCTTATCTAATGTTTTACTACAGGCAGTACTAAACTTTTTACACATAGCATGATACGTCACTATTATGTTAATTTAAAAATGCAAACCACATCTAATTGGCTGAAATACAAGAAGAGTACAAAAATGTGATGATCAAGCTTGGTTGTCTCTCTGATCTGTCTTCACTTCCGCATTCCAAAGATGTGTGGGAGAAGGGGGCATCCGCCATTTTCTGTCTTCTCCAGTCTTTTCGGTGGGAGGGGGTGTTATTAGAGGCTGATTTGAGTAAGGAAGGATTACAGCAGTGGTGTACATGGAAAAGCAATATAGACTTTATAGTATAGTAAAGATGCATAGAGAATAGACATTTTCTAGTTTAACATTATGCTCATCACATTCCTTCACAATAGTATATAAGGGAACACAGTGCAGTATGCTGTATGTAGCCCCAGCTACATGAAGTTTATACAGCACATCCAGCAGCCTCACATGTTAGTGAGGGACATAGTTTGTTTGGATCAGCTTGGCCCAAATGCAAATGTAAAGTATATCAATAGCTGGAGTTCTGTTTTAATGCTACCATATGCTTCTTGACCATACATTGCGGACACATCTCTGTAATGGCTGACACAGGGGAGAAGGTTCAACTCAGAGAACTGGAGTGGCTTTTCGATGAGGTTACTGTACTTACACAGAATAGTTTGCATAGCTGTTAGAAAAAGGGGTCGTAGGTATGATTAGTTTGATGATTACTGTGATAAATACCAGTTTTCAAATTTATCTTAAGACCAAAACCAAAAGGTTTTCTTTGTTGATAGTAAGGATACATCATTCAGATATGTCCAAAATATAGTTGATCCTAAACATGTCCTCATTAGGGATGAGCTTCGTGCTCGAGTCGAACCCATGTTCGACTCGAACATCGTCTGTTCGGCCGTTCGCCGAATTTCGAACGATATGGGCCGTTCGCGCCAAATTCGAGTGGCGCGCCACAGCCCATAACTCACTGCGTCATTGCAGTGCATTGCTGGCTGATGATTGGCCAAGCATGCACTATGACCCGCATGCTTGGCCAATCACAGCGCCGTCAGAACAGAGAGCCGTAATTGGCCAAATGAAGGATGCCTTTGGCCAATCATGGCTCAAGGGAGTAGGTACACGCCCCACATTATATAAAGCCGCCCGCGTGTCGGCCTTGTGTAGTGTTGTGGCGTTGTGAGAGATTGAGAGAGAGTCAGAGTGTCATTTCATTTCAGTTAGATAGAGCAGGCAGGCGATTCAGGTAGCTGCAGTCAGTGTATTCAGTATATATATATATATATATATATATATATATATACTGTATTCAGTTTAGCTAGATCTCACTTCAGAGTGTCATTTCATTTCAGTTAGATAGAGCAGGCAGGCAATTCAGGTAGCTGCAGTCAGTGTATTAAGTATATATATATGCATCCTAGGAGTTGTGTGTATATATATATATATATATATATATACTGTATTCAGTTTAGCTAGATCTCACTTCAGAGTGTTCCTGTTATTCTCGCTGCAGTATATTAAGTCAATGTAGTTTATACTGGCCACAGTGTGCACGTAAAGCTCACTGCAGACTATTGCATTTCTATTACTGATAATACAAGCAGTTAATTGAGCTAACCTGCAGTTTCTTAAGTCAGTGTAGTGTACACTGGGCTCAGTGTGCACTTAAAGCTCACTGCAGACTATTGCTTTTCTATTACTGATAATACAAGCAATTGATTGAGCTAACCCGCAGTTTCTTAAGTCAGTGTAGTGTATACTGGCCACAGTGTGCACGTAAAGCTCACTGCAGACTATTGTTTTTCTATTACTGATAAATTGATAATACAAGCAGTTTATTGAGCTAACCTGCAGTTTCTTAAGTCAGTGTAGTGTATACTGGGCTCAGTGTGCACATAAAGCTCACTGAAGACTATTGCTTTTCTATTACTGATAATACAAGCAGTTGATTGAGATAACCTGCAGTTTCTTAAGTCAGTGTAGTGTATACAGGCCACATTGTACAGCTAAAGCTGACTGCAGACAATTCCTTGTGTACCTACCTATTCCAATACATCAAATAAAGTATGTCTGGAAGGCCAACAAGGAGAGGCAGACACACACAGGCCAATAAAAGAGGGCAAGCAGGCTCTGTGTCTAGAGGCAACAGTGCTGGTCGTGGACACGGTGCATCCTCATCAGCACGTGGCCGTGGGGCACGCTTTTCCTTTTTTCGGCAGCTGGCCGCGTTGAGCCGCAACATGCTGAAGAGTTGGTAGAGTGGATGACCAAGCCGTCCTCATTCTCCTCATCCTCTCTCACCCAGCCTCAGGGTACTTTGTCTGCCAAAGCGTCCTCTTCCCTCGGCTCAATGGCATCAGTCACTCCTTCCTTAGCCCCACCATGTCCTCTTGAGGAGTCCCCCGAACTGTTTGACCACAGTGTTGGGTACATGCTGCAGGAGGATGCGCAGCGTTTTGAAGGCTCTGATGATGGTACCCAGCTTGAGGACGGCAGTAACAGTGACTGTTTCTAGATCATGATTCCTCTGCTGCCTGCCCTGATTGTGTACTGTTCCTGGATAATGTTTATCATATGGCGCCTGCCCTAATCATCATTAACCTCTTAACTTCATCTGGGAGACCTACTTACACTCAACGCCTGCAGTATAGCAATACTGATTATTTCTAATGCAGACTAGGCTCAGTTCACCAACTAGCACACCAGGCTAAAGGTACTTATTTGCAAAAAAATTACAGTTATTTCTACCTGTCTCAATAGGATCTGAAAATTACAGTCTTGTGGCTAAATTGAAGAGCCTTATCCTTGTGTTAAAGCCTAGTACATGATCTTTGGTATTTTTCCTTGAGTGCATATTTGTACCATGTTAAACACAAATGGGATTTTTTGTACATGGGCATGCAAGTAAAAATCCAATCTAAACAAAACATTGCTAGTTTTTTGTTAGAAAAAAAAATCTAACCTATTTTATATACATAAAAATCATCTCTATATTACTACATTTAAATTGACAGAAATGTTAAGTAAATAGCTGTAATCTATAAGCAAATTATGTTAATCAGGACAGCTAACAGTGCTATTATTTGTGTTCTACAGTTGTTTTTCTTTTTATTCAGTCATAAAAGCTAGCTTTCATAAGAAACCCACTTACATGTCTTACTTCAGTGAAGGTTATTTGTTGACTGAAGGTCTTTCCCTGTCAAGATATGATGAATACCATGTGTGAAGACAGAAGAGAATCAGGACCTGTATTAGCCAGAAAACCCACTGATCTGTGAATAACCTAAAAAAAGAAAACCTGAAGATTAGCAGCATTGCTTTTAAGAATGATCCATCAAATTCAACAAGCAGATTTACAGAGATGAATCATCCATTTCTTCTTATTCTTACCATGCCGTAAAGGTTATTTTTTTCTTCTAAACAGGAGCTTCAAAAACAAAGAATCACAAACTCTTACATGTTGTTTGTATTTCACGTAAAAAGGTTCCTGAGATCTTGGCATTACTTTGTTTTCCAAAATCGTTTTTTTTTTTTGCTAACAATGATAATAAATGAGATTGGGAGAGGTCCTTGTGATGCCGCCATGATGCTGTCTTCTTAGTAAATTAGGGTTGTCTATATATGCAGTAAAATCTAAATCCCCTGGTCAAGCATGCGTTTCATATAAAATTAGAGGGATAAATCAAAGTGATTTTTAACTAAAAGTTCCCTGCATCACTTCAGCACAGTACATATTGGTTGGTAATGTAGTCAATAATTCAAAAAGGTTGATTCAAAGGTTAAAGCATTGATGTTGGTAAAGTACATTTATATTTTTTTTAGTATGTGGTTTATAAAGACTTGTTAAACAACCCAAGTTAAAAAGATATTCATACACTTGCATAAAACCTCTCTCTGTGTTTTCTTAATATGTATCAGTTTATAAGAAAGATTTAATGTTAAGCCTGAGTGCATAGGTGTGCGCAGCCTATTGCATTAGGGTGTGCACCCCAAAGCCCAAATACACACTACCGATAACTCACGATGTTCATTCAGAAAGGGAAGGGGCTGGTAAATTACATATTTACTGGCCCCTTCCCCACTCCTAAAACATCCCAGCAGCAACAGACGATAGGAGAGGAGGGAAGCTGGCAGCGCTGCAGGGGGGAAAGATGGGAGCCGGGGCAGTAGGGGGAATCTGTGCTGCACAGAGTGATTAGGGTGTGCCTGGGCACACCTGGCACACCCTGTGCGCACTCCTATGCCTGAGTGTACTAGAAGTTAGTGGTGCCTATTCTTTCCCAGAGTAACAGATAAAATGACACATAAATGTTTGGGTGTTTGCCTACACACTCACATAGATACACAGTCCACCGGCACTTACCCGATCGGCGGGCACATCGGCAGGGGGACAGGCTGGGGCAGGCATCTTGCAGCATCTTCCGTGTCCTTCTTAGATGACGGCGGCGGCTTCTGCCATGCGTCTTCTCCCCTCCCCCTAGGCGTCCAATAGGATGGATCGCCTAACCTTTAAACCAATGAGTAAACGGGTAACTGCGCTTCCTGATTGGCGGAGAGGCAATTCAGTGTTAGAAAAGCAAATATTAATTTGCTTTTCTAACAAATCTGGGTGGACTCCGAGCTCAATGATCTGCGCTCCGAGTCCACCCTACAGCCTACAGCCTACAGCCTATGACTCTAATCAGGTGATTAAAAAAAACACCCCCGCCGCTGTAATTTAGGCACCCAGCTTCCAAAAAGGGGCCGGGCGCCTGAATATGGCGTGGCAGTGGTGGAAATTTATAGAGTCATGCAATGCATGAATCTATCCATTATGCATATAGGGGGGTGGCGAGGATAGAGAGGGTGGCGCCCGTGCGCCCTTAATGCATGGGCCGCCCTTGAATCTTACACAGATGCACATACAGTTTAAAAACATTTTGCATGTGCATGCAGTCACATATATTATTATATGCACACATACATGCATAATACACACCCATACCCCAGGTATGCATATACTGTATCCTTGCACATATATAAATACAAAGTCACATACATCTATATACAGACACACAAATAAGCATGCCGGCAAAGGCACATAATCAATGACAAAAGCACACAAGCACTGTTGTCATATACACTTCACTACAGCTAGTGAAAACAAAAAATTTAGTTTTTCAGAAAATTTGAATATTACATAAGACCAATAAAAAAAATAAAGGATTTTTAATACAGAAATGTTGGCTTACTGAAAGGTATGTCCATGTACAGTATAGTATGGACTATACGAATACTTGGTTGGGGCACCTTTTGCACAAATAAAGGGCCATCAATGAGTATCTGTTGCAATATGGCACCAGGACAGGGTCAGGGGAGCTTGCACGCCAGTGGGCCATGATCAGGGATGCATGCATTGTCCTGGCACCATTTGAGGAGGCCACGATGATGGTGAGCAGTGACAGTGCATGCATCAGTGACACTGTCCCTCTTTTCCACCTGTTGGAGCACACGCTGCGTGGAATAATTGATGCATCAATACTGTGTGGCATGGAGGCGATCAGCCTGTGGCACTGCTGAGGTGTTATGGAAGCCCAGGTTGCTTTGATAGAAGCCTATAGCTGGTCTGCATTGTGGGATCTGGTGTCTCTCATCTTCCTCTTGACAATACCCCACAGATTCTATATGGGGTTAAGGTCAGACGAGTTTGATTGCCAATTAAGCACAGTGTGATACCATGATCATTAAACCAGATATTGGTACTTTTGGCAGTCCTGCTGGAAAATGAAATCAGCATCTTCATAAAGCTGGTCAGCAAAAGAAAGCTTGAAGCTTGAAGGTGACTGTGCTGATTTTTGACTTGGTAAATCACAGTGGACCAACGCCAGCAGTTGACATGGCTCCCCAAATCATCTTTGACTGTGGAAACTTCACACTGGACCTCATGCAACTTGGATACTGTGCATCTCCACTCTTCCTCCAGACTCTAGGACCTTGATTTCCAAATGAAAGGCAAAATTTACCAGAGTCAGTGGTGATTTGGGGAACCATGTCATCTGCTGGTTTTGTTCCACTGTGTTTTATCAAATCCAAAGTCAGTGCAGCCCTCTACCAGGAAATTCTAGAGCACTTTATGCTTCCCTCTGCTGACCAGCTTTATGGAGATGCTGATTTCATTTTCCAGCAGGACTTGGCACCTGCCCACACTGCCAAAAGCACCAATATCTGGTTTATTGATCATGGTATCACTGTGCTTGATTGGCCAACAAACTCACCTGACCTAAACCCCATAGAGGATCTGTGGGGTATTGTCAAGTGGAAGATGAGAGACACCAGACTTAACAATGAAGACAAGCTGAAGGCCACTATCACAGCAACCTGGGCTTCCATAACACCTCAGCAGTGCCACAGGCTGATCATCTCCATGCCATTGATGCAGTAATTAATGCAAAATGAGCCCCGACCAAGTATTGGCATAGTGTATACTATACATACATAGACATACTTTTCAGTAAGCCAACATTTCTGTATTAAAAATAATTTTTTTCTTATATTGGCCTTATGTAATATTCTAATTTTCTGAGATACAAAATGTTGGGTTTTCACTAGCTGTAAGCCATAATCCTCAAAAAAAAAAAAAAAAATGCTTGAAATATATCACTCTGTGTGTAACACATCTATATGAAATATATCAGTTTCACTTTTTTAATTGAATTACTGAAATAAATTTACTTCTTGATGATATTCAAATTGTTTGAGATGTACCTGTGTGTGTCTGTGTGTGTGTATATATACATTTGGGCAAAAAAGTATTTCTTTCTCGTACATCACGGGACACAGAGCGACATAGTCATTACTAATGGGTTATATAGATACCGTCAGGTGCTGGCACTGGCAACTTCCAAAACCGGAAGTACCCTCCCCTATATAAGCCCCTCCCATCCGGGAGCACCTCAGTTTTTTGCCAGTGTCTAAGGTGTTGGCCAAGAAGAAACATGTGTTTTTCACTGAGCTTGCGTACAGGTTCTTTTGGGCCTCAGTAAGCTATTCCGGATCCCACCAAAAAAGCTTCATAGCTAAACGGTCGGTACCCGGGCCTTGCAGAGAAGAGCAAGGTTTTGCCTGTAATGCTTCTCTTAGGAGAGCTGGACCCTGGGATCCAGAGCTCTGGTCATACCCACGACCAAGATGTTTTCTGTGCAGGGTGCTATACAGGTCCAGGGGAGTGGAATCCTTGGGAACCCGGTCCCTGAAGGTTTGATTACAATGCCTGCCGTGATAGGTGAAGTTTGGGCTTTTGTGGACCAAACAAAGTCCTGCGGCGGGGAACAGGTAAGTGGGGGCCCCCAGGAACTTGGTTCTATTGGGGGACCCCCAAGCCTAATTTGTCTTTCTGTCTGTTACCTAATGGTATTCCCGCAAAATTCTGTGCATGCCTGTAACTACTAAAAAAATGTAATAATTTTTAATGGTGGTCAAGGAAAAAAAAAAAAAAAAAAAAAAAATTTTTATGTATATATTTAATATATTAGACTGCGGTACCTGTGTTTGTCCACTAGAGGCCGCTGTGGAATGTTTTCTTGTCATGTGGACTAGCTTCTTCTCAGCAGAGCAAAGTCCAGGCAGATGGTGAGTTCTCTTATAGGAAACTGCTTCCTCTGCCATGTTGCAGTGCTCGTCCATCCCCCGGCCTGCGGCAAAGAGGGGCCCTGGCTCCTGTCCCTTGTTACCATATTTGAAATTAGCGCCGAAGGCGCACGTGCCCGCGCGCGTGCGCGTGCACGCGCCTCTATATATAGAGGTGAGCCAGGAAAGGGGGCGGAGCCTGGGGGATGACGCTCTGTGCGCGCCGCAGCGCTTCTGCGCATGTGCGGGCGTCCCAGCAGTTTTAAAAAACCACAATATTGTAGTGAGCTGGCTATGAAGTACAGAGACAGAGCTGGCAACATTTAAAGGCATACAGCAAGCGGTTGATACAGGCATCCCCTAGAAAGGCACATTAGTAGACACCAACTGTGATATAGCAGCAATTGTGCTAGACTATTCTCAGTAAAAGTGGTGTATTACGGCTGGAATACCTCAGCTTTAGGCTTAGGAATATGCCATCCAGAAGCTCCGGAACTGAATCTTCCAGGAAGCGAAGGGGGTCTCATCGGGCTCGGAGGATCTTGGGCATACTCCTGCTGCACCAGTCTCCCCTGAAGTTCAGAGGTAAGTGACCGTAGAGACCCCGCAGGGGTACTTGGTACTGTGGCTGTCCTCAGTTCACCTGCTCCTGTGTATGTAACAGAGGAGGTTTTTTCCTCAGCTCTGGGAGGATTAGAGAGAGATTGTCAACATTGATCGCTGCCTCCCTGTCAGGGAAAGCACGCCCGATCTCCGTCTCCTCCTTCAGAGTGCCTGTTAGCAGAGCAACAGTCCCATACAGGGATCGACCTGCCTGAAGGGGATCAGGATGAGGTTGATTCTGTTATAGAGGAATCAACAGTGGGGGAACCTTTTCTCAGCATCTCAAGCTGAAAGATTATGGGTTCAGTCTCTGACTAACATGGTCCGATCAGCATTTAAAAATGCACCTTGCGGAACCATCAACCACTACTGTATCCTCGTTGGGGTCGCTATAAGCCCCCAGACTGTTTGTTCTTTTCCACTTTACCCTTTACTGAAAGGGCTCATTTACCAGGATTGGGAACATCCTGAGAAAATATTTATTCCCCCAAGAGATTTCCGGTGGTCTATCCCATGGAGGATAAGTTCATCAAAAAAAAAAAAAAAAATGGAAGGTCCCTACAGTGGACGCAGCCATCTCTTGTATGTATAAATCACTGACATGTCCAGTGGATAATGTCCAAATGTTCAAGAACCCAATAGATAAAAGATTGGAGTCCTTATGAAAATCTGCTTGGTGATACAACCAGCAGTAGCAGCTATTGGGGTCTGCTAAGCAGTGAAGGATCAGTTGAAACAGGTCTTGAGGGACTTGACAGATCAGCAGGCTTTGCCCTAGCTGATCTACCTAGAGCCGTAGGCTTTGCGGTTGACGCCATAAAGGATTCAGTCCATCAGGCCTTACGCTGTCTATAGTACATATGCGTAGGCTCCTATGGCTCAAAAAAACTGGTCTGCTGAAGCTCCCTGTAAAGAATGGCTGGTTAGCGTCCCATTTCATGGTGAACGCTTATTCAGGGAAAACCTGGACAAATATATCCAGAAAATTTCCAGCGGTAAAAATACGCTCTTGCCGGTTAAAAACAGAGTTAGAGGTCCCTCTTTAAGAGGCCTGCTTCTCCAGTCCCTGGGGCATCGGCTGTGTAACAGTTCCGAAGGCCTCCTCGGTCAAATCCCGGGGGTAAAAAACAGGGACAGTAGCAGGGTAATGAGAAACCCTGGGTCAGGGGAGGTAAAAAACCTCCCCCAAAGTTAAATTCATTGAAGCCCCCACTCAGTCGGGTGGGGGGAGGACTCCAGTTGTTCGCGAGAGACCTGGCGGGATACGGTCAAGACAGATAGGTGCTCTCCGCAGTAGGTTTGGGATACAGTTTGGAGTTAAAAGACTCTCCTCCTTCCCATTTTTGAGGTCAAACGTGCCAAGGGATCCCCGGAAGAGAGAGTCCCTCCTGTTGGCACTAGAACAACTATTGCTCCAAGGAGTAATTATGGAGGTTCCCCTGGAAGAATGAGGGTTCGGGTTTTACTCAAACCTCTTTACAGTCCCGAAGCAAACGCAGACGGGAGGCCCATATTAATTCTAAAAGGGCTATACAAATTCCTGTATATCAGGACTTTCCGATGGAGTCGATCCGATCGGTGGCCACTGCCCTACAAGGGGAGGATTGGTTAGCCACGATCGACATCAAAGATGCTTATTTGCACATTCCCATCTTTCCAGTCCACCAAAAATTTCTACGCTTTGCAGTAGAAGGGCGCCATTTTCAGTTCAGAGCCTTACCCTTCGGTTTGGCCACAGCACCACGAGTGTTTACAAAAATTCTGGCCCTTTATTGGCCAAATCTAAGAACACAAGGTGTAATGATAATGGCATATCTGGATGACTTGTTGCTGATAGACCACTCAGTGAAAAAACTAGACGTGGTCGTTCACAAGACGATCAAGTATCTGGAATCTCACGGTTGGATTATCAACCGAGACAAGTCAGCCCTAAAAAACCAGTCAAAAGTCTGGAATACTTGGGGCTAAGGTTGGATTCAGGCCAGAGAAAAATATTCTTGCCTCGAGGAAAGGTGTTGTCTTTGAAAGATTTGATCCACTTAGTGGGTACAAAAAAGACAGCCGTCCATACGCCTGTATATGAGGCTGCTGGGAAAAATGGTGGCATCATTCGAAGCAGTACCCTACGGTCAATTCCATTCAAGGAATTTGCAAGGGGCCATACTGTCAGCCTGGAACAAAAAAGTTCAGGCCCTAGACTTACAATGTCCTTGTCCCCTTCCGTTCGCAAGAGCCTCCGTTGGTGATTGGTTCCCCAGAATCTGGAAAAAAGGAAATCCTTCAGTCCGATTTCTTGGAAGGTGGTCACTACAGATGCCAGCCTTATAGGCTGGGGAGCAGTACTGGAGCAATAGTCTCTCCAGGGCAGATGGTCGGATGCAGAAAAGGCCCTGCCCATCAATCTCTTAGAGATACGAGCAGCCCGGTATGCCCTAGTAGCATGGACATCCAAACTCCAAGGGTCCCCTGTCAGAATTCAATCAGACAATGCCACAGCAGTGGCATATATCAATCATCAGGGGGGCACCAGGAGTCGTGCAGCCCAGAGGGAAGTAAATTACATCCTGAAATGGGCAGAAAAATATGTCCCAGCCATATCTGCGGTATTCATTCCAGGAGTGGAGAATTGGAAGGCGGACTTTCTAAGTCGCCAGCAATTAGGCCCAGAGGAAGGGTCCCTTCACCCCGAGGTTTCGGGACAATATGTCAGCGGTGGGGAACATCGGATGTAGATCTTCTAGCATCCAGATTCAACGCAAAGGGGGACAGGTTTGTCTCTCGGACAAGGGATCCCCTAGCTTGCGGCTCGGATGCCCTAGTGTTCCCTTGGGATCAGTTTAAGCTGATATATGCATTCACACCGCCACAATGGTTACCTCGATTACTCCGCAGAATCAGGGTAGAAAAGAAACCAGTGATTCCGGTGGCTCCAGCGTGGCCCCGAAGAGCGTGGTACGCAGAGATTGTAAAATTTCAGTGGGGAGTCCTTGGACTCTCCCACGTCGTCCGGCTTTCGCAAGGACCGATATACCACCCTTCCTTACCAGCCCTAGGTTTGACGGCCTGGCTATTGAAGCCCACATTCTAAAAAAGAGAGGGCTCTCTAATGCTGTGGTATCTACCATGATCAATGCCAGGAAGCCGGTATCCAGGCAGATCTACTATAGAATCTGGAAGGCGTACATCGCCTGGTGTGAGGCCAAGAAATGGCATCCACATAAGTACGTAATAGGTAGGATTCTGGACTTCCTACAGTGGGCTGTAGATAGGAAGCTTGCCTTGAGTACTATCAAGGGTCAGATTTCGGCCTTGTCAATATTTTTTCAAAGGCCCTTGGCTTCGCATTCACTAGTCAAAGCCTTTATACAAGGAGTGATGCGTATTAGTCCTCCGGTTAATATTCCCATATGTCCATGGGATCTAAACTTGGTTCTGTCGGTTCTACAGAAACAACCATTTGAACCATTACAGCATATTTCCTTGGTGCTTCTCACCAGGAAATTGATTTTTCTAGTAGCCATTTGTTCGGCTAAAAGAGTATCGGAATTAGCAGCTATGTCCTGTAAGGAGCCATATCTGGTTATCCATAAGGACAGAGTAGTGTTACGTCCTCATCCAGCCTTTCTTCCTAAGGTGGTATCGAGGTTTCATTTGAACCAAGATGTGGTTCTTCCTTCTTTTTTCCCCAAACCTACTTCGGTAGAGGAAAAGTTATTGCATTCTTTGGATGTAGTAAGAGCAGTTAAAGCTTATCTAAAAGCCACTGCTCAGATTCGCAGAACGGATACTTTGTTTATTCTGCCGGAAGGCCCCAGAAAGGGTCAGGCAGCGTCAAAATCTACTTTAGCCAAGTGGATTCGACAGGTCATTATGCAAGCTTATGGCTTGAGAAGGAGACCGCCTCCGTTCAAAGTTAGAGCGCACTCCACGAGAGCAGTTGGAACTTCATGGGCAGTGCATCACCAGGCCTCCCTGGCTCAAATCTGTAAGGCCGCAACATGGTCTTCGGTACACACGTTTACTAGGTTCTACCAGGTGGACGTTAGAAGTCAGGAGGATGTCGCCTTTGGGCGCAGTGTGTTGCAGGCCGCAAAAGATCCTCATGTCTGATAGCGCTCAGCTTATATATGGTGTATCCCCCCCCTCATTTGGCATTACTTTAGGACATCCCATTAGTAATGACTATGTCGCTCTGTGTCCCGTGATGTACGAGAAATAAAATAGGATTTTTATAACAGCTTACCTGTAAAATCCTTTTCTTGGAGTACATCACGGGACACAGAGCTCCCGCCCCTCTTTGGGGACACTTATTGCTTTGCTACAAAACTGAGGTGCTCCCGGATGGGAGGGGCTTATATAGGGGAGGGTACTTCCGGTTTTGGAAGTTGCCAGTGCCAGCACCTAACGGTATCTATATAACCCATTAGTAATGACTATGTCGCTCTGTGTCCCGTGATGTACTCCAAGAAAAGGATTTTACAGGTAAGCTGTTATAAAAATCCTATTTTAGTCAGCCACCAGTTGTGCAAGTTCTCCCACTTAAAAAGATGAGAGAGGCCTGTAATTGTCATCATAGGTATACCTCAACTATGATAGACAAAATGTGGAAACAAATCCAGACAATCACATTGTCTGATTTGGAAAGAATTCATTTGCAAATTATGGTGGAAAATAAGTATTTGGTCAATATCAAAAGTTAATCTCAATACTTTGTTATATATCCTTTGTTGGCAATGACAGAGGTCAAACGTTTTCTGTAAGTCTTCACAAGGTTGTCACACACTGTTGCTGGTATGTTGGCCCATTTCTCCATGCAGATCTCCTCTAGAGCAGTGATGTTTTGGGACAGTCGCTGGGCAACACAGACTTTCAACTCCCTCCAAAGGTTTTCTATGGGGTTGAGATCTGGAGACTGGCTAGGCCACTCCAGGACCTTGAAATGCTTCTTGCGAAGCCACGCCTTCGTTGCCCGGGCAGTGTGTTTGGGATCATTGTCATGCTGAAAGACCCAGCCACGTTTCATCTTCAATGCCCTTGCTGATGGGAGGAAGTTTGCACTCAAAATCTCACCATACATGGCCCCATTCATTCTTTCATGTACACGGATCAGTCGTCCTGTTCCCTTTGCAGAGAAACAGCCCCAAAGCATGATGTTGCCACCCCATGTTTCACAGTAGGTATGGGGTTCTTTGGTTGCAACTCAGCATTCTCTCTCCTCCAAACACTGCGAGTTGTGTTTCTACCAAACAGTTCTACTTTGGTTTCATCTGACCATATGACATTCTCCCAATCCTCTTTTGGATCATCAAAATGCTCTCTAGCAAACCTCAGATGGGCCCTGACATGAACTGGCTTAAGCAGGGGGACACGTCTGGCACTGCAGGATATGAGTCCCTGTCGGCGTAGTGTGTTACTGATGGTTGCCTTTGTTACGTTGGTCCCAGCTCTCTGCAGGTCATTCACTAGGTCCCCCCATGTGGTTCTGGGATTTTTGCTCACCTTTCTTGTGATCATTTTGACCCTACGAGGTGAGATCTTGCGTGGAGCCCCAGATCGAGGGAGATTATCAGTAGTCTTGTATGTCTTCCATTTTCTAATTATTGCTCCCATAGTGGATTTCTTCACACCAAGCTGCTTGCCTATTGCAAATTCAGTCTTCCCAGCCTGGTGCAGGTCTACAATTTTGTTTCTGGTGTCCTTCGACAGCTCTTTGGTCTTCACCATAGTGGAGTTTGGAGTGTGACTGTTTGAGGTTGTGGACAGGTGTCTTTTATACTGATAACAAGTTCAAACAGGTGCCATTAATACAGGTAATGAGTGGAGGACAGAGGAGCCTCTTAAAGAAGTAGATACAGGTCTGTGAGAGACAGAAATCTTGCTTGTATGTAGGTGACCAAATACTTATTTTCCACCATAATTTGCAAATAAATTCTTTCCAAATCAGACAATGTGATTGTCTGGATTTGTTTCCACATTTTGTCTCTCATAGTTGAGGTATACCTATGATGACAATTCCAGGCCTCTCTCATCTTTTTAAGTGGGAGAACTTGCACAATTGGTGGCTGGCTAAATACTTTTTTGCCCCAATATATATATATATATATATATATATATATATATATATATATATATACATACAGTATCTCATAAAAGTGAGTATACTCCTTACATTTTTGTAAATATTTTATTATATCTTTTCATGCGACAACACTGAAGAAATTACACTTTGCTACAATGTAAAGTAGTGAGTGTACAGCTTGTATAACAGTGTAAATTTGCTGCCCGCTCAAAATAACTATTTTTTTGTAAATTCTTTATGTAAGAGAAAAGGACATGCGGATATACAGAGAGCACACTGATGCGTATCAAAAAACAGCAAACATTCCCCACCACCTCATGAGTAGATCTTACAGTAGAGATATAGAGCCCGTTGTCAGAGGGGGGGATCACAACAAGTGTCAGGCTTACAGGAGCTCTCCGCCCCCCGCATGGCCGTATTTTTGCGGCAAAAGCCGATTTAGATAAAAATAGAAACGTCAAGCTCGTTAGAAACAGGCTTGCACAGGCCAACACTCTAGTGTTGGTAATACAGAAAAAGCAGGGAAAGTAAGAGAAAAGAAAGCAAGGAGTGCAAGAATACAAGAGGGGGAGGGGAGAGATGGGGAAAAAAAACAAAAACGGGGGGGGGGGGAACAGGGTGCCTCCACCCTCCAGCCACAGCCACCCCACCTGGGGAGCAGTCAAATTTGATCCTCTCAGGTGGATCGAGCCATTAGGAGCCCGCATTCCTCCGAGAAGTAAAATTTGTGCCAGAAGTACCATGTTTTGGAAAATTTCTCACTTAGGCCTCTTTCCGTTTCTACCAAGTCCTCCATGTCATGGATATCCTTCACTCTGCCCAACCAACCTGCCACCGACGGGGGCTGAGTTTTCTTCCAATTCAGCGGGATGCAACCCTTTGCCGCATTGATCAGAAGCGGCAATATGGACTTTCTATAGCCCTTAGTTGGGATTTTGTGGTGGTGCAGAAGGAAGAGCTCAGGCGACAACGGCAACTCCCTGTCCATAAACTTTTGGACGATGCGGTGTACCTCAGACCAAAATGATTGTAAGATGCGGCATGACCAAAAGACGAAGAGGAGCGTACCAACCTCCTCCCCGCACCTCCAGCACATATCCGTGCTCTGAGGGAACATCTTGTGTATCTTTTCCGGAGTGTAGTACCAACGGGACAGAAGTTTATATTCCGTCTCCTGGTGCCTTGCACTGATAGAAGTTGTTTGAGCGAAGAGAAGGATTCGGTCAACCTGTTTCCCCGTAAGTTGTAGGCCCAGCTCCCGCTCCCACTTGGTAACATAAGGCGGCCTAAAGTCCGGAGGGGGAGAAACTAGGATTTGGTATATCAGGGATATTGCATGTCTCAACGGGGACAGGTCCAGGCATAGCAACTCAAAAGGTGTTAGCTGCCGCCCATAAGTATTCGGAGAAGGCAAAGTGTGGATGTAGTGGGACAGCTGGACTTTTTGCCAAAATGAGAGCCCAGTCAGGGCAGGGTCCTCTAGGATTTGTCGTCAAGTATGCCATTGGTCGTTTGTGAGAAAGTGTCGCACTTGAGACCTGTCCACCGGTTTCAACGCCAGGAAGCTAGGGTCGTTGAGACCCGGACTGAAAGCCGGGTTGCCTACAATTGGGGTGAGCGGGGACGGGAGCGGTGCGATCGAATGATCACGGAAGGCCTTCCAAGCTGTCCTTATTGTCACCCCTACTGTGGGGTGATCAGAAATCTCCTTTGGCAAGGGAGGTTGGCACCAGGGCAACGAGTCCAAGTGGGCCCCAGTCAAGGATCGTTCAATCTGCACCCACTGTTTCAGAAGGCCGTGACGGCACCAATCCAAAGCACGCGTTAAATGACATGCCGTGTGATAGAGAGTAACGTCCGGTAGGGCTACCCCACCCTTCAACTTTGGCAGCCGGAGAATTCTCTGCGCTAACCGCGGGGGCTTCTGGGCCCACACAAACCGAATTAGCGTTCTGTTAACCGCTCTCAGGAAGGACGTCGGCACCCGTATGGGTAATGCCTGAAAGTGGTATAACAGTCTAGGTAAGATATTCATCTTCACAATGCTGCAACGGCCAAACCAGGAAAACAGGCCATGCTGCCACTCTTGCAGGTCTTTTTTTACGGCCACCAAAAGGGGAGGAAAGTTGAACGGGAAAATCTCTTCCGTCCTGCTGGGTAACAAGATACCCAGATATTTGATATGGGACATAGCCCATTTGAAAGGAAAATCAACCCGGAGCAAGTCAGTTAAGGGAGGAGGTAAGGCGACCCCAAGTGCCTCCGATTTCTGGTAGTTTATGCGAAACATTGACACCTCCTCGTACAGCTTCAGTTCCTTGAGCAAGTTCGCAGTGGACACAAGGGGGTTGGTCAGAAAGAAGAGCAGATCGTCTGCGAAAGCCGCGATCTTCGGGGACAGGGTGGCGTCCAGGCGGGGTCCCGTAATGTCCGGGTTGTCTCTGATGATACGCAGGAAAGGTTCTAGCGTGAGGATGAATATCAGGGGCGACAAAGGGCACCCCTGTCTCGTCCCATTCGCAATCTGAAATGGTGAAGAAAGGTGGCCATTCACCTTGACCTGGGCCGATGGGCAGGAATAGATTGCCAACATCCAATTCATCATGCGTTCCTGCAGGCCAACACAGCGGAGAGTTTCAAACAGGAAAGGCCAGCTCACCCTGTCGAACGCCTTTTCGGCGTCCGTCGAGAGGAGCAGCATAGGGGTTTTACGCGTCCTTGCAGTGTGGATCATGTTGATTGCCTTAGTCGTCTTGTCATGCGCCTCTCTAGTAGGAACAAAACCGACCTGGTCGGAATGGATTAGTTGTGGCATTAAGTCAATCAAACGCATGGAAAGCGCTTTCGTGAATATCTTGAGATCCACATTGAGCAACGAGATCGGTCTATAGTTTTGGCACCGTAGTGGATCTTTTCCCTCCTTCGGGATCACGGCAATGTGTGCTCTCAAGGCGTCCGCCGGGAGGGGCGTCCCCTCCCCTGTAGCATTATACGCAGAGAGAAAATGCGGAAGCAGTACTTCTCCAAAAGTCCTGTAATAGAGAAGGGAATATCCGTCCGGTCATGGCGCCTTCCCCAAATGCATGCGCGACATCGCCACAGTCACCTCCTCCACTGAAAGATGCCTGTCCAGCTCGGTCAGGTCCTCCTCCGAAATCCGGGGGAGACCAGACCTCCTCAAATAGTCCCCGATCTTCCTCCTCTCAGTCTACAGACCCTCCACAGATGTTGGACTAGGGAGATTATACAAAGTAGTATAGTACTCCCGGAACATTTCCGCGATACCTTCCGTGGTGTGAACCCTGTTGTGAGAGTCACTAATCAATTCAGGAATGAATGTACGAGCCCTCTGAGCTCTCAGAGCCCTCGCCAGCATCCTACCACATTTGTTGCTATGCTCGTAAAAAGAACGGCGGCACTTCGAGATCACCGCTTTGGCTGTAAACAGGGCCAAGGAGCGCAGCTGGTTTCGCAGGGCTGTCAACTCAAGAAGGATCTGGGAAGCGAAGGATTGTTTATGAGCCGATTCCAAGACCCTGATTTTATCTAAAATGTCCACAATTTGTTTCGCTCTCTCCTTCTTGATGCGTGATCCCATTCTGATCAAGAGGCCACGAATGTACCTTTTATGGGCTTCCCATACCATTGTCGGGGCCACCTCCGAGTCAGCATTCGTGGCGAAGTACTGTCTCAGTTATCTAGAGACCTCCTCCTCCACCTCGGGCATCTGAATCAACGAGTCATTAAGCTTCCACGACCATTGTTTCTCTGTGGGGCGAAGCAAATCGATGTCTATAAAGACTGGGGCATGGTCCGAAAAGGTAATAGAACCAATCGAGGCTGAGGATACCCTGGACAGAATCGCCTGAGGCACCATGAACATATCAATTCTGGTATACGAGTCGTGGGGGTGCGAATAGAACGTGAAATCTTTGTGGCTTGGATGAAGGATACGCCATACATCCACCAAGTGGAGAGCATGAAAGTTCTTCTTAAGGCGCTTAAGTGAGGTGTAAGAGACTTGGGAAACACCCCTAGATGAGTCCAGGATCGGGTCCATGACAAAGTTCATGTCTCCACCCATAATCACCATCCCTTCGGCAAAGTCAACCAATTTGGTCATAATTGGCTCCAGGAAGGCAATCTGATTGGCATTTGGGAGGTATAGATTGACCAGAGTCACCAGGGACCTCCCAAACGTCCCCTTCACAAATAAAGCTCTCCCCTCTGCATCCCCCCACTGGTCCTTCAGCTGCCATGGGGTATCACCCCGAATCAAGATACTCACCCCTTTTGACTTAGAATCAGAGGAGCAACCGTGGTACACTGTCGGGAAAAAGTGGTCATGTAGTCTTGGCAGCTTATCAGCACGGAAATGTGTCTCCTGCAGGAAGCACACATGGGCCTTCATATGTTTTAGATTAGTTAGCACCATGGAGCGTTTCTCAGGGGTATTCAGCCCCTTCACATTTATAGAAACGAGACGAACAGGCTCTGTTTTACCCGTGGGCATGACTGCGGCCAGAAGAGGCAGACACCCAAAAAAAAAAGAAGGGGGGTGGGAGGAGGGAGGCTAGGAGGGAAAGGACATAAGAGAGCTGAAGAGGAGAGAACAAAGAAACCTAGTACGCCTCAAGCGTAAAGGAGACCTAGTCTCAGTGCACCCCAGTAACCCTAGAGCAGAAGTTACTTGATGGGTGCGACCCTATGTGGGGAAAGTGTTTGAACACAACAGGGGTCGGAGGCTCCCTAACCCGACCCACCTCAGATGCTACAGAGAGCCGGATGGTTCTCAGGACAAAGTGGCCTGATGAGGATGGCCCAGCAGCCCGGCAACGCCGGCCCCGGCCCCCAACATGGGGCGCCCGAGCCCCGGCGCAGCCCGCCCCCCAGGCCAAACCCCAACCAGGACAAAACAGTAGCACAGTAACCCATCACATGGCTCTAATACATGAAATGAACATTTAAACATTTTAGTACAAAACAAAGAACAAAACCCAAGTAGTTATAACCAGAAGGCCCAGCAAGAGAACATATAAATGGCGACATATAAACCAAAAAGGGGGCCAAGGGGAAGATGCACACACTGGTACCAAAAGCTAGGCTTTGGCGCCCCCTCCCACTCAGGACGGGGGAGGTTCGACCAGAAGAGCGGGGACCGCAAGATAAAAACGGCCCAGGAGGGGGGTCCCCCCAAGGAGGAACCCCCCACTGCAGCCCCAGCATGGCTCCCACCCCGGACCCCAAAACCCACCCCCCTGGCCCCCCGATAAAGAAGCAGGCCGCCGTAGTAGACCCCCCCGCCCCGGCGCACGGGCCAGGGGAGCCACCAGAGTATACAGGGTGAACAGGCACCCGCTCCTTCAGGTGGCGTATCCCGGATCTGTCAAGGGGGCAGCCCACGGCACCAAGGATGGAGACAGTGGGTAAAGCCAAAATCCGGGGGACAGAGGAGGAAAAGGAAGGTATACAGGGGGGAAGGGGAGAGGAAGATAGAGGAAGGGGGAAGAGGGGGAGAAAGAGGAGGAGGGGGAAGGAGGAGGGAGAGGGGGAAGGTGAGGGAGGGGGAAGGGGGAGGGGAGGAGAAGGAGAGGGGGAAGAGAGGGAGGGTGAAGAGCGGGGAGGGGAGAAAGGAGGGGGGGAAGGGAGGAGGGTGGAGAAGGGAGGAGGGGGGAGAAAGGGGGGGAGGAGGGAGAGAGGGGGGGAGGAGGAGGAGAGAGTATGGGAGGGAATGAGGAGGGGGAAGGAATAGAGGAGGGGGAAGGAAATGAGGAGGGGGGAAGGGAGTGAGGAGGGGGGAAGGGAATGGGGAGGGGGGGGAAACGAGGAAGGGGGGAGCGGGGGGAAACAAGGAAGGGGGGGAAACGAGGAAGGGGGAGGAAACGAGGAAAGGGGGGGAACGAGGAAAGGGGGGAGGGAACACACATCAGTAGGCAGCATCCCCACATCCACAACGCTTGACCACAGAGCATCCCACCCATCCACCCCCAGCCCAGGCATTTCAAAACGGCACAATATAGCAGCTCTCCCCTCCCCCCCACACCCAACCACCCCTAAAGTCCGGACCCCCCCCCAAAAAAAAATATATATAAAAACACCTGTCATCCAATCAAGCGACAGTCCATGGCTCCCTTTTATAGCTTGTCCTCAGGTGGGCTCCGGGAGCGGGGCGCAAAACAAAAGTCAGCAGGTGGGGGAGAGAGGGGGACGGCTCCGGGGCGGCCTTACCGAAGAGCGGCTCACAGTCACACATAGCCTGGAGGGTGAGAGGGAGAGCCGGGGGAAGATGTCTCTGCCGGGATGGGGTAAAACAGTCACTGAGGCTTGGCCGTGAGCAGCAACCACCAGGGGGGAGGGGAAGGGCAAACTTGATCAGGCGACTCCCGCCGGAGCGGGGGTGATCCCACAGGGCCAACCCGACCAAGAGCAGCACACACCCGGGAAGGGGGGAGGGGGGACCGGCACAGGGCAGCCATCCAAAGAGCGGGACCAAAAAGTCCATAGCATTAACTTGTAAAGAAATAAAATAAAAAATCAGTTCACGGTGTGTGCAACACCGTAACAGAAAAACTCACGGTAGCAGGACTGGCCGTTCAGGCTTCATTATCCTGGGCTCTAGCCGGCAGCTGATCGCCTCCCCTTCGCCTGGTGGAGCGGCGTGGCAGACCCGGTCCCGGTGCCCTGGGAGCTTGACGAGGATCTCTAGCTGAGAGCGGCTTCAGCCAATCAGCCAGGTGGAAGGGTTCCATGCCCAGAAAAAGGAACAAGTCTGGGAGATCTGCATGGCGCCTCAGCGTGAAGGAATTTCCCCCCTTCCTGATCGATAGCTGGAGTGGAAAGCCCCATCTATATGGCACCGCAGCTCGCCGCAGCCGCTCCAGAAGGGGTTTCAACATAGCCCGTCTTTGTAGTGTTGCTCTGGACACATCTGAGTAGATCAACAGCTCCGCTCCATCGAAGTCGATCCGGTCCTTGGTCCATGCCGCCCTGAGAACTTTCTCCTTGTGTGCGTAGCGGTGCAGGCGGCAAATGACATCTCTGGGGCGGTCAGGATCCTGCGGCTTCGGCCCCAGTGCGCGGTGGACTCTATCGAACTCCAAGGCGGCTGGAGCCTCCGGGCCTAGAAGCTGCCGGAAAATAGCCAGGATAGTGTCCAGTAGATTCTCCGGACCCGTTGCCTCTGGTAACCCCCGAACCCGGAGGTTGTTGCGGCGGCTCCTGTTTTCCTGGTCCTCGGCCTGGAGCTGCACCTCAGCCAGCCTGTCCTGGAAGGCCTCCTGGCCTTTTTCTAATTGGGTGACCCGGAGCTCCAAAGTGCTCCTCTCCACCTCTCCCTGTCCGACTCGTTCGTCAAGTGTGAGAACTTCAGAGCGAAGCCCCTGGAAATCACGGCGGTGCTGCTCCTCCATTCTTGCCATGAGGCCCTCCATGTAGGCCTTAGTTGGAAGCGCCTGTAGCAGGGACCTGATGTCCGCGTCCGTCTGCGAGGATCCTGCAGATGCCATAGAGCCACCCTGACTGTCATGAGAAGGCACCAGGAGGGAGGGCAGCCCCTCCAACGAGCGCGGGACACTTTGCTGTGAGGCAGCCATGGATGTGGAGGGTAAATCACCCGGCCTTCTCTCGCCACGTGGTGCCGCAGGGGAGATTGCTGTCGGAGCCGGGGATGTAAGATATCTTCTGATCGATGCTTCTGGGTTAGCAGATTTTGATCCCCTGGTCTTCCTCCGTCTCTTGTATGTCATTTCAAGCTTGGTTTTGCTAGCCAAATGTCCATTTCAGCTATAGATAGCAGGTCGGGAGTCGGGAGCTCAAACAGAAAGCCACCTCACTCCGCCATGTCCAAGCCACGCCCCCGCTCAAAATAACTTAACACACAGCCATTAATGTTCTAAACCATTGGGCAGCACAGTGGTGTAGTGGTTAGCACTTTCACCTAGCAGCAAAACGGTCGCTGGTTTGAATCCCAACCACGACACCATCTGCCTGGAGTTTGCATGTTCTCCCTGTATCTGCGTGGGTTTCCTCCAGTTTCCTCCCACACTCCAAAGACATGCTGGTAGGTGTTGTGGTAATTGGCATGGCATAAGGACCCCCACTATAGTGAGATGGGGTCATATATTCTAGCTTGGACATACGGGTTAAGGAAATTGACTAGTATTTGTATGTTTTTCTCAAGTATTATGAAATAGGTTAAGACCTTGTATTTTGTATCTTGTACTTTGTATGGAGAAAAAAACAGTGTTGCAAGAGCATGCATAATGTGCAATGACAGCATAATTGCAGAAATGCCAAGTTATTTTTAAAGTGTTTTCGTCTGGCAAAATGTCTAGTAAATGTTGGTACAGGGAAATGAAACTTTGTGAAACCTTGTGATTACATTTGTGGTGACACCCATGACTGAGTCTTATAAATAACAAAACTGTCAGCCATTTTGAGAGGGTCAGGACGAGTGTCTGCCATCTTGAGAGTGGCAAAGTGTCGACTGTATAATGATAAAATGTATACCCACTGTATTAACCACACCCCTTCCTCCCCCCTCCCTTTTTGATGATTGGTTTATGATAATGACTATATAATGTCCACCCCTGCAAAAGATAAACAGATTTCATTTTGAGCGCAATGCTGTCTTGTCTTTTTTCATGCGTTTGAAGAAATCTCTCAGTACTGATTCCATATCTTTTGGGTGTGGCAATTGGGTTATTTTAAGCTGGTCTGTTGGGGTAGGAGGGACTACCTGTTCAAATTTCCCTACAGTTAATGGAGGCACTGCTGAGATTCTGGATTCGGACTGGTAAACACGGGAGGATCTGCATCGATTACTGCTGATGCTGACTAATTGTTTAGTTGCCGCGGTGTTGATGGGAGACCTTTATGTTGTTTTAAAAATTTTAGTTTAAGAAGGGAAAGCCCAGACCAGGCTGTTTTAAAGAGGCTGTGGGAGCCTGCTGTGGCTTGCCGTGGGCAAGGCCGTTTTGAAAAGTAGCTACAATGGTACAGAGATACCTAAAATAGACAGTTGCCACCGAGAACAGTGAAAAACTTTTCGCTAATCTTGCTACTTCTGTCTGTCGCATTCTGCTTAGCAGTATTTAAGACAATTTGTTGTGTGGGATGCAGTCCTCTTTCCACTGTGTTTTGTTGTTCAGGAAAAGGGACAAAATAAATTAGAGTAAAGTAAATGTCCAGGTATTTGGTGAGTATTTATGCATATTCATTATAAGTTTGCTAAAGGTTTCTTTGAAGAGAAAATGGTATAGTATGTGAATATGATATAATGTCTCCCCTTTGCCAGTATTTTGTTTATAGAAGTGTAATTATAAATGCTTGATTTTTGCGTGAAGAAATGTATAGATTGGTTTGGTAACGTATGAGAGTAACAGGCAGGGGAGATTAAGAAGTTTGATAACGAATGTGTTTAGGTGGCAGGGGGATGTTGTGTAAAGTAATGGAGTGTTCGGACAATGCCCCATGGTGCGATGAGAATAGTAAGTGAGAGGTAAAGCTGTTTTAAATAAAACATTCTACCTGTAGAGGGTTAAGTAAGTGATGTTTAGAAGGTAAAGAGAGATTTGAGTTAAAGAGGGTGTGCATTTTTTACGGAGTATTTTTTCAATGCATTTTTTGTTTTCACTGAGAAACTGACACAAAGAAAGGAAAAAAAAAGTGAAGGAAAGTACATTTGAAAAGAGGAAGTTAGTTCGGCAGTAAGAGGTTTTTTTTTGCTTTTGTTTTTTTTTTTAATGTTTAAAGGGGAACCGTCTGCAGAGGCACGGCTTTACCAGGCGTGGACAATTAGACTTTTTGATCAATTGTTTTGATTAATTTGTGTTTTTTTTCATGACTTGCTGTAGCGAGTGCAAAGATATTCTCGTTGTCATTTTATTGATTATGAGGTATCTTTGAGGAAGTTTAAGGGACAGCCGAGATAGGAGGTTTTGAGCAGTTAAACGCAGAAAGAGTTTTTGTTTAAGAAACAGAAGGTAAAGTGTCATGGGCCAGGGTTTAAAGTTTGGATTATCAGTATGTTGTTAAAATAAGGACTTTTGTGTAAACGTACCATTTATTTGTTTTGTTGTTTGTTGATGTTTTTGAGGTTACAATGGGTTTGGTACAGGTGGGGAGATTAGCATCCCACCTCCTGCAAGGAACGGCCCCTGGTGCTGGGGTCTCGTGAGATTTTGCGAGATTACGGTACCAGAGATTCACGGAGATACTGAGATGTCGGTTTATTGGGCGGTGATAAAATTGTCGCTGCTGGGTGCACTGACGGGGGGGGGGGGGTGACGTGGTGACTGGTGTGGGGGGTCTGGATGGGATGGAGGGAAGTCAAGAAATCTTCCTCCTACCCCCTCGGATCCCCCCCCCCGGGTTCCCTGTTAGCTCCCTGATTCTCCACCTCTGAGCTGGTGAGTCTGGGGGTGTGAGTTCTGACACAGATTGCCGGTGGAGCACTGAGATCGCAGCTTCATGGACTGGCCGTTTCTGTGTCGGGTCATTGAGGGTTCTCAGTGTGTGGAGGTCGTTGGTGGGAGAACGTGTTTAAACGCTTCTGCCCCGATTGTCTCTGTTTTGTACACTGTGATTGGTGGTGATCCTTGTGGTCGTTGCTGTGGCGTAGTTTTATAGACGGACACCTAGGTAAGGGAAAGTTGTCGTTAATAGAGAGAAATGTTTAAATTTTATGTGTATGTCAATGTTTGTCTTGTCTTGGAATTCCAATTTAGAGTATAAGTTGTTTTTTATTCTGAATACAGATGGATTGTTGGTTGGTTAATATGTGTCCTATGATCCTGCCAAGGAGGATTTTAAAAAGGTGGGCAGGTGAGAGGGACAGAGTAGGGTACTCATCTGTGTGTGGTGCTTTAAGAGGAAGGACTCGCAGATTTGGACAAGGACAAGGCACTCCTATCCAAAGTATTGTTCAGCACAATACACAGAGGTACATGTCCACTTGCTGTTTTGCTTCGGGTGGAAGAGGGGATAAAACCACCAACCAGGTTTTCACCAATGTTTTTGTGCAGAGCATATATTTGTATTCCATATTCAGCAAGTCAGAGAGATTTGCTGGACTGGAGATTTTAAGGAGGATTTTAATTGAGAAAAGTTATCTATATAGATTTAAAATATGTTATATATGTTGTTTGTAAAATGTTGCAACTATTTGTCAGTCTATTCATAAAATGTGTTGGGCACATAGGCCCATGCCCACTGCATAAGTTAAATGGGAACATTAAAGGGGGAGTGTGACACGTCACAGGTGAATTACATGTATGCACTGGTACCAAATGTGGTTTTTTTTGGGGGAAATCTGATCAGATACAAATTTTTAAGAGAAGCATTTTCAATGTATACATGGGGTGTTTCTTGTTCATACATCACGGGACACAGAGCGGCATAGTCATTACTATGTGGGTTATATAGAATTACCTTCAGGTGCTGGCACTGGCAACTTCCAAAACAGGAAGTACCCTCCCCTATATAAGCCCCTCCCATCCGGGAGCATCTCAGTTTTTTGCCAGTGTCTAAGGTGTTGGCCAAGGTTAACATGTATTCATCTGGGCTTGTGTACAGGTTCTCTGGGCCTTAGCAAGCTATTCCGGATCCGACCAAAAAAGCTTCATAGCTAAACGGTCAGTACCCGGGCCTTGCAGAGAAGAGCAGGGTTTTGCCTGTAATGCCTCTCTTAGGAGGGCTGGACCCTGGGATCCAGAGCTCTGGTCATACCCAAAACCAAGAGGCTATCTGTGCAGGGTGCTATACAGGTCCAGGGGAGTGGAATCCTTGGGAACCCGGTCCCTGAAGGTCTAGTACAATGCCTGCCGTGAGAGGTGAAGTTTGGGCTTCTGTGGACCAAACAAAGTCCTGCGGCGGGGAAAAGGTAAGTGGGGGCCCCTCAGGAACTTGGTTCTATTGAGGGGACCCCCAAGCCTAATATGTCTTTCTGCCTGTTACCTAAAGGTATTCCCGCTAATAGCTGTATATGCCTAAGAAATCCTAGAAATGTCTTTTCATAAAGGAAGTTTTAAAAACTGCAAACCTAGAAATGTTTTTCATAAAGGAGGTTTTAAAAAAAAAAAAAAAGTGCGGTACCTGTATTTGTCCATTAGAGGCCGCTGTGGAACGTCTTTTTTTCTTGGGACTATTCCTTCCATGGTGAAAGTCCAGGCAGATGAGTGAGCTCTCTATCAGGGAAGCTGCATTCCTCTGTCATGCTGCCAAGTAGTTTCCTTCCATCCCCGAGTCCTGGTGAAACAGGGACCCTGGCTCCTCTCCCTACATGGCGCCAAGAGCGCACACGTGCACGCGCGCGCGCGCACACACGCTTTCTTTTTATAAGATTTAGCTTCAAAAAAGGGGGCGGAGCCTGGCGGATGACGCGCTCTGTGCGCCCAGCGCTTCTGCGCATGTGCGGGCGTCCCAGCAAGATAAAAGGACTCAGTCCACGCTGCTTGCTATGGACACAGAGCATGAAAAGGAGCTGGTAGCATGGTATAGGGGCTTACAGCGGGCGGTTGATACAGGCATCCCCAGAAAGACGCATTAGTAGACACCCACTGATGTACATAGCAGCAAATTGCATTAGACTATTTCAGTAAAGGGGTGTATTGCGGCTGGAATACCTCAGCTTTGAACTAAGGAATATGCCGCCTAAAAAACTCTGAGATATACCTCTCAGGAAGTGTAGGGGGTCTCCATCGGGCTCTGAGGATCTGGAGCAGTCATCTGCACCTTCCTCCCCTGAGAAATCAGAGGTTAATACCCATAAGGAACCCCCGGGAGTGCCAGGTACTGCGGCTGTCCTCAGTCCACCTGCTCCTGCATATATAACAGAGGAGGTTTTTGCCTCAACTCTGGAGGGATTGGAGCAGAGATTGGCAGCATTGATCGCTTCTTATCTACAGGAAAGAAAGCGCGCCAGATCTCCATCCCCTCCATTAGAGTGCCTGTTGGCAGAGCAACAGTCCCAGGAAGGGACTGACCTTCCTGAAGGGGATCAGGAGGAGGTTAACTCTGTTTTTGAGGAATCGACAGTAGTTGAACCATTTTCAGCATCACAGACTGAAAGATTGTGGGTCCAGACCCTAACTGACATGGTTCGATCTGCATTTAAAATGCCTCTTGTTGAACCATCAACTACTGCTGTCTCCTCGTTGGGGTCGCTAAAAGCTCCCCAGATTAATTGCTCCTTTCCAATTCATCCATTATTGGAAGGACTTATATACCAGGACTGGGAACATCCTGATAAACTATTTGTTCCACCTAAGAAATTTCAGGTGATCTATCCCATGGAGGAAAAATTCACCCAGAGATGGAATGTTCCTACGGTGGACTCAGCCATTTCTTCTGTGAACAAATCACTGACATGTCCAGTAGATAATGTTCAAATGTTCAAAGATCCAGTAGATAAAAAATTGGAATCTTTATTAAAATCTGCTTTTTCCACAGCAGGGGCTGTTACACAGCCAGCAGTGGCAGCTATTGGGGTCTGCCAAGCTTTAAAGGATCAAATGAAAATGGTCCTGAGGGATTTGCCAGACCAGCAGGCCCAGGCTCTGGCTGATCTGCCTAGAGCATTATGCTTTGCGGTTGACGCCATCAAGGATTCTATCCATCAGGCCTCCCGCCTCACGCTGTCTTTGGTACATATGCGTAGGCTTCTGTGGCTCAAGAACTGGTCTGCTGAGGCTCCCTGTAAGAAGCTCTTAGTTAGCTTCCCATTTCATGGGGAACGCCTTTTTGGCGAAGACCTGGATAAATATATCCAGAAGATTTCCAGTGGTAAAAGTACTCTCTTACCAATTAAAAAGAGGTCTAGGGGTCCGTCTTTTAAGAGGACTACCTCTCCTATCCCTGGGACGTCTGCTACTAAGCAGTTCCGACGGCCTCCTCGGTCAAACTCAGGAGGTAAAAATCAGGGACAGTCACAGGGTAATAAAAAGCCCTGGATCCGAAGAGGTACTAAACCAGCCTCCAAGTCAAGCCTATGAAGGGCTGCCCCCACTCAAACGGGTGGGGGGAAGACTTCAGTTGTTCACAGAGACCTGGCGGGAGACGATCAAAGACAGATGGGTGCTCTCCGCAGTAACTCGGGGATACAAGTTGGAGTTAAAAGAGTCTCCTCCTTCCCATTTTATGTGGTCAGGCATGCCAAAAGACCCTCTGAAAAGAAGGTGTCTCCTAGTGGCATTAGAACAACTATTGCTCCAAGGAGTAATTATGGAGGTTCCTATGGAAGAGTGGGGGTTGAGTTTCTACTCAAACCTTTTCACAGTCCCAAAACCAAACGGGGACATAAGACCCATATTGGACCTAAAGAGTCTAAACAAATTTCTAAACGTCCGGTCCTTCCGGATGGAGTCGATCCGATCGGTCACCGCTGCCCTACAGGGGGAGGAATGGTTAGCCTCGATCGACATCAAAGATGCTTACTTGCATGTTCCCATCTTTCCAGGTCATCAAAAATTTCTACGCTTTGCAGTAGAAGGGCGCCATTTTCAGTTCAGAGCCTTACCATTCGGTCTGGCCACAGCACCACGAGTGTTCACAAAAATTCTGGCCCCACTGTTGGCCGATCTAAGAACACGAGGTGTAACGATAATGGCATACCTACACGACCTGTTGTTGATGGACCACTCAGTTGCCAAGCTAGAAGTGGTAATTGTCGATACAATCAAGTATCTAGGATCTCACGGTTGGGTCATCAACCTGGACAAGTCAGCCCTACAGCCAGTGAAAAACCTGGTATATCTAGGGCTACGGCTGGATTCAGACCAGAGGAAGATTTTTTTACCTCTAGACAAGGTATCCTCTTTGAGGGGCTTGGTCCGTCTGCTTTGTGCAAAAAGACAGCCGTCCATACGCCTGTGCATGAGGCTGCTAGGAAAGATGGTAGCATCATTCGAAGCTGTGCCATACGCCCAATTCCACTCAAGGAATTTACAGAGGGCCATATTGTCAGCCTGGAACGGAAAAATTCAGGCGCTAGACTTCCCGATGGCTTTGTCCCCTTCCGTTCGGAAGAGTCTCTGCTGGTGGTTGATCCCCCAGAATCTCCAGAAGGGAAAACCCTTCAGTCCGATATCCTGGAAGGTGGTCACTACAGATGCCAGCCTTATAGGCTGGGGGGCAGTACTGGAGCAATGGTCTCTCCAGGGCAGATGGTCAAATGTAGTTAAAACCCTGCCCATCAATCTCTTAGAGATACGAGCAGCCCGGTATGCCCTAGTAGCCTGGGCATCCAGACTCCAAGGGTCCCCTGTCAGAATTCAATCAGACAATGCCACAGCAGTGGCATATATCAATCATCAGGGAGGCACCAGGAGTCGTGCAGTTCAGAGGGAAGTAAGTCACATCCTGGAATGGGCAGAAAAGCATGTCCCATGTATGTCAGCTGTCTTCATTCCAGGGGTGGAGAATTGGAAGGCGGACTTTCTAAGTCGCCAACAGTTATGCCCAGGGGAATGGTCCCTTCATCCCGAGGTCTTCCGAGCAATATGTCAGCGGTGGGGAACACCGGATGTAGATCTGCTAGCATCCAGATTCAACGCAAAGGTGGACAGATTTGTCTCCCGGACAAGGGATCCCCTCGCTTGCGGCTCGGATGCTCTGGTGTTCCCTTGGAATCAGTTCAGACTGATATATGCATTCCCTCCGCTACAATTGTTGCCTCGAACTCCTTCGCAGAGTCAGGTTGGAAAAGAAGCCGGTGATCTTGGTGGCTCCAGCGTGGCCCCGAAGGGCCTGGTACGCGGAGATCATCAAAATGTCTGTGGGGAGTCCTTGGACCCTTCCACGTCGTCCGGACCTGCTTTCGCAAGGGCCGATATACCACCCTTCCTTACTAACTCTAAGTTTAACGGCCTGGCTATTGAATCCCACATCCTAAAGAAGAGAGGTCTCTCTAACTCTGTGGTATCAACTATAATCAATGCCAGGAAGCCTGTATCCAGGCAGATCTACTATAGAGTTTGGAAGGCGTACATCACTTGGTGCGAGGCCAGAAAGTGGCATCCACGTAAGTACGTTATAGGCAGAATTCTGGACTTCCTACAGTGGGCTGTAGACAGGAAGTTTGCCTTAAGTACTATCAGGGGTCAGGTTTCGACCTTATCAATACTATTTCAAAGGCCCCTGGCTATGCATTCACTTGTCAAATCCTTTATGCAAGGGGTGACTCGTATTATTCCACCGATTAAAGCTCCCATATGTCCATGGGATCTAAATTTGGTTCTGTCGGTTCTGCAGAAGCAGCCATTTGAACCTTTGCGGCACATTTCCTTGGTTCTACTCACCAGAAAATTGATATTTTTAGTAGCCATATGCTCGGCTAGAAGAGTGTCGGAAGTAGCCGCCATGTCCTGTAAAGAGCCATATCTGGTTATTCATGAGGACAGAGTAGTATTACGTCCTCACCCAGCCTTTCTTCCTAAGGTGGTATCGAGGTTTCACTTGAACCAGGATGTGGTTCTTCCTTCTTTTCCCCAAACCGAGCTCGGTAGAGGAAAAGTTATTGCATTCTTTGAATGTAGTAAGAGCAGTTAAAGCTTATCTAAAAGCCACTGCTCAGATTCGTAGAACGGATTCTTTGTTTGTTCTGCCGGAAGGCCCCAGAAAGGGTCAGGCAGCATCAAAATCTACTTTAGCCAAGTGGATTCGACAGGTCATAATACAAGCCTATGGCTTGAGAAGTAGACCGCCTCCGTTCAAAGTTAGGGCGCACTCCACGAGAGCAGTTGGAACTTCATGGGCAGTGCATCACCAGGCCTCCCTGGCTCAAATTTGTAAGGCCGCAACATGGTCTTCAGTACACACGTTTACTAGGTTCTACCAGGTGGACGTTAGAAGTCAGGAGGATGTCGCCTTTGGGCGCAGTGTGTTGCAGGCCGCAAAAGATCTTCATGCCTGATGGCGCCCAGCTTATGTATGATATATCCCCCCCTCATTTGGCATTGCTTTGGGACGTCCCACATAGTAATGACTATGCCGCTCTGTGTCCCGTGATGTATGAACAAGAAAGTAGGATTTTTAAAACAGCTTACCTGTAAAATCCTTTTCTTGGAGTACATCACGGGACACAGAGCTCCCACCCCTCTTTTGGGGACACGTATTGCTTTGCTACAAAACTGAGGTGCTCCCGGATGGGAGGGGCTTATATAGGGGAGGGTACTTCCTGTTTTGGAAGTTGCCAGTGCCAGCACCTGAAGGTAATTCTATATAACCCACATAGTAATGACTATGCCGCTCTGTGTCCCGTGATGTACTCCAAGAAAAGGATTTTACAGGTAAGCTGTTTTAAAAATCCTACTTTTAGATTTTTTCAGTTGGGCTCTGTTTTCCACTGTTGCAGTCCCAGGGTCGCGCGATTTGCAGGGCAATTTTGCGGTGCGGTTTCATGCGACTAGTGAAAACCGTGTGGGGATGGGTCGCACTGAGGTCGAAACAGAGTGGTGCAAGAGCCTTTTTCCGGAATCACTGCGAGTTGGGTCACACCGGTTAGAACGGGGAGCCTTGAGGTCTGGTTTTAGGGACTGTTTTAGTTGTGTAAGGTGTTTGTTCTTGTATTATTGAAATTAAAAGGTTTTAACGGTGTGACATGGGGGTCACTTTGGACACAGGGTGAGCCAGGAATCAATGGACATTGAGAATATGGCTTGGATTGCTTAAAATGGGTCTGTAATATTTATCCACCATATTCCCCAGGATACCTGTAAAGAACTATCTACTGTTTTATGAACTCAACAGGTTAAATTAAGAGAGGCTGATATGTCTCCTGTATCCTTGTGTAATGCTAATGAGCCTCACCTATGCTACAGGCCCTTTCATTGTGATGATGTGGATTGGAGCTTAGTAAACCATCTGGCTCCATATTATGGGATGTGGAAGTGTCTTCTGTGAGGAGGGGGGGGGGAATCAACCCCCCTGCCTAAGACTGTTTATCAAAGGAGAAGTTTGAACACACCTGACCTGTATCACCATTGTCATTGGACAGTTTAACCCGCCCTGTTCCCCAAGGTTGGGAGGGAAGGGTTTTGAAGAGAAATGTGTTACCATGTGTTTTGAAAATAAATTCATTCCCTGTTTTGGAACTTGAATACAGAGCGTTGTCTCGTATCTGGGGGGAGAATCATTCGTATGGTGTCTTATTTGGCTGGTTGGAGTGTCTGGTGGCTGTCGTGTGGTTGGAAAGGGAATATCCTAACGGTGTTAACCCCTTTCATACTTGGGGTGCCGTTACAATTGTTGGCAAGCAGTGGGATTGATCCCCACAGCCAGAAGGACAGCTACAAGAGGACACAGGACAATGGAGGCACAGTATGAACGGCTAAAGCTCTCCACCCTCAAAGACTTACTGGAGAACCGGGGAAGACCGGCCAACAACCGTAAGAAGAGGGACATTATCAGAGAACTAGTCGAAATGGATGGAACCGAAAGGCCCAGCGTAACAGACAGGACACCCGAAGAGGCAAGTTTTGATCGGGCTGTTAAACTAAGACTGGCACAGTATGGTCCTAACCCTCCAGCGGAGATCATAGACCTAGTTATAGCGGCTGTGGACGCAAATTGGCTACATCAAAAATGTGCTGCAGCAGCAGAAGTCACAGCAGCACCAACTGCAAGGAGAGGAGAGGTACAGATACCAGCCCCCATGGAAGAGGAATTCAGAAGGAGGTTACAAGAGATGCAGATACATCATAGAGGACCAGTATCAGAGGAGGTCCTGCTGGGATGGTCTGATTCGATCCGCTGCGAACTCTGGAAGAAAGCGCTTGCTCTCGAGCAGCAACACCAGGGAAAGGTTCTCCCCTCCATCTATGTAAGGTACTGGTCGCAGTATGATGTACGAATGCCGTTATTGGGGGAACAACCAAAGCAGGAGTGGACAACTGAGTTAAGCAGGCTGATCCGGGCAGAGATGCGGTTGGACGAGAGCTACAGAGCCCTCCGGTGGTATGTAGCCCAAGAGTGCCCATGGTCAGCGGATGACAGCCCCACGGAAGGCTTTGACTATGATGGCCTGGGATTGTTGTATTGGAGGCTGTCCAGTGACCCTGACTTTGGGAGTGCTCGGGAGTGGCGTTTGGAGGAAATAATAGAGTACAGAGAGCAAAGACTGAATGTCTCGGAAGGGCACTGGGCACAGGAAGATTTGGCGTTTCTGGCCGTTCAGGAATGGGAGCTGGAGATTGCCTGCAGACAGCTGCTAGACTCGGCTCAGCAGCAGGGTGGGGCCCCCTTTACCTGGGACTATCAGGAAATACCAGTTGACAACTATGAAATCCTGGCTGAAGAATCGGCAGTGGAAAATCTGAAGATTGCCATCCCTAAAGCCGAAGTGGATGATATGGAGTTCCAGGGAGCTAGCCTGGCTAAAGAATCGGCAGTGGAAAATCTGAAGATTGCCATTCCTAAAGCCGAAGTGGATGATATGGAGTTCCAGGGAGCTAGGGCAGTTGGCTCATCTCCCCAGCCACAGATTACAGAAGGTATGGACTTAAGGGACTGTTCAGAGGATGTTATGGATTATGCATCGCCTGCTCAAGTACTGGCAGCAGGACAAATTATTGCAGACCCCTACTCTACACCCATGGCAGTTTTGGAGGCCCGAGTTGAGAAGGTGATGGTTCCTCTTTCCGAGTGGATTTCGGAGATGCAGGGAGGAGAAGCAGCCATTTTCCCTCCCCAACAGTTAGCCAGAGCAGATGGTGTGGAGTCCCCAGCAGAAGTGCTGGCAACAGGGCAGAGTGATGGCAACCTCTGCCCAGCACCGAAAACAACTGTGGAGTTTCAGGGAGCCGGGGAAGTTGGCCCCTCTCCCCAGCAACCAGCTAAGGTAGTAAAGCTGTTACTCCCAGCTGAATCACTGGCAGCAGGGCAGAATGCTACTGGCCGCTGCACACAACTGCAACTTGAGCTGATATCGGTGGATGGGACTGCGGCCTCCACTCACAGCAACCCAGCAGAAGAGCTGGCAACAGAGCAGAGTGCCGTGGGCCTCTGCTCTCAACTAACGGAAGAGGGAGTTCCTGTGGTACTGGATGGGACTTCGGTCCTCACTGACACAACCCCAGAAAATGGTGGGACACTGGGACAGGAGAATGTCAGACTTGCTTTGCAAGCACTGGGGGATTTTCACCTACCACAAGTGGATGGGACTTCAGTCTCCACTTGTATACCCCAGGGAGGCTGGGCAGTCGGCCCAGATCCCCAACAGCATGACGGACTGAGCCCAGTCACCCTGTCTCCTCTCCAGCGGCTGAAAGGACTCCAGGGAGAAGGGCCAGTCCAGGCCTCTCCCCAGCGGCGGGTATGTTCTCTAAGAGAGGCAGAGGTTGGCTGGGTAAGTAATGCTCTGCTTGGAACAATTGATTTGGGGTACTGTGGGGATACCGGCATTGGAGGAATGGACCTATGGACTAACTTCGGAGTCAACCCATCTGGGGTCCCCTCCTCTGTTAGTCTCCTGCCGAAAGGGGAGATGTGTGACATGGGGGTCACTTTGGACACAGGGTGAGCCAGGAATCAATGGACATTGAGAATATGGCTTGGATTGCTTAAAATGGGTCTGTAATATTTATCCACCATATTCCCCAGGATACCTGTAAAGAACTATCTACTGTTTTATGAACTCAACAGGTTAAATTAAGAGAGGCTGATATGTCTCCTGTCTCCTTGTGTAATGCTAATGAGCCTCACCTATGCTACAGGCCCTTTCATTGTGATGATGTGGATTGGAGCTTAGTAAACCGTCTGGCTCCATATTATGGGATGTGGAAGTGTCTTCTGTGAGGAGGGGGGGGGGGGAATCAACCCCCCTGCCTAAGACTGTTTATCAAAGGAGAAGTTTGAACACACCTGACCTGTATCACCATTGTCATTGGACAGTTTAACCCGCCCTGTTCCCCAAGGTTGGGAGGGAAGGGTTTTGAAGAGAAATGTTTTGAAAATAAATTCATTCCCTGTTTTGGAACTTGAATACAGAGCGTTGTCTCGTATCTGGGGGGAGAATCATTCGTATGGTGTCTTATTTGGCTGGTTGGAGTGTCTGGTGGCTGTCGTGTGGTTGGAAAGGGAATATCCTAACGGTGTTAACCCCTTTCATACTTGGGGTGCCGTTACAAACGGTATTCAAGATGAAAGTATGGAAAATGATGAATGGCATGGCCAGTTGAATGTGGAGTGAGAGGATGGTTGTATTATGTTTAATGAACGCACAGGGTATTATTTTGATTAGTAGAGTATTTTAATTGTGTGTTTAGAATGTATACAACGGGTTGTCTCATATTGTGTTCAGGCCCATGTTATATGTTTTTCCCTAAAAAAGTTTGGGGTTAGATTAAAAATTGATAATGGGGATTTTGGTAACAGAAGGGTGAAATTTGGGAAAAATGTTTGAAGAGTTACTGAAATTAAGTAACCGGGATCTGGATACATTGCTGCATATATTGAGTCCATGAGGTACTGAAATGTGATGGGAAAGTTTGTTTGAATAACAGTCGGAATGACCATTCTGGATATTTACCTTTTGAATTTCCAGGGTGTCAGTCGTGAAGTGTTAATGATGTTATGTTGTTTATCCATAAATGTTTTGTTTGTTGCGGATGATCAGATATATTTGCAAAGGTGGGAGGCCTTTGGGTTTGGGTCAAATGTTCTATTCTGAGTTTCTCGGGTCCATTTGAGTCCCGGGGATAGAAGAAACTAAAGGTGTTTAGTTAAATATGTTGAATCTATATAATGAAGATCTTTGCTGAGAAACATTTTTTATTCCTGCATGTTTTACTTATGTGTGAGTCAATGAAGAATATTATTCTTAATACCCCCAATGGTTAAGGCCCGAATTGATCGGGTAGGTTCTGTGATTGTTCATGTTGGATGAGGAGTATCCACCTCAGCCAGCCAGCATCCACCCACAGCCCCATGCACCTGAAGAAATCCCCCACCCTATTCATCCCCTGCCCCATTCATAACCTGTCCCATACCCTATCTGGATGAAGAGATGACTACAGTTTTTATATGGAAATTGTCTTTGTTCATCTTTGTTGTTCAAGCACCATGGAAGGTGCTCAGATGACTACAGGCGGACTCCTGTTGGAAAGTGTTCCTGGTAAAGACACCTTGAGGGCTAGCCAGATGACGCACGCCCAAGGTCTACAAAATTCCAGTGAGCATCACAAGAGAGATCCAGATGAGCCAGCCCGAAGACCCAAGTCTAGCCCAATGCATCAGTTCCAGTTTGTCTGTGGATATCAAGTTCTGTCCCTACAAAGAGGCAGTGTCTGGGGTAGATAGTTCATGTCTGTACATATGAATGATCACAGAACCGAACCAAAGGTTTTGGGAAAGGTTGAGGAGAATGAGAATTATAATGTGGACATTTCCTTTGCATTTTCTTTTCCCTCCTTTCTACAATTTAATGGACATTCGGAAGCCATACAAGAGACTTTCTTTTTTTAATGTATTTTATTGAGACTATTTTTTGTTTTTGGCCTAAAGGCTGTCATGCCCCTCCCACTTGCTTTTATGGACTGTCATGCCCCTGTCACGCCCAATCCCGTTCCCCCTTTGTATTTCATGGACAATTGCTATGCAGCTGAGATTATGTTTGTTTTCTGTTTTTACATTTCTACATGCTCAATGTGGTGGTAAATGTTTAGTGTGGTGGTCCGGGTGAGGGTCGGGGTCATAGTGGGATTGTTGTTGTGGTATGCCCAGGCCTCTGACCCCCATACTAAGATGGCGAGGCTACTGTCACAGCTTGCCCTTTCAGGATTCTCTGGAGGTACCCAGCGGGTCCTTGGTGGACAGCCACTAGCCTTGGGCAACAGCACATACATTTGTTGTGGGAGGACATGCCATCCATGGATTCCGAGTGATCCCCAGGGATGGTGTTACTTAGCTTCATTGGTTCCGATAATGGGAATTCTCGGGGACAGTGAGAGATGTCATTTGCTCAGGGCTGGTGTTCGTCCTAGGTGCCCCCTCAAGAACCATTATGCCGGGTCATTGTTTTTGGAAAAGGACATGGCCTGGGCATGGTTCCCCTCAGGAACTGGAGGGGGTATTGATATGATGAAAAGGCCAAGTGATTGCTTGGGAACCCCCTGGGTAATGTGGGATGGTTTGGTTTCAAATGGTATTTTCCTGGTTCAAAGATGTCGCTATGTGTATTGTAATGATTTTGCTTCTGGAATTAACCCTATATGCCTGCTTCAAGTTTATTATGTGTATGAATTCCCGAGGTACTCTGGCCCCCAGTCCTGACCCAGCTGCAGCAAATAGAATGTATCTTAGCTCTTACCATGATGCCCAGGAGTATGTCCCAATGCAGAGATATCAGTCACGGCCGTGATTGTCGTGACTGAAAGAGGGGGTTGTGGTAATTGGCATGGCATAAGGACCCCCACTATAGTGAGATGGGGTCATATATTCTAGCTTGGACATACGGGTTAAGGAAATTGACTAGTATTTGTATGTTTTTCTCAAGTATTATGAAATAGGTTAAGACCTTGTATTTTGTATCTTGTATTTTGTATGGAGATAAAAACAGTGTTGCAAGAGCATGCATAATGTGCAATGACAGCATAATTGCAGAAATGCCAGGTTATTTTTAAAGTGTTTTCGTCTGGCAAAATGTCTAGTAAATGTTGGTACAGGGAAATGAAACTTTGTGAAACCTTGTGATTACATTTGTGGTGACACCCATGACTGAGTCTTATAAATAACAAAACTGTCAGCCATTTTGAGAGGGTCAGGACGAGTGTCTGCCATTTTGAGAGTGGCAAAGTGTCGACTGTATAATGATAAAATGTATACCCACTGTATTAACCACACCCCTTCCTCCCCCCTCCCTTTTTGATGATTGGTTTATGATAATGACTATATAATGTCCACCCCTGCAAAAGATAAACAGATTTCATTTTGAGCGCAATGCTGTCTTGTCTTTTTTCATGCGTTTGAAGAAATCTCTCAGTACTGATTCCGTATCTTTTGGGTGTGGCAATTGGGTTATTTTAAGCTGATCTGTGGGGGTAGGAGGGACTACCTGTTCAAATTTCCCTACAGTAGGTTAATTGGATCTTGTCCAAATTGGCCCAGTATATGTGTGTGTACGACTGTGTGTCCCAAGCGTTTGGAGATCCTACAAGTAAATGACCGCACCAGCCAGGCAGACACTGGCTGCAAAAAGCGCCTAGAGGCGATTCAGTTTGCATGTGTAGCGCTATACAAGTCATTCATTCATTCATATTTTGTGTGGACACCATTATTTTACAGCACTGCTTTAACCCTCTTGGGCATGGAGTTCGCAGGTTGCCACTGGAGTCCTCTTCTACTTCTCCATGATGACATCACAAAAGCTGGTGGATGTTAGAGACCTTGCGCTCCTTCACCTTCCATTTGAGAATGCCCCACAGATGCTCAATAGGGTTTAGGTCTGGAGACATGCTTGGCCAGTCCATCACCTTTGCCCTCAGCTTTTTTAGCAAGGCAGTTGTTGTCTTGGAGGTCTGTTTGGGGTTGTTATCATGTTGAAATACTGCCCTGCGGCCCAGTCTCCAAAGGGAGGGGATCATGCTCTGCTTCAGTATGTCACAGTACATGTTGGCATTCATGGTTCCCTCAATGAACTGTAGCTCCCCAGTGCCGGCAGCACTCATGCAGGCCCAGACCATGACACTCCCACCTCCATGCTTGACTGTAGGCAAGACACACTTGTCTTTGTACTCCTCACCTGGTTGCCGCCACATACGCTTGACACCATCTGAACCAAATAAGTTTATCTTGGTCTCATCAGACCACAGGACATGGTTCCAGTAATCCATGTATTTAGTCTGCTTGTCTTCAGCAAACGGTTTGCGGGCTTTCTTGTGCATCAACTTTAGAAGAGGCTTCCTTCTGGGACGACAGCCATGAAGACCAATTTAATGCAGTGTGCGGCGTATGGTCTGAGCACTGACAGGCTGACTCCTCCACCCCTTGAACCTCAGCAGCAATGCTGGCAGCACTCATACGTCTATTTCTCAAAGACAACCTCTGAATATAACACTAAGCACGTGCACTCAACTTCTTTGGTCGACCATGGTGATGCCTGTTCTGAGTGGAACCTGTCCTGGTAAACCACTGTATGGTCTTGGCCACCATGCTGCAGCTCAGTTTCTGGGTCTTTGCAATCTTCTTATAGCTTAGGCCATTTTTATGTAAAGCAACAATTCTTTTTTTCAGATCCTCAGAGAGTTCTTTGCCATGAGGTGCCATGTTGAACTTCCAGTATAAGAGAGTGAGAGCGATAACATCAAATTTAACACAGCTATGACTAAGCACTAGTTCCCAGTGCGAAACATGTTAGTTGTACCCCCTTTTTGTCTGCTGCGACTTGTAGTGCTTTGCAATTTTTAAATAAAGGCTACCTTAACGTTTTTTTGGAGTGCGGCTGTCCACATATTCATCCTATTTCTTATCAAATTTAACACACCTGCACCCCATTCACACCTGAGACCTTGTAACACTAACGAGTCACATGACACCAGGGGGGGGAAATGGCTAATTCGGCCCAATTTGGACATTTTCACTTAGGGGTGTACTTACTTTTGTTGCCAGCGGTTTAGACATTAATGGCCGTGTGTTGAGTTATTTTGAGGGGACAGAAAATTGACACTGTTATACAAGTCGTACACTCACTACTTTACATTGTAGCAAAGTGTAATTTCTTCAGTGTTGTCACATGAAAGATATAATAAAATATTTTAAAAAATGTGAGGAGTGTACTCACTTTTGTGAGATACTGTGTATATATATATATATATATATATATATATATATATATATATATATATTTATATATATATACACACCATGTTTCCCTGAAAATTAGACCTACCCTGAAAATAAGACCTACCCTGAAAATAAGACCTACTGTGATTTTCGGGGAGGACTGCAATATAAGTCCTACCCTGAAGTAAGCCCCATTGAGAGCTTTTGTAAAATGCTATAAAACACTCCATTACAGTAGTATATGATGTAAACTGTGTATGTTTCTGTAATATAATTGTGCCAAATACCTTCGGTCTAGCGCCGATCGGCACTCAGCTGACCTCCCACTGCTTTCCTCCTTTTCTCCCAGGGATCTTGCCCCTCCCCCCTCTGCAGTGCTCAAAGCGGGAAAGAGAGCTCCGGCAGGTCATGGAAGCACAGAGCGGCACTAAAAAAAAGTTATTTGACACAATTATATTACAGAAACATACACAGTTTAAATGATATAATACTGTAATGGAATGGATTCTAGCATTGTACAAGCACTTTTACTAGGTTCCACTGGGGATTCCTTACAGGCAGGGAGGGAGAGGGAGAGAAGACAGCACATGAGATGATAAAACCTACCCCGTAAATAAGCCCTAAAATGTAATACATGTATATGCTTACTTTTAACTCATTCCTGTCTCTTGAGACATTTTCAGCATTATAGACTACATAACTAGACTTTATTGAGCCATTTAATCTTTCTATCTTTCCACTGCTCTGAGGATGGGGTACGGGGTGTGGAAAGCTAGTGTGACCAAACCATGATTCTGTATATCCTTTTCATTGTCATTGTTCAACCGCAGAAAGTAGCAATTAGACATACAAATGGTATAACACAATTCTGGTATATATCTCTTCCAACACACATGCAGCTATCTTTACATTTTAGTACCTCATGGACTCAATATACACAGCAATGTATTTCAGATCCTGGTTACTTAATTTCAGGAACTCTTCAAACATTTTTCCCAAATTTCACCCTTATGTTACCAAAATCCCTTCAGCAACTTTTAATTTAAACCCAAACTTTTAGGGAAAACATGAAAGAAAAACAATTAAGGCTAAAACTAGGGTTGGGACTTTAAATAAGGCGATAGCTATATATACCTCCATCCCGGGTGAATTGAACAAGATGACTAGAAGGTGGGACTTTAAATGAAGCATGCTGCTAACTGAAAAAAAAACAATCTATAGAAGATGCCCTCTATAGTTGCCCGTTACCTTTGATATCATCCTACAAGTGTACCCATACAATACAGATAGGTAAGAGTGTTTGGGACCGTAATTGTTCCCCCTCTTTCTTCTGTGTTTCTACAAGTTCTTATCTTTTTAATACTATTATATCATTGTGGCATTTTTATCTCACTATAGATACCCCCATACTGTGCATCTGCTCCTGACGAGTGGTATATAACCACGAAACGCATAGAGATTTGATATGATGATGCTACGTCACAGTTCTTATGTTCAATATCCGTATTTCTATTATAATGAACCGATCTAATATTGTTACTCTGTCTATATGTTACCACTGCAATTTTGGTCTACATGCCTAAGGTCTGTTACTATGTATATACGTGGAGACAATTGTGTACTACCATGCACTGTCCAGCCTTTTATATTATGACCTACTACTACATAATGTTATTATTTTACATGTATATGTATGCCCTTTTTGCATTAATAAACTATACTTATATAGATTGTTTTTTTCAGTTAGCAGCATGCTTCATTTAAAGTCCCACCTTCTAGAAATCTTGTTCATTTTAGGGAAAACATAACATGGGCCTGAATACAATATGAGACAACCCGTTGTGTACATTCTAAACACACACTTAAAATACTTTACCGTGCTGTGCTATAGTCTCCTGCCCTCCAACAACTGTGACTACTGGGGATCCGTGGGATGGAATACAAGGGATGACTGGGGGTACAGGCCACAGAGTGCTCTGGCCCGACTTAACCTATTAAAGACAGGTACATGTTCAAATGGTGGGAAAACAGGACATAACATGAAATTCCCGGGGACATAGATGGCAGGACCCACTGGGAAATTCCAATGTATAATTCACCGAACTGGCGGCCCCCTTCCCAACCCATAGTTTACTCCCTGAGACCTCACATACAGACATTAGGGGACATGGTGGCTATAGCCAACCCTACCTTTGAAGACATCTTGGCAGCAGAAACTGGGTTTTCAGATGTAAACCTGTGGCTTGAATGGAAGAAGGAGTATCCAATAGCAACTAAAACCCCCAAGCCAGGAGAAGGTATCACCATATACCCTCTTAATTACACATGTTATGGGCGATATCAGGGAGCAGGAAGGCCTCCGGGGAACTTCTCCAGTGTTGTGCCTCCTATAGCCATGTGTCCGCAGATCTGGTACAAAACCAAACACAGTCTTTTAGGGGATGTGTATTGGCTCTGTGGGGACATGAAAATTAGGACTAGACTGACAGGTCAGTGAACAGGGGAGGAGTATACACTGGCTAAGGCCATAATGCCTCTGCACATACATCTTCTCGGGAAACATCTCAAAGCCAGAAGTAGCTAACACATCCAGACCCAACAGGAAACGCAGGAGTGCCCCAGCAGGAAGCTTTTGACCCCCATGTACAGTCATGCTCGAAATTGTTGGCACCCCAGAAATTTTTCCAGAAAATCAAGTATTTCTCACAGAAAAGCATTGCAGTAACACATGTTTTGCTATACACATGTTTATTCCCTTTGTGTGTATTGGAACAAATAAAAAAAAGGGAGGAAAAAAAGGAAATTGGACATAATGTCTCACAAAACTTCAAAAATGGGCTGCTCAAAATTCTTGGCACCCTTTCAAAATTGTGGATGAATAAGATTGTTTCAAGCATGTCATGCTCCTTTAAACTCACCTGGGGCAAGTAACAGGTGTGGGCAATATAAAAAAAAAACACCTGAAAGCAGATAAAAAGGAGAGAAGTTGACTTAGTCTTTGCATTGTGTGTCTGTGTGTGCCACACTAAGCATGGACAACAGAAAGAGGAGAAGAGAACTGTCTGAGGACTTGAGAACCAAAATTGTGGAAAAATATCAGCAATCTCAAGGTCACAAGTCCATCTCCAGAGATCTAGATTTGCCTTTGTCCACTGTGCGCAACATTATCAAGAAGTTTGCAACCCATGGCACTGTAGCTAATCTCTCTGGGCGTGGACGGAAGAGAACAATTGATGAAAGGTTGCAACGCAGGATAGTCCGGATGGTGGATAAGCCGCCCCAAACAAGTTCCAAAGAAGTTCAAGCTGCCCTGCAGGCTCAGGGAACATCAGTGTCAGCGCCAACTATCCGTCGACATTTAAATGAAATGAAAGGCTATGGCAGGAGACCCAGGAGGACCCCACTGCTGACACAGAGACATAAAAAAGCAAGACTAGAGTTTGCCAAAATGTACTTGAGTAAGCCAAAATCCTTCTGGGAAAACGTCTTGTGGACAGATGAGACCAAGTTAGAGCTTTTTGGTAAAGCACATCATTCTACTGTTTACCAAAAACGGAATGAGGCCTACAAAGAAAAGAACACAGTACCTACTGAGAAATATGGTGGAGGGTCAACGATGTTTTGGGGTTGTTTTGCTGCCTCTGGCACTGGGTGCCTTGAATGTGTGCAAGGCATCATAAAATCTGAGGATTACCAAAGGATTTTGGGTCACACTGTAGAGCCCAGTGTCAGAAAGCTGGGTTTGCGTCCGAGATCTTGGGTCTTCCAGCAGGAAAATGACCCCAAACATATGTCAAAAAGCACCCAGAAATGGATGGCAACAAAGTGATGGAGAGCTCTAAAGTGGCCAGCAATGTGTCCAGATCTAAATCCCATTGAACACCTGTGGAGAGATCTTAAAATTGCTGTTGGGAAAAGGCGCCCCGTTCAATAAGAGAGACCTGGAGCAGTTTGCAAAGGAAGAGTGGTCCAAAATTCCGGGTTAGAGGTGTAAGAAGCTTATTGATGGTTATAGGAAGTGACTGATTTCAGTTATTTTTTCCAAAGGGCGTGCAACCAAATATTAAGTTAAGGGTGCCAAGAATTTGGAGCAGCCCATTTTTGAAGTTTTGTGTGACATTATGTCCAATTTGCTTTTTTTCCTCCCTTTTTTTGATTTTGTTCCAATACACACAAAGGGAATAAACATGTGTATAGCAAAACATGTGTTACTGCAATACTTTTCTGTGAGAAATACTTGATTTTCTGGAAAAATTTCTGGGGTGCCAACAATTTCGAGCATGACTGTATATATAGACGCCATAGGAGTCCCAAGGGGGGTCCCAGATGAGTTCAAAGCAAGAGATCAGGTTGCTGCAGGATTTCAGTCTCTAATCCCTATTATCACAGTAAACAAAAACGTAGATTGGATAAATTATATCTACTATAACCAATAGAGGTTTGTTAACTACACCAGAGATGCCCTTCAAGGTTTAGCTGAGCAACTAGAGGCCAATTCACAAAGGACCTTCCAAAACCGTATGGCCTTAGACATGGTTTTAGCTGAGAGGGTGTGTGTGTGTGTGTGCAGAATGATACAAAACTAGTACATGCTGGACCTATATCCCAGATAACACTGGTCCAGATGGTAAGGTGACTCTGGCCATCAGGAAACTTGAGGACTTGTCCCAGGAATTAAAGAAAAACTCAGGACTCTCCAACCCCTGGAACCAGTACTTCACTTGGATGAAGGGGTGGCAGGGAATATTGGTACAAATAGGGATAGCCATCCTAGCCACTTATTAATTTTGGCTGTTATAATCTGTTGTGTTCTCCCCTGCCTCAGAAAGTGTGTAGGAAAAGGCTGTTGACCAATCCACTCCCACGTTTGTTTGTGAACCAGTAAATACCAGACGATGATTACGAAGGGCCTTGCACTCCATTACAGTCACTCCCTCACGATCCTATAGGGATATAGGGACAGGATAGGGAACGCCTGAACGCCCTTCTCAGCTGTGTCGAGGGGGGTAGTGAACTAGTTGCTGCCCTTCTCTATGCACAACCAAAACAGGTCCTGAGGAGAATGGGCCAGGTGGGCAGGACTTTTACTGCAAGGGACAGAAGAAAATAGCCATTTTAGGGGGGACTGTAATGGAAGTGACTAAGGTATTATAGCAAAATGCCTATTTTCAATGTGTAATATATATGTTATCACTGTTTGCTTAAATCGCTTAGCTTATTGAGCCTTAACTTCAGATCATAAGATGGATGCTGGCTGCTCTCCTACCCCTCCCTTATTGCAAAACTGAACTGCAAAGAGTTAACAAGATATTGTGCCTCCTTCAATATGACTGTCACAAAGACATCAAAGGAAGATGACCATTACCATATATAGTTATACAGCTTGCTACCCAACTCTTACCCGCATATATTGACAAAAGTCTCCCAAAAGCTTATGGGTGTCACTCACCTAATTGTCATAAGATTATGTTTTGCATATGTCTCGCCCTATCTGAATAGCATACTATATAAATAGCGAAAAGACGAACAATAAACAGAAGAATGTTCACTCTGTGCTCGTGTGTGTCAGTGTGACATTTCTTTATTTCTTTAAGTGTGCACACATTACATTTAATTTGGACAGGGACAGATATAATAGTTCGGATAGTTCTGATCCGATCCAAAACAGCCCTACTGTGTCTTTTTCTGACAAAATGAATATAAGACCAGGGCTTAATTTTGGGGAAACACGGTATATATACGGGTATATATATATATATATATAGCAGAACTCTATTGAAGTCAGTGAGGGCTGAATAATACATAATAGAAATAGCCATTTTCTAGGCTAAAGCCGAGTACACACGGGCCGAATGTCGGACGGCATCGGCCGGTTCAATAGAAACCGGCCGACATACGGCCCATGTGTACTGCAGCCGGTCCAACAGTATTCGGCCATTCAGCCAGCTTCTGTCGAAGGGGCATGACTGAAAAAGGTCTGCCGATTGGCACCCTATAAGTATTCTGGCGCAGTTGGGGTTCAGAACACAATAGCACAACAGGGGAGATCGCTGTACTAACATTGCATAATTAGTACAGTGACTCCTCCTGAACTCTCCATTTTTTTAGGTCATCCCTGCTGGGTTGAATGAAAAAAAAAAAAAAAAATAGTAGTGTGTACCAGGCTTAAATCAAGTGATTGCCAAACAAATGGCACGGGATAAAAGGCACTGTCCTGGGAGACATGTACCAAAGCCATAAAAAATGTAATTCCTTTTGGCAGGGAGCAGCCATTTTAATAATTCTTAAAGTGTTACTAAAGCCACAACAGTAAAATCTGTGTAGCGATACCTTCAACTAAGAAGGCCGCAAATTTAGTTTGGGCCCTGAAAACAGCTCCGCCAACCCCTGGCAATGTACTCGACCCCCTACTGGCACAGTTAGTATTGGCAGCAATATATCTATTCTTATACTGTATGAGTAACCCAGACACCAAGACAATAATAGTATAAAAGGTATAAGATTTACTTAAGCTTTTGATAAGAAAGGGGTTAACATTGGTAACAGTTTACAGGTAATATATATTGCAGAGCCCTGCAGCACTAACACACTATGCATATGGAGTGAACAGTAACAAGTGCGCCACGTGGGCGACCGTTAACTAGGCGTCCTGTGGCGCAGTAACCAAATGAACTAGCTAGCTGACCAGGCCTGGCTCAGATATCTACAACTTAGTTTATAGGGGATGATGTTCTTTTCTTCACCGGCAGGTCTTTAACGGTGGTGCACATTAACAGAGTATCATTTGTAATCCAATGGGAAAGGTAGAGATGGAGTAAACACTTTACTATGTAAAGTGTTAGTTCAGCTCCTTTGAGGTCCTCTAATGAGAGTATCAGAAATAACTTGTGGGCCACGGCAGTCTATAGGCCTATTAGCAACAACAGTATGTGACTTGGGCATACGCCCTCTCACCCGCCCGGGACACGGTCCCAGTCCGGGGAACTTCCACCGACTGTGTCGCACACACACACAGTGTCTCCAGCGATCGGGTCCCCGATCCGGTCCAGGCTGTAGACAAGCAAAATCCGGAGCCACCCAGGCTCGCAGTGGGGTGGAAGGCTCTTTGGTGCTGCGCAAGGTCTCAGGCTTCAGGCCTTGCCCTCCGACACATCCGCACAGGAGGATCAGTCTCTGAAGTCTCGTGTCCCAAAGAGACCGAGCACAGCCGCGCCTTCTCCTTATATAACCCCTCCCATGAGTCTCTGCGGTGAACACTGCCGAATGGGGTTCTGGGTGATGTAGTCTCCCGGAAGTAAAGGGGAACACCCCGCTACACATTCCCCCCACTTGAACTCTTTGGTCCCCAAAGATAAACCTTAACCAAAACTATGTACAACTCTAGACAATTCTGCAAACGAAGTTGGTATAGGGAATTCCCACCAAAACTGAGGGGTGGAACTCCCTCGCCCACAGGTCACATTATCATGGGTGGCCTGCCTAACTGTGCCAGAGAGTGAGCTGGGGTGGCCCTCCACCAAATGGACAGTGGAGAGATCTGGATTTTCAGCATTTCTCCTAGCAGTAATTACAGAGTCCTCCGAGCTATTCCCCATTTGTGGATAGGTCAGCTTCTTAGGAGGCCGGATGACTCTTTGAGCCCTTTGCTCTCCTGGGACTTCTGGCTCTGGCGCCACAGGCTCCTCTTCTTCTGAGTAATTATCACAGGCATCTTCCCAGTGATCTGATGAAGGACTAGATGGGACAAACTCTGTGGCCTCTGGGTTCAGTGTTCCATCTGGAGTGTCTTCAGTGGGTGGAAGATCTATAGTAGAAGTTCCTGGAGTTGGGGAAGGCCACAACCAATCAAGCTCTCTTTCTTCATCTCCACTAAGTTGAGAGGCCTCTCCATCTTCAGGTCGGGAGGTCTGCGACCGAGTGTTTGGCCTGGGAGTATCCAAAATAGAGATCGGTTCAGGGGAATCTCTCACGGGACGTATCCTGACTGCCTCAGCAAGTGGGAGCAGGTGGTTTCGATGCCACATCTTCAGTGGGCCTACCTTTCCTTCTGGCTTCAACTTGTAGACAGGTAGGCCCGGCAACTTCCTACAGACGACATAGGGTTCAGATCTCCATCTGTCTGCAAGTTTGTGTTTCCCAGGGACCCCCCAGATTGCGTAACTGTACTCTATCCCTGGGCTGTAGGTCTTGTATTCGGACCTTCAAGTCGAAGTTTCTTTTGTTTCGAGCTCCTCTTTGATCTGAGGCCGCTTGAGCTTGTTCATAGGCCACTTTCAGGCTGTGTCTGAGCCTGTCCACATATCCTTTGTGGGATGTGGCTGAGGAATGGTCCAGAGAGGTGCCAAAGGCCAAGTCCACAGGTAGTCTCGCCTCTCTCCCAAACATGAGTCGATATGGGGAGTAGCCTGTAGCATCACTAGTGGTGCAGTTGTAAGCATGTACTATGGCTGCTATGTGTTTGCTCCAATGTTGCTTCTTCTCACTTTCCAGAGTCCCCAACATGTTGAGCAAGGTTCGGTTAAACCTCTCCGGCTGAGCATCTCCCTGTGGGTGGTAAGGTGTAGTTTGAGTCTTCTTGATTCCCAACGAATCCAGGAGTTTCCGGATCAGTCGACTCTCAAAGTCCCTCCCTTGATCTGAATGAAGTCGCTGGGGCAGCCCATAATGGACAAAATACTTCTCCATGAGTATCTTGGCTACTGTGGAAGCCTTCTGGTCTTTGGTTGGGAAAGCTTGGGCATACCGGGTGAAATGATCGGTTATCACCAGAACATTTCCTAGTCCACTCAGATCGGGTTCGAGGCAGAGGAAATCAATGCATACCAGATCCATTGGGCCTTGACTTTGTAGATGGCCCATTGGGGCAGCTTGATGAGGTAAAGTCTTCCTCTGGATGCAACGTGCACATGAGTGGCAGTACTCTTCTACCTCGGCCCTCATGCAGGGCCAATAGAACCGACTTCTGACAAGTTGAAAGGTCCTTTCAGCCCCTAGGTGGCCATGATTGTCATGCAGGGCAATCAGAACAGTCTCTCAATGTTTCTCTGGGAGAAACAGTTGCCATTTATCTTCCAGGTCATCAGAGGGGCCCCTTCGGTAGACCACTCCCTGATGTACCTGTAACCTGTCCCACTCTTTCCTCAACAGGCGGGCTTCTTTTGAGGAGTGACTCAGGAGTTTGTTTGGGTCCCGATTCTCCAGGGCTTCTAGAACCAATTTCCCCATGGGATCTTCTAATTGGTCACATCTTAGTTCCTTCTTGGACAACTTTGGCAGATGGTCTTCTCCCAGCTGAGTTACTCCACAGTATTGTTTGGGGACTCCTACCATGGTAACTCCTATCTCTTCCGCCCTTGAGCCCCCTCTGGCTTGCAATTCAGCCCCTTGACAAAGGGCCCGCACCCCATCAGGTGCTACTTGAGTCCAGTCTTCCATGTCACAGTTGGGACCATGGGATCTCCTGGACAGAGCGTCTGCATCTCGATTCCCAATCCCTGGCCTGTACTTTAGGCTGAAATTGAATCCAGACAATGTGGCCAGCCACCTGTGTCCAGTGGCGTCCAGTTTTGCTGTAGTGAATAAGTAGGTCAGGGGTTGTTGTCGGTCTTCACAATGAACTCCGCCCCATACAGGTAGTCTTTGAGCTTGTCTACTACCGCCCACTTAAGGGCCAAGAACTCCAGTTATTGAGTGGGGTAGTTTTTCTCAGAGGGGGTAAGGCTCCTGCTCACGTACGCAACGGGCCGTAGTTGCCCTTCGTGTTCTTGATAAAGCACTCCTCCCAAACCGTCATGACTAGCATCTACATGTAGTTCATAGGGTTTGGTTGGGTCTGCATAGGCCAAGACTAAAGCAGTGGTTAGGCTCTTCTTCAATGCCTGGAAGGCCTCTTCACATTTCTGGTTCCACTGATCTTGGACTGACTCTCCCGGCTTCCGGTGTCCTGAGTCGTCCTCTTCTCCCTCAGTCTTGAGCAGTTCATTCAATGGTCTAGCAATTCGGGCGAATCCTTCCACAAACCTCCTGTAATAGGAGCAGAACCCCACGAAGGACCGGAGTTCTGTACTGTGGTGGGTCGTGGCCAGGAGGTAACTGCCTCCAATTTCTCAGGGTCTGTGGCCACCCCTTCTTCAGACACTATGTGCCCCAGATAATTCACAGAAGATTGGTAGAACCGACACTTCTCAGGCGAAAACTTGAGTCCCTCCTCACTGAGTCTCCTCAAGACTTTTTCCAGCCTCTCCTCGTGTTCCTCCAGGGTTCTTCCAAAGACAATGACATCTTCCAGGTATACAAGGACTTCAATAAGGTTCATGTCCCCTACAGTCTTCTCCATGAGACGTTGGAAATTAGCTGGGGCTCCAGACAGACCTTGGGGCATCCGGTCGAATTCAAAGAATCCCACTGGGGTTATGAATGCTGTCTTCTCCTTGTCTTCTGGGTGCATAGGGATCTGATAGTATCCACTCTTGAGATCCATAACGCTGAACCACTTGGCTCCAGATAAGCTCTGTAAGGCATCCTCTATCCTCGGAGTGGTGTACTGGTCGGGTATGGTTCTCCTGTTAAGAGTCCTGTAATCGATACAGAGCCTCAACGATCCATTCTTCTTCCTGACCACCACTATCGGTGAGGCATAAGGGCTTCTGGACTCCCGTATCACACCGGTCCTTTTCAATTCTGCAAGTTGTTCCCTTAGATCCTCCAGATCCGCTAGTGGGACCCGCCTGACCCTCTCCCTGAAGGGCTTATCTTCTTGGAGGCGGATCCGATGGGTGGCACTCCTTGCGCACCCCACATCGAACTCATCCCTGGAGAAGATCTTCTCCCATCTGGTCAACTGGGCCTTGGCTCTCTCCTTCCAGGCCCTGGGCAGGTTCGGGTTTTCCATGGATAGCTTCTCCCAAGCATCTCCTCCTTCGCCCGCCCCCTTTACTTCCGACAAGTTGACCGGGGCAGCAGGGCTCACCTGGCCCAGTAGCATTCTGGCTGGGATTTCCATGGGTCCATCTGTATTGTTCCTAACACTCACTGGAACTCTACAATGGGCCTTCTTCAGGGCCTTCAGCGGAATCACTTCTGGTATCACTTCCAGGCCAGGGAACTCTTCCCTTGGGTCAGACTCCAACATGACAAAGGGTCCAGGTTGCTCCCAAGTAAGCTTCACAGTGGCTCTGAGACAGGTTACTTCACCGGGCTGCAACACCATCCCTTCTCTTCCAAGTCTCCACACCTTCCCTATCCCTTCTCCAGGGGTCTTCTGCTCTAGGACCAGCCATTGATAAACCGTCTTCAGCATGGGGTGAATCTTGGCGGCTGCTGACCCCTTCTCTTTCACTAGAGGGGTCAAAAGTCTTCGGACCAGGTCCGTGTTTGTTCCTATTATAAGGGAACTCTTGTTGGCTCCTGGCGGCCGAGGGCACACAACCGCCAGAGTATCAAACACTTCGGCTTTCCCAGCCAAGGATGGGTCAAAGATCATCCTGACAGGCAAATAGCCATTGTAGGGGAAATTCTGGGTCCCAATCCCACATATCTCTAGTCCCTCTATCTTCTGGATGGGCAGGTGACTCAAGTGCTTCTCGTAGAAATCTCGGTATAACAGGGTCACTTGTGCCCCGGTATCCAAGATGGCTCTGGTGTAGACTCCCTCCACTTGAATGTGCACTATGGGAGATGGGCCCACTAGCCTCTCTGGATATGGCCCGGCAGGGGTCGCCTTCTTCTGGCCCTTTCCGGTCGGACTCTCTCCCATCCAGTTCCCTTTGGACTTTAATCTTTCTTGAGCCTGGTATGCATTAATTTCCCTCCTCTCAGTGGGTGTACAGACCCGCTGAGGGATACTATTGATTTTCTTAGGTGTGCACCCCCTCTGGGGAGTGCTGTGCCTCTTCTGAGGGGTCTTGCCCCCTTTCTCTGGGGTGTATCTTTGTTGAGGAATGTTGTGTTTCTTTCAAGGTGTTTTATCTCTTCTTTCTTTCTGCTTCGCTTTCAGCTTGGAGCTCACTGAAGGTGATGGGCACCCGGTTGACTCCTTCACCGGGGCCCTCTGAAGTTTCCCGCCGGCTTGCGGTTGTCCAGCTTCTTCTTCTTGGGACTGGAACAAGTAGCCGCAACATGGCCAATTCCTCCACAGTTAAAGCAGACTATATCTCCCCATTCTTGTAAAGATGCGGGTGCCGAAGCAATTGGGAATAGTTCCTTCCGTGGTACCTCTCTCTTGGGACCCTCTGTGTCTTTCGCCATCAGAGAGGTCAACATTTCTAACACCTTGGACATTTGTGCTTTTAAAGTGTCTACCTCTGAGTCTCTTTCAGTAGTCATCACTGGGTTGACTAGCACCTGTGCGGGGACAACATTTGCCTTAATCATTTGCTGGTCCTGTTGTAGCGCCTCCTCATCTCTGATGATTTTTATCAAGTCAGCATAAGTCAGCAACGTTCCTCCTCCCAAGGTTTTCAGGTGCAGCCAGACTGGATCCGAGCGTAACGCTCCCTTTAAGACTTGCTTCATTCTTGCCGCATCTGCATCTTGGGGCTTCATTCCCTTCTTCAACACAATCTTGCACAGCAACCTGTTTAGTCTCCTAACATATTCCGACAGTTTCTCCCTTGGTTGTTGGAAAGTATGTTCAAATTGGTAGACCATCTCTGTCACCTTTTCCAATTGACCAAACTCTTCCTGTAGCATAGCTAGACAGTCTTGAGCCGTGCAATCGGCATTCCCAAACCGAAAATTTTTCACTGCTTCTGCTGCTGCGCCTTTTAGGCTTTCTATCACTCGTTGCCTCTTCTGCGCTTCAGGCACCTCCCATGCCTCTACTGCCTGCAATGCCTGCTCCACCCAGGTATCAAAATCTTCTTCCCCTGCAGGGACAGGGAGCTTCCCTGAGAATGTCTTCAATCTCCGGTAGCTAGTTTCTACATGCAATGTGTTTGTCTTCTGACATTTGATCAGCAGATCTCCTATCGCCTTTATCAATTCTGGTGATATAGCAGTGGCAGGTGCGGGTGTCACCGGGGGCGTCACCCTGTCTCCCTTTACTGGTGAGGCGCGGGCCACAGCCTGCGGTGATCCCGTCGGTGATGGTTCCTTCTTTATAGTTAAAGCAGGCGCCACCCTATAGGTTCTATTATCTGGCGTCTTTACACACTTGCGCCTGCACGCCTCTGGTATCCCGTCTCCGTATTCCACTAGTGCATACTGATATGAAGTATCCGGGTCTGCCTTTATATCTATCACCCACGGTGTGTGATCTGGGGACACTGACTTCATCAACTCCTCTACCATGTCAGTCTTCTATTCCTCCCCTGGGAGGCTGATGACTATTGAGTTGTTTGGCTCTGCCCTTTCGGCTTTACACCAATCTTCTATCGCTTGTGGATCCATGGGGTCCATGCCGGCACTTCTGGCGTTCACCTGCTGTATCAGGATCCCAGACCCGAGCCCCCACGTGTAGCGATACCTTCAACTAAGAAGGCCGCAAATTTAGTTTGGGCCCTGAAAACAGCTCCGCCAACCCCTGGCAATGTACTCGACCCCCTACTGGCACAGTTAGTATTGGCAGCAATATATCTATTCTTATACTGTATGAGTAACCCAGACACCAAGACAATAATAGTATAAAAGGTATACGATTTACTTAAGCTTTTGATAAGAAAGGGGTTAACATTGGTAACAGTTTACAGGTAATATATATTGCAGAGCCCTGCAGCACTAACACACTATGCATATGGAGTGAACAGTAACAAGTGCGCCACGTGGGCGACCGTTAACTAGGCGTCCTGTGGCGCAGTAACCAAATGAACTAGCTAGCTGACCAGGCCTGGCTCAGATATCTACAACTTAGTCTATAGGGGATGATGTTCTTTTCTTCACCGGCAGGTCTTTAACGGTGGTGCACATTAACAGAGTATCATTTGTAATCCAATGGGAAAGGTAGAGATGGAGTAAACACTTTACTATGTAAAGTGTTAGTTCAGCTCCTTTGAGGTCCTCTAATGACAGTATCAGAAATAACTTGTGGGCCACGGCAGTCTATAGGCCTATTAGCAACAACAGTATGTGACTTGGGCATACGCCCTCTCACCCGCCCCGGACACGGTCCCAGTCCGGGGAACTTCCACCGACTGTGTCGCACACACACACAGTGTCTCCAGCGATCGGGTCCCGATCCGGTCCAGGCTGTAGACAAGCGAAATCCGGAGCCACCCAGGCTCGCAGTGGGGTGGAAGGCTCTTTGGTGCTGCGCAAGGTCTCAGGCTTCAGGCCTTGCCCTCCGACACATCCGCACAGGAGGATCAGTCTCTGAAGTCTCGTGTCCCAAAGAGGCCGAGCGCAGCCGCGCCTTCTCCTTATATAACCCCTCCCATGAGTCTCTGCGGTGAACACTGCCGAATGGGGTTCTGGGTGATGTAGTCTCCCGGAAGTAAAGGGGAACACCCCGCTACATCTGTATATGGAGTAAAACATGCTTGTCATACTCACTGTGGAACCTAAGAGGTTAACCCTCCGCCACATTGTGTAAAAAGGCTGTTTGATCCTGTTTCTCTGATCCTCCCCTTCTTCCACTGTCCCCAATCTATCTCCTGATAAAATAGAGCCTTTGGAGTCATTCTGCACATGCTCAGTTTGGTGTGTATTGCTAGAGAGTTTTTTTTCTGGGGGGGGGGGTGTGCATGTGATCAGCACAGGGCCAATCAGCACTGTCCAGACAGAGGGTCAGGGGTCATGCAGTCTCATAGGACAGTCACAGTAGAATGAAAACTCTTCCTACGAGCTTCAACCAGACACTGATAGAAGTCACAAGACTGATCTAACTGCTGATGAGGAACAGTATTTAGCAGTTTATATTTTCTAAAATAGTTGCATTTCCATGTTCTGTGTACTGTGGAAGACCAGATAAAGTGAATTTAGGGTCCTGGGTTTAGCAACAGTTTAAGGACACCATTAAAACAGCAAAATTCCCTTAAATAACTAGCCTGGGGGTGGCCCTAAAATGGAACTTAAGTGAGAAAATTAAGTCCTGATAGATAACTTCAGGCTGGCACATTTTGCAGGTATATCTATGTAAAACATTAAAGCGGTATTAAAGTCTTTGATAAAAAAAAAGCAAAAACAAACATGTTATACTTACCTGCTCTGTGAAATGATTTTGCTCAGAGCAGCCCTGATCCTCCTCCTCTTGGGTCCCCCGCCGACGCTTGCCACAGCTTGCTGCGTGGGGCACCCAAGCAGGTGCACTCCTGAGCTGCTGCTCTGGGTGTCCATTCACACACAAAGCTGCGGCTCGGCCCTGCCCCCTCTCTCTTCTCATTGGCTCACTATTTGTGATTGACAACAGTGGGAGCCAATGGTTCCCACTGCTGTCTCAGCCAGGGAGCCAAAGCTCTCGTGCACATCGCTGGATTGCGATGAAGCTCAGGTAAGTATAAGGGCGGCTTGGGGGGCCACTGCACTCAGAAGGTGTTTTACCTTTATGCATAGAATGCATGAAAGTAAGAAACATTCAGCCTTTATAACCACTTTAAAAATAAGTGCATATACTGTTTGAAATACAGTAATACACTGTCTTACTATGCTCCTCACAAGCTCAGCTGCTCTCCATTCTTGGCATTGTGCCAAAAATTATAGCCACAAGAGGCCAATCTGCTGACAGCCAAAAGATTTACTGCTGTTCAGGGGCTCTGTGCTTCAGCAAAATGACAGGCTCAGGCAAGGAGAAACAGAGACAATGCTGGAGGCAATTTACAGCACACACTAATTATGGTAGCATTATTATTAATGCGGAATGTATGTTCTTTGCTAAAGAACATTATTTTTTAACAAGTTGTTACGGGTAAAGTTCGGCTTTAACCTGTCTGTGAAGTGATGCATCTGTATAATGTGTACAGAAAAACTGACATTTAAAAAGAAAAAATTTATATTTACTTTACTTTTGTTTGTAAACATCTTGGCCAAGGATTCCCATTATCTATACCAGACCCTTATCTTACATAATCCTTGATGAAGAGGGGACCACCATGCAAAAAAAAAACAATGTGGGTTCCCTCTAAATTCCATACTAAACCCTTGGCGTCTGGAACCCCAATGAATTTTTTTTTTTTAAAACAGGATATCTCCCCAAATTTCATAACAGACCCTTATCTGAGCATACAGACTGATAGGCCAGGAAAGTAATGAATGAACATGCATCCCCGATTCCTTTGAGTTATACCTGGCCACATGCCCTTATAATGAGGGGGGTGGGGGGTACCTTGACAACAGGACCCCTCTGGAAAATTACCTTGTTTCCATGTTGATGAGGTCAAGGGCCTCTTCCTCACAACCCTGACCCAGCGGTTGTGGAGATCTGTGTGCAGGGAGTTTATCCAAATTTGGAAGCCCTGTTAACACACAGCACCCAGATACCACTCCCCTCCATGTGGATAAGTATGGGGTACATAATACACCTACTCATTTACAAATTAGCAGCCTGAATCCTTTCAAGATAACCACGGGCCTTACCTATATCATTAACTTCTTATTTGGAACATTTACAGACTTTTACTATGGTCAAACGTGGCTATTGATGCCTACAGTTCATGAAATCTATAGTGCATTGCTTATTTCTTTACTTTATACTTGAAAAACTTCAATAAAAATCAAATGAAAGGAAGAAATGTTAGCAGTCAAAATGACTCTACACTTTTTGGCAAGACCTTTAATAAAAAAACAACACAAAAATGTCCCACAATGTACCTCCATCATCCACCACAACATCCAGCAATGCATATTTACATCAATCACAATGAACGATGTCCAAAGGTTGCTGAAACTAAAAAATCCTGCTGGTCTAAGACAAAGGGGCAGCATCTCTCGGATGACATAATTGACCACAGCCATGATCATATTTAGTTAATGTCATCGCACAAATATGGCCACGTGACTATATTTGGTCCAGAGGCGTACCTACAGGGGTCGCAATTGCAACCCGGTCCCATGCTCCAGGGGGCCCTGCCACTCCTCCTAGCCAGATTCTTTCTGTTGCATGCTCTATTGCCCCTCATGCTCTTTCCTGGCCCACGGTGCTCTCTCCTAGTCCACCTGGCCTCCGCAGATCTGCCTGCTTCCCCCTTTCCTCTCCCTCTGGCTGCTGCAGGGGATGCTGTTAGGATAGAGAGTGAAGAAGGGGCTGGCAAATGTGTAATTTACCAGCCCCTTACTTGTCCTAATGAATAGAGTCAGTGATTAATACTGATCACTGACTCTGTTTATTCACAACTGAGGCATGATAAACTGTGTTTACTATGCTTCAGTTTGTGAATGAACAGGAAGCTCTGTACAGAGCTATTTCTGTACATTAATTCTGTACAGCTGAGGCTGCAGAGAAGGAGATTGAGGGCTGTGTCCTCAATTTCCTGTCTCTGTCTCAAATGTTTAGATCCCTGATGTTTCACCAATGCCCCCAATGAGGCTCCTAAAAAAAACTGAAATAACAAAACAAGAAACTATTAACACCAGTGGCAGAACTACCAGGATTACAAAGGCCACACTTACGACTGGGCCTTGGCATTTCGCCACCGGACTCAGAAGGAAGGGCCCCCAGCCAGGGTTGGGGGGGGCCTTCGTGGTTTCTTGCACCGGCACCCTAAAGGTTCTAGTTGCGCCACTGATTTGGTCAGTGATGTCACAGTATCGCCGTGCCTTTGTTTACACGGTTTAGAGATACCAGGCCAGTAAATCAATAAGTCCAGATGACGCCTCTGGTTGCTAAAGTGGCATTGGGTGCCAGCCACTGATGGATAGAAAGCTGTCCTAGATAGTAACAGTATAAATACTGCTAATATATACTGTATGCTGTTCATCTCCTACCACAGGGGCTAAAAGTCTGGTGCTCAGAAAAATGCTGAACAGCCAATGTTCAGTCCGAACTTCTGTTCACGCTGAAACTTGAGCTCCACCCTAATTATGACCAACTGCATCTGGCAATCATCCGGGGTTTTCCTTCTTGGGTTTGTTCTTAAAATGAATATAAATCAGGTAGTAAGGTACATCCTGTAGCAAACTTACTTTTTATTTGTGTAGCACCCTCTAGTGTGTGCTACTAGTGTTAGTACAGGCAAAATATAGTTTGGCTCTGGGCTAAACCTGTCGATGAAGTAATTGAATTTGGGTCAGGGTTACTAGAGGCCAGGGCAGCATGACTCATACAGACAGCCCTCTGGTGCCTCCCCCTGGTATCTGGAAAGTGGGAGAACATTCTGGAAATAGTGGGTGGAGGTGAGGAGGAGCTGTTCTGCTTATTTATGGGGCCTTAGCCAATCCCCAGGAGTGAATCTGGTAGGGGACTGAGGAGCCCATAAATAGGAATGAGGCATGCTGGGAAGGGGAGTCGGGTGGAAGATGAAGAAGCAATGCTGAGGGAGGCTGTCATCGGCCCTTGAGGAATCCCTTACTGGAAGGATCCCACCACAGGAGGCATTTTGGGGGATTCATGCAGGAGAGGCAGCGGAGAGAGCAAGGAGAGACAGTGAGTAGATCAGCACGGTGCAGGGAGCCAGTGACAGACAAAAGGAGAGACTGCCAGCTGTAGCAGTGCTCTCTTGAAGACAGCAGCGATATCTTTAAAAAAAAATTTGAAGACAGCGGCATGCCAAGTCTTCATAGAACCTTGCCCTGGGAGTCTTCATGTGCATGTCAGGAGGACTGGGAAGAGGTAAGCAGTCAGGTGCGGCTGTTGGTAGCCAGGCGGGTTAGCAATTTTCTACAAGCAGTGGAACTGGGATCATTGGCCACAGGGAAGCAGAAGATGATGTGGTGTGCTGTTCACTACTGCCTGTAAAGGACTGTTTGCAATAATAGTCTCTATTTGTACATAGATTGGCGTTATTACTTTAAAATCCTTATTTGAGTATACAGTATATTTTATGTATACATCTTTGTAAAAAGCTTCACTAGCGTACACAGCACTTTAAAAATGACACTTTACAACAAGGACAAAGTGCATGCAACACTGTAAGACAAATGCCAAAACAACAATCTGATTTGCCATCCCCTTTCCAAAAGCGCTTACCTTCTAAAAGATATATTGAAAGAAAGGAAGTAAATGTTTAACCACTTCAATACTGGGCACTTTCACTCCCTTCCTGCCCAGGCCTTTTTTCAGCTTTCAGCGCTGTCGCACTTTGAATGACAATTGCGCGGTAAGGCTGCTTTCACACTGGGGCGTCGGTGGTAAAGGGCCGCTATTACCGTTGTTTTTGCAGAAATATTCGGCCGCTAGCGGGGTGCTTTTAACCCCCGCTAGCAGCCGAAAAAGGGTTAAAACCACCTGTAAAGCGTCACTGTATTTCAATGGGCAGGAGTGGTGGAGGAGCGGTGTACACTCCAAAGATGCTGGTTGCAGGAGTTTTTTTTAACGTCCTGCCAGCGCATCGCCTCAGTGTGAAAGCCCTCAGGCTTTCACACTGAGACTGCAGGGGGGCAATTTTTCAGGCGCTTTACAGCCACTATTTTTAGCCCAAAAGCACCTGAAAAAAGTCCCAGTGTGAAAGGGGTCTTATGCAACACTGTACCCAAATACATTTGTAATCATTTTCTTCACACAAATAGAGTTTTTTTTGGTAGTATTTAACCACTTAAGCCCCAGGAGGATTTGCCCCCTTAATGACCAGGTCATTTTTTGCGATACAGCACTGTATCACTTTAACTGACAATTGCGCACAAATAGAGCTTTCTTTTGGTGGTATTTGATCACTGCTGCAGTTTTAATTTTTTGCGCTATAAACAAAAAAGAACGACAGACAAAAAATGTTTTTTTTACTTTCTGCTATGATACATATACAAAAAAATATAAAAAATTTATTTATTCATCAGTTTAGACCGATATATATTCTTCTATATATTTTTGGTAAATTTTTTTTAGCAATAGGCATATATTGATTGGTTTTGCGCAAAAGTTATTGCATCTACAAACTACGGGATAGTTTTAGGGACTTTTATTGTTTTTACTGGTAATGGCGGCGATCTGTGATTTTTTGCGGGACTGCGACATTGCGGCAGACACTTTTTGGGGACCAGTGATATTATTACATTGATCAGTGCTATAAAAATGCACCGATCAATGTAAAAATGACTCTGGCAGAAAAGGGGTTAACACTAGGGGCGATTAAGGGTTTAAGTGTGTTTCCTGGGTGTGTTCTAACCGTAAGGGGGATGGGCTCACTGGGACCTGACAGAGACCACTGTTTCCAATCACTGAGAACAGAAGATCTCTGCCATGTCATTAGGCAGAACGGGGAATCACCTTGTTTACATAGGCAGTTCCCTGTTCTGCCTCTGTACACCGCGATTGCGGGTCACCAGTGCACATTAAGTCCGCGGGACCCGTGGGCATGCTCCCGCTATCCTCCTTGCACAGACCAACGAACACCTATGGCGGTTTGCACAGGAGAGCCGACCTGCCACAGTATAATATGGTGGCTGGTCGGCAAGAGGTTAATCACTGCTGCTTTTTTTTATATTTTTACAAAAAAATTGAAAAAAGACAAACATTTTTGAAAAAAATAAAGTTTTTCTTAGTCTCTATCAGTAAGGCCCCTTTCACACTAGCGGACCGTATGTCCGCTTTTTCATCCATCTGTTTACGGATGAAAAAGGGACATACATTGGTCCCTATGAGATCGCGGGTGTCAGCGGATGAACATCTGCTGACACCCGTTCTCCTCCGTGTCCACAATCCCCCGATTCTGCAGATGGAGGAAAATACTATTTTTCTATCCGTCTGCAGAGGGGATCGGATGAACACGGACAGACGGTCTGTGTTCATCCGATCGCCCCATAGGGGAGAGCGGAGATCTGACAGGGCGGTCCCTGCACAGTGTGCGGGGACCGCCCTGTCATCCGCCGGCTCAGCGGGGATCAACGGAGCAATCCCCGCTGAGCAAGCGGAGGTTCACGGGGCGGATCCTCATGGAGTGTGAAAGGGGCCTAAATCTTGTAAATAAGTAATTTTTCTCCTTAACTGATGTGCACTGATGGCCACTGATGAGGTGGCACTTATGGGCACTGATTAGGTGGCACCGATGAGGAGGCACTAATATGCCGCACTTAAGGGGAATGATATGTGGCACTGATGAGCACTTATATGCAGCACTGGTGGGCACTGACAGGTGGCACTGGTGGGCACTGATAGGCGGCACTGGTGGACACTGATATGCGACACTGATAGGCAGCACGGATAGGCGGCACTTATGGGCGTCACTGAAAGGCAGCATTGATGGGCACTGATTGGTGTCACTGATGGCCACTGATCGGTGGCACTGATGGTCACTGATTTGTGGCATTGATGGGCACTGCTGGGGCTTTACTGTAATCGTAATGATGATCAGTGCCCTGATTACCTGTCCTGGTATCCCCTGTGAGAAGATGCCGCTGATCGGCTCTCCTTGCCACACGCTGTCAGTGTGAGGCGAAAAGAGCCGATTACCGGAACTTCCGCATTTACATGCTGATCACGGATGAAATGTCTTACAGGCTTCCGTGTAAAAAACATTAAAGGCATTTTTGTTTTTTAACCTTTAAAACGATGTGCGTTTATTTTTTTATAAAAGGCGAACCTTTCCTCATGTAGCGGGTATTCGAATTTAGGGGAAGCATCTGGGTGGTAGTGTAACCCAGATGCACTGATTGCTAGGGGATCTGAGGCACTTTTATGGTTCTTGGAGGACTCTGGTGGTGTGAGGTTCCCTGGGCCTATAGGTGGCGTTGTTGCCGGGGGCCGGAGGTGAACTCACACCGCAAGACTGTGCCTTTTTGTCCTCCCCTGGAGCTGGTACAGCGGGGCGGGGAATCCGCTGTGGTGCGAAGGGAGAGGAGATAAAAGGGGCGGACGCCCTTACCACGGGGTTCAGAGTGCAGAGTCGAAGGACATGGCCGCACCCAGGCACCTTCAGCTTGGGTGCTGGCGTCCCGGTGTTCCGGGCCCAGGTGCCTTTGACCTGGCCGGAGCGGAGATGGAGTCCATCTCAGGCACCTTTAGCCTGGGGTGAGGTACTATGGCTGATTCCTGGGGCTCAGTACCTTCAAATGTGTTCCGCGAGGGTGGAGGAATCCGAGGGGGCCCTAACTCCTTGGGTGCCCGGGTCTGAGTTTGTGAGGTCTGGTGTGCAGAACTTCTCTGGAGAGTCCAGTGCAGCATCGCTGGTGACAAAGAGGCCTCCGGTATCTCCCTTGGACGGATATCCTTCCCCTGACAGGGGCCGTGCTAGCGAAGGTAATTCACGTTCTATTTCACATAGTCAGGGGCAGGGACTATTCACCACTGGTGATACCACAGTGGTTGGCAAGAGAAGGAAAAGGATTGTGCCTCGACCTATTCCCATTAAGACTAAGACTAAGAATCCAACTTAACCGTGCTGTGTGTTTATTCGCTGAGAAGAATAAAACTGTGTTGGACCTATTCACTGTGTGGAACTCTGGTTACTAGGAGCAAAGGAGTCAGGGACGAAGTACAGGACTTGACTCTAGGACACCTACGCAAAGCCCGATCTTTCTGGCCTTCACCTTTTCACTATGGAGGACATGGGCCGTGGGGTATCTCATCCCTCCCCCCAGCACTAACACCCCTAGACAAAGAAAGACAAGCCGAGAATGAGAAGGGGTGAGAGGGGTGAGGTCGCTACACGTGGGGGCATTGTGTCCGGGATGTGTATGGTGTCTGAATTTGAACTTTGCTGCCCGGAGGAGTTCCGAGTAGGTCGGCCATATTGGCCAATGCGCCACGAGGCAAACCACAGCTGCGTAGTTTGTGGGTGGGGAAAAGGGAAAACCCGCGAACAGGTGCAGAATGTGGGAGGAGTCTGGCCATGTGGACGTACGCACGTGGAGATTCCGGCGCGGGTGGGTCAGTGCGCATTGGAGCAGCGAACAGGAAAGATGACTTCAAATACTCTGTGGATTTCAGCTTCTTCTTTCACGGACATGACTTCCTTTGCTGCTCCCGTTACGGATACAGGAATCAGACTAAGGCCCAGGGGCGATTGGCTCTGTACACCTGCAGAGACATAGAGGCCCTCAGTGTGATCTGTCCCAGCTGTTCGGAACTGGTGGTTGAGTTGAAGCCATTCGGGCGATGTGAGGTCTGCAAGGAGTTTCTCTTCGAGGTGGAACCATCCACAGAAGGGCCTTGCGCCTTCCAGCTCAACTACCTCACAGGTACTGCCACTCCGGAGGGAGAGATCGATGCCATGACGGGTATTCCTGTGCGCGCTGACCAGGGCGAAGTGACTGCCCAAACAGAAGTGAAAAGAGAAAAATCCGAAGATGCTGCTTCGGTCACCAGCAGCTCTCTGCTCCGACCATCGAAGAGGAAAGTCGGCCTAGTGATGGCCTCGTGTGGTCGTGGAAGAGCTTCGCCCTGCTGCTTGCTTGGCCTGGATGGATCCGGAGGGAAGAGCCCTGGACATCCCTGTTCTTCTGAAGGCCCAGGTGAGCCAGGGGTTGGGACTGTCTGTGTGGTTAAAGGTGGCGGAAGCCCACAGTCGGTGGAGGCCGTCAAGGGGGATGATTCCGTGACTGGGAATTATCTGCCCGCTGAGTGTTACGACACCTCTGACCTGGATTCATTGTCTGACAATGGCGATAATGGGGAGATAGACAAAATCTTCCACCGAAAGGGATGGGACAAGATGAAGTTAACCTCGTCCCGTGTTACAAGGGACCCACCTATGTCTACTGGGGATAGTACACCCCGGGTGGAGGCCTCGGCGCCTAGGAAAGAATCTGGTCCACTGTCTGAAATCCCTCTTCTGAATTCATTCTCCATTTCACCTGCTCCTGCTGCGGGAGTGCAACGCCAGTCACTGCGGGCCCCTGTGCCCAGATCTATCAAGGTGGTGAACGCACCTCGCCATCCAGAAGCCATTGTGTTGCCTGGAAAAGGAGACCATGCCACTATGCCACCTTTGGCCAGGCTGCAGAGTCTCTTTAGCCAGAAGGTTGCCCAAGAGTATGGGTGGGAGTACCCATACCTGCCTCAAGAATTGCTCTACGGAGGTGGAAGTTTTTCGCCAGAGGTGGTACCATACCTTTGTCTGGGACAAACTCAAAGTACCTCAAGCACGCAGATACTTTTCTTGCTCATCAACGGTCACCAAGAAGTTTCGGGACTGCAAAGCTAAGTGGATGCTGGGATGGCATATCCATGCAGACAGAGTGGTGATTTGTCGCAAGGATGGAGGAGATGTTGAGTACAATGTAGAGGCTTTTGACAAGCATTTGAAGCCTGTGTTCCTGCCGCATCCAATTTTTACCTTTAGGAGACAAAGACTCCTGTGTGTTCTTTCTTGCTGCTCATTGCTGAACTTTCCGGAGTGCCTTTGCTGGAGCACAAGAACTGTGCCCTAGTTTTTTTTGTATTTGGGCGTTCTACTCTTTGGAGAAATGGGAGCTGTTACTATTTGTTATCCCTCCTTCTCCTTGCACTTCAGAGAAACCATTGACTTTGGGGTTTTAGTCAGTTTAGGGTCACAGAAAAAAAAAAAAGATCAAGAGAGAAAAGTTCATCTGGAAGTGATAAGTGTCTTTACCGCGGCATTGTCACCAGGTGGCAGTGTTGCGCAACAATTGTTTTTTTTTTTTTTAACACTATGCAACACTCATTGGAGTGAATGGGTTTCTTCTCGGACAGACCCATTCATTCCAAGCAAACACAAATAGGATGTTAGGATGTGTATTTTTTTTTTCCCTCTGCAGGAGACTCGTCTGTCAAAGCTGCTGAGAATGGGGTGGTCCTTAGATAGCAAGGGGGGGAATTGTACATGTATAAATGTTAAGAGTATTTTATTGAAAGTTTTATTGTTTTACATTTTTTATTCTTCCCTTTCCCATTTTAGGTCTTGGCACAATTCAGGGTCAAATTGTGTAGTTGGTCTCTGGGTCAGACTTATGTTGCCACTTCTTGGGGGACATGGGTTTGCACCAGACATTGGGGGACCAGTGTCAAATCCCCGGGGGGAGAGTGTAGTGGGTATTTGAATTTAGGGGAAGCATCTGGGTGGTAATGTAACCCAGATGCACTGATTGCTAGGGGATCTGAGGCCCTTTTATGGTTCTTGGAGGACTCTGGTGGTGTGAGGTTCCCTGGGCCTATAGGTGGCGTCGTTGCTGGGGGCCGGAGGTGAACTCACACCGCAAGACTGTGCCTTTTTGTCCTCCCCTGGAGCTGGTACAGCGGGGCGGGGAACCCGCTGTGGCGCGAAGGGAGAGGAGATAAAATGGGCGGACGTCCTTACCACGGGGTTCAGAGTGCAGAGTCGGAGGACGTGGCTGCACCCAGGCACCTTCAGCTTGGGTGCTGGCGTCCCAGTGTTCCGGGCCCAGGTGCCTTTGACCTGGCCGGAGCGGAGATGGAGTCCATCTCAGGCACCTTTAGCCTGGGGTGAGGTACTATGGCGGATGCCTGGGGCTCAGTACCTTCGACTGAGTTCCGCGAGGGTGGAGGAATCCGAGGGGGCCCTAACTCCTTTGGTGCCCGTGTCTGAGTTTGTGAGGTCTGGTGTGCAGAACTTCTCTGGAGATTCCGGCGCAGCATCGCTGGTGACAGAGAGGCCTCCGGTATCTCCCTTGGACGGATATCCAAAGGTAATTTCACATAGTCAGTGGCAGTGACTATTCGCCACTGGTGATACCACAGTGGTTGGCAAGAGAAGGGAAAGGATTGTGCCTCGACCTATTCCCATTAAGACTAAGTTGTTGCAAAAGAATCCAACTTAACCGTGCTGTGTGTTTATTCGCTGAGAAGAATAAAACTGTGTTGGACCTATTCACTGTGTGGAACTCTGGTTACTAGGAGCAAAGGAGTCAGGGACGAAGTACAGGACTTGACTCTAGGACACCTACACAAAGCCCGATCTTTCTGGCCTTCACCTTTTCACTATGGAGGACATGGGCCATGGTGTATCTCATCCCTCCCCCCAGCACTAACACCCCTAGACAAAGAAAGACAAGCCGAGAATGAGAAGGGGTGAGAGGGGTGAGGTCGCTACACTCATTTGCTAGATAAAGAGTTCTCCGGCTTCATTCTGTACTACATGTGTATTAGAAGTTAGGGCATTGGATTATTACGAATCTACTAATTTTGAACGAGTCTACTGTGGAATTCTGATGTTATTCTTTCTTTGGTTTGACAAAAAAAATATATCTATTATGTCACTTTTTTAAAGCAAAATGAATACATTATTGGTAAAGAGGAAGCTTTATAAGTTAACTGATGCTTGTAGAATCAGGCTTTCAATAGCACTCAGTCCCCTTCCTTACGCATGGTTAGCTAAATATAATACTTTTATTGGTTAACTGAGGCTTTTAGATGTAAGCTTTCAAGAGTCAGGACTACTCAGCTCCATCTATCATGCCTAATAAACGGAATTCTGTGATCCTAAAAGCATGCATCTAAAAACAACATTTAGCTAATAACAGGATCATATTTATTCAAGCATTTGTGGGTTTACCCATACACGCTTTGGTCCCCATTGCTTTATCTTACATCTGCCTTTTATCTGGTTTCTAATGCAAAATAACAAGCACTGCTCATAAGTGAATTTCTCCTGTTATTACTAGAATTGCTGACCAAACAAGCTGAGCTTTCAAATGCTAAATATATTTGGGGTTTCACTTATCTCATGTACTATATAGTTATATCAGTCCAATCAACTTCTCTTGAGGAAATTGGATATAAATATTTTCTTTTGCACTGGATATAACTATAAAATCATTTCATGCTACATACAGTTAAACTTTTAAAATTTTCGTGGGTAAGTCAAAATGTTGAAAAAGGTACCTTATTATCTTAAGGTAACTGTAAGGTTTTGACTGAAGTTTAGTAAACTTTTTTTGAAAATTATGTGTTTTTAAAAATATGTTTTTTTTAACCCTAATAGTAATTATAATTAATATTAATTATATTTATAGCCCTCCTGGCTCCTCCTCTTCAGCCAGTACCCCAAACAGCAAGCCGCTTGCTCCGGGAGCACTGTTGCATGGTCGCTCCGGAGCACCGCTCTATGCATCCATGAGAAACACAGAGCCACGGCTCAGCCCCACCCCCCACTCTCTCCGCATTGGCTCACTGGCTATGATTGACAGTAGCAGGAGCCAATGGCTCCAGCTGCTGTCTCAGCCAATGAAGAATGAGAAGAGTCCTGGGAGAAACTTAGCTCTCATGCACACATTGCTGAATCGAGGGAGAGCTCAGGTGAGTAAGAGTCCTTTCACACTGACATCGCGGGGGCGTCAAAGGTAAAGCACTGCTCGTTTTAGCGATGCTTTACCGCCGTTTTAGAGGTGCTTTTCAGCCGCTAGCGGCGTGCTTTTAACCCCCACTAGCGGCTGAAAAAAGGGTTAAATACACCGCCGCTGAGGCGCTTTGCAGGCGCTACCCATTAATTTCAATAGGCAGGGGCGCTTTATGAGCTCCTAAAGAGCCTCAAAGAAGCTGCTTGCAGGACTTTTTTTGACTTCCTGCCAGCGTAGCGCCCCAGTGTGAAAACCTTTGGGCTTTTACACTGGGATTGCAGATGAGGCATTTTTCAGACGCTTTACAGACGCTATTTTTAGAGCTAAAGTGCCTGAAAAATGCCTCCAGCGTGAAATGGGTCTAATGGGGGGGGGGGGGGGGCTAAGGGGGCCACTGCACACGGAAGGTTTTCGTACCTTCATGCATGGAATACATGAAGGTAACCACTTGCCGACCATGCCACGCACATTTACATCGGCAGAATGGCACGGCTGCGCAAAGCCACGTATATATACGTGGCTTTGATTTTCGCGCGTGCCCCTGTTGCGAACTCCGTGACCGTGCCCACGGGACCCACGGACTCGATGTCCGCCGGTGTCCCGCGATCATGTCACAGAGCTGCAGAACAGGGGGGTGCCTGTGTAAACAAGGCATTTCCCTGTTCTGCCTTGTGACAGGACACTGATCTACTGCTCCCTGTGATCGGGAGCAGTGATTAATGTCGTGCCAGTGGTAGCCCAGCCCCCACACAGTTAGAATCACTCCCTAGGACACACTTAACCCCTTCCTCGCCCCCTAGTGGTTAACCCCTTCCCTGCCAGTGTCATTTACACAGTAATCAGTGCATTTTTATAGCACTGATCGCTGTATAAATGACAATGGTCGCAAAATAAAGTGTCTGATGTGTCTGCCATAATGTCACAGTCACGATAAAAATTGCAGATTGCCGCCATTACTAATAAAAAATAATAATAATAAAAATGCCATAAAACTATCCCCTATTTTTTAGACGCTATAACTTTTGCGCAAACCAATCTATATACGCTTATTGTGATTTTTTTTACCAATATAGAAGAATACATATCGGCCTAAACTGAGGAAAAAAAAAAATAATTATATATTTTTGGGGGATATTTATTATAGCAAAAAGTAAAAAATATTGCTTTTTTTTTCAAAATTGTTGCTTTTTTTGTTTATAGCGCAAAAAATAAAAACTGCAGAGGTGATCAAATACCACCAAAAGAAAGCTCTGTTTGTGGGAAAAGAAGGACGTCAATTTTGTTTGGGTGCAACGTCGCACGACCGCACAATTGTCAGTTAAAGCGACGCAGTGCCGAATCGCAAAAAATAGCCCGGTCATTGGGCAGCCAAATCCTCCGGGGCTGAAGTGGTTAAAATCACTTTAATTAAATTCATTTTACATACATACATATTTCATTTAGGGTATACAAATCACACAGGATTTGAAAAGACACAACGGTAGCTTCCCATTGTAATTGAGGCTGCATTCGCACCGGAGTGTTTCACAGTCTTTGCGTTTTTGCAGCAATTTTGACGCAATATTGTACAGATCAACAATGTAAAAAGCAGAAAACTGCCTATGATCTGCCCGTAAGAAGTTCATGTTCTTTTTTTGAGCTTAAGGCGTTTTTCAGGCGTTTTGCTTCAGGTGACAAAACGCTCAGATGTGAACGGGTGCCATTGACATTAATGGGATTTTGCTTGTTGGGCATTTTTCAGGCATTTTTTCTGGCGTTTTAGGAGAAAAGAAGGGGTGAGTCACTGCTCTGAGTTATTCAGCCACAAGTGTTATCTGAGCTTCAACTATTGAGCTCTGTATACAATATTTTTCATAGGAAAGGAGTTAAATAAGATGTAAACATTAACTAGATAGTTTTAGTTATATTTTGAGACAAGTTCAGTCATGTAGGCAATCTGAAGCCTGTGGAGGTGGGGTGGATGACAGGTAAGGTAGATAAGTCTGGCAGTAGCATTTATGTTAGACTAAGGCCCCTTTAACACTGGGGCGGGAGGTGCACTGGCGATATAGCGCTGCTATTTTTAGTTTTACCCCCCGCTAGCGGCCGAAAAAGGGTTAATACCGCCGGCAATGCACCTCTGCAGAGGCGCATTGCCAGCGGTATAGCCGGAGTGTTCCATCGATTTCAATGGGCAGAAGCGGTGAAGGAGCGGTATACACACCGCTCCTTCACCGCTCCAAAGATGCGGCTAGCAGGACTTTTGGAGCGGTCCTGCTAGCGCACCGCTCCAGTGTGAAAACCCTTCGGGCTTTCACACTGGAGAAACACCATCGCTGTTTCAGGTCGGTTTGCAGGCGCTATTTTTAGCGCAATAGCGCCTGCAACCCGCCCCAGTGTGAAAGGGCCAGTTCACATCAGATGCAGTTCCGTGCGCTTTTTTTCTACACTGAATGTATTCCAATGGGTCTAGTTCACACCATGCAGTCAGTTTTTGGTCAGTTCCCGGTGCAGAAACTGATTGGAAACTGGCCGGAAACTGACTGCATGGTGTGAACTAGAGCCATTGGAATACATGGAAAACACTGTGAATGCATTTTGTGCAGAAAAAAAGCGCATGGAACGGCACGGAACTGCATCTGGTGTGAACTGGTCCTTAAGGAGAATAGCCTATGTAAATGTAGGCCAATGGGGAGGAAGTTACAATAATTGAGACAAGAGATAACAAGGGAGTGAATGAGGAGACTGAAGGGGTAAGGTAAGGGGAAGAGAGAAAGATTTAGGTGCCATCAGCATAAAGGTGGTATTGGAAGCCATGGGAGGTTATCAAGTAACTAAGTAACTAAGGGAGAATAGTAGCTGTCCAAGGACAGAGCCTTAAGGCCAGTGCTCTATCTTGGCCTAGGCCGACAAGGCCCGGGCCTAGGGCGGCACTTTGCGGGGGGCTGCAAAAAAGCCGCTCCCCTGCACAAAAACATCCCCCTGACCTGTCCTCCCGAGTCCTGGCTCACATACAGACTCCCGTGTGCACACACGCAGCGTCGGAGGCCGCATCCACTGCCCACAGCCACTGTACTGCGCCGGGGTCTGGGAGCCTGTATGTGTCTTCTTCAGACATCGGGAAATCCCGCCCACTGTGTCACCATGCAGTGTGACATCTAGCCCAGACTCAGGTAGGGTGACACCGTTGTAAGGGGAGAGTGGGGAGCCCGAGTGTATGGCAGCCAAGGAGTGAGTGTATGGGAGGGGTGGAAGGCTGTGCAGTCTCATTGTGCTGTGTTTGGAGGACTGGTGGCAGCCTGTTTTTGCTGGGACTTGTAGTGCACTGTGGGGGCTGAAATATGGCAGCCCCTTTTTGCTGGGACTTGTAGTGCACTGTGGGGGCTGAAATATGGCAGCCCTGTTTTTCTGGGACTTGTAGTGTACTATGGGGGCTGAAATATGGCAGCCCCGTTTTTGCTGGGTTGTGGGGGCTAAAATATGGCAGCCCCGTTTTTTCTGGGACTTGTAGTGCACTCTGGGGGGCTGAAATATGGCAGCCCCATTTTTGCTGGGACTTGTAGTGCCCTCTGGGGGCTGAGATATGGCAGCCCCGTTTTTGCTGGGACTTGTTGTGCACTCTGGGGGCTGAGATATGGCAGCCCTGTTTTTGCTGGGACTTGTAGTGCACAGTGGGGGCTGAAATATGGCAGCCCCGTTTTTGCTGGGACTTGTAGTGGACTCTGGGGGCTGAAATATGGCAGCCCCGTTTTTTGCTGGGTTGTAGGGGCTGAAATATGGCAGCCCCGTTTTGCTGGGACTTGTAGTGCACAGTGGGGGCTGAAATATGGCAGCCCCGTTTTTGCTGGGACTTGTAATGCACTCTGGGGCTGAAATATGGCAGCCCCGTTTTTGCTGGGACTTGTAGTGCACTGTGGGGGCTGAGATATGGCAGCCCCGTTTTTGCTGGGACTTGTAGTGCACTGTGGGGGTTGAGATATGGCAGCCTCGTTTTTGCTGGGACTTGTAGTGCACTGTGGGGGCTGAGATATGGCAGCCTCGTTTTTGCTGGGACTTGTAGTGCACTGTGGGGGCTGAGATATGGCAGCCCCGTTTTGCTGGGACTTGTAGTGCCTTAGACTGTGGGGGGACTGAGGAATCCTCATTCTGCCACTGAGGGCACTAAAAGTCCCAGCAGAGTGGGCTGCCATTCTTTCATCCCCTGTAGTCTAGGGCACTAAAAGTCCCAGCATAGGAGGCTGCCATATCTCAGCCCCCCAGAGGGAACTACAAGTCCCAGCAGAGCAGGCTGCTCTTACAGAACAGAAGAAAGAGCTGGGGGGGGGGGTTGTACTGGGAGGGGAGTGAAGGAGGCACAGGTTTGAGATGAGGGGGGATTTTTTTTCTAAACGTGAGGATTTATGCTGAAAGGGGGAGATGGGGGAGGATTTGTGCTGGGAGGGGGAGATGGGGAAGGATTTGTGCCGAGAGATGTAATTTGTGCTGGGAGGGGGAGATGGGGGATGATTTGTGATGGGAGGGGGGATTTATGCTGAGAGGGGGAGATGGAGAAGGATTTGTGCTAAGAGGGCGGATTTGTGCTGGGAAAGGGGAGGTTAAGGCAAGGGTTTGTGCTGAGAAGGGGGATTTTCACTGGAAGGGGTTATATGAGGGTGAGGATTTGTGCTGAAAGGGGGTATTTTTGCTGCAAGGGGGAGATGGAGAGGGCGGGGGTCTGGAAGGGGTGTGGTTTACAGATGATAGGGCGGGTCTTAAATAGGAAGGGGTGTGGCTTTGACAGGAAGGGTGGGTCATATTTAAATTAGGGGGTGCATGAATTTAGTCAGGCCTAGGGCAGCACAAAACCTAAATACACCACTGCTTAAGGCAGGCCATAGACAGTGCAAATTTGCACGATTCCCCCATCAACACAGACAGTTTTGACAGGGGAATCCCTCCTGCCGAGCAAATTGTCTTCTTCTGGCAGGGGAAGCTGTCCCCGCTGGGAGAAGACAGTGATTATTGCTAGCAGCTGTAGCAGCCGCTTTCAATAGTTACAAGCAAATCCAGCAAGCTAGTTGTACCCAAGCTGATCGATCAACTTGGTACATTCACCCTGCCCACTAATGGTTTGAATCTCAGCCGAGATTCGAACTGTGTATGCAGTGCTGTATCCTGGCCTAGACCGACAAGGCCCAGGCCTAGGGCGGCACTTTGCGGGGGGTGGCAAAAAAGTGGTCAGCTAAAAAAATGCACTGCAACTGCACTAATGACACCAGCAGGGAAGGGGTTAACAGGGGCGATCAAAGGGTTAACTGTGTGCCTAGGGAGTGTTTACTAACTGTGGGGGAGGTAGTTTCACTGCATGAAGACATGGAACACAGGATCCATGTCTTCTGTACACGTTGAATGACAGTCTGCCTTGTTTACATAGTACCGAACAATCTGCAGAACCCGCTGATCGACTTGCGCCGTGTAAAATCACAGCGGGAATGAGCCGGCGGCGTACGCTCATGCCCAAAACTGTGAAGTGCAGAATCACATATAGATACCTCCCAGGAGGGCACTACGTTCACAGTGGAGGGATCAGGAGGGCACTACGTTCAAGAGCCCTTGTTACTAAAGTGTGGGAAACATAGGTTTAGTAGAATGCCACCAGACTACAATATCCTTTCATTTTTCAACACATTCTTCTTGTATTGTGACACCAGCAACAATTATGTTAAAGATGATGGATAGATGGATGGATGGACAGAACACTCAGCCATCCAAGATTATTTTCTCCCTGTCAGAGTCTCTGTAAGTACCATATGACTTGTGCTGGCAGAGAGGAATATAGGCTGTCTGTCCCACAGAGAATCTTTATCACAAGTCTTGCTGATGTCAGTATAAAAGCCTGGAGGGATTGGATGATTGATTTTGTTCTCTGGAGCTCCATGCTGGCAGCAGTGCAGGCAAACACAACTCACTGTTTGACAGTACTGGGGCTGAGGAATCTGTCTGCTTCTTACAGTGTGTCCCCCATAGCAGGCTGTTTCCTCTCCTCTATCTCTTTCCCACTTCAATGTAGCTGCCGACATCTCCTCTTCTTAGAAGTCAAAGAAGGCAGGCCAGGGAAGGGGGCAGGTACAGTGTTTTTCATTGGCTGAGGAGGCAGAAGAGAGATTGTATATCAATCCACCGATGAAATCTTCTTGCTGGGTCTAAGTAAAGATCATCGGCTTATGCAGCCAGGCTTCTGTTTCCCTTCACAAGATAAAGGGGCGGGTTTGGGTTGCAGTCCCGCCCGAACCCGACATCACAGCTCGGATCTGACAGCTGCAGTCTCTCATGGGGGTGGCACAGTGCACACCCAGCCATCTTGCTCACCAATCACTGGCTGTGCTGAATGTGCACACTGCTGCAGGTCCTCTTGAGCTAGAAGGCAACGTTAAATCAACAGAATTATGCGGGACAAAGCCCCTGTAAGCAGGACAGCGGGACAGAGGTGTAAATGCGGGAAAGTCCCGCACAATCTGGGACTGTTAGGAGGTATGTGTACATATACTTGATTCTGCGCACAGTGGCCACCCTGTAGCAGTAAAACTGCTATAGGGCGGTCATAAAGCGGTTAAACAGGAAGGAATGGGGCAAATTTACAGGGATGGGGCACCCAATTTTAGTCTTGCCTAGGGCAGCACAAATCCAAAATACACCACTGGGTGTATGGCCAGCCTAAGGGGCCCCTAAAGAAAGAGGAAGTGTCAAAGGGGGTAAAGTAAATTACACTGAAGGAATGATTCAATGGGTAGGAGGAGATCCAGGAAAGAGTCTTGGAGGCCAAGGGAGTAGAGTTCTTTGAGCAGGACGGAGTGGTCAATGGTATCAAAAGCAGTAGAAATGTCGATTAGTATGATTATGGAAAAATGGACATTGAGTTTAGCAGTTAGTAAGTCATTATTGAGTTTTAGTAGGCCAGTTTCTGTGGAGTGTTACAGGTGTAAGCCAGAATGGGTCAAGCGGGTTGTTCTCAGTGAGGTAATAGCTCAGAAGATTGTGGACAAGACATTCTAGAAGTTTAGCGGTAAATAGGAACTGGGTCTTAAGTATTTCAGGCTGGTGGGGTCCAGCAAGGGCTTTTTAGGTGTAGGGTGTCCAGCCCGTACTTTAGAGGGGAGGTGCCGATAGAGAAGGAGAGATTGAAGATGTGAGTTAGAGTGAGTTTGGCCACCTCCTCTGTAATAACAGGGTCAAAAGAGGAAAATATTAAATGTAGTGGCAAAAGAGGTATGTTAAAAAGAACTATCACCAGAAGAAAATAAAGCTTATTAAACCCCCAAGGAATCTTGTGCACATAGCATTTGTCCATATCTAAATCTGTGCATTGGTTGCCTAGCTGTGTTGTTGGATAGCTAGCCCTGCCCACCCATCTAGCTATATGACAACAGTGATCAACAGAGACAGATTTGTGGGTGACATTCCAGGAGGAGAGGGGGCATGACAGGCAGTGCACACAGAGTTTGCACAGTGCCCCCCATCCAAAAGTGAGGGAAAAACATATTTGAGCGCATGTGCCGGGAATGTCACTGGCTGCATGTACAGTAAATATGTGCACCGTTTTAGGAGATATTTACAGTACCTATAGGTAAGCCTTATTATAGGCTTACCTATAGGTAAAAGTCAGAGATGGGAGTTTACTCCCACTTTAAATAACTTTGAGTGGAAAAAGATTTTTTCAGAAATGGCAACTAAAATATCTTTTTGGAACGAGAAATTTTGATATGAATACTACCAATGCGAAGCTCATACTGGTTAACATGTAATTTAATTGAACAAGCTAATCAAATTATTATTATTTTTTGGCCTAAAAAGTGTAAGAAACCTCCATTGGTGGGCTAATGCTAAAGAGAAGGGGTGGCCCTACTTGAAAAGTGACAGGAGTCTGATACCAGAGTTAAATTGTTCCAAATAAATTTACCAAGTTTCAACAGCTTTATTTTTTATATGGAGAGTGGGACACCCATTTAAATAATATGATTTTAATATGAAAATAATTTAACTCAATTAACCTTTTGTGTATATGTAATAAGATAATTAATAACAAGCATATATTTTAAATAGAATGGAAAATGAAAACAAAGAGGCAGAATAAAACCTGCAAGATGTTCTTTCGAAAATTCCACCAAATCAATAACTCATAAACATAAACATAAAGAGTGGATGTTTTAGCCCCCCCAGTCCACTGACCTAGCTTTGCATTAAACAGCTAGAAGGGTCAAGGAAACTTTTAAATATTTGACAAGATATATGACATAAAAATTTTTTTTTTTGGCTAGGGGAACCTTACGTAAACTAGACGTGTAATTTTAATGCAAATTTGTCACAAACACCTTTTGTAAACTATGCAAACAGTTATTAAAATATTAATCTAAGATCTTGCTTACATCTTGTTGGTTAACAGCAAAATGATAGAAAAATGATGACAGCGTAAGTGACAATCTTCATGCTGGGGCAGATAAGGATTTATTACATGTTCAGAAGAATCTTTTGAATTTATTTCATTTTGAATTACAGGGTATCTGTCTGTTAAACCACTGGCATGTAGGGATGAGCTTCGTGTTCGAGTCGAACATACGTTCGACTCGAACATTGGCTGTTCGATCATTCGACGAAGATCGAACGATTTGGGCCGTTCGCGCCAAATTCGAGTGACGCGAACGGCCCACAATGCACTACGCCATCGCAGTGTCATCCAGGCGCTGTGATTGGCCAAGCATGCACTGTGACCCCGCATGCTTGGCCAATCACAGCGCCGGCAGCGAGGAGAGCAATGATTGGCCACAGGCAGGATGCCTGTGGCCAATTATTGCTGAGGGTGTTTAGTACACGCCCCACACTATAAAAGGCCGCCAGCACGGCGGCCTAGTGTAGTGTGTTCCGGAGCAGGGATAGAGTAGCATAGGCAGGGACAGTGACTGTTATTTCTTTCTTGCTTAACCTGGATTCCTTTAGTTTAGGGAAAGAGAAGGATAGGTAGGGAGAGTGTCAGTGTGTTTTGTGCTTCTGCTATAGTGTGCTTAAAAAAAACATTTATTCTAGGGACAGAAAACTCTAGGTAGGGACAGTGTCAGTTTCTTTCACTCTGCAAGTCCTTGTTTCCAGGGACCTGTAAGGACAGTGAGTTAATTGTCCTTGTGCTATATTGTGCTTAAAAAAAACATTTATTCTAGGGACAGAAAACTCTAGGTAGGGACAGTGTCAGTTTCTTTCACTCTGCAAGTCCTTGTTTCCAGGGACCTGTAAGGACAGTGAGTTAATTGTCCTTGTGCTATATTGTGATTAAAAAAAACATTTATTCTAGGGACAGAAAACTCTAGGTAGGGACAGTGTCAGTTTCTTTCACTCTGCAAGTCCTTGTTTCCAGGGACCTGTAAGGACAGTGAGTTAATTTTCCTTGTGCTATATTGTGATTAAAAAAAACATTTTTTCTAGGGACAGAAAACTGTAGGTAGGGAGAGTGTTTTTTTTCTTTCACTCTGCAAGTCCTTGTTTCCAGGGACCTGTAAGGACAGTGAGTTAATTGTCCTTGTGCTATATTGTGCTTAAAAAAAACATTTATTCTAGGGACAGAAAACTCTAGGTAGGGACAGTGTCAGTTTCTTTCACTCTGCAAGTCCTTGTTTCCAGGGACCTGTAAGGACAGTGAGTTAATTTTCCTTGTGCTATATTGTGATTAAAAAAAACATTTATTCTAGGGACAGAAAACTCTAGGTAGGGACAGTGTCAGTTTCTTTCACTCTGCAAGTCCTTGTTTCCAGGGACCTGTAAGGACAGTGAGTTAATTTTCCTTGTGCTATATTGTGATTAAAAAAAACATTTTTTCTAGGGACAGAAAACTGTAGGTAGGGAGAGTGTTTTTTTTCTTTCACTCTGCAAGTCCTTGTTTCCAGGGACCTGTAAGGACAGTGAGTTAATTTTCCTTGTGCTATATTGTGCTTAAAAAAAACATTTTTTCTAGGGACAGAAAACTGTAGGTAGGGAGAGTGTTTTTTTTCTTTCACTCTGCAAGTCCTTGTTTCCAGGGACCTGTAAGGACAGTGAGTTAATTGTCCTTGTGCTATATTGTGCTTAAAAAAAACATTTATTCTAGGGACAGAAAACTCTAGGTAGGGACAGTGTCAGTTTCTTTCACTCTGCAAGTCCTTGTTTCCAGGGACCTGTAAGGACAGTGAGTTAATTTTCCTTGTGCTATATTGTGATTAAAAAAAACATTTATTCTAGGGACAGAAAACTCTAGGTAGGGACAGTGTCAGTTTCTTTCACTCTGCAAGTCCTTGTTTCCAGGGACCTGTAAGGACAGTGAGTTAATTTTCCTTGTGCTATATTGTGATTAAAAAAAACATTTTTTCTAGGGACAGAAAACTGTAGGTAGGGAGAGTGTTTTTTTTCTTTCACTCTGCAAGTCCTTGTTTCCAGGGACCTGTAAGGACAGTGAGTTAATTTTCCTTGTGCTATATTGTGCTTAAAAAAAACATTTTTTCTAGGGACAGAAAACTGTAGGTAGGGAGAGTGTTTTTTTTTCTTTCACTCTGCAAGTCCTTGTTTCCAGGGACCTGTAAGGACAGTGAGTTAATTGTCCTTGTGCTATATTGTGCTTAAAAAAAACATTTATTCTAGGGACAGAAAACTCTAGGTAGGGACAGTGTCAGTTTCTTTCACTCTGCAAGTCCTTGTTTCCAGGGACCTGTAAGGACAGTGAGTTAATTTTCCTTGTGCTATATTGTGATTAAAAAAAACATTTATTCTAGGGACAGAAAACTCTAGGTAGGGACAGTGTCAGTTTCTTTCACTCTGCAAGTCCTTGTTTCCAGGGACCTGTAAGGACAGTGAGTTAATTTTCCTTGTGCTATATTGTGATTAAAAAAAACATTTTTTCTAGGGACAGAAAACTGTAGGTAGGGAGAGTGTTTTTTTTCTTTCACTCTGCAAGTCCTTGTTTCCAGGGACCTGTAAGGACAGTGAGTTAATTTTCCTTGTGCTATATTGTGCTTAAAAAAAACATTTTTTCTAGGGACAGAAAACTGTAGGTAGGGAGAGTGTTTTTTTTCTTTCACTCTGCAAGTCCTTGTTTCCAGGGACCTGTAAGGACAGTGAGTTAATTGTCCTTGTGCTATATTGTGCTTAAAAAAAACATTTATTCTAGGGACAGAAAACTCTAGGTAGGGACAGTGTCAGTTTCTTTCACTCTGCAAGTCCTTGTTTCCAGGGACCTGTAAGGACAGTGAGTTAATTTTCCTTGTGCTATATTGTGATTAAAAAAAACATTTTTTCTAGGGACAGAAAACTGTAGGTAGGGAGAGTGTTTTTTTCTTTCACTCTGCAAGTCCTTGTTTCCAGGGACCTGTAAGGACAGTGAGTTAATTTTCCTTGTGCTATATTGTGATTAAAAAAAACATTTTTTCTAGGGACAGAAAACTGTAGGTAGGGAGAGTGTTTTTTTTCTTTCACTCTGCAAGTCCTTGTTTCCAGGGACCTGTAAGGACAGTGAGTTAATTGTCCTTGTGCTATATTGTGCTTAAAAAAAACATTTTTTCTAGGGACAGAAAACTCTAGGTAGGGAGAGTGTTTTTTTTTTTTCACTCTGCAAGTCCTTGTTTCCAGGGACCTGTAAGGACAGTGAGTTAATTGTCCTTGTGCTATATTGTGCTTAAAAAAAACATTTATTCTAGGGACAGAAAACTCTAGGTAGGGACAGTGTCAGTTTCTTTCACTCTGCAAGTCCTTGTTTCCAGGGACCTGTAAGGACAGTGAGTTAATTGTCCTTGTGCTATATTGTGCTTAAAAAAAACATTTATTCTAGGGACAGAAAACTCTAGGTAGGGACAGTGTCAGTTTCTTTCACTCTGCAAGTCCTTGTTTCCAGGGACCTGTAAGGACAGTGAGTTAATTTTCCTTGTGCTATATTGTGATTAAAAAAAACATTTATTCTAGGGACAGAAAACTCTAGGTAGGGACAGTGTCAGTTTCTTTCACTCTGCAAGTCCTTGTTTCCAGGGACCTGTAAGGACAGTGAGTTAATTTTCCTTGTGCTATATTGTGATTAAAAAAAACATTTTTTCTAGGGACAGAAAACTGTAGGTAGGGAGAGTGTTTTTTTTCTTTCACTCTGCAAGTCCTTGTTTCCAGGGACCTGTAAGGACAGTGAGTTAATTTTCCTTGTGCTATATTGTGCTTAAAAAAAACATTTATTCTAGGGACAGAAAACTCTAGGTAGGGACAGTGTCAGTTTCTTTCACTCTGCAAGTCCTTGTTTCCAGGGACCTGGAGAGACATTGAGTGAATTGTCCTTGTGCTATATTGTGATTAAAAAAAACATTTATTCTAGGGACAGAAAACTCTAGGTAGGGACAGTGTCAGTTTCTTTCACTGTGAAAGTCCTTGTTTCAAGGGACAGAGAAGGACACCTGAAGGTAGCCCTTATTGCTTTTTTCCCATCTCCCTGCAGGCCATCTATTAGAATGTCTGGAAGGCAAACAAGGAGAGGCAGACAGTCAGGAGGCAATAAAAGAGGGCAAGCAGGCTCTGTGTCTGGGGGCAACAGTGCTGGTCGTGGACGCGGTGCATTGTCATCAGCACATGGCCATGGGACACGCTTGTCCTTCTTTTCGGCAGCTGGACATGTTGAGCCACATCATGCCGAAGACTTGGTAGAGTGGATGACCAAGCCCTCCTCCTCCTCCTCATCCTCTCTCACCCAGGCTCAGGGTACTGGAAAAGCAGCTGCCAAAGCGTCGTCTTCCCTGGTATCAATGTCAGACAAATCATCAGTCACTCCTTCCCTAGACCCACCATGTCCTCCTCCTGAGGAGTCCCCCGAACTGTTTCAGCACAGTGTTGGGTACATGCTCCAGGAGGATGCCCAGCGTTTCGAAGGGTCTGATGATGAAACCCAGCTAGAGGAAGGCAGTAGCGTGAGAGCAGACAGAGGGGATGCTCAAGAAGGACACCAATCTGGCAGTCATGTTCCAGCAGCTGCAGCATACTGCCAGATTGGCTCCAGTGATGAGGAGGGAGGGGATGATGAGGTCAATGACTCCACGTGGGTGCCTAATAGGAGAGAGGAGGAGGAGGAGGATGAGGAGGAGGCACATCTCCAACGAGGCAGGATGCCCTTTGGTGGCCAGCGTAAGGGCAGTACACCGACGGAATCACACCGCAGAGCTCCGCCTGTGCAGGGCGCTGCCTCTGCCCGTCATTCAAAAAGTTCTTTGGTGTGGGCCTTTTTTGAGGCTAGTGCATCAGATCGCACAGCTGCTGTTTGCAACATATGTCTCAAGCGTATATCGCGTGGCCAAAACATCAGCCGCTTGGGTACCACATGCCTGACCAGACATATGTTGACCTGCCATGCAGCTCGTTGGCAAGCCTACCTCAAAGACCCACACCAAAGAACAAAGCGGACCTCTCCTTGCACCGCATCAGCTGGGATCTCCAACCCCACTATAACTTCAGTCCTCTCTGAAACATGCACTGAGAGGAATGAAGGTGTAGAATTAGGTGTGTCACAGCCAAGTACTTGCGCCCACTCTGCTAGCAGTACACCGACGTCCGATTCTAGCAGGCAAATTTCCCTGCCCCAGCTGCTGGACCGTCGAAAGAAGTTCACTCCCAGCCATCCACATGCCCAGCGGTTGAATGCTAGCTTGGCTAAATTGCTAGCGCTTCAACTGCTGCCTTTTCAGTTGGTAGACTCGGCCCCCTTCCGTGAGTTTGTGCAATGTGCGGTTCCTCAGTGGCAGGTTCCCAAACGCCACTTTTTCTCACGGAAGGCTATTCCGGCTCTCTACCGGCATGTGGAAGGCAATGTCTTGGCCTCGCTGGACAGGGCGGTCAGCGGTAAGGTGCATATTACCGCTGACTCATGGTCCAGCAGGCATGGACAGGGACGTTACCTTTCTTTCACGGCCCATTGGGTCACTCTTTTGGCAGCTGGGAAGGATTCAGGACAAGGTGCAGTAGTGTTGGAGGTTGTCCCACCGCCACGCCTCCAAAATGCTACTACTGGTTGTGACACACCTCTCTCCTCCACCCCCTCCTCTTCTTCTTCCTCCATGGCCTCTTCCTGTGGTTTGTCCTATGAACCAGCGGTGCTCCGTAGCCGTTCACGGGGCTACGCAAGTACGCAGGCAAAAAGATGCCATGCCGTGCTTGCGCTGGTGTGTTTGGGGGACAGAAGCCACACTGGGGCAGAGGTCCTGTCTGCTCTGCAGGGCCAGGCCGAGAGGTGGTTGACGCCACGCCAGCTTAAGCCAGGAATGGTGGTTTGCGACAATGGCACCAACCTCCTCTCCGCCCTCCGACAGGGACAACTGACCCATGTGCCCTGTGTGGCTCACGTCCTTAACCTGGTGGTGCAGCGCTTCTTGGGCAGGTACCCGGGCTTACAGGATGTCCTGAGGCAGGCCAGGAAAGTCTGTGTGCATTTCCGCAGATCTTATAATGCCAGTGCTCGCCTGGCTGAGCTGCAAAAGGAGTTGAACCTGCCCAAGAACCGCCTTATATGTGACATGCCCACCAGGTGGAACTCAACGTTGGCCATGCTGCAGCGGCTGCACACGCAGCAGAGGGCCATCAATGAGTACCTGTGCGACTACGGCACCAGGACAGGGTCAGGGGAGCTTGGTTTTTTTTCTCCACGCCAGTGGGGCATGATCAGGGATGCATGCACTGTCCTGGCACCATTTGAGGAGGCCACGAGGATGGTGAGCAGTGACAGTGCATGCATCAGTGACACTGTACCTCTTGTCCACCTGTTGGAGCACACGCTGCGTGGAATAATGGACAGGGCACTTGAGGCAGAACAGAGGCAGGAAGAGGAGGACTTCCTTGCCTCTCAAGGCCCCCTTTACCCAGACAGTGTTCCTTCTGTCCCACCCATCGCACAGGAAGAGGAGGAGGAGGAGGAGGAGGAGGAGGAGGAGGAGGATTGTGTCAGCATGGAGGTGGAGGCTGGCACTCAGCATCATCAGCAGCAGTCTTTTAGGGATGATTTACAGTCCCAAGAAACCAGTGGACTTGTACGTGGCTGGGAGGAGGTGGCTGCGGATCATGTCGTCCTTAGTGACCCAGAGGACTCCGGAGCGAATGCCTCAGCAAACCTACGCTGCATGGCCTCCCTGATCCTGCAAAGTCTGCGGAAGGATCCTCGTATTCTTCGGATCAAGGAGAGGGACCATTACTGGCTGGCCACTCTCCTTGATCCACGGTACAAGGGTAAGGTTGCGGACCTTATGTTACCGTCGCAGAGGGAGCAGAGGATGAGACAACTCCGGGAGGCCTTGCAGAAAGGTCTGTGCAACGCGTTCCCAGAGACTGGGAGGTTGCAAACTCCTGGTCCTGGACAACGAGTTGCTGAGGCTTCGGCCAGTCAAAGAAGGAGCGGTGGGGAAGGTGGCCGTCTGACCGATGCGTTCAGACAATTCTTTAGTCCGCAGCCCCAAAGTATGATCGGTTCCAGCAACCATCGCCAGCGTCTGATAAACATGGTGCAGGAATATCTAGGGGCAAGGTCAGACTTGGACACCTTCCCCACCGAAAATCCTCTGGCTTACTGGGTCTTGAGGATGGATCACTGGCCAGAGCTTGCACAGTATGCAATTGAGCTACTGGCCTGTCCTGCATCCAGCGTTCTTTCGGAACGCACATTCAGTGCTGCTGGAGGATTTGTCACGGATCACAGGGTGCGCCTGTCCACCGACTCGGTTGATCGACTGACTTTCATCAAGATGAACCAGTCTTGGATCACCACCAGCTACCACACACCTGATGCTGATATAACAGACTAATTGATTTTAAAATGTCACATCCCTTCAAGACTGATGCTGATGCTGAGTGCCTGTGCTGTTATGTTGACTGGCTATCCTCCTCCTCCGAGTCCTCAATGATACGATTGATGATGATAGCTTGGAAGATCATTTTTGTTTATGGGTGCCGCCACCAGTGCCTAACGCCCAATTTTTCAGCCCCTGTTTAACAGGGGCGTGTAATTACAATTTTTGAAGCAATACTTTGCAACAGGGCTCATTGCTGTGCTCCAAGTACAGTATCTGTGAGGAGTTGCAGTGTTGTGCCACCAGTGCCTAAGGCCCAATTTTTCAGCCCCTGTTTAACAGGGGCGTGTCATTACAATTTTTGAAGCAATACTTTGCAACAGGGCTCATTGCTGTGCTCCAAGTACAGTATCTGTGAAGGGTTGCAGTGTTGTGCCACCAGTGCCTAAGGCCCAATTTTTCAGCCCCTGTTCAACAGGGGCATGTAATTACAATTCTTGATCTAATAATTCACAGCAGGGCCCATTGCTGCACCCACCAAGAGTAACTGTCAGGGCTTACAGTGTTGTGGCACCAGCACCACCATCAAAGGCCCAATTTCTACTACCACTGTTCAACAATTATATGTAATTAAAATTCCTGATATAATAGTTGACAGCAGGGCGTTCCAGCACCAACCAAGAGTAACTGTGAGTGCTTACAGTGTTGTGCCAACACCAACAACTAAGGGGCCTATTTCTGCAGAGTATATACGGCAGGTCCCTACTTTCAAACATCCAACTTACAAACGACTCCTACTTGCAAACGCAAGAAGACAACAGGAAGTGAGAGGAAATCTACCACTAGGAAGGAAAATTCTCTCCTGTAAGAATAAATATGGGAGAAAGGTGTCTCCTCTGTACTGATGCTTTATCAGCAATCCTTGTTTCAAGAAAAACACCACATTTCAAAAACAGTTGTCATTAGGACGGAAAGTGAGGTGAAATGTTCTGAACAGGGGCACAGACAGCAAAACAAATGTTACAGGGGTGATAACCCTTACCTATGTTTTCCAAAAAGTTTAAAAATAGATTTTTGGTCTGGAGCTACACTTCAACAATGTACCTGTTCAAAATTACAAACAGATTCTACATAAGAACAAACCTACAGTCCCTGTCTTGTATGCACCGCCTGTATACGGCTGTTCAGAGTATATAGGGCCTTTTTTATTTTATGTGCGGGGTTCCCCTTAATATCCATACAAGACCCAAAGGGGCTGGTAATGGGCTGGGGTAGGGGGGGGGTCATGGGGTAGCTATGCCATTTTTCTTAAAGATTTTCATCCATATTACCGGGACCAGACATTACATTAAAGCCGCAAGCAGTTTTAAATGGCTTTTTTTTCCTTTAGAAGTGTCATTTTGTGCAGGGACAGTTCTAAACACGGGAAACACGTGGCACTTCACAGGCATACTTTAGACACCCCCCAGGTACGATATTTAAAGGAATATTTGACTTTTTTTTTTTCACTTTATGCATCATTAAAATGACTGCTCCCGGAAAACGACCGTTTTTAAAACTTATTTTTGCATTGATACATGTCCCCTGGTGCAGAACCCGGGTTCCCAAACCCTTTTTAGGACAATAACATGCATAATAGTTGTTATAATTAGCACTTTAGAATTCGAACGTTCGCATCCATTGTATTTAATAGGGTTCTAATGTTCGTTCGAACTTTCGGTCCGTTCGCGGGTTCTGGTGCGAACCGAACCCGGGGGTGTTCGGCTCATCACTACTGGCATGTTCTGCCAATATGTCTCCTTGTAGTTCTAACAGAATTTATAATGAAATACATACAAAGTATACCAATAAATTTATATAGTAACCATACCAAAGAAATGAAAACTCATTCTTCTTGGTAACCATAAAATTACCTTCTGTTAGCTCTCAGCAAGTGAATTATGGTTTCATCACTTAGAGGAGCTAGCAAAAACAAAATTGCACAATTCCCATTCCTTGTTCACTGTTGCAATATTGTCCTTTCTGACTTACTGCATGGCTTGTAGGCTTAAAAAATATCTAAGTACTTTTTGCAAAGTTCCCATCTTACTAGATAAGGTTTAGTTATGGATCTGAAGTTCTTTTAATCATACAAGTAACATTAATCTTCAGAAATCTTCTTACTACATAAATAACGTTGATGCAGACAGGGTTTAACATATAAACAATTTAGATTAAATCTATTCTCTTCCCTGAAAAGATTTACAGTCATATACATTCCAACACTTTGAGTGTTGTGAAAATCAAAACATTTATTAAGTGCAGAATACCTGTGTATTGTCTTGTAGTAAAATTCCGAAATGGCACATGAATGCTGAAGTTCATGATCAAGACTGGTCCAGAATAAAATAAAAACATATTGAAAATAAATGTAATTTTAAATACCCAACAAACCAAAACAAAAACCCTTAAAGGGGTTGTAAAGGTTTGTTTTTTATTTTCTAAATAGGTCCCTTTAAGCTAGTGCATTGTTGGTTCACTTACCTTTTCCTTAGATTTCCCTTCTAAATGTTTTTTTTCTTTGTCTGAATTTGTCACTTCCTGTTCCTCCTCAGTAAGCTGTTTAGTAAGCTGTTCTGGCTGACTAAACACCGTTTGGATGATGGTGTGAAGTTTACTGAGTAGAAACAGGAAGTGAGAAATTCAGACAAAGAAAAAAAACATTTAGAAGGGAAATCGAAGGAAAAGGTAAGTGAACCAACAATGCACTAGCTTAAAGGAACCTATTTAGAAAATAAAAAACAAACCTTTACAACCCCTTTAACTCGGTAATAGATGTAGTCATTGCCGGTTTACAGTTTTTGAGATAAAAGATAATTGAGACAAAGTGTAAACAAAAAATAAAACAGCAGTGCACTCAGTAACAACCAACAATAGCGCAAATAAATGAAGTTCATGTATCAAATAAAATTCACATGTAAGTGTCCTCTAAATGTAATGATAGCCCTTTGATTTAATCCACACTTCAGAATAAAAAAAACTCTTTGTTATTTTACCATCGCAGTAGGAGAGGTACTCACTTTGATAACAGTAAACACCCAAAAAGACTGAGCAGTGATAGAAAATAGGGGATTCTGTCCCTTTGGGGACTAATCCTGAGAAATGACCTGGTGAATCCATCTAGAGATCTAGAAGAAGGCAATATTTAATGGAACCTTCAGATAGACTCTGACAGCTCTCATCATGTTGAGTGTGTTCAACTTTCAATTAAGAAGATAACAGACAGAGGGATGGAAATACTATGTCTTCGGAAAAGGGGTATAGAAGGAAACAAGTTTCAGTGAAAAAGAGAGCTGAAGCCTCAGGACAACCTTATCCCTATGAAGAATAAGTAATTACACTTTGCAAGACTAGACTCCCAACAGAGATACCCACTAAGCTGAAGTGATGACAATAAAGAATGCCACCGTCTGAGACAGAGTCATACGAGGAATCTCCCACAGTGGTTGCATAAGAAAAGCCCTCGAAGTGACAAAATATCAAAGATGCCATAGATACAGAAAGGTCTTAAAGGGTCAAAATGTAAGTGAGACCTTGGATAAAAGTACAAACCAAATGTTGAAAGATAAGATTCATCCCTTTTATAGTGCTCTGTCCTGGCTGTTGATATGTACTGAAGAAAACTCAGAACCATGGCACCCAAGCTGATCTGGGAATTAAAACTGAGGGAAATAAACATTCTTTGAGCAACAATACACTAGAAGGGAAGAGGGACTCAATGAGGGCCTACACATTCAGCACCTAGCTTCAATAGCAATGTCAATAAAACCAGTGACTGAGAAGCAGGTTACAATATCCAATCTGGAGGTAGAAGGTCCAGACAACACAGAAAGGCCAATGAGGGCCTGCCAACAGGCTTGTGGTGGTCAGTTTTGAGACAACAGAAAAATGGCAATATTTCTGATTTGAAGGAAACCATAACAGTGGAAAAATATACTTAGGGAGTAATATGTTTAGAAAGCAACTAGAGCATACGCTGCATCAATTAGTGTGCCTCTTGTTTGTTATTAAAACTGTTCACCTCCTGATTGCTGCAGGATGCAATCAGATCCATATCCACCTTTCTATAACATTTAACCACTTGCTTACTGGCCACTTATACCCCCTTCCTGACCAGGTCAATTTTCAGCTTTCAGCAATCTCACGCTTTGAATGAGAATTGCACCTCTGGGACACGCAGGTGTCCATGTACTCCCTCCCGGCATTTTAAGCCTGCACTGTAGCTGTCTTTCGGCTAAAGCGTGGGCGCAAAGTGGTTAAAGATCTGCAGAAACCCTTCTTAATGGAGAAACCACTCTCCAGGTTGAAAGTATTGTGGTAGTTAACTCAAGTGACGATCACCTTCCCTGGGAAAAGGTAGTCCATACAGCAAGTATTTCTTAAAATTCTGACTTGTAGTCAGTTTTATTTTAAAAGGTTGTAATAACAAAAAAAATAGAAAATAAATCCTCACCATTCAGGCACTAATTAAACAGTACATATTCCTCTCTGACAGGTGAAAGGCTTCTCCCAGCCACTGAAAAAAAACAAGCATTTTGCAAACCTTTTTTTTTTTACTTACAGAGCAACTTCCACATGCATTTCTCCCGGGTGGTTTTCCTGAATCCTAGGCCAGAGTACTTCTTGCTCCAGCTCTTCCTTTTTTTATTCTACTTGCTGCTGGTCAAAAGAGGGGCACAAAACTCGACTTGGATTTTACATTTCCAAGGTGCCCTGGAAAACGTGGACCAGATTCCAACTTAGTTTACCACATACACTCCGATCTGGAGGTAGAAGGTCCAGACAACACAGAAAGGCCAATGAGGGCCTGCCAACAGGCTTGTCGTGGTCAGTTTTGAGACAACAGAAAAATGGCAATATTTCTGATTTGAAGGAAACCTTAACAGTGGAAAAATATACTTAGGGAGTAATATGTTTAGAAAGCAACTAGAGCATACGCTGCATCAATTAGTGTGCCTCTTGTTTGTTAATAAAACTGTTCACCTCCTGATTGCTGCAGGATGCAATCAGATCCATATCCACCTTTCTATAACATTTAACCACTTGCTTACTGGCCACTTATACCCCCTTCCTGACCAGGTAAATTTTCAGCTTTCAGCAATCTCACGCTTTGAATGAGAATTGCACCTCTGGGACACGCAGGTGTCCATGTACTCCCTCCCGGCATTTTAAGCCTGCACTGTAGCCATCTTTCGGCTAAAGCGTGGGCGCAAAGTGGTTAAAGATCTGCAGAAACCCTTCTTAATGGAGAAACCACTCTCCAGGTTGAAAGTATTGTGGTAGTTAACTCAAGTGACGATCACCTTCCCTGGGAAAAGGTAGTCCATACGGCAAGTATTTCTTAAAATTCTGACTTGTAGTCAGTTTTATTTTAAAAGGTTGTAATAACAAAAAAAAATGAAAATAAATCCTCACCATCCAGGCACTAATTAAACAGTACATATTCCTCTCTGACAGGTGAAAGGCTTCTCCCAGCCACTGAAAAAAAACAAGCATTTTGCAAACCTTTTTTTTTTTACTTACAGAGCAACTTCCACATGCATTTCTCCCGGGTGGTTTTCCTGAATCCTAGGCCAGAGTACTTCTTGCTCCAGCTCTTCCTTTTTTTATTCTACTTGCTGCTGGTCAAAAGAGGGGCACAAAACCCGACTCGGATTTTACATTTCCAAGGTGCCCTGGAAAACGTGGACCAGATTCCAACTTAGTTTACCACATACAGTGCCTTGCAAAAGTATTCACCCCCTTGGCATTTTTCGTGTTTTGTTGCCTCACAACCTGGAATTAACATGGATTGTTTGAGGATTTGCATAATTTAATTTACAGAACATGCCCACAACTTTAAAGATTTTTTTTTGTGAAGCAGACAACAAATAGGACAAAATAACAGAAAAAGTCAATGTGTATAACTATTCACCCCCCTAAAGTCAATACTTTGTAGAGACACCTTTTGCGGCTATCACAGCTCCAAGTCATTTTGGATAAGTCTCTATGAGTTTGCCACATCTTACCACTGGGATTTTTGCCCATTCCTTCCTACAAAACTGCTCCAGCTCCTTCAAGTTGGAGGGTTTGCGCTTGTAAACAGCAATCTTTAAGTCTGATCACAGATTTTCTATTGGATTGAGGTCTGGGCTTTGACTAGGCCATTCCAACACATTTACATGTTTCCCCTTAAACCACTCAAGTGTTGCTTTAGCAGTGTGTTTGGGGTCATTGTCCTGCTGGAAGGTGAACCTCTGTGCTAGCCTCAAATCACACACAGAGTGGTACAGGTTTTTCTCAAGAATATCCCTGTATTTAGCACCATCCATCTTTCCCTCAACTCTGACCAGTTTTCCAGTCCCGAGTTCTGAAAAACATCCCCACAGCATGATGCTGCCACCAACATGTTTCACTGTGGGGATGGTGTTCTTTGAGTGATGTGATGTGTTGGGTTTGGGCCAGACACAGTGTTCTCTTTGATGGCCAAAAAGTAAAATTTTAGTCTCATAAGACCAGAGCACATTCCTCCATACATTTTGGAGTCTCCCACATGCCTTTTCGCAAGCTCAAAACGTGCCATTTAGTTTTTTGCTCAAAGTAATGTCTTTCTTCTAGCCACTCTGCCATAAAGCCCAACACTATGGAGCGTACGGCTTATTGTCGTCCTATGTACAGATACTCCAGTCTCTGCTGTGGAACTCTGCAGCTCCTCCAGGGTTACCTTAAGCCTCTGTACTGCCTCTCTGATTAATGCCCTCCTTGTCCGGTCCATGAGTTTTGGTGTGCGGCCGTCTCTTGGCAGGTTTGCTGTTGTGCCATGTTCTTTCCATTTGGTTATGATAGATTTGATGGTGCTCCTAGGGATCATCAAAGATTTGGATATTTTTTTACTACCTAACCCTGACTTGTACTTCTCAACAACATTGTCTCTTACTTGTTTGGAGAGTTCCTTGGTCTTCATGGTAGTGTTTGGTTAGTGTTGCCTCTTGCTTAGGTGTTGCAGCCTCTGGGGCCTTTCAAAAAGGTGTGTATATGTAATGACAGGTCATGTGCACACAGGTGGATATCATTTCACAAATTATGTGACTTCTGAAGGTAATTGGTTTCACCAGAGCATACATACGCACATGGCAATTATCATTTTTTTATTTCTGTAAAATAGTTTTATGTGTAGCGGGTATTTAAATTTGGGGGGGGGGGCATCTGGGTCAGTTAACCCAGATGTACTAATTGTTAGGGAATCTGAGAATCCCTTTTGTGGTTCTTGCAGGACTCTGGTGGTGCAAGGTTCCCTGTGGCCTGCAGGTGGCGTTGTCGCCCTGGGCTGGAGTTGAACCTGCACCGCAAGACTGTATCTTTTGTCCTTTCCTGGCGCCGGTACAGCGGGGCGGGGAACCCGCTTGTGAAGCAAAGGGAGAGGAGATAAAGGGGGCGGACGCCCTGACCTCGGGGTTCAGAGTTGGAGAACGCGGCCGCGCCCAGGCACCTTCAGCCTGGGTGCTGGCGTTCCGGAGATCCGGGCCCAGGTGCCCTTGACCTGGCCGGAGCGAGTCCATCCCAGGCACCTTAAGCCTGGGGTGAGGTACTATGGCCAAAGCCTGGAGCCCAGTAACTTCGACTGGGTTCCACGAGGGTGGAGGAGTCCGAGGGGCCCTAAGGTGTTGGGACCCGTATCTGAGGCGAGGAGGCCGGGGAGTGTAACCCTTCTGGATAGCCCGGTACAGCATTAATCCGGTGACGGTGGGGCCTCTGGTAACACCCTTGGAGGGATGTCTTCCTCCTGACAGGGGCTGCAACGTAGCGAAGGTAACTCCAGTTCCTGTTCACTAGAGTCGCTGGAAGAGACTCTGAAGCCAAAAAGTTCATTTAACAGCCAGGGGCGTACCTAGAGCATTTGCACCCGGGGCGGATCCAATATCTGGCACCCCCCCATGTTAAAATGTAAAAACACCCCACTGTGCCCCCTGCATACCTCTGCATCCTTCAATATCTCTTTGTTACTACTGTGTACCCCCTCTCCACAACTGCACCTCTGGATCCCTTTACATTACACAGCATCCTGCACCTCTGCGTCCCTTTACATTACACAGCACCCTGCACCTCTGGACCCATTTACATTACACAGCATCCTGCACCTCTGCGTCACTTTACATTACACAGTCCCCTGCACCTCTGGACCCCTTTACATTACACAGGCCCCTGCACCGCTGGACCTCTTTACATTACACAGCCCCCTGCACCTCTGCACCCCTTTAAATTACACAGCCTCCTGCACCTCTGGACCCCATTACATTACACAGCACCTTGCACCTCTGCACCCCTTTACTTTACACAGCCCCCTGCACCTCTGCACCCCTTTAAATTACATAGCCCCTGCACCTCTAGACCCCTTTACATTACACAGCACCCTGCACCCCTTTACATTACACAGCCCCCTGCACCTCTGGACCCTATTACATTACACAGCACCCTGCACCTCTGCACCCCTTTACATTACACAGCCCCTGCACCTCTGCACCCCTTTAAATTACACAGCCCCCTGCACCTCTGGACCCCTTTACATTACACAGCACCCTGCACCCCCTTACATTAAACAGCCCCCTGCACCCCTTTAAATTACACAGCCCCCTGCACCTCTGGACCACTTTACATCACACAGCCCCCTGCACCTCTGGACCACTTTACATTACACAGCACCCTGCACCTCTGGACCCCTTTACATTACACAGCACCCTGCATCACTGGACCCCTTTACATTACACAGCCCCCTGCACCTCTGGACCCCTTTACATCACACAGCCCCCTGCACCCCTTTACATTACACAGCACCCTGCACCTCTGAACCCCTTTACATTACACAGCACCCTGCACCTCTGGACCACTTTACATTACACAGCCCCCTGCACCTCTGGACCACTTTACATCACACAGCCCCCTGCACCCCTTTACATTACACAGCACCCTGCACCTCTGGACCCCTTTACATTACACAGCACCCCTTTACATTACACAGCCCCCTGCACCTCTGGACCCCTTTACATCACACAGCCCCCTGCACCCCTTTACATTACACAGCACCCTGCACCTCTGGACCCCTTTACATCACACAGCCCCCTGCACCTCTGGACCACTTTACATTACACAGCACCCTGCACCTCTGGACCCCTTTACATTACACAGCACCCTGCATCACTGGACCCCTTTACATTACACAGCACCCTGCACCTCTGGACCCCTTTACATTACACAGCATCCTGCACACCTTTACATTACACAGCCCCCTGCACCTCTGGACGCCTTGACATTACACAATGCAGACACCCCCTCTCAGTGCAACCCCCCCCCCTTAATGCAGACCCCCGTGCAAACCCCCAGTCAGTGCAAACCTCCCCCCCTCAGTGCAGACCCCCCCAGTGCAAACCCCCCTTAATGCAGACACCCCCCCTCAGTGCAAACCCCCCCATGCAAACCCCCCTCAATGCAGACCCCCGTACAAACCCCCCCCCCTCAGTGCAAACCCCCCTCCCATTCAGTACCTCAGATCAGCGCGTGGCAGCACATGCACAGAAGGTCCCCTTTCCCTCTGTACACATAAACAGAAAGGAGGGGGAGGCGGCTTCACTCGGCTATGCCTGTGTTCTGTGAGAAGTGCCGAACACCGCTCATCGGGACAGCTCAGCCGCGGCCGTGAGGAGGGGATGGATGGTGCAGCAATGTCACCCCCCCCCCTTCGTATCGTGATATCTGCCTGTGCCTGCCTGGAGTCTCACTGCAGGCAGCTCTTACTTGACGGAGCGGCGCCGGCGCTGTCACCGCTTAAGTCACGGGGGGGCGCCGGCCTGACACCCCCCAGTGTGTGGCACCCCGGTGCAGCCCGCCCCCCACTTAGTACGCCTCTGTTAACAGCCACTGTGCTTAGTAACCGTTGGTGAAACCTCAACGGTTTTGTTTCTTTGAGGATTGTGCCTTGACCTACTCCCCACCAATACTGGACTGTTCTATGGGTCTCAAACTGTCTGCTCGCAAAGGACTATTTGTTTGCTGTTATGGAATAAATAAGTATTGGACCTTTTCAGTGTGTGGTACTCCAATTACTGGGAGCAAAGGGGGTTATCAGCAGAACAGACTTGGCTCTGAGCGTATACACAGCCCGGGTGTAATCTGATTCTGGCCTTCACCTCTACACTCAGTAATCTAGAGGACATGGGCCGTGGCACACCTCGCTCTCCCCTTCAAAGTACCCCTAGACCGAAGCCAAAGTATCCACTAAAGAAGAGAGAGAGGGTGAGGCCGTTACACATGTATATATTTTATTAATTTTATTTCACCAACTTAAACTATTGTGTTCTGATCCATCACATATAATTCAGATTACAAAAACATTGAACTAAAGGCTGTAATGTAACAAAATAGGTAAAACACCAAGGGGGTGAATATTTTTGCAAGGCACTGTATGAATGCATGTGAGGTGACACATACCATCTTGATTTGGTTTGGTAGTCAGGTGTGCACTACACATGCAGCATAACTGAGCAGTGCGGTGACACTGAACTCTGTGGCTGTTGAGGTGGTGGTGAGTCACACAGTGGTATGGCCATCACAGTGAAATGCCAAATTTTGTGGTTCAGAAAGACCTGAACAAGTAGGAACTGGTGGTCTAGTCTAAGATATTTTAGATTGGGAATCTTAGATTGGGAATCTCTTTGGAATCTGTTTGTACCATGTGTGACAGCAGGAAGGTAAAGTCACCTGGTTGCATCCAGGGGGGTAGATATATTTCTCCCAGATTCAGGCTTTATGCTGACTTATACAACTAGGGTGGAGAGTTGTATAAGCCCAGCTGAGGCTAGTAGGCTCATGGATGACTCATACCTCTAGGGAGAGTGTGGGGCGTCGTACAGACAGGGAGTTGATGAGGCCAGCTGAAGCTTGTCAGCTCATTTAGGCCTCTATAAGAACTCCCAGATTCATTAGATGTTAGCTCACGCCTGGAACCAGACCTGTGTGGACTGTCTAGGGAGAGTGAACCCCTGTGCGGTGAGAAAAAGCCTGTGTGGCTATTTGCTTGGACATTTAAAACCAGGGACTTAGGGACTAGGACAGCACTAGGCTGATCCCAGTTGTTAGTTAGGAAACCTGTATGTTTAGTCAGAGGTCAAGTTGACCAGGATTTATTTTGTTTATATGTTTCTTTTGGCTTTGCTGTGTTTTGTCACTGTAAATAGAAAATAAACCGCACCTTTTTTTTGATTTTGAAAACCACAACCTCCGTTTGCTGGGCCTGTTTTTGTGTGGGGAGCCCATCCCGGGGGTCACACACACCCGCTGCCGAGCTAACCCCCTCACAGTTGGTGGAGAACCAGTGGCAGTTTTTTTTAAGCCAGCATGGAGGAGATACTGAAGCAGCTGGCTCTAGCAAATGCAAATCAACAGCAGACAAATGCAGGTTTGCAAAAGAGCCTTGCAGCTCAACAACAGAACTTCGCAGCCCAGCAGCAAGCTCATCAACAGAGCCTTGCAGCCCAGCAGCAAGCTCACCAACAGTGTCTGGAAGCTCAGCAACAAGCCCAGCAGCAATCTGAGGCCCGCTTCATAGACCTGTTACAGAAGCAAGAGCAGAGACTACAACAAATGGAAGCAGTAATGCAGCAACGTCCGCAGACCAGTGAGGAAAGCCGTCCCACTAATACCGCGTCCTTTGGGGTGAGTCGTTTATTGACAAAAATGACTGGAGAGGATGATCCAGAGGTATTTTTGACCACATTTGAAAGGACTGCTGAAAGAGAAAAGTGGCCTGAGGAGCAGTGGGCTGGACTGGTGGCTCCTCTGTTAACTGGTGAATCGCAGAAGGCTTACTATGACCTAGAGCCTGACCAAGCAAAAGACTATGTGATGCTAAAAGCTGAGATATTGGCAAGGCTGGGTGTCACCCAGGCTGTCCGGGCTCAGCGTGTGCATAACTGGACTTTCCAGCTTGGAAAACCCCCCAGGTCTCAAATGTATGATCTCATTCACCTGAGCAGAAAGTGGCTACAGCCAGAGACTTTGTCCGCACCAAAGATTGTGGAACGTGTTGTAATGGATCGGTTTTTGAGAGCTCTTCCTACTGCCATCCAAAACTGGGTAAGCCATGGAGACCCAGAGACGGCCGATGGTCTTGTGGATCGTGTGGAGAAATACTTGGCTACAGAGAACCTGACGGCCTCTTCCAGAGACACTCGGACTTTCCACCCTAAGACCAGACCATCCCCAGGGGCGGATAAGAGGATTCCAAGGGGTAAGGGTGGAGAGAGTGAGAGGGTGGGAGCTCTACCCCAAGTTTGGCGAGAACAGCCTGGGAAATCAGCGGCTCAAGAGGCGGCAAGAAGGATCGTTTGCTACCGCTGCCGGCAAGCGGGACATATTGCAGCCAATTGCCCGGTTGTGGAGGAACCCATGCAGTGTGACTTTCTGACGGGCAGACGTCAGTCGCTGTGTGCGACAGTCGCATGCACTGCCATTCGAGGAATTGAGAAACATTTATGCAAAATGTGTGTTAATGGTAGAAATGTTGTGGTATTGCTGGATTCAGGTAGCCTTGTGACCCTGATAAAGGCTGAGTTAGTTAAAACAGAGGTCTCTGGGAATAGCAAGGTAGCTGTTATTTGTGTGCATGGGGACACCCGAGAGTATCCAGTGACTACAGTGTGTTTCGAGACCCCCAAAGGTACCCTCTCTCATCCAGTGGGCTTAGTATCTCAGTTACCGTATGACGCCATTGTGGGAAGGGATTTTCCGAAGTTCTGGGAACTGTGGGATGATCCTGAGCCCCCCACTGGTGCCCCTATGTACCAGGAATGTGATAGCCAGAACTCCCCTGAGAGTGGTGAGGACTCTCCGGAATTTCCCTTATCAGTATTGGCAGGGGAGACTCAAGAAACTGGAGAGGAGCCCACCTCCTCAGACGAAAACCTACCGTCTGTGGAGTTTTCTGATCTTGAGGTTCACAGGGAAAACTTTGCCACAGAACAGTTGAAAGACCCCGCCCTAATAAAGGCACGCGAAAACGTAGTGAAAATAGATGGCGAGTTAGTGAACCCAGATAATACCTGCACTTACCCATACTTCAGCGTAGAGAAGGACCTACTGTATCAGGTGGCAAAAAGGGCAGAAGAAACCGTTGAGCAGCTTGTGGTGCCCAAACCTTACAGGAAGTTGGTGTTGGAGTTGGCCCATGGGCACATTCTTGGAGGTCATCTGGGGACAGAGAAAACCCGAGAGAGGGTATTACAGAGATTCTATTGGCCGGGGGTGATGAAGGACATAGAAAATTATTGTTCCTCCTGCCCTGTGTGTCAGAGGTCGGCCCCGATGCCACATTTCCGTAGCCCGCTGGTCCCTCTACCCATCATTGAGGTCCCGTTTGAGAGGATCGCCATGGATTTGGTAGGTCCTATAATCAAGTCCGCTAGGGGGCACCAGTACATATTAGTTATAATGGACTATGCCACCCGTTATCCAGAAGCGATCCCTCTCCGAAATACCTCGGCCAAAACCATAGCCAAAGAGCTATCTCTTGTGTTTAGCCGGGTGGGTATTTGTAAAGAACTGCTTACGGACCAAGGTACACCCTTTATGTCCCGGGTTATGAAGGAGCTGTGTAAATTGTTCAAAGTGACGCAATTACGTACATCTGTGTATCACCCCCAAACCGATGGGCTGGTTGAAAGATTCAACAAAACCCTAAAACAAATGTTGAAGAAAGTGGTGGATAGAGATGGAAAGGATTGGGACTGTCTACTTCCTTATCTGATGTTTGCTATTAGGGAGGTGCCCCAATCCTCTACGGGATTCTCCCCCTTTGAGTTACTGTATGGGAGACACCCAAGAGGGCTGTTGGATATTGCCAAGGAAACTTGGGAAAGTGAGAGTTCTCCCCACAGGAGTGTGATTGAGCATGTCGCCCTGATGCAAGACCGAATTGCACAGGTAATGCCCATCGTGAAGGAACATTTGGCCCAAGCGCAGTTAGCACAGCAGAGAGTGTACAACCGTGGAGCCAAGACCCGTACCTTTTCCCCGGGGGATAGGATACTGGTACTTGTCCCTACGGTTGAAAGTAAATTCCTTGCCAAATGGCAAGGCCCCTACGAGATAATGGAAAAAGTGAGTGAAGTGAATTACAAGGTCAGACAACCAGGAAGGCGAAAGCCCGAACAGATCTATCACGTTAATCTGTTGAAAGCCTGGAGGGATAGAGAGTCCCTAGTCGCAGACACTTGGTCACCAGCTCAAACTGGTTACGTGATTCCTGAGGTTGGAATAGCAGCCACCTTGTCACAACCCCAACAACAGGAGGTTAAGGAGTTTCTGCTTCGCAACAAGGAGGTATTCTCTGAGCTGCCGGGACAAACATTTGGGGTAGAGCATGACATCATTACCCCGCCCGGTGAAAGGGTGAAGTTAAAACCCTATCGGATCCCAGAGGCCCGACGGGAGGCAATACGGGAGGAAGTACAGAAAATGCTGAACTTAGGGGTGATAGAGGAGTCCCAAAGTGATTGGTCTAGTCCCATTGTGTTGGTGCCTAAACCGGATGGGAGCTGGCGATTTTGTAACGATTTTCGTCAGTTGAACAAAGTTACAAAATTTGACACCTACCCCATGCCACGTATAGATGAGTTGATCGACCGGCTGGGAACAGCCCGATACATGACGACTCTTGACCTCACAAAAGGGTATTGGCAAATTCCCCTGGCCAAGTCGGCCAAAGAGAAAACCGCATTTGTAACCCCAGACGGGGCGTTCCAATATAAGAGAATGCCGTTCGGGTTACAGAATGTGCCGGCCACATTCCAGCGGAAAATGGACCAGATACTGAGGCCCCATCGGAAGTATCCTGCGGCTTACCTGGATGACGTAATTGTCCATAGCACAGATTGGGCCTCACATCTGCCAAAAGTGCAAGCAGTCCTAGACTCTATCCGGGAAGCGGGGTTTACGGCTAACCCCAAGAAGTGTACCATTGGGCAGGAGGAGGCCAAATATCTTGGGTACACCATTGGGAGGGGAGTAATAAAACCCCAACTCAACAAAGTCGAGGCCATCCAGAGTTGGCCACGTCCCAACAGCAAGAAGCAGGTACGAGCCTTTCTGGGAATCGCTGGGTATTATCGGCGATTCATTCCCCACTTTGCTTCTAAGGCTGTGCCCCTAACCAACCTAACGAAGGGGAAAGGGTCGGTCATGATTAAATGGACCCCCGAGGCTGAGGCAGCATTCCAATTCTTGAAACAAGCCTTATGTAGCCAGCCAGTGTTGTACTCACCCGACTTCTCTAAAGACTTTGTCGTACAAAGTGATGCGTCAGATGTGGGGTTAGGAGCAGTATTGTCCCAGGTCTGGAACGGGGAAGAGCACCCAGTCATTTACCTCAGCAGGAAGTTGAAGTCCCATGAGGTAAATTACGCCACCGTTGAAAAGGAGTGTTTAGCGGTGAAGTGGGCTCTAGATTCCCTTCGGTACTACCTGCTAGGTAGGCACTTTGACATGGTTACGGATCACGCTCCGTTAAAGTGGATGGCTCAAAACAAGGAAACAAATAGAAGAGTGAATAGGTGGTTCCTGGCCCTCCAGGAATTCAACTTCACAGTAAAGCATCGCCCTGGCGTTCAAATGGGGAATGTGGATGCTTTGTCTCGAGTACATGAATGCCTGATTGCTGGTGTTCCAACCCCGAGGTTAAAACAAGAGGGGGGGGGGTATGTGACAGCAGGAAGGTAAAGTCACCTGGTTGCATCCAGGGGGGTAGATATATTTCTCCCAGATTCAGGCTTTATGCTGACTTATACAACTAGGGTGGAGAGTTGTATAAGCCCAGCTGAGGCTAGTAGGCTCATGGATGACTCATACCTCTAGGGAGAGTGTGGGGCGTCGTACAGACAGGGAGTTGATGAGGCCAGCTGAAGCTTGTCAGCTCATTTAGGCCTCTATAAGAACTCCCAGATTCATTAGATGTTAGCTCACGCCTGGAACCAGACCTGTGTGGACTGTCTAGGGAGAGTGAACCCCTGTGCGGTGAGAAAAAGCCTGTGTGGCTATTTGCTTGGACATTTAAAACCAGGGACTTAGGGACTAGGACAGCACTAGGCTGATCCCAGTTGTTAGTTAGGAAACCTGTATGTTTAGTCAGAGGTCAAGTTGACCAGGATTTATTTTGTTTATATGTTTCTTTTGGCTTTGCTGTGTTTTGTCACTGTAAATAGAAAATAAACCGCACCTTTTTTTTGATTTTGAAAACCACAACCTCCGTTTGCTGGGCCTGTTTTTGTGTGGGGAGCCCATCCCGGGGGTCACACACACCCGCTGCCGAGCTAACCCCCTCACACATGTTACTTGCATCTTTCTATTTTTTGTTGTGTTGTGCTTAAACAAACTAGGTTTTTCCCCACCCCCGTGCAGTCTTGCCCTATCAGTAACTGGTTGGCATATGGTCCAGCCATGCCTTGGGTGGAAAGTCTTGGGAGCAGGCAGAAACCGGAAGTGATATCACTCCCAGAAACAAGAGCCAGAAGTGATGTCACATATGGCCGCCCGGAGGAAATAGCTGCTGCCAGCAGCCATTGTATATAAGAAACATGTGCTCAGATGATAAATTAGGTAGGAGGTTCTTGAGAAAGAAGGTTCTTACATTCACAAAACGTTGGGTAGTTCCTCCTCCTCTCTCTTTTCACCAGGGTCTGGGTCAGGTATCCTGTTCATTACTCTATTCTGGTACTAAATTCCTGTATGTATTTCTGAACATCAACTGCTATATGATTTATGTGTTTCCCATTCTACCTACAGTAAATACATGTATGTATTTTTGTTACTTGGATTTATCAGTGGAGTGAATATTTATGCTGTAATATGTTTGATGTGATATTACATACTTGGATATTTGTAACTATTGTATAATTGTATGCATTTGCCTAATACAACTTTATTGATAAAGCATTTTGTTATGTGGTGTGTTTACTCTATGTATTTAAAATTATAGTCCAGTCTGAGACTGCCAGGGAACTCTTGAGATAAGAATGTTTGGCTAGAAGCCTTGAATTCCTATTCATTATACATATATATATATAATATATAGCTATACACATACCTAAATACATACACTGCATATGTAAAGGTATAGGGAGAGGGTGTTGTAGTGGTACCCCCATAAGGGCTGCTAATAGACTCTGTGCCCCACTGGTTGTCTCGACTCTGCAAATCCTCCATCACCTCTGACACCCTGGCTTCAGTCATCTTACCAACTGTACTAATAATAAGACTCACACAATATTATTGAGAACACAGAAATAAGTATATTTCAACATTGCAAAATGGAAAAGGCACACATACAGTATATAAACACTATGGCTATATTTATGAAAAGGGCAATATAGTGGTTTAAAGCTTTTTCAACTGAAAGTGAACACAGATCAACGCAGTATGATTCAAATTCAATTAGATATTAACCCAATCACAGAAACCGATGTGAACAGGTCAGCAGAAGGGTAGAAGGGTAGAGAACTGACACTGTATTTCCTATGTCAGGCTCACTCCCCTCTGTCTCCTCAACCCATAGGCAATTAAGAATTTCACAACATGGAAAGAACAATATGCAAACTAGTATATTCAAATTGGCTGGCTTCCTTAAATAGAGTCCAAAGAAACTAGAACTAGAACAGATGAAGAAAGGATAAAAAAAATGTGGAAGGGTTATTTCTTGAAATCCAGATGTCTTCAGCTAGCTTAGATGTGATGTGATTAAAGAAGTTGTAAAGGATAATTTTTTTTTTTTAAACAAACATGTCATACTTACCTTCACTGTGCAGTTAGTTTTGCACAGAGTTGCCCCAATCCTCCTGTTTTGGGGTCCCTTGGCGTCTCTCGTGGCTCCTCCCCGCAAAAGCTAACCCCCTCTGGGAAGCTCTCTCCCGAGGGGGTTACCTTGCAGGCGCGCTCCCGTGTCATACACTCTGCGTTCATAGACACCGAGTGTATGACTTGGTCCCGCCCCCCGTCGGCCGCGTCATTGGATTTTATTGACAGCAGCGGGAGCCAATGGCTGCGCTGCTATCAATCTATCCAATCAATGCCGAGACTCCATGGAGAAAAGGACGCCGTGGATGCGCAGACCAGGTGAACGGGCTCAGGTAAGTAAAACGGGGGGGCTGGGGGGCCCGTGACAGCCAGGTGTTTTTTCACCTTAATGCATAGGATGCATTAAGGTGAAAAAACACGAACCATTACAACCCCTTTAAGGTAATCCTTGATAATAGGGTATAGCAAATTTGGCAGATCTTTAGGGTATCCTTATTTTACTTTAATCTCCTCTTGTATGATTCTAGTGGTGTTGTATCCAGTAAAACTACAAGAAGCAATAATGTGAACAGTGTTCGTTTATAGTATAAGAACTGACTTCCAGTGGCACTACAAGTACCAAAATGCGGAGCTGAATAAAGGATGTCTGTAAGCAGTGTCTTATAGCAACTAAATGGGCTATGCCTGCTCACCACACTGGACACAGATACAGCTGGCAATGATGTAGGTGATGAAAAAGACTCTTTCAGGAACTCTCTCTCTGTATCCTGGCTCTGGGAAATGGCGTCCGCCGGGCCACGCTCCGGCCTACCCAGATCTGAAGTGCAGGCGTCTGTGGATAACCTGGAACAACCTCTGGTCTGCTGTAGGGGAGAAGTGATGCTGTCCACAGAGGTCCCTCTGGGTATAGCTGAACGGCTCCCCGCTGTGTAGGCTTGCGAATCACAGCAGCTCACTGTCACACAGACCTCCTGCTGGCAGAGTCAAACCGGCATCCCAAGAGGGCGATGTAGGCCCCAGCCAGCCCTTTTATACCAGCAAAATTCAACGATCTCATGCTTACAAGCCACAATCTTGGCTTTGTTTACATCCGGGGCCCGGGCGTTAGGTCATAATGTTGCGCCTGGGCCTCCGACGGTCATAGAGATCACTGGTGACCATCTGGTCACTGGAAATCTCTATGGTCGTCATCCGGCGCCGGCAGATTATTTCTCCGGGTCCCCGATGGCACGGGAGAGCCCAGAAAAGCACCGGATGGCAGCGGGAGGGGGGACGCCCCCTCCCATTGCCTGTAAGAATGATCAAGCGGCGGAACTACCGCTATGATCATTCTTGCTGTGCACAGAATCGCTGGCAGAAAATAATGATATCTGAATGATGCCTGTAGTTGCAGGCATCATTCAGATATCCCCCCCGAAAGTCAAGGACGTCATATGACGTACTGCGAGCGGGAAGTGGTTAACAGTCAGGATAGCTATAGCTAGATCCTGGAAATCGCCCTCTATCCCTTTCACTTATAGACAATCTTGTTTTCTATATATGTTAAGCATTCGGTGCAGGTAGCATTAAAGCTGGCCATAACAGACTCCTCCATCTCACACAGCAATGGTGAGTGCTTTCCTGGCAATGATGGGTGCTGCATTCCTGGCAATGATGGGTGCTGCATTCCTGGCAATGATGGGTGAGTGCATTCCTGGCAATGATGGGTGCTGCATTTCTGGCAATGATGGGTGCTGCATTTCTGGCAATGATGGGTGCTGCATTTCTGGCAATGATGGGTGCTGCATTTCTGGCAATAATGGGTGCTGCATTCCTGGCAATGATGGGTGCTGCATTCCTGGCAATGATCGGTGCTGCATTCCTGGCAATGATGGGTGAGTGCATTCCTGGCAATGATGGGTGAGTGCATTCCTGGCAATGATGGGTGAGTGCATTCCTGGCAATGATGGGTGCTGCATTCCTGGCAATGGTGAGTGCCTCATTCCTGGCAATGGTGAGTGCCTCATTCCTGGCAATGGTGAGTGCCTCATTCCTGGCAATGATGGGTGCCTCATTCCTGGCAATGATGGGTGCTGCATTCCTGGCAATGGTGAGTGCATTCCTGGCAATGATGGGTGCTGCATTCCTAGCAATGGTGGGTGCTGCATTCATGGCAATTGGGGGTCTGTAGATGGGCACTGACCCTTATTTTGCTTCTCAAATCTTTATTTAAAATTTTAAGTTTTTTTCCTGAAACTTCCCTCTTAAAGTGAATAAATATGGTATATCCAAATAATACGCCCAAGCTCATGTCTTTACTCACACACAGCCACAAAGGCAAGAGAATTCATGTTGGGCAGTGTATTCGTGCTCGAACGAACACACTTAGACCGAATTTTAATGGTTCACAGAATGTCAGGCCAAATGGTCGGCCCTCACGCATGTTCACTTAATCAAATCTGGCCCTCTTTGAAAAAAGTTTGGACACCCCTGCTATATATCTTTTGTGGCCCCGGCGCTGGGAGATTGTCGGGGGCCACAAAAGATATATATGTTTAGATAACCTGGCGGGCTGTTCAAAACCTGGCCGCGGGCCGGACTTTGGACATGCCTGCTATATAACATGAATTGATGAATTCCTCTGCTGGGCTATTGCATTCTGACAGCTGCCAGAATACACAGTGGCTGTGGAAAAGGGTCACAACATTTTCTTGACATAAAAATGTAAACAGTCTATAGCCAGCTTAAAGGGAAACTAAACCAATCAATTTAACGGTTTCCCAAAACAATTACATTCAAGGCTTGACATAAAAGATAAGTGTCACAGGTGCTTCTGTTCTCAACCTAACTGTCAAGACATCAAATGGCTTGTGTTGTAACTGATCACATATGCAGCACCATGGAAACTGCAGATCAAACAGAAAAGAAAGCCTGTTACACACTGCTGGGTTGCACATAAAAAACTACCAGCTCCAGTCGGAGCCGCTGTACTTACCATCCAACATTAGTACAGCGATCTCTGCCGCTGAGCTTTTGTGTTCTGACAGGGGTTTGCCCCCCCGCCAGATTACTCTGATCAGCGCTCTTTGCCATTGGCTGAGAGCACTGATCAGGAGTTAGTTGGCTGCTAGGTTTTCCAGCATGCTCGTCCAACAGAAGCCAGCTTCTATCAGACAGACTGACATACACACGGGCTGAATGTTGGCCATTTTTCTTTTGAACCGGAAGATGTCCCCCAACATTCGGCCCGTGTGTACTTGACTTAAGATGGCAGCTTCCTTGGTTGTAAAAGCTAGGAGGGTTCAGTTCAACTTTAAGTAACATTTTCCACCTTTTCACCTATATAGCCAGGTACTAGCATAAAGCACCCTCTTTAACCACTTCAATACCGGGCACCTTCACCCGCTTTCTGCCCAGGCCAATTTTCAGCTTTCAGTGCAGTTGCACTTTGAATGACATTTGCGCAGTCATATGACATTTTTATAATTTTTTCACACAAATAGAGCTTTCTTTTGGTGGTATTTAATCACTGCTGGGTTTTTAATTTTTTTCTAAATAAACGAAAAAAGAACAATTTAAAAAACAAAAAATAAATAAAAAATACTTCTTAGTTTCTGTTGTAAGATTTTGCAAAAATTTTATTTTTCTTATTCACTGATGTGCGCTGATGAGGCTGCGCTGATAGGCTGCAATGATGGACAGTGATAGGCTGCACTGATGGGCACTGATGAGGCTGCACTAATGTGCACTGATGAGGTTGCACTGATGAGACTGCACTGATTGGCACTGATGAGGCTGCACTGATGAGGTGGCACTCATGGGCACTGATTGGCAGCACTGATGGGCATTAATAAACTGCACTGATGAGGAGGCACTAATGAGGCTGCACTGATAAGGCGGTACTGATGGGCACTCATAGGCGGCACTGATGGGTACATATAAGCTGCACTGATAGGGCTGCACTGATTATCAAGGCACTGATGATCAGTGCCCTGATTATCAGTGTAAACAATGTGCTGACAGGCTTGCCAGTTATCAGCTCTCCTTTCCTCACACAGACACAGCTCGTGAGGAAAAGATTGCTGATAACTGGCAAGTCTGTTTACATGTGATCAACTGTGATTGGACACAGCTGATCACATGGTAAAGGGCCACTGTGGTTGGCCTCTTTCCCCGATTTGTGATCAGCTGTGTCAGAAGGACACAGTGGTCACAGAGCGTGCCCCAGGGGGGCAAATAGGGGGCAGGGTATTGGGAGGAAATCTATAGATGTCCTTCCAAAACTATAGGACCGCACTGTAGCCGTCTTTTGGCCATAGCATGGTACTAAAGTGGTTAAAGAAACAAGGCCAAAACAGGCTTTGTAAGGTGATTAGTGGGACAACTAGTCCCAGTGTGGTGAATATTAACACAGCCTCTATAGGCACTTCATATTGTTCCCTGTTAGTTATCATTGATTAACAAGAATGAGATGCTGCCAAACAAAGGATGATGGGAAATATAGTTTTGGTATATGGAATCACATTACACTCCTAAGGAAAGGAAACTACAACTCCCAAAAACTTTCCGTCCCAGGGTGAGGAGCAAAATATTGAGGAGAAACGCCTTGAAAAAGTTCTAGGTCTTAGTGGTCAGACTGGAGAAGGGGAAGGATGCAGCAAACTGAGCATCAAGCTTGATGGATTTGCCTGTCCTGAAGCACAACTGACCCATCTGCCAATGAGTGGATGGGATCGGCAATCTTATACTCATTAGTATAGGAGTGTCGGCAGCCTCAGGCAACCTACAGGATCCGAGTAAAGAAGCTGTCAGTCTCATCCTCAGCCACAATTACATAAGAAAGAGGACGATAGCCATCTTTAAAAGTCAGCAATATTTCAAGCTTTGTTTCAAATTATCTTCACCTATCAGTGTTTTTGTTATTTTCTAAAGTATCACCTTACAAACACCTTTAGAAGGATTGACAGACCTAACCAAGATTTACCACGTGTGCACAATCAAAAAAGGACCACAACTAAGCTAGCAAAGACAAAAAGGACAATCTCCAGTTATCTTGCCTGATTATTTATTTTATTAAAGATCATTTTTTTATACATATCAAAGCTCTGCAGGCAATAATGGATTTAGCAGGGACATCCATGAGTCACCGAGGTACCTGTACCTTAGCTCCCTGATTTAAAAAAAAAAATGTTATCTACTATGTTTGGACTCTGGTGGTTCTGATACAGGTCAAGTTATAAATGTGGGGGGTGGGGGATCTAGACCCAGACACCATTAGTAAAAAAAATCTTCATAAATCTCCAGTCTGTTTTGGGGCTGCATTGCATAGTAGTAAATTATTACAAGGTTGTGAATATGGTTGTATAACCTTGTCTTTGTTGACTCACTTACCTTCAATATACTCAAAGTCATTTTAAACTGGTGTGTTTTTTTTGGTGTAAAGGGTGTGTCAGAGTGCTTAAGGTAATACACCACTCAGTTTAGTGAAAGAACAACTCTAGAGGAATTACCAAACTAGCGGTTTCTGTGGGGTGTGCTACAACTATAAATTTTTTTTTTTATTTGTGTAATATATATGTCCCCCTCCAGGATTTTTTACAGTCCTATGCCCCACATGGCAACCAACACCCCAGTGCAAATACAGTAGCAACAGCAATAAGTAGAATGGAGCAATCCATAGATGCCTTAGATGCCAATACAATTCCAGTTTACTGAAGCAACAAAATTATTTCTGGGTACCATAGGTTACATTACATTGCACATCACCATTGTTCTGCGCTGCTTTATCCTGGCCATTTGATTAATACTGTGCTTGAGAGATGTACTGATTGTTTGAAAAAGTTGCATCCTTCAAAAGTCATTGATAAATAAGTACGGTAATCTTTTTAACATGTAATTGATCATTTTTAATAAAAGAGGATGGCCCAAGTAGATAACCTAATCTGATTCCTAACTTTTTCTTAGTTGTGTCGGACACATAATTCTGCTGGACCCGTCGCTCCACAAAGCTAGCAACTGTCTGTATCTATTTTTATATTTAGTAATATTATTTTAGTGCTCACCCCCAAAGGAGCTGCTGTTCTCTCGGGTCCCCTGTTCTCTGTGCCCATGACATTGGAAGTGACACCATGCTCTATGACACACCTGGCTGAAGGGGGGATTTTTGTTGCAACTATACACTTTACCCTAATAGCTTAAAACAGTGGAAACAGTAGTAACAACATATAGAACAACATATACAGCATGTAAAACAATGGCAAATGAAATATTCGGTTGGTAACAAATGGAACAGACAAAAAACCTAAAAATCCTATGCTAGCAGTAATCCTGAATAGTAGCGCTCAGTGTATAACAACACACCTCTAAATATAAATTATATACACTCTATAACCAAATGCATACATATAAATTCATAAATATACACCCCGTGAAAGAATGTGCATATAATAAACTCAGCAAGTGTCCATAACGTTCAGAACAGTGTTTTTAAATAATTGCTACAAAGTGCTTATGAAGAAATAATAAGTCCATAAATAAAATTGCATTCAAATGGTGGCTTCAAATCAAAATTGTGTAGACTGTATTTTCCTGTGTTTGCTTGAAAACCTTCACCCCACCAATGTGCTCAGTGATTCCACTCCCTAAGGACTTGCACTCACCAATATGATATGCCTTGCACTCTCATGCTTGGCTAATCAGCTTAATTACCCCCCAGGGTGTCAAAAACGGATCCAGATGAAATTAGGTCAGTCAAGTCTCCCACGTGAAAAAAACAACAAGTATCTCCGATAGTGAAGTATGTCACAACTTTAATAAAAATAGCACAGCACAAGTGACCCTCAATGGTTAAAACTCACATTAGGCAGCTCAAAATCAAGCACTTCAATAAAACTTCTCCAAACGCCAGGCAAGTATACAGCAGGCAGCCGCGATGTATTGCGGTTTGGCGGACCAAACAACTATGTGTGTCTCACCCTCCTTCATGTAAGCTTGCCTCTCCACTGCAATCGAACCACCGCAAACTCCCGTCCAAACACCAAACTATATTCGACCAGTGGTCTAAATATCCGAACGCTGCACACCAGGTGACTGTCGTGTAGCTCCTCCCAGACTAGTTTCGTCTTACAAGACTTCTTCCAATGGGATCAGTCACACGAACTTACACCTCCCTCTTTATACTCCGACCATGATTGGTCACGGGCGTGTCTCCTACTGCGCATATGCGCGCTTGCTGTCCCCATGACCTCAATACATTGGGCATGACCCCTGTCATCACATACATGGAGGGCAAATCTGAATGGTACAACAAGATGTGATCTACATCTAATCTCTGTTCACTGCAGATACTGTTCATATTGTGCACCATAACTGCCAGTACATTGAGAGAATATCGCTTGGTTATAAATATAAAATATATACACATATATAATTATATACATATGCATTTATCACTAAAACATATATTATTTCCAGAATTGCGATGAAGTCACCGACAAATCTGAATATACTTTAAATAAAAAAGGGAAAAGGTATTAAATTAAAACATGCGGAAAACAAGTAAATAGAATTTTCAATTACTTTATATCAGAGCATAAGGTCAAGAGACTAATGTACCACCCTACAGTTATCAAACTGATGGAGATGTGAATCAATAAATTACTTAAAAAATAAAATTACCTAAAAATACATGTATATGGTGGACATCTAAATTAAATATCCACCACAACCCCACATGTATACTAAATAAGTAATCCCTTACATATACTGAAAAAGTGTGTCCAGCTATCTCAATATGTACATATATTTGCATACGTGGACGCTTAGTATGCATCCACATAAACATGGATATAACACTATTCAAGTGTGTGTTTATAAAAAAATTAAAAAAATATATATATATTTAAAAATTACTAATAAAACAATTTAAATCGAGTTCAAAATTTAACCCTCTCGGGTGGAGACTCCTTAATAGGAAGATCCACTTAGTTTCTCTCTGTGAGAGTTTACTGACTCGATTCGAACCTCTCCAAGCAGGATGTGTGCAATCAATTCCACAAAACTGTAGAAGAGTGGGATCCTGACTATGCTTCTTCTTAAAATGTAGGGAGACACTGTGATACCGAAAACCTTTCTTGATGTTAGCCAAGTGTTCCGATATTCGTACTCGCAAGAGTCGTTTAGTTCTCCCCACATAATACAACCCACATGGGCACCATAATAAATAAACCACAAAGGATGAGTTGCATGTGATGAACTGTTCAATCTCAAAAACATCACCATCCTTATTCATAAGGCCTCATGCCCACGGACGTTTTTACAGCTGCGTTTTTTACAGCTTAAAAACGCCTGTGCATGTTATTGTATATTTTATTTTTTATTTTTTTTGAAAAAAGAAAAAAAAATGCAGAGCTGAAAAACGCAATCGCTGCGTTTTTGCGCTTTTTTGCGCGTTAGTGCGCGTTTCTGTGCATTTTTGCGCGTTTTTTGACGCTTGCGTTTTTTTCTGCCTAATTCTGACGCTGAGGAACGCACGGGTCCTGTTTTTTTTTTACAGCTTAAAAACGTCTATGTTATTTGCAGCTCAAAAACGTCTAGGTGGGCATGAAGCTATAGAATAACATGGACAGGTGTTTTTAAGCTGCAAAAAACGCTCAAAAACGCAGCTGTAAAAACGTCCGTGGGCATGAGGCCTAAAGCTTGTGGTTCCTCTGTTGTCCGTTTTCACTGTCCTGCAACAGATGCATTTAGGACAAGAATAAAAACCTTTAACGTTTTTATTTAAATCTAGGCGATTGGGTGGATCTAGAATTTTTGTACCACCCTATCACCAAAATTAGATGCCTTCTTATAAATAAACTTAGGGTTTTCTGATAGAATTTCGCATAGGTGTCTGTCTCTGCACACTATGTGCCAGTATTTACGAAAAATTCCCTCTATCTCTTTATATTGATAATGAAAGTCAGAAATAAAACCTAACTGAAAAATCTTATGAGTGGTTCCATCCTCCTTCTTTTTCAAGCATTGCATCCTTGGAATCTGGGCTACCTCACTAATAGTATTCTTAATGATCTCATCCTTATAACCTTTCTCCAAGAACTTGTTACCCAAAATATTGGCCTGTGTATAGTAATCAGTTGTTGATGTGCAATTTCGCCGAATCCTTAGCATTTGTCCTTTCGGAATGTTTCTGATCCAAGATGGATGATATCCACTTCCGATGGACAAATAACTATTCCGATCAGTCGGCTTAAAATAAGCCTTAGTACTGATAATGGTGTCGGATTTCATAATGGTAAGATCCAAAAAATTAACCTCCTCCTCACTGATAACATAGTCCAAAACTATATTATTAGTGTTATTATTCAGATGTATTATGAATTCCTCCACTGATTGTCTGGATCCTTCCCAGACAAACAGGAGATCATCAATAAATCTTCGATAGAGTTTTAATTCTTGTCTAAGCACATTGAAGACATGTCTGTCCTCCCACTCTGCCATAAATAGGTTGGCGAGGCTAGGGGCAAATTTAGTCCCCATAGCGACGCCAACCTTCTGGGAAAAGAACTGGTCACAAAACCAAAAATAATTATGGGCCATACAGAAATCCAAACCCTTGCCCAAAAAACATTTCTGTAAATGTGATATATCATCCCGTTTACAAAGCGCCCAATTGAGCGATAAAAGGGCGTCATCATGTTGTATAATCGTATACAACGAGCTTACATCAGCGGTAACCAAAAAAGTGGAAACAGCCGGTGTAAGCTCCACCCCATCAAGTGATCGTAAAAGGTCACTAGTATCTTTCAGGTAGGCTTTCGTAGTTTTAACACTTGGTTGGAGAAATCGATCAAGGTATTCTCCAAACCTTGCCGTGATGGAGCCTATCCCATTTACAATCGGGCGCGGTGGGGGATTCTCAAAATGTTTGTGAATCTTGGGCAAAGTGTAGATTACCAGTATTCAGCATGAACTCGGATTTAAATACTGATTTTCCTTTACATTAATAGCCCCCTTCTTAAATCCCCATTCAACCAACAAATTAAGCTGTTTCTTATATTCCTCTGTTGGATCCCGAGGTAATTTTCTATATGTGTTTTGATCATTTAAAAGTTCCATTAATTGGTTGTGATAAAAGGATTTCTCTATCAACACCACACCCCCCCTTTATCAGCCGGTCGGATAATTATTCCTTTTCTATCTTCCAGGGATTTGATACCCTCTTGGATATACTCAGAATTAATCTGTTTCTTTACTGGGAGTTCCTCAATGTCTTTTAACACCATATTCTTAAATACCTCTACAAAATGGTTATTCGTATTTTGGGGATTGAAGACTGATTTATTTCGTAGGCCACTATCAGTATGCATAGAAACTTGATTAATTTTTTTAGATGGATCACTAGGATGACTTAAAAATATTTTTTCATATTTAGTGTGCGGATGAATTTGTGTGTGTCGATGTATACATCAAACTTATTCATTCTTTTTTTAGGGGCACACTTGAGTCCTAAATTCAAAATATTTTTCTCACTATCACTTAATGTTGCATTGCTTAAGTTATAAATTCCTGTTTTCAATTGGCCCTCCTTCTTTTTTTGGGATTGAATTTGTTTCCCTGCCCTACAACCTCTCCTTCTCGTCAGGGTGGTCCCATGCTTCTGTTGGGGTATTGGGTGCCAGGGTTCCTCCCCCTCTGTTGTTTCCAAACTGAGGGTGATGGTAGGGCACTCCGTAACCCCTCTCCCCCCCCACGCTGTTCTAAAAAAGACTGCTGGTAACCATTATTCCTCCCACAATCATCATACTCAAGAGCTTGATATCTGTTTTGAACAGGAATTGGATACCTGCTCTCCATATATTGGTTAGACGGTGGTGGATTCCATTGCTGATATCCAACCTGTGTATCCGGGCCATAGTCACCTCCCCTATTGTATTGAGTGTATCCATAGTTTTTGGGGATAGCATCATACTGATTGATAGCATAATGATTTCCCCCCTGATCTCTGGTCCCACTCCTCATATTACCTTTGGGGGTATTGGCAGCACTATTTTTAGAGGGATTATTCTTTCCTTTAGTGTTCTGTGTTTTATCATTTCTTGTTTGATTTGTTCTAGATGGGGCTTGCTCAACAGGGATCTCCCTATTGATGGGATTAGAGCTTCCAGCCCCACTGGTTACAGTCTCACTATTAACATTACTCCCATCACTAATATTATTAGCAATCACATTCTGCCATAAATAAACATTATTATTTTTAAAATCATTCAAATCTCTAGTAAATTTCTTGACCTTCTTTCTCTGTATATCTCTGTCTAATTTTTCAAATTTCTTCCGCATGTTAATATTAGACTCTTTCATCTGATTAGATTCACTGTGAGAGGTCAACACGGTCTGTAAAGCCATGATCCTCTCGTTCAGTATATCCAATTTAATACGTTTCCTCTTTAAAACTGATCCCTGCAGTTCTCTTCCTGATCTATTAAAAAATTCTAACCACTCTTCCATGTATTTGGACTCAGTCAGACCATCCTGGGGGGACACCTCCCATCTCAGACTCCTGAAAATGAGTCCCTCCTTCTGGTAATGTTCAAATGTAAAGATGTCCCACCAGGTTTTGACCTGTTTTTCTAACAGAGCCTCAAGTGATTTTAAAGAGCCTGTGATATCCTCTTCACATTCTATCATTTCCTGATTAGAGGAAAAGATACAATCTGGATCCATCTGTCTATTGGATAAATAGTTGATGGTCTCCATAGCTGCACGTGGTAAAAACTATAAGTAAATGAAAATAACAGTGTAATAAGGAACAAACCGCCCTCTTTCCCCAATACACTCCACTGCGCCTTGAAGTGACGTCCGAAAAAATTCCGGACAAAGTAACCCTACCAGCTGCTACTTTAAAAAAAATAGAATGAAAAGTAATTTTGAATAACCAAAATAGTAGGGCTCAGTGTATAACAACACACCTCTAAATATAAATTATATACACTCTATAACCAAATGCATACATATAAATTCATAAATATACACCCTGTGAAAGAATGTGCATATAATAAACTCAGCAAGTGTCCATAACGTTCAGAACAGTGTTTTTAAATAATTGCTACAAAGTGCTTATGAAGAAATAATAAGTCCATAAATAAAATTGCATTCAAATGGTGGCTTCAAATCAAAATTGTGTAGACTGTATTTTCCTGTGTTTGCTTGAAAACCTTCACCCCACCAATGTGCTCAGTGATTCCACTCCCTAAGGACTTGCACTCACCAATATGATATGCCTCGCACTCTCATGCTTGGCTAATCAGCTTAATTACCCCCCAGGGTATCAAAAACGGATCCAGATGAAATTAGGTCAGTCAAGTCTCCCACATGAAAAAAAACAACAAGTATCTCCGATAGTGAAGAATGTCACAACTTTAATAAAAATAGCACAGCACAAGTGACCCTCAATGGTTAAACTCACATTAGGCAGATCAAAATCAAGCACTTCAATAAAACTTCTCCAAACGCCAGGCAAGTATACAGCAGGCAGCCGCGATGTATTGCGGTCTCGGCGGACCAAACAACTATGTGTGTCTCACCCTCCTTCATGTAAGCTTGCCTCTCCACTGCAATCGAACCACCGCAAACTCCCGTCCAAACACCAAACTATATTCGACGAGTGGTCGAAAGATCCGAACGCTGCACACCAGGTGACTGTCGTGTAGCTCCTCCCAGACTAGTTTTGGTTGGTTATAAATATAAAATATATACACATATATAATTATATACATATGCATTTATCACTAAAACATATATTATTTCCAGAATTGCGATGAAGTCACCGACAACTCTGAATATACTTTAAATAAAAAAGGGAAAAGGTATTAAATTAAAACATGCGGGAAAACAAGTAAATAGAATTTTCAATTACTTTATATCAGAGTATAAGGTCAAGAGACTAATGTACCACCCTACAGTAATCAAACTGATGGAGATGTAAATCAATAAATTACTTAAAAAATTAAATTAACTAAAAATACATGTATATGGTGGACATCTAAATTAAATATCCACCACAACCCCACATGTATACTAAATAAGTAATCCCTTACATATACTGAAAAAGTGTGTCCATCTATCTCAATATGTACATATATTTGCATACGTGGACGCTTAGTATGCATCCACATAAACATGGATATAACACTATTCAAGTGTGTGTTTCTAAAAAATATTTTTTATTTTATTTTTTTTTTTTAATTACTAATAAAACAATTTAAATCGAGTTCAATATTTAACCCTCTCGGGTGGAGACTCCTTAATAGGAAGATCAACTTAGTTTCTCTCTGTGAGAGATCTCTGACTCGATTCGAACCTCTCCAAGCAGGATGTGTGCAATCAATTCCACAAAACTGTAGAAGAGTGGGATCCTGACTAAGGATGAGCCGAACACCCCCGGGTTCGGTTCGCACCAGAACCTTCGAACGGACCGAAAGTTCGCGCGGATTTTTCGAACCCTATTCGTTATAATGGACGCGAACGTTCGAAATCAAAATTGCTAATTACAACGGCCAATATGCATGTTAATGTCATAAAACAGGTTTGGGGACCCGGGTCCTGCCCCAGGGGACATATATCAATGCAAAAATAAATTTTAAAAACTAAAGTTTTTTCGGGAGCAGTCATTTTAATGATGCATAAAGTGAAAAAAAAAAAAGTGAAATTTTCCTTTAAATATGGTACCTGGGGGGTGTCTAAAGTATGCCTGTGAAGTGGCATGTGTTTCCCGTGTTTAGAACTGTCCTTGCACAAAATGACATTTGTAAAGGAAAAAAAGAAGCCATTTAAAACCACTTGCGGCTTTAATGTCATGTCTTGTCCTGGCCGCCATATGGCTGAAAATCCTTGAGAAAAATGGCATGGCTACCCCATCACCCCCCCCCCCACCCCAGCCCCTTTGGGTCTTGTATGGATACTAAGGGGGACCCCGCACCCAAAATAAAACCCTATACCTACAACCCTATATACTCTGAACAGCAGTATATAGGTGGTGCAAACAAGACATGGACTGTAGGTTTGTTCTTAAGTAGAATCTGAACAGGTACATTATGAAGTGTAGCTACATCCCAAAAAAATCAATTTTTAAGCTTTTTGGAGAACATAGGGAGGGGTTATCACCCCTGTAACATTTGCTGTCTTTGCACATCTGTTCAGAACATGTCACCTCACTTTCCGTCCCAATGACAAATGTTTTTGGAAAAGTGGGGTTTTAATTGAAACAAGGATTGGTGATAAAGCATCAGTAGAGAGGAGATACCTTTTTCCCAAATTAAATCTAACAGGATAGAATTTTCCTTCCTAGGGGTAGATTTCCTCTCACTTCCTGTTTTCTCTTGCCGTTTGCAAGTAGGAGTCGTTTGTAAGTTGGATGTTTGAAAGTAGGGGCCTGCCGTATATACTCTGCAGAAATTTGCCCTATTAGATGTTGGTGTAGCCACAAGACTGGTGGGCACAGGAATGGGCCCTGCTGTGAGTTAATAGATCAAGATTTGTACTTGCATGCACCTGTTGAACCGGGCAGAAAAATTGGGCCTTTGGTGGTGGTGGTGGTGGTGGTGGACGGTGTTGCCACAAGACTGTAAGCCCTCACAGTTACTCTTGGTGGGTGCAGGAATGGGCCCTGCTGTGAGTTATTAGATCAAGATTTGTAATTGCATGCACCTGTTGAACAGGGCAGAAAAATTGGGCCTTTGGTGGTGGTGGTGGTGGTGGACGGTGTTGCCACAAGACTGTAGGCCCTCATAGTTACTCTTGGTGGGCGCAGGAATGGGCCCTGCTGTGAACTATTAGATCAAGATTTGTAATTACACGCCCCTGTTAAACAGGGGCTGAAAAATTGTGCCTTAGGCATTGGTGCTGGTGCCACAACACTGCAACCCCTCACAGATACTGTACTTGGAGCACAGCAGTCACACCTGTTGCGAAGCATCTTTTTAAAAAATTGTAATTACACGCCCCTGTTATACAGGGGCTGAAAAATTGTGCCTTAGGCACTGGTGCTGGTGCCACAACACTGCAACCCCTCACAGATACTGTACTCTGAGCACAGCAATGAGACCTGTTGCAAAGCATTGCCTAAAAATTGTAATTACACGCCCCAACAGGGGCTGAAAAATTGTGCCTTAGGCACTGGTGCTGGTGCCACAACACTGCAACCCCTCACAGATACTGTACTCTGAGCACAGCAGTCAGACCTGTTGCGAAGCATCTTTTTAAAAAATTGTAATTACACGCCCCTGTTATACAGGGGCTGAAAAATTGTGCCTTAGGCACTGGTGTGGTGGCATGGATCATTGAGGAGGAGGAAGAGGATAGTCAGTGAACATAACAGGACAGTCACTCAGCATCAGCATAGGCAGTCTTGAAGGGATGTGACATTATAAATTATTCCGTTATATCCGCTTCAGGTGTCTGGTAGCTGGTGGTGATCCAAGACTGATTCATTTTTATGAAGGTCAGTCGATCAACCGAGTCGGTGGACAGGCGCACCCTATGATCGGTGACAAATCCTCCAGCAGCACTGAATGTGCGTTCGGAAAGAACGCTGGATGCAGGACAGGCCAGTAGCTCAATTGCATACTGTGCAAGCTCTGGCCAGTGATCCATCCTCAGGACCCAGTAAGCCAGAGGATTTTCGGTGGGAAAGGTGTCCAAGTCTGACCTTGCCCCTAGGTATTCCTGCACCATGTATATCAGACGCTGGCGATGGTTGCTGGAACCGATCATACCTTGGGGCTGCGGACTAAAAAATTGTCTGAACGCATCGGTCAGACGTCCACCTTCCCCACCGCTCCTTCTGCTACTGACCGAAGCCTCAGCAACTCGTCGTCCAGGACCAGGAGTTTGTAACCTCCCAGTTTCTGGGAACGCGTTGCACAGACCTTTCTGCAAGGCCTCCCTGAGATGTCTCATCCTCTGCTCCCTCTGCGACGGCAAGATAAGGTCCGCAACCTTACCCTTGTACCGTGGATCAAGGAGAGTGGCCAGCCAGTAATGGTCACTCTCCTTGATCCGAAGAACACGAGGATCCTTCCGCAGGCTTTGCAGGATCAGGGAGGCCATGCAGCGTAGGTTAGCTGAGGCATTCGGTCCGGAGTCTTCTGGGTCACTGAGGATGACATGATCGCCAGCCACCTCCTCCCAGCCACGTACAAGTCCACTGGTTTGTTGGGACTGTACATCATCCCTAAAAGACTGCTGCTGCTGATGCTGAGTGCCAGGCTCCACCTCCATGCTCACACAATCCTCCTCCTCCTCCTCCTCCTCCTCTTCCTGTGTGATGGGTGGGACAGAAGGAACATTGTCTGGATAAAGGGGGCCTTGAGAGACAAGGAAGTCCTCCTCTTCCTGCCTCTGTTCTGCCTCAAGTGCCCTGTCCATTATCCCACGCAGCGTATGCTCCAACAGGTGGACAAGAGGTACAGTGTCACTGATGCATGCACTGTCACTGCTCACCATCCTCGTGGCCTCCTCAAATGGTGAGAGGACAGTGCATGCATCCCTGATCATGCTCCACTGGCGTGGGGAAAAAAAGCCAAGCTCCCCTGACCCTGTCCTGGTGCCGTAGTTGCAAAGGTACTCATTGATGGCCCTCTGCTGCGTGTGCAGTCGCTGCAGCATGGCCAACGTTGAGTTCCACCTGGTGGGCATGTCACATATTAGGCGGTTCTTGGGCAGGTTCAGCTCCTTTTGCAGCTCAGTCAGCCGAGCACTGGCATTATAAGATCGGCGGAAATGCACACAGACTTTCCTGGCCTGCCTCAGGACATCCTGTAAGCCTGGGAACCTGCCCAAGAACCGCTGCACCACCAGGTTGAGGACGTGAGCCATACAGGGCACATGGGTGAGCTGCCCCTGTCGCAGGGCGGAGAGGAGGTTGGTGCCATTATCAGAAACGACCATTCCTGGCTTAAGCTGGCGTGGCGTCAACCACCTCTCGGCCTGCCCCTGCAGAGCTGCCAGAACCTCTGGCCCAGTGTGGCTCCTGTCCCCCAAACACACCAGCGCAAGCACGGCATGGCATCTTTTTGCCTGCGTACTCGCGTAGCCCCTTGTACGCCTACGGAGCACCGCTGGTTCCGAGGACAGAGCACTCGAAGAGGACATGGAGGAAGAAGAAGAGGAGGGGGTGGAGGAGAGAGGTGTGTCACAACCAGTAGTAGCATTTTGGAGGCGTGGTGGCGGAACAACCTCCAACACTACTGCACCTTGTCCTGCATCCCTCCCAGCTGCCAATAGAGTGACCCAATGGGCCGTGAAAGAAAGATAACGTCCCTGTCCATGCCTGCTGGACCATGAGTCAGCGGTAATATGCACCTTACCGCTGACCGCCCTGTCCAGCGAGGCATGGACATTGCCTTCCACATGCCAGTAGAGAGACGGAATCGCCTTCCGTGAGAAAAAGTGGCGTTTGGGAACCTGCCACTGAGGAACCGCACATTGAACAAACTCACGGAAGGGGGCCGAGTCTATCAACTGAAAAGGCAGCAGTTGAAGTGCTAGCAATTTAGCCAAGCTAGCATTCAACCGCTGGGCATGTGGATGGCTGGGAGTATACTTCTTTCGACGGTCCAGCAGCTGGGGCAGGGAAATTTGCCTGCTACAATCGGACGTCGGTGTACTGCAAGTACTTGGTTGTGACACACCTAATTCTACACCTTCAGTCCTCTCAGAGCAGCTTTCAGAGAGGAATGAAGATATAGTGGGGATGGAGATCCCAGCTGATGAGGAGCAAGGAGAGGTCCGCTTTGTTCTTTGGTGTGGGTCTTTTATGTGTGCTTGCCAACGAGCTGCATGGCAGGTCGACATATGTCTGCTCATGCTTGTGGTGCCCAAGCGGCTGATGTTTTGGCCACGCGAGATACGCTTGAGACAAATATTGCAAATAGCAGTGGTGCGATCTGATGCACTCGTCTCAAAAAAGGCCCACACCAAAGAACTTTTGTGATAACGTGCAGAGGCAGCGCCCTGCACAGGCGGAGCTCTGCGGTGTGGTACAGTTGCTGTGCTGGCCTCTAGCTGGCCTCCAGGGGGCATCCTGCCTCGTTGGACATGTGACGCTGCATCCTCCTCCTCCTCCTCCTCTCTCCCTTCAGGCACCCACGTGGAGTCAGTGACCTCATCATCCCCTCCCTCTTCACCACTAGAGCAAACCTGGCAGTAAGCTGCAGCTGGTGGAACACTACTGCCAGATTGCTGTCCTTCAGCATCCCCTCTCTCTGCGCGCACACTACTGACTTCCTCAAGCTGGGTATCATCATCCGAGCCTTCGAATCGTTGGGCATCCTCCTGGAGCATGTACCCAACACTGTGCTCAAACAGTTCGGGGGACTCCTCAGGAGGACATGGTGGGTCTAGGGAAGGGGTGGCTGATGATGCTATTGAGTACGCGTTGGCAGCTGCTCTGCCAGTACCCTGAGCCTGGGTGAGAGAGGATGAGGAGGATGAGGAGGGCTTGGTCATCCATTCTACCAAGCCTTCGGCATGATGCGGCTCCACATGTCCAGCTGCCGAAAACAAAGACAAGCGTGTCCCATGGCCACGTGCTGATGACGATGCACGACCACGTCCACGGCCAGCACTGTTGTCTCTAGAAACAGAGCCTGCCTGCCCTGTGTTCTTGCCTCGGCACGCTCTGCCTCTCCTTGGCGGTCTTCCAGCCATTGTAGTCGGTAGTGTATATAGTATAAAAAATAGAACTTCTATGTGTGCTTACAACACACTGTAGGTCCTATGGGTGCTGACACTAACACACTATAGGTACTATGTGTGCTGCTGACAAGAAAATATAGGAGCTCTGTTTGCTGCCACTAACACACTAGAAGTCCTATTGGTGCTTCTGAGATGAAAATATAGGAGCTCTGTGTGATGCCACTAACACACTAGAAGTCCTATGGGTGCTGCTGAGAAGAAAATATAGGAGCTCTGTGTGATGCCACTAACACACTAGAAGTCCTATGGGTGCTTCTGAGATGAAAATATAGGAACTCTGTGTAATACCACTAACACACTAGAAGTCCTATGGGTGCTTCTGAGAAGAAAATATAGGAGCTCTGTTTGCTGCCACTAACACACTAGAAGTCCTATGGGTGCTGCTGAGAAGAAAATATAGGAGCTCTGTGTGATGCCACTAACACACTAGAAGTCCTATGGGTGCTTCTGAGATGAAAATATAGGAGCTCTGTGTGATGCCACTAACACACTAGAAGTCCTATGGGTGCTTCTGAGATGAAAATATAGGAGCTCTGTGTGATGGCACTAACACACTAGAAGTCCTATGGGTGCTGCTGAGAAGAAAATATAGGAGCTCTGTTTGCTGCCACTAACACACTAGAAGTCCTATGGGTGCTGCTGAGAAGAAAATATAGGAGCTCTGTGTGATGCCACTAACACACTAGAAGTCCTATGGGTGCTGCTGAGAAGAAAATATAGGAGCTCTGTTTGCTGCCACTAACACACTAGAAGTCTTATGGGTGCTGCTGAGAAGAAAATATAGGAGCTCTGTGTGATGCCACTAACACACTAGAAGTCCTATGGGTGCTTCTGAGATGAAAATATAGGAGCTCTGTGTGATGCCACTAACACACTAGAAGTCCTATGGGTGCTGCTGAGAAGAAAATATAGGAGCTATGTGTGATGCCACTAACACACTAGAAGTCCTATGGGTGCTTCTGAGATGAAAATATAGGAGCTCTGTGTGATGCCACTAACACACTAGAAGTCCTATGGGTGCTTCTGAGATGAAAATATAGGAGCTCTGTGTGATGCCACTAACACACTAGAAGTCCTATGGGTGCTGCTGAGAAGAAAATATAGGAGCTCTGTGTGATGCCACTAACACACTAGAAGTCCTATGGGTGCTTCTGAGATGAAAATATAGGAACTCTGTGTGATGCCACTAACACACTAGAAGTCCTATGGGTGCTGCTGAGAAGAAAATATAGGAGCTCTGTTTGCTGCCACTAACACACTAGAAGTCCTATGGGTGCTGCTGAGAAGAAAATATAGGAGCTCTGTGTGATGCCACTAACACACTAGAAGTCCTATGGGTGCTTCTGAGATGAAAATATAGGAGCTCTGTGTGATGCCACTAACACACTAGAAGTCCTATGGGTGCTGCTGAGAAGAAAATATAGGAGCTATGTGTGATGCCACTAACACACTAGAAGTCCTATGGGTGCTTCTGAGATGAAAATATAGGAGCTCTGTGTGATGCCACTAACACACTAGAAGTCCTATGGGTGCTTCTGAGATGAAAATATAGGAGCTCTGTGTGATGCCACTAACACACTAGAAGTCCTATGGGTGCTGCTGAGAAGAAAATATAGGAGCTCTGTTTGCTGCCACTAACACACTAGAAGTCCTATGGGTGCTGCTGAGAAGAAAATATAGGAGCTCTGTGTGATGCCACTAACACACTAGAAGTCCTATGGGTGCTTCTGAGATGAAAATATAGGAGCTCTGTGTGATGCCACTAACACACTAGAAGTCCTATGGGTGCTTCTGAGATGAAAATATAGGAACTCTGTGTGATGCCACTAACACACTAGAAGTCCTATGGGTGCTGCTGAGAAGAAAATATAGGAGCTCTGTGTGATGCCACTAACACACTAGAAGTCCTATGGGTGCTGCTGAGAAGAAAATATAGGAGCTCTGTTTGCTGCCACTAACACACTAGAAGTCCTATGGGTGCTGCTGAGAAGAAAATATAGGAGCTCTGTGTGATGCCACTAACACACTAGAAGTCCTATGGGTGCTTCTGAGATGAAAATATAGGAGCTCTGTGTGATGCCACTAACACACTAGAAGTCCTATGGGTGCTGCTGAGAAGAAAATATAGGAGCTATGTGTGATGCCACTAACACACTAGAAGTCCTATGGGTGCTTCTGAGATGAAAATATAGGAGCTCTGTGTGATGCCACTAACACACTAGAAGTCCTATGGGTGCTTCTGAGATGAAAATATAGGAGCTCTGTGTGATGCCACTAACACACTAGAAGTCCTATGGGTGCTGCTGAGAAGAAAATATAGGAGCTCTGTGTGATGCCACTAACACACTAGAAGTCCTATGGGTGCTTCTGAGATGAAAATATAGGAACTCTGTGTGATGCCACTAACACACTAGAAGTCCTATGGGTGCTGCTGAGAAGAAAATATAGGAGCTCTGTTTGCTGCCACTAACACACTAGAAGTCCTATGGGTGCTGCTGAGAAGAAAATATAGGAGCTCTGTGTGATGCCACTAACACACTAGAAGTCCTATGGGTGCTTCTGAGATGAAAATATAGGAGCTCTGTGTGATGCCACTAACACACTAGAAGTCCTATGGGTGCTGCTGAGAAGAAAATATAGGAGCTATGTGTGATGCCACTAACACACTAGAAGTCCTATGGGTGCTTCTGAGATGAAAATATAGGAGCTCTGTGTGATGCCACTAACACACTAGAAGTCCTATGGGTGCTTCTGAGATGAAAATATAGGAGCTCTGTGTGATGCCACTAACACACTAGAAGTCCTATGGGTGCTGCTGAGAAAAAAATATAGGAGCTCTGTGTAATGCCACTAACACACTAGAAGTCCTATGGGTGCTTCTGAGATGAAAATATAGGAACTCTGTGTGATGCCACTAACACACTAGAAGTCCTATGGGTGCTGCTGAGAAGAAAATATAGGAGCTCTGTTTGCTGCCACTAACACACTAGAAGTCCTATGGGTGCTGCTGAGAAGAAAATATAGGAGCTCTGTGTGATGCCACTAACACACTAGAAGTCCTATGGGTGCTTCTGAGATGAAAATATAGGAGCTCTGTGTGATGCCACTAACACACTAGAAGTCCTATGGGTGCTTCTGAGATGAAAATATAGGAGCTCTGTGTGATGCCACTAACACACTAGAAGTCCTATGGGTGCTGCTGAGAAGAAAATATAGGAGCTCTGTGTAATGCCACTAACACACTAGAAGTCCTATGGGTGCTTCTGAGATGAAAATATAGGAACTCTGTGTGATGCCACTAACACACTAGAAGTCCTATGGGTGCTGCTGAGAAGAAAATATAGGAGCTCTGTTTGCTGCCACTAACACACTAGAAGTCCTATGGGTGCTGCTGAGAAGAAAATATAGGAGCTCTGTGTGATGCCACTAACACACTAGAAGTCCTATGGGTGCTTCTGAGATGAAAATATAGGAGCTCTGTGTGATGCCACTAACACACTAGAAGTCCTATGGGTGCTGCTGAGAAGAAAATATAGGAGCTATGTGTGATGCCACTAACACACTAGAAGTCCTATGGGTGCTTCTGAGATGAAAATATAGGAGCTCTGTGTGATGCCACTAACACACTAGAAGTCCTATGGGTGCTTCTGAGATGAAAATATAGGAGCTCTGTTTACTGCCACTAACACACTGGAAGTCCTATGGGTGCTGCTGAGAAGAAAATATAGGAGCTCTGTGTGATGCCACTAACACACTAGAAGTCCTATGGGTGCTTCTGAGATGAAAATATAGGAGCTCTGTGTGATGCCACTAACACACTAGAAGTCCTATGGGTGCTGCTGAGAAGAAAATATAGGAGCTCTGTTTGCTGCCACTAACACACTAGAAGTCCTATGGGTGCTGCTGAGAAGAAAATATAGGAGCTCTGTGTGATGCCACTAACACACTAGAAGTCCTATGGGTGCTGCTGAGAAGAAAATATAGGAGCTCTGTTTGCTGCCACTAACACACTAGAAGTCCTATGGGTGCTGCTGAGAAGAAAATATAGGAGCTCTGTTTGCTGCCACTAACACACTAGAAGTCCTATGGGTGCTTCTGAGAAGAAAATATAGGAGCTCTGTGTGATGCCACTAACACACTAGAAGTCCTATGGGTGCTTCTGAGATGAAAATATATTAACTCTGTGTGATGCCACTAACACATTAGAAGTCCTATGGGTGCTGCTAAGAAGAAAATATAGGAGCTCTGTTTGCTGCCACTAACACACTAGAAGTCCTATGGGTGCTTCTGAGAAGAAAATATAGGAGCTCTGTGTGATGCCACTAACACACTAGAAGTCCTATGGGTGCTTCTGAGATGAAAATATAGGAACTCTGTGTGATGCCACTAACACATTAGAAGTCCTATGGGTGCTGCTGAGAAGAAAATATAGGAGCTCTGTTTGCTGCCACTAACACACTAGAAGTCCTATGGGTGCTGCTGAGAAGAAAATATAGGAGCTCTGTGTGATGCCACTAACACACTAGAAGTCCTATGGGTGCTGCTGAGAAGAAAATATAGGAGCTCTGTTTGCTGCCACTAACACACTAGAAGTCCTATGGGTGCTTCTGAGATGAAAATATAGGAGCTCTGTGTGATGCCACTAACACACTAGAAGTCCTATGGGTGCTGCTGAGAAGAAAATATAGGAGCTCTGTTTGCTGCCACTAACACACTAGAAGTCCTATGGGTGCTGCTGAGAAGAAAATATAGGAGCTCTGTGTGATGCCACTAACACACTAGAAGTCCTATGGGTGCTGCTGAGAAGAAAATATAGGAGCTCTGTTTGCTGCCACTAACACACTAGAAGTCCTATGGGTGCTGCTGAGAAGAAAATATAGGAGCTCTGTGTGATGCCACTAACACACTAGAAGTCCTATGGGTGCTTCTGAGATGAAAATATAGGAGCTCTGTGTGATGCCACTAACACACTAGAAGTCCTATGGGTGCTGCTGAGAAGAAAATATAGGAGCTCTGTGTGATGCCACTAACACACTAGAAGTCCTATGGGTGCTTCTGAGATGAAAATATAGGAACTCTGTGTGATGCCACTAACACACTAGAAGTCCTATGGGTGCTGCTGAGAAGAAAATATAGGAGCTCTGTTTGCTGCCACTAACACACTAGAAGTCCTATGGGTGCTTCTGAGAAGAAAATATAGGAGCTCTGTGTGATGCCACTAACACACTAGAAGTCCTATGGGTGCTTCTGAGATGAAAATATAGGAACTCTGTGTGATGCCACTAACACATTAGAAGTCCTATGGGTGCTGCTAAGAAGAAAATATAGGAGCTCTGTTTGCTGCCACTAACACACTAGAAGTCCTATGGGTGCTTCTGAGAAGAAAATATAGGAGCTCTGTGTGATGCCACTAACACACTAGAAGTCCTATGGGTGCTTCTGAGATGAAAATATAGGAACTCTGTGTGATGCCACTAACACATTAGAAGTCCTATGGGTGCTGCTGAGAAGAAAATATAGGAGCTCTGTTTGCTGCCACTAACACACTAGAAGTCCTATGGGTGCTGCTGAGAAGAAAATATAGGAGCTCTGTGTGATGCCACTAACACACTAGAAGTCCTATGGGTGCTGCTGAGAAGAAAATATAGGAGCTCTGTTTGCTGCCACTAACACACTAGAAGTCCTATGGGTGCTGCTGAGAAGAAAATATAGGAGCTCTGTTTGCTGCCACTAACACACTAGAAGTCCTATGGGTGCTGCTGAGAAGAAAATATAGGAGCTCTGTGTGATGCCACTAACACACTAGAAGTCCTATGGGTGCTGCTGAGAAGAAAATATAGGAGCTCTGTTTGCTGCCACTAACACACTAGAAGTCCTATGGGTGCTGCTGAGAAGAAAATATAGGAGCTCTGTTTGCTGCCACTAACACACTAGAAGTCCTATGGGTGCTGTTGGGGTGCAATGCTGTGCTAACAGCACTGCGGTTGGTACTACTGCAATACTGTACTAACAGTAAGCACGCACCAGACTAATCCCCAGCAGCAGCTAATAACACGCTAACTGTGCAATCAGCAGCAATGAACGATCAATGACTTAGGTAGCAATGGTTTAGCAAAGAAATAGCCAATGGTTTAGCAAAGAAGAGCAAATCTTTCAGTATCAAGCAAAGACAGAATCAGCAGACTGATCTCTCCTAAAGCCGGAACTCATGTGACCGGGGCCGATGGCGTGGCGGCCTTTTAAATGGTGGGGCATGTACTAAAGCCCCTGAGCTGTAATTGGCTACAGGCGTCCTGCCTGTAGCCAATTATTGCTCTCCGAGTTTCGGGCGCTGTGATTGGCCAAGCATGCGGGGTCACAGTGCATGCTTGGCCAATCATCAGCCAGCAATGCACTGCGCCGGCCGCGCCGGCCGCAATGCATTGCGGGGCCGCTCGCATCACACGAATGTGATGCGAACGGCCCAAATAGTTCTGGGCTCGACGAGCGAGCGAACGCCCAGTGCTCGATTCGAACATGGGTTCGAATCGAGCACCGGGCCCATCCCTAATCCTGACTATGCTTCTCCTTAAAATGTAGGGAGACACTGTGATACCGAAAACCTTTCTTGATGTTAGCCAAGTGTTCCGATATTCGTACTCGCAGGAGTCGTTTAGTTCTCCCCACATAATACAATCCACATGGGCACCATAATAAATAAACCACAAAGGATGAGTTGCATGTGATGAACTGTTCAATCTCAAAAACATCACCATCCTTATTCATAAAGCTTGTGGTTCCTCTGTTGTCCGTTTTCACTGTCCTGCAACAGATGCATTTACGACAAGAATAAAAACCTTAAAAGGTTTTTATTCTTGTTTTAGTGATAAATGCATATGTATATAATTATATATGTGTATATATATTATATTTATAACCAAGCAATATTCTCTCAATGTACTGGCAGTTATGGTGCTCAATATGAACAGTATCTGCAGTGAACAGAGATTAGATGTAGATCACATCTTGTTGTACCATTCAGATTTGCCCTCCATGTATGTAATAACAGGGGTCATGCCTGATGTATTGAGGTCATGGGGTCATGAGGACGGCAAGCGCGCATATGTGCAGTAGGAGACACGCCCGTGACCAATCACGGTCAGAGTATAAAGAGGGAGGTGTGAGTTCGTGTGACTGATCCCATTGGAAGAAGTCTTGTAAGACGAAACTAGTCTGGGAGGAGCTACACGATAGTCACCTGGTGTGCAGCGTTCGGATCTTTCGACCACTCGTCGAATATAGTTTGGTGTTTGGACGGGAGTTTGCGGTGGTTTGATTGCAGTGGAGAAGCAAGCTTACATGAAGGAGGGTGAGACACACATAGTTGTTTGGTCCGCCGAGACCGCAATACATCGTGGCTGCCTGCTGTATACTTGCCTGGCGTTTGGAGAAGATTTATTGAAGTGCTTGATTTTGATCTGCCTAATGTGAGTTTAACCATTGAGGGTCACTTGTGCTGTGATATTTTTATTAAAGTTGTGACATACTTCACTATCGGAGATACTTGTTGTTTTTTTCATGTGGGAGACTTGACTGAGGTAATTTCATCTGGATCCGTTTTTGATACCCTGGGGGGTAATTAAGCTGATTAGCCAAGCATGAGAGTGCAAGGCATATCATATTGGTGAGTGCATGCCCTTAGGGAGTGGAATCACTGAGCACATTGGTGGGGTGAAGATTTTCAAGCAAACACAGGAAAATACAGTCTACACAATTTTGATTTGAAGCCACCATTTGAATGCAATTTTATTTATGGACTTATTATTTCTTCATAAGCACTTTGTAGCAATTATTTAAAACACTGTTCTTAACGTCATGGACACTTGCTGAGTTTATTATATGCACATTCTTTCACAGGGTGTATATTTATGAATTTATATGTATGCATTTGGTTATAGAGTGTATATAATTTATATTTAGAGGTGTGTTGTTATACACTGAGCGCTACTATTTTGGTTATTCAAAATTACCTTTCATTCTATTTTTTTTAAAGTAGCAGCTGGTAGGGTTACTTTGCCCGGAATTTTTTCGGATGTCACTTTAAGGCGCAGTGGAGTGTAATTGGGGAAAGAGGGCAGTTTGTTCCTTATTACACTGTTATTTTAATTTACTTATAGTTTTTACCACGTGCAGCTATGGAGGCCATCAACTATTTATCCAATAGACAGATGGATCCAGATTGTATCTTTTCCTCTAATCAGGAAATGATAGAATGTGAAGAGGATATCACAGGCTCTTTAAAATCACTTGAGGCTCTTTTAGAAAAACAGGTCAAAACCTGGTGGGACATCTTTACATTTGAACATTACCTGAAGGAGGGACTCATTTTCAGGAGTCTGAGATGGGAGGTGTCCCCCCTGGATGGTCTGACTGAGTCCAAATACATGGAAGAGTGGTTAGAATTGTTTAATAGATCAGGAAGAGAACTGCAGGGATTAGTTTTAACCACTTGACAACTGGGCACTAAACCCCCTTCGTGCCCGGAACAATTTTCAGCTTTCAGCGCTGACGCACTTTGAATGACAATTGCGCGGTCATACAATGCTGTACCCAAATGATATTTTTATCATTTTTTCCCCACAAATAGAGCTTTCTTTTGGTGGTATTTGATCACCTCTGCGGTTTTTATTTTTTGCGCTATAAACAAAAAAAGACAGCAAATTTAGAAAAAAAACACAATTTTTCTACTTTTTGCTATAATAATATCCCAATTTTTTTTTAAAAAACTATTTTTTTTTCTCAGCTTAGGCCGATACGTATTCTTCTATATTTTTTTGGTAAAAAAAATTGCAATAAGCGTATAGCGATTGGTTTGCGAAAAAGTTATAGCGCCTACAAAATAGGGCAGGGATATGCAATTAGCGGACCTCCAGCTGTTGCCAAACTACAAGTCCCATGAGGCATAGCGAGACTCTGACAGCATCAAGCATGACAACCAGAGGCAGAGGCATGATAGGACTTGTAGTTTGGCAACAGCTGGAGGTCCGCTAATTGCATATCCCTGAAATAGGGGATAGAATTATGACATTTTTATTATATATTTTTTTTTTACTAGTAATGGCGGCGATCTGCGATTTTTGTCAGGCCTGCAATATTGCGGCGGACATATCGGACACTTTTGACACTATTTTGGGACCATTCACATTTATACAGCGAACAGTGCTTTAAATATGCACTGATTACTGTATAAATGTGACTGGCAGGGAAGGGGTTAACACTAGGGGGCGAGGAAGGGGTTAACTATGTTCCCTATTTGTTATTCTTACTGTGTGGGGGAGGGGGCTGACTGGGGGAGGTGACCGATCTGTGTCCCTATGTACAAGGGACACAGCATCGGTCTCCTCTCTCCCTGACAGGACATGGATCTCTGTGTTTACACACAGAGATCCACGTCCTGCCTCTGTCCCAGCCGATCGCGGGTGCCTGGCGGACATCGCGGCCGCCAGGCACGCGCATCGGCATCACGTGACCACGGCGGGCACAGCTGTTCCCCGCCGCACGCCCTCGGCGGCGCGCAGGGGGGAGAGAAACAGGAGGACGTCCATAGACATCCACTCAGCACTTGAGAGCCGCGCTGCAGACGTCTTTTGTCTATAGCGCGGGTCTCAAGTGGTTAAAGAGGAAACGTATTAAATTGGATATACTGAACGAGAGGATCATGGCTTTACAGACCGTGTTGACCTCTCACAGTGAATCTAATCAGATGAAAGAGTCTAATATTAACATGCGGAAGAAATTGGAAAAATTAGACAGAGATATACAGAGAAAGAAGGTCAAGAAATTTACTAGAGATTTGAATGATTTTAAAAATAATTATGTTTATTTATGGCAGAATGTGATTGCTATTAATATTAGTGATGGGAGTAATGTTAATAGTGAGACTGTAACCAGTGGGGCTGGAAGCTCTAATCCCATCAATAGGGAGATCCCTGTTGAGCAAGCCCCATCTAGAACAAATCAAACAAGAAATGATAAAACACAGAACACTAAAGGAAAGAATAATCCCTCTAAAAATAGTGTTGCCAATACCCCCAAAGGTAATATGAGGAGTGGGACCAGAGATCAGGGGGGAAATCATTATGCTATCAATCAGTATGATGCTATCCCCAAAAACTATGGATACACTCAATACAATAGGGGAGGTCACTATGGCCCGGATACACAGGTTGGATATCAGCAATGGAATCCACCACCGTCTAACCAATATATGGATAGCAGGTATCCAATTCCTTTTTAGAACAGATATCAAGCTCTTGAGTATGATGATTGTGGGAGGAATAGAGGTTACCAGCAGTCTTTTTTAGAACAGCGTGGGGGAGGAGAGGGGTTACGGAGTGCCCTACCATCACCCTCAGTTTGGAAACAACAGAGGGGGGGGAACCCTAGCACCCAATACCCCAACAGAAGCATGGGACCACCATGACGAGAAGGAGAGATTGTAGGGCAGGGAAACGAATTCAATCCCAAAAAAAGAAGGAGGGCCAATTGAAAACAGGAATTTATAACTTAAGCAATGCAACATTAAGTGATAGTGAGAAAAATATTTTGAATTTAGGACTCAAGTGTGCCCCTAAAAAAAGAATGAATAAGTTTGATGTATACATCGACACACACAAATTCATCCGCACACAAAATATGAAAAAATATTTTTTAAGTCATCCTAGTGATCCATCTAAAAAAATTAATCAAGTTTCTATGCATACTGATAGTGGCCTACGAAATAAATCAGTCTTCAATCCCCAAAATATGAATAACCATTTTGTAGAGGTATTTAAAAATATGGTGTTAAAAGACATTGAGGAACTCCCAGTAAAGAAACGGATTAATCCTGAGTATATCCAAGAGGGTATCAAATCCCTGGAAGATAGAAAAGGAATTATTATCCGACCGACTGATAAAGGGGGGGGGGTGTGGTTTTGATGGAGAAATCCTTTTATCACAACCAATTAATGGAACTTTTAAATGATCAAAACACATATAGAAAATTGCCTCGGGATCCAACAGAAGAATATAAGAAACAGCTTAATTTGTTGGTTGAATGGGGATTTAAGAAGGGGGCTATTAATGTAAAGGAAAATCAGTATTTAAATCCGAGTTCATGCCGAATACCGGTAATCTACACTTTGCCCAATATTCACAAAAATGTTGAGAATCCCCCACCGCGTCCGATTGTAAACAGGATAGGCTCCATCACTGCAAGGTTGGGAGAATACCTTGATTGGTTTCTCCAACCAAGTGTTAAAACTACGAAAGCCTACCTGAAAGATACTAGTGACCTTTTACGATCACTTGATGGGGTGGAGCTTACACCGGCTGTTTCCACTTTTTTGGTTACTGCTGATGTAAGCTCGTTGTTTACGATTATACAACATAATGACGCCCTTTTATCGCTCAATTGGACGCTTTGTAAACGGGATGATATATCACATTTACAGAAATGTTTTTTGGGCAAGGTTTTGGATTTCTGTATGGCCCATAATTATTTTTGGTTTTGTGACCAGTTCTTTTCCCAGAAGGTTGGCGTCGCTATGGGTGCTAAATTTTCCCCTAGCCTCGCCAACCTATTTATGGCGGAGTGGGAGGACAGACATGTCTTCAATGTGCTTAGACCAGAATTAAAACTCTATCGAAGATTTATTGATGATCTCCTGTTTGTCTGGGAAGGATCCAGGCAATCAGTGGAGGAATTCATAATACATCTGAATAATAACACTAATAATATAGTTTTGGACTATGTTATCAGTGAGGAGGAGGTTAATTTTTTGGATCTTACCATTATGAAATCCGACACCATTATCAGTACTAAGGCTTATTTTAAGCCGACTGATCGGAATAGTTATTTGTCCATCGGAAGTGGACATCATCCATCTTGGATCAGAAACATTCCGAAAGGACAAATGCTAAGGATTCGGCGAAATTGCACATCAACAACTGATTACTACACACAGGCCAATATTTTGGGTAACAAGTTCTTGGAGAAAGGTTATAAGGATGAGATCATTAAGAATACTATTAGTGAGGTAGCCCAGATTCCAAAGATGCAATACTTGAAAAAGAAGGAGGATGGAACCACTAATAAGATTTTTCAGTTAGGTTTTATTTCTGACTTTCATTATCAATATAAAGAGATAGAGGGAATTTTTCGTAAATACTGGCACATAGTGTGGAGAGACAGACACCTATGCAAAATTCTATCAGAAAACCCTAAGTTTATTTATAGGAGGGCACCTAATTTTGGTGATAAGGTGGTACAAAAAATTCTAGATCCACCCAATCACCTAGATTTAAATAAAAACTTTAAAGGTTTTTATTCTTGTCGTAAATGCATCTGTTGCAGGACAGTGAAAACGGACAACAGAGGAACCACAAGCTTTATGAATAAGGATGGTGATGTTTTTGAGATTGAACAGTTCATCACATGCAACTCATCCTTTGTGGTTTATTTATTATGGTGCCCATGTGGGTTGTATTATGTGGGGAGAACTAAACGACTCTTGCGAGTATGAATATTGGAACACTTGGCTAACATCAAGAAAGGTTTTCGGTATCACAGTGTCTCCCTACATTTTAAGGAGAAGCATAGTCGGGATCCCACTCTTCTACAGTTTTGTGGAATTGATTGCACACATCCTGCTTGGAGAGGTTCGAATTGAGTCAGAGATCTCTCACAGAGAGAAACTAAGTGGATCTTCCTATTAAGGAGTCTCCACCCGAGAGGGTTAAATATTGAACTCGATTTAAATTGTTTTATTAGTAATTTTTTTAAAAAATATATATATATATATTTTTTTATAAACACACACTTGAATAGTGTTATATCCATGTTTATGTGGATGCATACTAAGCGTCCACGTATGCAAATATATGTACATATTGAGATAGATGGACACACTTTTTCAGTATATGTAAGGGATTACTTATTTAGTATACATGTGGGGTTGTAGTGGATATTTAATTTAGATGTTAACCATATACATGTATTTTTAGTTAATTTTATTTTTTAAGTAATTTATTGATTCACATCGCCATCAGTTTGATAACTGTAGGGTGGTACATTAGTCTCTTGACCTTATGCTCTGATATAAAGTAATTGAAAATTCTATTTACTTGTTTTCCGCATGTTTTAATTTTCCCTTTTTTATTTAAAGTATAATCAGAGTTGTCGGTGATTTCATCGCAATTCTGGAAATAATATATGTTTTAGTGATAAATGCAGATGTATATAATTATATATGTGTATATATTTTATATTCATAACCAAGCAATATTCTCTCAATGTACTGGCAGTTATGGTGCTCAATACGAACAGTATATGCAGTGAACAGAGATTAGATGTAGCTCACATCTTGTTGTACCATTCAGATTTGCCCTCCATGTATGTGATGACAGGGGTCATGCCCAATGTATTGAGGTCATGGGGACGGCAAACGCGCATATGCGCAGTAGGAGACACGCCCGTGACCAATCATGGTCGGAGTATAAAGAGGGAGGTGTAAGTTCGTGTGACTGATCCCATTGGAAGAAGTCTTGTAAGACGAAACTAGTCTGGGAGGAGCTACACGACAGTCACCTGGTGTGCAGCGTTTGGATCTTTCGACCACTCGTCGAATATAGTTTGGTGTTTGGACGAGAGTTTGCGGTGGTTCGATTGCAGTGGAGAGGCAAGCTTACATTAAGGAGGGTGAGACACACATAGTTGTTTGGTCCGCCGAGACCGCAATACATCGTGGCTGCCTGCTGTATACTTGCCTGGCGTTTGGAGAAGTTTTATTGAAGTGCTTGATTTTGATCTGCCTAATGTGAGTTTAACCATTGAGGGTCACTTGTGCTGTGCTATTTTTATTAAAGTTGTGACATACTTCACTATCGGAGATACTTGTTGTTTTTTTCATGCGGGAGACTTGACTGACCTAATTTCATCTGGATCCGTTTTTGATACCCTGGGGGGTAATTAAGCTGATTAGCCAAGCATGAGAGTGCGAGGCATATCATATTGGTGAGTGCAAGTCCTTAGGGAGTGGAATCACTGAGCACATTGGTGGGGTGAAGGTTTTCAAGCAAACACAGGAAAATACAGTCTACACAATTTTGATTTGAAGCCACCATTTGAATGCAATTTTATTTATGGACTTATTATTTCTTCATAAGCACTTTGTAGCAATTATTTAAAAAAACACTGTTCTGAACGTTATAGACACTTGCTGAGTTTTTTATATGCACATTCTTTCACAGGATGTATATTTATGAATTTATATGTATGCATTTGGTTATAGAGTGTATTTAATTTATATTTAGAGGTGTGTTGTTATACACTGAGCGCTACTATTTTGGTTATTCAAAATTACTTTTCATTCAATTTTTTTTAAAGTAGCAGCTGGTAGGGTTACTTTGTCCGCAATTTTTTCGGACGTCACTTCAAGGCGCAGTGGAGTGTATTGGGGAAAGAGGGCGGTTTGTTCCTTATTACACTGTTATTTTCACTAGCAGTAATCCTGCCTAAAGAAAGTAGTAACACAATAATAGTCTAACAGTCTATAGTAAACCTCTTTCTGTACTGGCCAGCACATTTCGGCCGCAAATCTGATGTTAGAGCACTCAGGATAAAGTTCCTCCAAACACTGGTAAAGGTGCCTGCACTGTAACCCATGCAGGCAGCACTGACCCGAACTTTCGAACCCCGGTGAAGTCTATGGGACTCGAAGGTGAGAAATCAAAAGTGCGAATTTTAAAGGCTAATATGCAAGTTATTGTCCTAAAAAGGGTTTGGGGACCCGGGCCCTGCCCCAGGGGACATGTATCAATGGAAAAAAAGTTTTAAAAACGGCAGTTTTTTCAGGAGCAGTGATTTTAACCACTTTCCTACCCGCCCATAGTAAAATGGCGTCCACAAATGGGATCTCCCATCCTGGGTGGACGTCATGTGACGTCCTGGGCTTTGTGGTGGGATATGTGAATGATGCCTGCAGCTAGAGGCATCATTCAGATATCCTTATATTCTGCGGGCGATTCTGCGCACCATAAGAATGATCATAGCGGCGGTTCCGCCGCTTGATCGTTTTTATAGGCGGTGGGAGGGGCGCTCCCCGCCGCCATCCGGTGCATCTCCGGGCTCTCCTGTGCCATCGGGGGCCTGGAGAATGAATGGTCAGACCAGATGGTCACCAGTCTTCTCTATGACCGTCGGAGGCCCGGGCGCGATGTGATGACGTCACGCCCGGGCCCTCAGAAGTAAATAAAGCCGCCATTGCGGCTAGTAAGCATGAGACCTCATGCTTTCCAGCCTGGAGGAGGGATGTGGGGTCTTATTGACCCTGCATCTCTCAATAAAGAGGACCTGTCACTAACAATTCCTATTAAAAACGATGTCTACATTCCTTGTAATAGGAATAAAAGTGATCAAAAAATAAATAAATGTAAAAAAGTGTAAAAAAATGAAAATAAAAAAATTGAAAACGCCCCTGTCCCCGGTAGCTCGCAATCAGAAGTGAAGCACACGTAAGACCCGCCCACATATGTAAACACCTTTCAAACCACATGTGAGGTATCGCCGCGTGCGTTAGAGTGCATGCAACAATTCTAGCACTAGACCTCCTCTGTAACTCTAACCTGGTTACCTGTAAACATTTTCAAAGCGTCGCCTATGGAGATTTTTAAGTACCGAAGTTTGGCGCCATTCCATGAGTGTGTGCAATTTTAAAGCGTGACATGTTAGGTATATATTTACTCGGTGTAACATCATCTTTCATATTTTACAAAAAAAATTGGGCTAACTTTACTGTTTTGTTATTTTTTAATTCATGAAACCATTTAAAAAAAAAAAAGGCGTTTGAAAAATTATTGCGCAAATACTGTGCAAGAAAAAAAGTTGCAATGACCACCATTTTATTCCCTAGGGTGTCTGCTAAAAAACATATATAATGTTTGGGGGTTCTGAATAATTTTCTAGCAAAAGAATGATGATTTGTACATGTAGGAGAGAAGTGCCAGAATAGGCCCAGTATTGAGGTGGTAAAAAAAGCCTGATGCTTAACCACTTAAGCCCCGGACCATTTTGTAGGTAAAGGACCAGAGCTGTTTTCAGAATTTTGCACTGCGCTGCTTTAACTGTAAATTGTGCAGACATGCAATGTTGTACCGAAACGAAATTTGCGTCCTTTTCTTCCCACAAATAGAGCTTTCTTTTAATGGTATATGATTGCCTCTGCGATTTTTATTTTTTGCGATATAAACGGAAAAAGACCGAAAATTTTGAAAAAAAATGATATTTTCTACTTTTTGTTATAAGAAAAATCGAATAAACTCAATTTTAGTCATACATTTAGGCCAAAATGTATTCAGCCACATGTCTTTAGTAAAAAAAATGTCAATAAGCGTATATTTATTGGTTTGCGCAAAAGTTATAGCGTCTACAAACTAGGGTAAATTTTCTGGAATTTACACAGCTTTTAATTTATGACTGCCTATCTCATTTCTTGAGGTGCTAAAATGGCAGGGCAGTACAAACCCCCCCCCCCAAATGACCCCATTTTGGAAAGAAGACACCCCAAGGAAATTGCTGAGAGGCATGTTGAGCCCATTGAATATTTTTTTTTTGTGATTGAATAATGACAAAAAAAAAAAAATACAAAAAGTTGTCAATAAATGATATATTGCTCACACATGCCATGGTTATATGTGGAATTGCACCCCAAAATACATTTTGCTGCTTCTCCTGAGTACGGGGATACCACATGTGTGGGACGTTTTGGGAGCCTAGCCGCGTACGGGCCCCCGAAAACCAAGCACCGCCTTCAGGATTTCTAAGGGCGCAAATTTTTGATTTCACTCCTCGCTACCTATCACAGTTTCGAAGGACATAAAATGCCAAAATAGCACAAAACCCCCCCAAATGACCCCATTTTAGAAAGTAGACACCCCAAGGAAATTGCTGAGAGGCCTGTTGAGCCCATTGATTATTTTTTTTGTCCCAAGTGATTGAATAATGACAAAAAAAATAAAAATTACAAAAAGTTGTCACTAAATGATATATTGCTCACACATGCCATGGTTATATATGGAATTACACCCCAAAATACATTTTGCTGCTTCTCCTGAGTACGGGGATACCACATGTGTGGGACTTTTTGGGAGCCTAGCCGCGTACGGGACCCCGAAAACCAAGCACCGCCTTCAGGATTTCTAGGCACAAATTTTTGATTTCACTCCTCACTACCTACAGTATCACAGTTTCGAAGGCCATAAAATGCCAAAATAGCACAAACCCCCCCCCAAATGACCCCATTTTGGAAAGTAGACACCCCAAGCTATTTGCTGAGAGGCATGGTGAGTATTTTACAGCTCTCATTTGTTTTTGAAAATGAAGAAAGGAAATATATATATATTTTTTTTCAATTTTCAAAACTTTGTGACAAAAAGCGAGATCTGCAAAATACTCACCATACCTCTCAGCAAATAGCTTGGGGTGTCTACTTTCCAAAATGGGGTCATTTGGGGGGGTTTTGTGCCATCTGGGCATTCCATGGCCTCCGAAACTGTGATAGGCAGTGAGAAGTGAAATCAAAAATTTACACCCTTAGAAAGCCTGAAGGCGGTGCTTGGTTTTGGGGTCCCGTACGCGGCTAGGCTCCCAAAAAGTCTCACACATGTGGTATCCCCGTACTCAGGAGAAGCAACAGAATGTATTTTGGGGTGTAATTCCACATATGCCCATGACATGTTTGAGCAATATATCATTTAGTGACAACTTTGTGCAAAAATAAATAAATAAATTGTCTTTTTTCCGCAACTTGTGTCAACATATAAAATATTCCATGGACTCGACATGCCTCTCAGTATATAGCTTGGGGTGTCTACTTTCCAAAATGGGGTCATTTGGGGGGGTTTTGAACTGTTCTGGCATTTTATACACAACATTAGGAAGCTTACATCCACTCTTCTAACCACTTGAAGACAAAGCCCTTTTTGACACTTTTTGTTTACATGAAAACATTTTTTTTTTTTGCAAGAAAATTATGTTGAACCCCCAAACATTATATATATTTTTAAAGCAAAGGCCCTACAGATTAAAATGGTGGGTGTTGCATTTTTTTTTCTACACAGTATTTGCGCAGCGATTTTTCAAACGCATTTTTTGGGGAAAAAATAAAAAAAATTTAATTTTAATTGCACTAAAACACACTATATTGCCCAAATGTTTGATGAAATAAAAAAGATGATCTTAGGCCGAGTACATAGATACCAAACACGACAAGCTTTAAAATTTCGCACAAACGCGCATTGGCGACAAACTACATACATTTTTAAAAGCCTTTAAAAGCCTTTACAGGTTACGCCGTTAGATTTACAGAGGAGGTCTACTGCTAAAATTACTGCCCTCGATCTGACCTTCGCGGTGATACCTCACATGCATGGTGCAATTGCTGTTTACATATGACGCCAGACCGTCGCTTGCGTTCACCATTGGGCAAGAGCAGGGCAGGACAGGGGTGCTTTTTTTTTTTTTTTTTTTTATTATTAATTTTGCTTTTTTATTTTATTTTTAAACTGCTGCTTCCATATTTTTTTTTTATAATTTTTATTGTTATCTCAGGGAATGTAAATATCCCCTATGATAGCAATAGGTAGTGACAGGTACTCTTTTTTTGAAAAAACTGGGGTCTATTGGACCCTAGATCTTTCCTCTGCCCTCAAAGCATCTGACCACACCAAGATCAATGTGATAAAATGCTTTCCCAATTTCCCAATGGCGCTTTTTATATCCAGGGGGGGGCATTCCCTCCCACTGCTTGTAAAAGCAGTCCAGAGGCTAATTAGCCACTAGGATTGCTTTTACATGAAAGCCGGCCGCTGGCTGAAAAGAATGATACCAAGATGATACCTAAACCCGCAGGCATCATTCTGGTATAAACATTCAAAGTCCAGCAACATACCAGTACGTTGCTGGTCCTTGTTGGACATGTATTGTAATCTTTTTTTTCATGCAGCCCGTTGGCTGAACGAAAAAAAAAGATTGATCGGTGGGTATGCCCACCATTAGAATACCACCCTTCATCCACCCACTTCTAATGATGGGCATACATGCACCATTTATATATGCCGAAGCATGGGGGCATCTTCCCGCAAAAGTTATGCCGCGTACACATGGTCAGACTTTTCCACGGGCAAGCCTCCGTCGGAATTTCGACCGTATGTACGCGGCATTAGGAGCAAAATCGCTCCTCCGCTCCTCCGCCCCTGCTGCCCCAATGCTTCCGCATATATGCTTTTTTTTTTAACTGTGGTGGTGAAATCACCTCCTACAGCACTGGAGTCGCAGGGATCAGGCCTGTCTCTGCGAACGCTGCAGTTATGTGTGTTGTGTTTTGTAAGTGACAGTGATCGATCGATACTGCACTTGGGTGGCCTGGGCTGGATGGAGGGGCAAAACGCAGGTGCTAGCAGGTATCTGGGCTGATCCCGCTAACACTGCATTTTTGGGAACCCTAAACTGCTGGGGACGCTAGTATAGATCTGATCAGATATTGATCTGTTCAGATACTATACCACTAAGGGGGGTGTATGCTTCACGCGTGGGTGTTAGCGTTACTGGCACTAACCTGACGCTGCCTGGGGTGTGACGCAGACCCTCTCTGATGCTAAAACCTAATTGATATCACCCGCCGGGCGATCAGGGGGTTAAACCTTTATTGGGTTATATACGGCGGGTGCCCTGACACTATAAAAAGCAAACTAACTAACCAGCGTCACCCGTAACACTTATATGGTGATTACTGGTGAAAGGGTTAACTAGGGGCAATTAGGGGGTTAAAACCTTTATTAGGTATCATATGGGGGTACCTGACGCTATATAAAAACCTGACGGCGAACCTAAAAAAAAATTACTGGCTACCTATCGGCATCACCGACACTAAGACAGCGATCAGAAAAACGATCGCTTAGCGACAGTGGTGATAGGGGGTGAAAGGGTTACCTGGGGGGTGATCAAGGGGGTTAAACCTTTATTAGATAATATATGGGGTACCTGACGCTATAAAAACCTGCGGCGAACCTAAAAAAAATTACTGGCTACCGATCGGCATCACCGACACTAAGACAGCGATCAGAAAAACTATCGCTTAGCGACAGTGGTGATAGGGGGTGAAAAGGTTACCTGGGGGCGATCAAGGGGGTTAAACCTTTATTAGGTAATATATGGGGGTACCCGACACTATAAAAACCTGCGGCGAACCTAAAAAAAATTACTGGCTACCGATCGGCATCACCAACGCTAAGACAGCGATCAGAAAAACGATCGCTTAGCGACAGTGGTGATAGGGGGTGAAAGGGTTACCTGGGGGGCGATCAAGGGGGTTAAACCTTTATTAGGTGTGAGGGGGTTAGCTCGGTAGCGGGTGTGTGTGACCCCCTGGATGGGCTCCCCACACAAAAACAGGCCCAGCAGACGGAGGTTGTGGTTTTCAAGATCAAAAGGTGCGGTTTATTTCTCTATTTACAGTGACAAAAACACAGCAAAGCAAAAAGAAACATAAACAAAATAAATCCTGGTCAGCTTGACCTCTGACTAAACATGCAGGTTTCCCTAACTAACAACTGGGATCAGCCTGGTGCTGTCCTAGTCCCTAAGTCCCTGGTTTAGTAAATGTCCAAACAAATAGCCACACAGGCTTTGTCTCACCGCACAGGGGTTCACTCTCCCTAGACAGTCCACACAGGTCTGGTTCCAGGCATGAGCAAACACCTAATGAAGCTGGGAGTTTTTATAGAGGCCTTAAACGAGCTGACAAGCTTCAGCTGGTCTCATCAACTCCCTGCCTGCACGACGCCCAGCACTCTCCCTAGAGGTATGAATCATCCATGAGCCCACTAGCCTCAGCTGGGCTTCATCAACTCTCTCCCTAGTTGTATAAGTCGGCATAAAGCCTGAATCTGGGAGAAATATACCTACCCCCTGGATGCAACCAGGTGACTTTACCTTCCTGCTGTCACATAGGTAATATATGGGGGTACCTGACGCTATAAAAACCTGCGGCGAACCTAAAAAAAATAACTGGCTACCGATCTGCATCACCGACGCTAAGACAGCGATCAGAAAAATGATCGCTTAGCGACAGTGGTGATAGGGGGTGAAAGGGTTATCTGGGGGGCGATCAAGGGGGTTAAACCTTTATTAGGTAATATATGGGGGTACCTGACGCTATAAAAACCTGCGGCGAACCTAAAAAAAATAACTGGCTACCGATCGGCATCACCAACGCTAAGACAGTGATCAGAAAAATGATTGCTTAGCGACGGCGGTGCTAGGGGGTGAAAGGGTTATCTGGGGGGCGATCAGGGGGTTAAATCTTTATTAGGGGGGGTTAGGGGGCTACACTGGACCTAAAACTAACTTTAGTGACACTTTTACAGTCACAAATGTCACTGATTGCAGTGATCAGTAAATAAATGGTCACTGCAATCAGTGACACTGTGACTGGGGGCTGGGGGGTGATCTGGGGGGTGATCTGGGGTGTCTGGGGGGGCGATTTATGTGCCTATGTGTCCTGGTGTCAGTGTAGTGTTTTGTGCACTAACCTGCATCTTCTCCTGTGCGGCGCTCGGTATATGTGAGCGCCGCAGGAGAGATGACATCACTTCCTCTGCCTGTGTAAACATTACACAGGCAGGGGAAGGATTTGATTCGCTGGGAGCGATCGAGAGGGGGTGGCCGGAATCGAACGGCTGTCCCCTCATCCCTGATCGCTCCCAAACGAATAACGGCCGCTCACTGTAAAGAAGGGGGTCCGATCGGACCCCCCAACTATACAAAGGCAATCACGTATATGTACGTGATTGTGCCTGTCGGTGCCATTCTGCCGACGTATTTTTACAGTGGGCGGTCGTTAAGTGGTTAAAGTGAAAAAAAAAAGTGAAATACCCCTTTAAATATCGTGCCTGGGGGGGTGTCTATAGTATGCCTGTAAAGTGGCATGTGTTTCCCGTGTTTAGAACTGTCCCTGCACAAAATGACATTTCTAAAGGAATAAAAGTCATTTAAAACTGCTTGCGGCTTTAATGTAATGTCTGGTCCCGGCAATATGAATGAAAATCATTGAGAAAAAGGGCATGGGTACCCCACCTGCCCATTACCAGCCCCTTTGGGTCTTGTATGGATATTAGGGGAACCCCGCACCCAAATTAAAAAAAGGAAAGGCATGGTGCCCCCAGGCCCTATATACTCTGAACAGCAGTATACAGGCGGTGCAAACAAGACAGGGACTGTAGGTTTGTTCTTAAGTAGAATCTGTTTGTAATTTTGAACAGCTCCAGCCCAAAAATCTGTTTTTAAGCTTTTTGGAAAACATAGGGAATGGTTATCACCCCTGTAACATTTGTTTTTCTGTCTGTGCACCTGTTCAGAAGATTTCACCTCACTTTCTGTCCCCATGACAATTGGATTTAGAAAATTTGGGATTTTCAGTAAAACAAGGATTGGTGATAAAGCATAAGTGGAGAGGAGACACATATTAACTCTTACAGGAAAGAATTTCCCTTCCTAGGGGTAGATTTCCTCTCACTTCCTGTTGTCTCCCTCCGTTTGCAAGTAGGAGTCATTTGAAAGTCTGATGTTTGAAAGTAGGGGCCTGCCACAACACTGTAAGGCAGGGATATGCAATTAGCGGACCTCCAGCTGTTGCCAAACTACAAGTCCCATAAGGCATAGCGAGACTCTGACAGCAGCAAGCATGACACCCAGAGGCAGAGGCATGATGGGACTTGTAGTTTTGCAACAGCTGGAGGTCCACTAATTGCATATCCATGCTGTAAGGCCTCACAGTTACTCTTGGTGGGCGCAGGAACGGGCCCTGCTGTGAAATATTAGATCAAGAATTGTAATTACATGCCCCTGCTGAACAAGGTCGGAAAAATTGGGCCTTTGGTGGTGGACGGTGTGGTGGTGTTGTCACAACACTGTAAGGCCTCACAGTTTGTCAGGAACGAGTATGGAGATCGAGATGCTAAGAGGGCTCCCCTTGCGGCTGAGTGCAGCGCGACCCTGGAGTTGGGAACAGGGAGCGCGGTGCCCACAGAAGCACGGTTGGCCAGGTGCTTGCTTGCAGTCTGATGAGCTCAGCCACTGAGGGATGGCGGAGGCAGGCAGAACTGAGCTTGTTATATTCAGATGAACGGAGATATCGGAAGCCAGGCCGGGGGTCAAACACAGGAGATCAGTCCAGAGCATATACAGGGGCGAGCCAAGGTCATACACGTGCAGGGTCCAGGTACAAGCCGAGGGTCAAGCCGGGTGGTCAGGAAGCAGAAGCAGAGTCCAGAAGCAGGCCGAGGGTCAAACACAGGAGATCAGGAAGCAAGGTGGAGGCACAACGGATAAGCACTGATCAGGAGACAAGGTCAAGGTACACAGGAGACTGAAGAGATAATCCAGCAATGAGCAGCTCCAGCAGCAGGCTTAAATAGACCAGGAAGTTAGTCATGTGATCTGTTCAGGTTACAAGGAGGAAGTACCGCCCACCTTAGTCATGCTGTGCACCATGGCGGCCATGATTGTCTTGGGCAGAATTGCCAGTCCTTCTTCGGCTATTTCCCTGACAGTGCCCCCCCCCCCCGAGGGGCAGCCTCTGGATGCCCAACCTAGACCATCTTTCTGGGTACCTGTTGCGGAAATTTTGCAAAAGTCTTGGAGCATGTAAATTATCCATTGGTTCCCAAGAATTTTCCTCTGAAGAATACCCCTTCCATTTAACAAGAAATTGAGTCTGCCTACCTCTTTTCCGGCAATCTAGGATGGCTTCAACTTCATATTCGGTATCGTTACCTACGATAACTGGTGGAGGTGGCAACTCCTCTATTCCTGGAAATGGACTTGGCACAGCTGGTTTCAGAAGGGAGACGTGGAACACCGGATGGATCTTGTAGGAGGCCGGTAAAGCGAGTTCAAAAGCCACAGGGTTCACTTCCTTCTTGATCTTGAATGGACCCACAAACCTTGGACCAAGCTTCCTGGAGGGGCAAGAAAGTCTGAGGTTAATAGAGGACAGCCATACCTTGTCACCCACCTTGTAGATGGGATTCCCTCTTTTTCTCCTGTCATGTTGTTTCTTGAAGTCTTCCTGAGCCTTTCGCATGGTCTCCTGAAGGATTCGGTAATTGGTTTGGAAGAAGTTTATCCTATCCTGAACAGCTGGTACCGGAGATTCAGGAATGGTGTTGGGAAGAAAGGATGGGTGAAAGCCATAGTTTGCCCAAAAGGGTGACTGATTGGTGGCCGTGTGTATGGTATTATTGTATGAAAATTCCGCACAAGGTAGCAAGGAGACCCAGTCATCTTGGGAGAAAAAGCAGAAGCACCGCAGGTATTGCTCTAAGGTCTGGTTCGTTCTTTCTGTTTGGCCATTACTTTGAGGGTGGTAAGCAGAAGAAAGACATAAGTCAATTGACAAGATCTTACAAAGATTCTTCCAGAAACCAGAGGTGAATTGAACCCCTCTATTGGAGACTATATTGTCGGGTAACCCATGAAGTCTGACTATCTCCTTAATGAAAATTTTTGCAGTGTCCATGGCGGAGGGGGTACCAAGCATGGGCAGGAAGTGGGCCATCTTTGATAGTCGGTCCACTACTACCAAGATTGTTGTAAAGTTCTCTGATGGAGGGAGATCGACTATGAAGTCCATAGAGATGTTTTTCCAAGGCTGCTCCGGAACTGGTAAGGGTCTTAATAGACCCCAAGACCTGGTCTTGGGACCCTTGTTACGCTGGCAAACCAAACAGGACTCAACATATTTTTTACAGTCTGATCTTAGGGAAGGCCACCATAGGTAACGTTGGACAAGGTCGATCGTCTTCCGGACCCCGAAATGCCCGGCCAGCTGGTGATCATGGAATCTTTTCAAGGCCTGCAGTCTGACTTCCTGGGGGACAAAGATTTTGTCCTGATGCCACAGAAATCCCTCGTGACTCCTTAAGGTAGAAATTTCCGACTCTGGGCAGTGAAGAGAGGCTTGTACAATGGATGCTTTTAGGTCTGGCTGAATCAGAAGGAAATTTTGTGTGGACAGGATTGTACCGGGAGTGGTTTCTTCAGGGGTGTCTGGGAACATCCGAGACAGAGCATCCGCCTTTCCATTTTTAGATCCGGGACGAAACGAGATGTGGAAATTGAATCTCGAAAAGAATAACGCCCACCGAGCTTGACGCGGTCTCAAACGTTTTGCAGTCCTCAGATATTCTAAATTTTTATGATCGGTAAAGATCATAATGGGATGTGCTGCACCTTCAAGTAAATATCTCCACTCTTCCAGGGCTGTTTTGATGGCCAAAAGCTCCCGATCTCCGACGTCGTAATTTCTTTCCGGTTGTGTCATTTTTCGAGAGGAAAAGGCTACAGGATGTAACAATGATTTGGGGCCCTGTCGTTGAGAAAGGATAGCTCCTGTGGCCACTTCGGAGGCATCGACTTCCAAAATGTAGGGCAATGCAGGGTCAGGATGCTGAAGAACTGGTGCTGAAACAAACACTGTTTTAAGTCTGTCGAAAGCTGCCTGAGCCTCCGGGGACCACTGGAATCTGGAATGCAAACGGGTTAGTTGGGTAATGGGTGATATAATGGCTGAAAAGTTCTTAATAAATCGTCTGTAAAAGTTTGAAAAGCCAATAAACCTTTGAACACCCTTCTTGTCGGAGGGGACAGGCCACTCCAGGATCGCTTTTACTTTCTGGGGATCCATGGCCACTCCTTTCGTAGATATGACAAGACCCAAAAACTGGATAGATTCTTTCTCAAAGTCACATTTTTCGGCTTTTACATATAGTCCATGCGTTCTTAGAATAGTTAGTACCTTTTTCATGTGCACTCGATGAATCTCCAGCATGGCTGAGAAGACAAGGATGTCATCCAGGTATACAATGAGGAAGTTGTCAAGATGATCTCGGAAAATGTCATTCACAAAGTGCTGGAACGTGGCTGGAGCATTGCAGAGGCCAAAAGGCATCACCAAATATTCGAAATGTCCGAAACGAGTTCGGAAAGCTGTTTTCCACTCATCCCCCTCTCGAATGCGAACCAGATTATAAGCACCTCGTAAGTCCAGTTTGGAGAAAACTCGAGCAGAACGGAATCGTTGGAAGAGTTCCGGGATGAGTGGGAGTGGATAGCGATTTTTGATAGTGATCTTATTCAAATCTCGGTAGTCTATACAAGGCCTAAGCGTTTTATCCTTTTTTTCGACAAAAAAGATGCCAGCACCTGCAGGGGAAGAAGAGGGACGAATGAATCCCTTTTCCAGGTTTTCATCGACATAGAGTCGTAATGTTTCGAGTTCAGTCTCTGATAAAGGGAAGATACGACCAAAGGGAATTTCGGAGCCTGGGAGCAAGTCAATAGGGCAGTCGTAGGGACGATGAGGTGGAAGGGAGTCTGCTCCCTTCTTGTCGAATACATCCAGAAATTCTAGGTAGGCAGAGGGTACATGAGGATTGGAACTAGAAACAGGTTGTATGGTCAGGCAGCTGGTAAAGTCCTTGGGGCCAGGGGGTAGACAATTCTGCTGACAGTAAGCAGATGAAAACAGCACTTCATTCTTCAGCCAGTCAATGTGAGGGTTGTGTGCTCGTAACCAGGGAACTCCCAGAATGACCGGAAACAGAGAAGAGCACAAAACATCAAAACGTACCAGTTCCTTGTGGCCAGAGCTGGTTGTCATAGGGATTGGCAGGGTCTCATGGGTTATCAGTCCAGAACTGGGTAGAGATCCATCAGCCAAATGAACTGTTAACTGCTGCTTCTTGGTAACAAGGGGAATTCCAAGTCCTTTGGCCAAGTTGATGTCTAGGAAGCAGCTGCAGGCCCCAGAGTCGATGATGGCTGAAAGCCGGATCTCTTCCCTGGCCACTGATAGGGAGATAGCGAGGACAGGGTGAGATGAGGTAAGTCCTGACACTTGACAATGTACTGGGGGTTTGAAGAATGGTTTCTTCGGCCTAAGGTGGCAATTTTGTAAGAAATGGCCATTGTCTCCACAGTAAAAGCAAAGGTTCGCCTTTCGACGGTAGAGTCTTTCCTCAGGTGATAGAGCAGGCCGAAACAGGCCCATCTGTCTGGGCTTGACTTCAGGTATGGGTGGACTGGAGGCGAGAGAAAAAGAGGATTCTGGCAGTCCTTGAGCTGATTGGAGAGTCTGAGACTTCTCGAATAGACGTTCACGTAGGCGTCTGTCCAGTTGTATGGCTAACTGTATGAGGCCCTCCAAGGTATCCGGGATTGCTACCCTGGCCAGCTCGTCCTTGAGGGACTCCGATAGGCCCAGACGATATTGGTACTTCAGGGCAGCTTGATTCCAACATGTGTCTGCGGCCCATGTGCGGAAGTCCACAGTGTAATCCTCTGCGGGAAGTTGCCCCTGCTGCAGGGTGTGCAGGGCATTCTCGGCCGTAGTCATACGTTGGGGATCATCGTACAACTGGGCCATAGCTGTGAAGAAAGTGTCAACAGAGTCAGTAATGGGGCTCTTCTGTTCCAGTAGCCCGTGGGCCCACACCTGGGGGTCGTCCAAGAGTAAGGAGATAATGAAACCAACTTTAATATTCTCCAAGGAGAAAGTTCTTGGTTGAAGAGCCAGGTATAGTAGGCAGGCATTTTTAAAAGTCCTAAACTTTCTTCGGTCCCCCGAGAACCGTTCAGGGGTCGGCACACGTGGTTCAGGAAGCGGGATCGGCACCGTGAGAGGAACCTCCTGAGACACTGCAGCAGAGGGAGTACAACTGGAGGTAGGTCTTGGATCAGGAGATATAGGATTGGAAGACAAGTGATGCAGGTGACCCTCTAATTGCTCATGGGCGTCTTGTAGTCTTTGCACTGTTTGGGTAAGTGCAGTGATCTGCTGGCACATAGCCTCTATAGGGGAAGCGCCTCTGTCGATCTCTGACATGGCTGGATTATACTGTCAGGAACGAGTATGGAGATCGAGATGCTAAGAGGGCTCCCTTTGCGGCTGAGTGCAGCGCGACCCTGGAGTTGGGAACAGGGAGCGCGGTGCCCACAGAAGCACGGTTGGCCAGGTGCTTGCTTGCAGTCTGATGAGCTTAGCCACTGAGGGATGGTGGAGGCAGGCAGAACTGAGCTTGTTATATTCAGATGAACGGAGATATCGGAAGCCAGGCCGGGGGTCAAACACAGGAGATCAGTCCAGAGCATATACAGGGGCGAGCCAAGGTCATACACGTGCAGGGTCCAGGTACAAGCCGAGGGTCAAGCCGGGTGGTCAGGAATAGGGATGAGCTTCGTGTTCGAGTCGAACATACGTTCGACTCGAACATCGGCTGTTCGATCGTTCGACGAAGATCGAACGATTTGGGCCGTTCGCGCCAAATTCGAGAGACGCGAACGGCCCACAATGCACTACGCCATCGCAGTGTCATCCAGGCGCTGTGATTGGCCAAGCATGCACTGTGACCCCGCATGCTTGGCCAATCACAGCGCCGGCAGCGAGGAGAGCAATGATTGGCCACAGGCAGGATGCCTGTGGCCAATTATTGCTGAGGGTGTTTAGTACACGCCCCACACTATAAAAGGCCGCCAGCACGGCGGCCTAGTGTAGTGTGTTCCGGAGCAGGGATAGAGCAGCATAGGCAGGGACAGTGACTTTTATTTCTTTCTTGCTTAACCTGGATTCCTTTAGTTTAGGGAAAGAGAAGGATAGGTAGGGAGAGTGTCAGTGTGTTTTGTGCTTGTGCTATATTGTGCTTAAAAAAAACATTTTTTCTAGGGACAGAAAACTGTAGGTAGGGAGAGTGTGTCAGTTTCTTTCACTGTCAAAGTCCTTGTTTCCAGGGACCTGGAAGGACAGTGAGTGAATTCTCCTTGTGCTAAATTGTGCTTAAAAAAAACATTTTTTCTAGGGACAGAAAACTGTAGGTAGGGAGAGTGTGTCAGTTTCTTTCACTGTCAAAGTCCTTGTTTCCAGGGACCTGGAAGGACAGTGAGTGAATTCTCCTTGTGCTAAATTGTGCTTAAAAAAAACATTTTTTCTAGGGACAGAAAACTGTAGGTAGGGAGAGTGTGTCAGTTTCTTTCACTGTCAAAGTCCTTGTTTCCAGGGACCTGGAAGGACAGTGAGTGAATTCTCCTTGTGCTAAATTGTGCTTAAAAAAAAAATTTGTTCTAGGGACAGAAAACTGTAGGTAGGGAGAGTGTGTCAGTTTCTTTCACTGTCAAAGTCCTTGTTTCCAGGGACCTGGAAGGACAGTGAGTGAATTCTCCTTGTGCTAAATTGTGCTTAAAAAAATCATTTTTTCTAGGGACAGAAAACTGTAGGTAGGGAGAGTGTGTCAGTTTCTTTCACTGTCAAAGTCCTTGTTTCCAGGGACCTGGAAGGACAGTGAGTGAATTCTCCTTGTGCTAAATTGTGCTTAAAAAAAACATTTTTTCTAGGGACAGAAAACTGTAGGTAGGGAGAGTGTGTCAGTTTCTTTCACTGTCAAAGTCCTTGTTTCCAGGGACCTGGAAGGACAGTGAGGTAATTCTCCTTGTGCTAAATTGTGCTTAAAAAAAACATTTTTTCTAGGGACAGAAAACTGTAGGTAGGGAGAGTGTGTCAGTTTCTTTCACTGTCAAAGTCCTTGTTTCCAGGGACCTGGAAGGACAGTGAGTGAATTCTCCTTGTGCTAAATTGTGCTTAAAAAAAACATTTTTTCTAGGGACAGAAAACTGTAGGTAGGGAGAGTGTGTCAGTTTCTTTCACTGTCAAAGTCCTTGTTTCCAGGGACCTGGAAGGACAGTGAGTGAATTCTCCTTGTGCTAAATTGTGCTTAAAAAAAACATTTTTTCTAGGGACAGAAAACTGTAGGTAGGGAGAGTGTGTCAGTTTCTTTCACTGTCAAAGTCCTTGTTTCCAGGGACCTGGAAGGACAGTGAGTGAATTCTCCTTGTGCTAAATTGTGCTTAAAAAAAAACATTTTTTCTAGGGACAGAAAACTGTAGGTAGGGAGAGTGTGTCAGTTTCTTTCACTGTCAAAGTCCTTGTTTCCAGGGACCTGGGAGGACAGTGAGTGAATTCTCCTTGTGCTAAATTGTGCTTAAAAAAAACATATTTTCTAGGGACAGAAAACTGTAGGTAGGGAGAGTGTGTCAGTTTCTTTCACTGTCAAAGTCCTTGTTTCCAGGGACCTGGAAGGACAGTGAGTGAATTCTCCTTGTGCTAAATTGTGCTTAAAAAAAACATTTTTTCTAGGGACAGAAAACTGTAGGTAGGGAGAGTGTGTCAGTTTCTTTCACTGTCAAAGTCCTTGTTTCAAGGGACAGAGAAGGACACCTGAAGGTAGCCCTTATTGCTTTTTTCCCATCTCCCTGCAGGCCATCTATTAGAATGTCTGGAAGGCAAACAAGGAGAGGCAGACAGTCAGGAGGCAATAAAAGAGGGCAAGCAGGCTCTGTGTCTGGGGGCAACAGTGCTGGTCGTGGACGCGGTGCATTGTCATCAGCACATGGCCATGGGACACGCTTGTCCTTCTTTTCGGCAGCTGGACATGTTGAGCCACATCATGCCGAAGACTTGGTAGAGTGGATGACCAAGCCCTCCTCCTCCTCCTCATCCTCTCTCACCCAGGCTCAGGGTACTGGAAAAGCCGCTGCCAAAGCGTCCTCTTCCCTGGTATCAATGTCAGACTCATCATCAGTCACTCCTTCCCTAGACCCACCATGTCCTCCTCCTGAGGAGTCCCCCGAACTGTTTCAGCACAGTGTTGGGTACATGCTCCAGGAGGATGCCCAGCGTTTCGAAGGGTCTGATGATGAAACCCAGCTAGAGGAAGGCAGTAGCGTGAGAGCAGACAGAGGGGATGCTCAAGAAGGACACCAATCTGGCAGTCATGTTCCAGCAGCTGCAGCATACTGCCAGATTGGCTCCAGTGATGAGGAGGGAGGTGATGATGAGGTCACTGACTCCACGTGGGTGCCTAATAGGAGAGAGGAGGAGGAGGAGGATGAGGAGGAGGCACATCTCCAACGAGGCAGGATGCCCTTTGGTGGCCAGCGTAAGGGCAGTACACCGACGGAATCACACCGCAGAGCTCCGCCTGTGCAGGGCGCTGCCTCTGCCCGTCATTCAAAAAGTTCTTTGGTGTGGGCCTTTTTTGAGGCTAGTGCATCAGATCGCACAGCTGCTGTTTGCAACATATGTCTCAAGCGTATATCGCGTGGCCAAAACATCAGCCGCTTGGGTACCACATGCCTGACCAGACATATGTTGACCTGCCATGCAGCTCGTTGGCAAGCCTACCTCAAAGACCCACACCAAAGAACAAAGCGGACCTCTCCTTGCACCGCATCAGCTGGGATCTCCAACCCCACTATAACTTCAGTCCTCTCTGAAACATGCACTGAGAGGAATGAAGGTGTAGAATTAGGTGTGTCATAGCCAAGTACTTGCGGCCACTCTGCTAGCAGTACACCGACGTCCGATTCTAGCAGGCAAATTTCCCTGCCCCAGCTGCTGGACCGTCGAAAGAAGTTCACTCCCAGCCATCCACATGCCCAGCGGTTGAATGCTAGCTTGGCTAAATTGCTAGCGCTTCAACTGCTGCCTTTTCAGTTGGTAGACTCGGCCCCCTTCCGTGAGTTTGTGCAATGTGCGGTTCCTCAGTGGCAGGTTCCCAAACGCCACTTTTTCTCACGGAAGGCTATTCCGGCTCTCTACCGGCATGTGGAAGGCAATGTCTTGGCCTCGCTGGACAGGGCGGTCAGCGGTAAGGTGCATATTACCGCTGACTCATGGTCCAGCAGGCATGGACAGGGACGTTACCTTTCTTTCACGGCCCATTGGGTCACTCTTTTGGCAGCTGGGAAGGATGCAGGACAAGGTGCAGTAGTGTTGGAGGTTGTCCCACCGCCACGCCTCCAAAATGCTACTACTGGTTGTGACACACCTCTCTCCTCCACCCCCTCCTCTTCTTCTTCCTCCATGGCCTCTTCCTGTGGTTTGTCCTATGAACCAGCGGTGCTCCGTAGCCGTTCACGGGGCTACGCAAGTACGCAGGCAAAAAGATGCCATGCCGTGCTTGCGCTGGTGTGTTTGGGGGACAGAAGCCACACTGGGGCAGAGGTCCTGTCTGCTCTGCAGGGCCAGGCCGAGAGGTGGTTGACGCCACGCCAGCTTAAGCCAGGAATGGTGGTTTGCGACAATGGCACCAACCTCCTCTCCGCCCTCCGACAGGGACAACTGACCCATGTGCCCTGTGTGGCTCACGTCCTTAACCTGGTGGTGCAGCGGTTCTTGGGCAGGTACCCGGGCTTACAGGATGTCCTGAGGCAGGCCAGGAAAGTCTGTGTGCATTTCCGCAGATCTTATAATGCCAGTGCTCGCCTGGCCGAGCTGCAAAAGGAGTTGAACCTGCCCAAGAACCGCCTTATATGTGACATGCCCACCAGGTGGAACTCAACGTTGGCCATGCTGCAGCGGCTGCACACGCAGCAGAGGGCCATCAATGAGTACCTGTGCGACTACGGAACCAGGACAGGGTCAGGGGAGCTTGGTTTTTTTTCTCCACGCCAGTGGGGCATGATCAGGGATGCATGCACTGTCCTGGCACCATTTGAGGAGGCCACGAGGATGGTGAGCAGTGACAGTGCATGCATCAGTGACACTGTACCTCTTGTCCACCTGTTGGAGCACACGCTGCGTGGAATAATGGACAGGGCACTTGAGGCAGAACAGAGGCAGGAAGAGGAGGACTTCCTTGCCTCTCAAGGCCCCCTTTACCCAGACAGTGTTCCTTCTGTCCCACCCATCGCACAGGAAGAGGAGGAGGAGGAGGAGGAGGAGGATTGTGTCAGCATGGAGGTGGAGGCTGGCACTCAGCATCATCAGCAGCAGTCTTTTAGGGATGATTTACAGTCCCAAGAAACCAGTGGACTTGTACGTGGCTGGGAGGAGGTGGCTGCGGATCATGTCGTCCTTAGTGACCCAGAGGACTCCGGAGCGAATGCCTCAGCAAACCTACGCTGCATGGCCTCCCTGATCCTGCAAAGTCTGCGGAAGGATCCTCGTATTCTTCGGATCAAGGAGAGGGACCATTACTGGCTGGCCACTCTCCTTGATCCACGGTACAAGGGTAAGGTTGCGGACCTTATGTTACCGTCGCAGAGGGAGCAGAGGATGAGACAACTCCGGGAGGCCTTGCAGAAAGGTCTGTGCAACGCGTTCCCAGAGACTGGGAGGTTACAAACTCCTGGTCCTGGACAACGAGTTGCTGAGGCTTCGGCCAGTCAAAGAAGGAGCGGTGGGGAAGGTGGCCGTCTGACCGATGCGTTCAGACAATTCTTTAGTCCGCAGCCCCAAAGTATGATCGGTTCCAGCAACCATCGCCAGCGTCTGATAAACATGGTGCAGGAATATCTAGGGGCAAGGTCAGACTTGGACACCTTCCCCACCGAAAATCCTCTGGCTTACTGGGTCTTGAGGATGGATCACTGGCCAGAGCTTGCACAGTATGCAATTGAGCTACTGGCCTGTCCTGCATCCAGCGTTCTTTCGGAACGCACATTCAGTGCTGCTGGAGGATTTGTCACGGATCACAGGGTGCGCCTGTCCACCGACTCGGTTGATCGACTGACTTTCATCAAGATGAACCAGTCTTGGATCACCACCAGCTACCACACACCTGATGCTGATATAACAGACTAATTGATTTTAACATGTCACATCCCTTCAAGACTGATGCTGATGCTGAGTGCCTGTGCTGTTATGTTGACTGGCTATCCTCCTCCTCCGAGTCCTCAATGATACGATTGATGATGATAGCTTGGAAGATCATTTTTGTTTATGGGTGCCGCCACCAGTGGCTAAGGCCCAATTTTTCAGCCCCTGTTTTACAGGGGCGTGTAATTACAATTTTTTTAGCAATAATTTGCCATAGGGCTCATTGCTGTGCTCCAAGTACAGTATCTGTGAGGGGTTGGAGTGTTGTGGCACCAGTGCCTAAGGCCCAATTTTTCAGCCCCTGTTTAACAGGGGCGTGTCATTACAATTTTTGAAGCAATACTTTGCAACAGGGCTCATTGCTGTGCTCCAAGTACAGTATCTGTGAGGGGTTGTAGTGTTGTGCCACCAGTGCCTAAGGCCCAATTTTTCAGCCCCTGTTCAACAGGGGCATGCAATTACAATTCTTGATCTAATAATTCACAGCAGGGTCCATTGCTGCACCCACCAAGAGTAACTCTGAGGGCTTACAGTCTTGTGGCAACGCCACCACCACCACCACCACGAAAGGCCCAATTTTTCAGCCCCTGTTCAAAAGGGGCATGTAATTACAATTCTTGATCTAATAATTCACAGCAGGGCCCATTGCTGCACCCACCAAGAGTAACTGTCAGGGCTTACAGTGTTGTGGCACCAGCACCACCATCAAAGCCCCAATTTTTACTACCACTGTTCAACAATTATATGTAATTAAAATTCCTGATATAATAGTTGACAGCAGGGCGTTCCAGCACCAACCAAGAGTAACTGAGTGCTTACAGTGTTGTGCCAACACCAACAACTAAGGGGCCTATTTCTGCAGAGTATATACGGCAGGTCCCTACTTTCAAACATCCAACTTACAAACGACTCCTACTTGCAAACGAAAGAAGACAACAGGAAGTGAGAGGAAATCTACCCCTAGAAAGGAAAATTCTCTCCTGTAAGAATAAATATGGGAGAAAGGGGTCTCATCTGTACTGATGCTTTATCAGCAATCCTTGTTTCAAGAAAAACACCACATTTCAAAAACAGTTGTCATTGGGACGGAAAGTGAGGTGAAATGTTCTGAACAGGGGCACAGACAGCAAAACAAATGTTACAGGGGTGATAACCCTTACCTATGTTTCCCAAAAAGTTTAAAAATAGATTTTTGGGCTGGAGCTACACTTCAACAATGTACCTGTTCAAAATTACAAACAGATTCTACATAAGAACAAACCTACAGTCCCTGTCTTGTATGCACCGCCTGTATACGGCTGTTCAGAGTATATAGGGCCTTTTTTATTTTATGTGCGGGGTTCCCCTTAATATCCATACAAGACCCAAAGGGGCTGGTAATGGGCTGGGGTAGGGGGGGGGGTCATGGGGTAGCTATGCCATTTTTCTTAAAGAATTTCATCCATATTACCGGGACCAGACATTACATTAAAGCCGCAAGCAGTTTTAAATGGCTTTTTTTTCCTTTAGAAGTGTCATTTTGTGCAGGGACAGTTCTAAACACGTGGCACTTCACAGGCATACTTTAGACACCCCCCAGGTACGATATTTAAAGGAATATTTGACTTTTTTTTTTCACTTTATGCATCATTAAAATGACTGCTCCCGAAAAACGACCGTTTTTAAAACTTCTTTTTGCATTGATACATGTCCCCTGGTGCACAACCCGGGTTCCCAAACCCTATTTATGACAATAACATGCATAATAGTTGTTATAATTAGCACTTTAGAATTCGAACGTTCGCATCCATTGTATTTAATAGGGTTCTAATGTTCGTTCGAACTTTCGGTCCGTTCGCGGGTTCTGGTGCGAACCGAACCCGGGGGTGTTCGGCTCATCACTAGTCAGGAAGCAGAAGCAGAGTCCAGAAGCAGGCCGAGGGTCAAACACAGGAGATCAGGAAGCAAGGTGGAGGCAAGCCGGGTCACAACGGATAAGCACTGATCAGGAGACAAGGTCAAGGTACACAGGAGACTGAAGAGATAATCCAGCAATGAGCAGCTCCAGCAGCAGGCTTAAATAGACCAGGAAGTTAGTCATGTGATCTGTTCAGGTTACAAGGAGGAAGTACCGCCCACCTTAGTCATGCTGTGCACCATGGTGGCCATGATTGTCTTGGGCAGAATTGCCAGTCCTTCTTTGGCTATTTCCTCTTGGTGGGCGCAGGAACGGGCCCTGCTGTGAAATATTAGATCAAGAATTGTAATTACATGCCCCTGTTGAACAGGGGCAGAAAAATTGGGCCTTAGGCACAGGTGCTGGTGCCACATTTCTGCAAACTCTCACAGAAACTCTAGTTGGAGCGCATGAATGAGCCCTGCTGCAAATTATTGCAGCAAAAATTGTAATTACATGCCCCTGTTAAACAGGGGCATAAAAATTGGGCCTTAGCCACTGGTGGCAGTGCCACAACACTGTAACCCCTCACAGATACTCTGGTTGGAGCGCAGGAATGAGCCCTGCTGCAAAGTATTGCAGCAAAAAATTGTAATTACAGGCCCCTGTTAAACAGGGGCATAAAAATTGGGCCTTATCCACTGGTGGCGGTGCCCAGAACCAAAAATGTTCTTACAAGCTATCAGCATGAACATTGAGGAGGAAGGGGAAAGTCACTCAGCATAACAGGATAGTCACTCAGCATCAGCATAGGCAGTCTTGAAGGGATCTCATAGGATCACAGGATCTCTCTGGCCAGTGATCCATCCTCAAGACCAAGTAACCCAGAGGATTTTCGCTGGGAAAGGTGTCCAAGTCTGATCTTGCCCCTAGGTATTCCCGCACCATGTAAATCAGACACTGGCGATGGCTGCTGGAACCGATCATACCTTGGGGCTGCGGACTAAAAAATTGTCTGAACGCATCGGTCAGATGGCCACCTTCTTCACTGCTCCTTCTGTGACTGACCGAAGCCTCAGCAACACGTTGTCCAGGACCAGGAATTTGTACCCTCCCAGGCTCTGGAAACGCATTGCACAAACCTTTCTGCAAGGCCTCCCGAAGATATTTCATCCTCTGCTCCCTCTGCGACGGCTGGATAAGGTCCGCAAACTTACCCTTGTAACGTGGATCAAGGAAGGTTGCCAGCCAGTAATGATCCCTCTCCTTGATACCACGAATACAAGGATCCTTTCGCAGGCTTTGCAGGATCAGGGAGGCCATGCAGCGTAGGTTTGCTGAGGCATTCGGACCGGAGTCCTCTGGGTCACTAAGGACGACATGATCCGCAGCCACCTCCTCCCAGCCACGTACAAGTCCATGGGTTTCTTGGGACTGTAAATGATCCCTTGAAGACTGCTGCTGATGCTGAGTGCTGAGTGCTAGGCTCCACCTCCATGCTGACACAATCCTCTTCCTTCTCCCTGTCCTGCATCCATCCCAGCTGCCAGCAGAGTCACCCAGTGGGCCGTAAAAGATAGGTACTGTCCCTGTCCATGCCTGTTGGACCATGAGTCAGCGGTAATATACACCTTACCGCTGACCGCCCTGTCCAGCGAGGCCAAGACATTGCCTTCCACATGCCGGTAGTGAGCCGGAATCGCCTTCCGTGAAAAAAAGTGGCGTTTGGGAACCTGCCACTGAGGTACCGCACATTCCACAAACTCACGGAAGGGGGCAGAGTCTACTAACTGAAGAGGCAGCAATTCAAGTGCTAGCAATTTAGCCAAGCTAGCATTCAACCGCTGGGCATGTGGATGGCTGGGAGTGAATTTCTTTTGGCGGTGCAGCAGCTGGGGCAGGGAAATTTGCCTGGTACAATCGGACGTTGGTGTACCGATAGCAGATTGCCCGCAAGTACTTGGCAGTGACACACCTAATTCTACACCTTCATTCCTCTCAGTGCAGGTTTCTGAGAGGACTGAAGGTATAGTGGGGTTGGAGATCCCAGCTGATGAGGAGCAAGGAGAGGTGGGCTTTGTTCTTTGGTGTGGGTCTTTTGTGTATGCTTGCCAACGGACTGCATGGCAGGTCGACATATGTCTGGTTAAGCATGTGGTGCCCAAGCGGCTGATGTTTTGGCCACGCGAGATTCGCTTCAGACATATGTTGCAAATAGCAACGGTGCGATCTGCTGCACATGTTTAAAAAAAGGCTCACACCAAAGAACTTTTGGAATAACGCGCAGAGACAGCAGCGCCCTGCACATGCGGAGCACTGCGGTGTGATGCAGTCGGTTGGCTGCCCTTAAGCTGGCCCCTGGAGGGCATCCTGCCTCGTTGGAGATGTGCCTCCTCCTCCTCCTCCTCTCTCCTATCAGGCACCATGTAGAGTCAGTGACCTCATCATCCCCTCCCTCCTCGTCACTGGAGCAAACCTGGTGGTATGCTGCAGCTGGGGGAACATGACTGCCAGTTTGCTGTCCTTCTTGGGCACCCCCTCTCTCTGGGCTCACGTTGCTGCCTTCCTCAAGCTGGGTACCATCATCAGTGCCTTCAAAACGCTGCGCATCCACCTGCAGCATGTACCCAACACTGTGGTCAAACAATTCGGGGGACTCCTCAGGAGGACATGGTGGGGCTAGGGAAGGAGTGACTGATTCCATTGAGAAGAGGGAAGAGGCCGCTTTGGCAGCGGCTTTGGTAGACAAAGTACCCTGAGCCTGGGTGAGAGAGGATGAGGAGGATGAGGACGGCTTGGTCATCCACTCTACCAACTTTTCGGCATGTTGCGGCTTAACACGGCCAGCTGCCGAAAATAAGGACAAGCGTGCCCCACGGCCACGTGCTGATGAGGATGCACCATGTCCACGACCAGCACTGTTGCCTCTAGACACAGAGCCTGCTTGCTCTCTTTTATTGGCCTGTGATTGTCTGCCTCTCCTTGTTGGCCTTCCAGACATACTGTATTTGATGTATTGGAATAGGTACACAAGGAATAGTCTGCAGTCAGCTTTACATGCACACTGTGCCCAGTATACAGTACACTGACTTAATATATTGCAGGTTAGCTAAATCAACTGCCTGTATTATTATTAATAGAAAAGGAATAGTGTGCAGTCAGCTTTAATTGCACACTGTGCCCAGTATACAGTACACTGACTTAATATACTCCAGCTTAGCACAATCAACTGCCTGCCTGTCTTATTAGTAGGAATAGAATAACAGGAACGCTCTGCAATAAGATCTAGCTAAACTGTATACAGTATATATATATGTAGCGGGTGTTTGAATTTAAGGGAGGCATCTGGGTGGTAGTGTAACCCAGATGTACAAATTGCTAGGGGATCCGAGACCTTTTTCTGGTTCTTGGAGGACTCTGGTGGTGTGAGGTTCCTTGCGGTCCACGGGTGGCGCTGTTGCCCTGGGCCAGAGCTGAACTCACACCGCAAGACTGTACCTTTTTGTCCTCAGCCTGGAGCTGGTACAGCGGGGCGGGGAACCCGCTGTGATGCAAAGGGAGAGGGGATAAAAGGGGCAGACGCCCTTACCACGGGGTTCAGAGTGGGAGGACTCGGCCGCACCCAGGCACCTTCAGCTTGGGTCTTGGCGTTCCAGTGCTCCAGGCCTAGGTGCCCTTGGCCTGGCTGGAGCGGAGATGGAGTCCATCCCAGGCACCTTTAGCCTGGGGTGAGGTAATATGGCGGATGCCTGGGGCTCAGTACCTTCGACTGAGTTCCGCGAGGGTGGAGGAATCCGAGGGGGCCCTAACTCCTTGGGTGCCCGTGTCTGAGTTCATGAGATCTGGTGTGCGGAACTTCTCTGGAGAGTCCGGCGCAGCATCGCTGGTGACAGAGAGGCCTCCGGATTCTCCCTTGGACGGATTTCCTTCCCCTGACAGGGGCTGAGCTAGCGAAGGTAATTCATGTCCTACTTCATATAGTCAGTGGCTGTGACTATTTACCACTGGTGATACCACAGTGGTTAGAAGGAGAAGGGAAAGGATTGTGCCTCGATCTATTTCTCATTATTACTCAGTAGAAGAAACGTTTTTTTGTTTGCCAAGAGGAATAAAACTGAGTTGGACCTATTCAGTGTGTGGAACTCTGGTTACTAGGAGCAAAGGAGTCAGGGACGAAGTACTGGACTTGACTCTAGGACACCTACACAAAACCCAATCTTCTGGCCCTTCACCTCTTAGCTATGGAGGACATGGGCCGTGGTGTATCTCATCCCTCCCCCCAGCACTGAGACCCCTAGACGAAGAAAGACAAGCAGAGTATGAGAAAGGGAGAGAGGGGTGAGGCCGCTACATATATATATATATATATATATATATACAAAGCGTGCAATGCATATATATACTAAATATACTGGATCTAACTAGCTCAGTCAACTGCCTGCTCAATCTAGCTATTGCTAACTGAAATAGAACAAAAATCTCTCTCTCTCTGTCTCTGAACGCCGCCGGAACACACTACACAAGGCCGACACGCAGGCGGCCTTATAAAGTGTGGGGCGTGTACCTAATCCCCCCATGATTGGCCAAAGGCACCCTGACTTTGGCCAATTATGGCTCTCGGTGCTGATGGCGCTGTGATTGGCCAAAGCATGCGGGTCATAGTGCATGCTTGGCCAATCCTAAGCCAGCAATGCACTGCGATGACGATGAGTGCATTATGGGCCGTGACGCGCAACTCAAATTTGGCGCGAATAGCCCATAATGTTCGAAATTCGGCGAAGAACCGAACAGACGATGTTCGAGTCGAACATGAGTTCGACTCGAACTCGAAGCTCATCCCTACTGCCCAGTATCAATCTTCTTCAGTCAGTGTCAGTAGTGTTCTCCAGTATTGGGGAATGTCTACTGCTGTGCCTCTCTACATTGCAGATGTGGTAGTAAGTAGCCTGCAATCTGCCTGGAGGATTTTTAGAACATTGGATTTTAACTATTTTCAGGAAATGGACACTGTTATCAGTGTCAAACACATAATATTCTAAAACATTTGCCTTGTCATTTTACTGAATAATTCAGTTTTCAGCCCAGCTTTAGACAAACATTTAATGGCAAACATCCCTAGTGAAAATCATTTGCACTGACAATGTATAGCCTCTATGAACTACACATAAAAAGTTCTCCTTTAGATGAGTTATGTATAGAAGAACTCACGTATTTCTACATTATAGCACATCTCAAACACTAAGTCAAAGCAATTAAATCACATTGCAAGTTTTACAGTAATCTTTAACTTTTTAACTTTTAAATGTATGAATTAAATAATTATTATTCCAGGCTTCATGGGAACTTTTGCACTTGTCCAAATGTGTATTTTATCTGAATTAATCTTGACATTAATCAGAAGTCTTGGTCTCTTAACATTAACATTACGGAACTGAAAATCGTCTGTTCAGGATTCAAAACTTTGATGATAATGCATTTACAAGGAAATAACCAGGAAGGTCAAACTGGCAGTGTCTTGTATGCAAAGAGGATCCAGAACACTCTTCTGAATTCAACTAAAAGTAATGTTAACCGATGACTACAAAGCAGCCAGAATATATTTGCATTTGATTAAAGCAAAGTAAATGTTCACATGATACAGACACTATTCTGCTATAGCTTTCTGTTTCTCTCTGGAATATTCACATTGCGACTTAAAAGAAAAAGATGTTTCTCCATTATTTTTATATTTTAAAAATACATAATAGTAAATACAGTGAGTAAATATAGCTAGGTAGGGCAAGGCTGTTTTCTTAAATGCTCATAAAACTGTTTAAACATGGCCTTGTAGATAATACAGTATATGCAACATATCATTTACTCAGCTGCAATGGGTTTCCTTGGCTGGGTGTCCAATGGTCATCTGCGGCCTGCTCCTTCATATGTGGTGTAGTCAGGAGGCAGGTACTTGGTACATTTGATACTTTTTTGTTTGCCTGTTTTTTGCAGGTACCCGCTCCCACCTTGGTTGGATCACAGTGTTGATTTCACTGGAAGTTCCCCCCCTCCCTGCCCACAGCCTTCTGAGACACCTCATAGGTCCCAGTAGGTAATCGCATCACGGCTTGCGCATGTGCATTGGGAAGCCAGCTGTGAAGCCGCAAGGAATCACAGCCACCTTTCCACAGTTACCATGCCAGCACCAGGGACCCGAACACTGCCGAAGAACTGGCTTGGATGTAGATAAGGGGGGGGGGTCAGAGGAGGTCCAACCGCCCTTAGTGCGTCAGTCAATGTCACAGCAGGTAGGCTAGTGTAGGCTATCACATGCGGGAGCCACACTGCCACTGGGAAGACCACTTGTCTCCTCCAAATTGCTGACAGGCCCAGCCCGTCTGGGATGCTGGATACCGAATTAAAATACATTTGTTCCCGGCCTGCCCACATTGTAAAACAACAGGTCAGGACTCAGGAGGTCCCGTATTATGTCAAGAGGGAGGGAGGCACTTATGATGAGCTTCAGCTACCCATTGGAGGAGAAAGTGTTTTGCCCCAGCAGAAGTAAAGGAAAAACAGGTGCTCCTAGCCATGCCTATGCCCCCCTTTATTAACACTCATTGTAATGCCACCCATATTCTTGTCCTTTTAACATATTGACAGCAATGTGACACCTGTGTTAAGGAGGAAGTTAACCCTGGTGGGTTTTTCTTCCTTTCTTCTTCCCTGCAAAGTAAAGGCATAATGTACTAGTATGCATCGCATACTAGCACATTATGTGACACTTACCTGCAAACGAAGCCCGCGTTGTCCCCGCTGCAGACCAAATCCATCTTTACCATCTTTACCCATCTTACTTCTAGGGCCACGGACTCCGAGTCAACTCAATGTTCTGCATCAAATTTTACTTGGCCGTGATGCAACATTTTCACAGCCATGGCATGTGAGTAATCTTCCCCAGCTGTAGCTTAGACTTAAGGTGGGTGGTCAAGGGGCAGTAAAACTGGGGCTCAGTCGCAATCTGTACTGGGCCCCATGATTTCTAATGGTGGCCCTGCTGATAGGACAGTGGAGAGGATAGCTGATTCACTGCATGGGCAGCCTAATTTGGCCCCACCCAGTGGAAAAGAGAAAGTGTCGGGGGGGAAGTTTGCTGTCAATGGTTCCTAGGGAGGCCAGTGGCATCACTGGCCCCATTCATTTACATGACTAGGAATCCCATACGCAAAGGAGCTGAAGATAACTTAGAACTAATAGGCTAGAATGGACCAGTGAAATTAGCAGCCACAACCGATCTAAAAGCTATGGGATATCTTACTCTTAACAAAAAAAAGCTAAAGCCCTCAACATCATACAGATTGACCAGTGGCATAACAGTTCAGAAACCCAACAGTAATTTTTAAGACTACCATTCTGTGTGTGTGAACAACTGTAGTTTCTGGGCCCCCATTGCAGTGTTTTTTTAATCTTGAATTTTTTTTAATGGGGTTTAGTGCTCAGTTTTTATTTTTGGGGTACACAGCATTTATTGGCTATGACACAGGCAGAACTATGTTTTGCTTGCATCATATCACTGCACACTTGTTTGCACCAAAGCACCATATATTTACCCCTCTCCTTTCCTATAGCTGCCTTTAAATTTAATTAATTCCCTTATTTAGAGTATGAGGGCCATGGAGATGGATATACTTTATATGGGATAAGTAGATCTTTTACTATAAATTGTTATTGATATTTTTGGTTCATCTCAACAAAGGGGTATATATTGAGACCGTACATGTGTGTTTTGTTTATGTGGTTTAAATACCTATGCATTGTTATGTATGTAATGTGAAAAAGATCAATAAAAATATAAAAAAAAAAAAAAAAAAGTAGGAGGCAGATGTATGTGGAAATAGTAGGGCGCCAGCAGGCTCTGCAGGACAAAACAGTAGTCAGACCACATTATCTGGTGATCAGGCACATTTGCCTTTTCTATCTCATGTCATGCTTGCCAGGTACAGCACATGCAGGAAGTAGCAAAGTGGTTGACAAAGCTTTTCTCTTTATCCAATTGCCAGGCACAGAGCACAGAGCAGCCAGGTATCGGAAAATGCTGCAAATACACCCTATTTCTACACTGCCTCCTTATCTACTAAACCCACTATAGTCCTGCAAACTGACTATACAGAGTTAAAATTGTTTTTCTGTTCTAAGATTTTGTAAATAAATATTCTTTCTTCATGAATTTAGGTCAAAATTTATTCTGCTACATTTTTTTGTAAAAATTAACCCAAATAAGTGTAAATTATTATAAGTCATAGAATTTACAATCTATGGTATATTAGAGTATTGGTGTTGGTGCTGATACTGAGCACTTGCACAAGTACTTGTATTTGTGCAAATGCTCCCAATAACTGAAACCGTTTCCTTTGTGGTGCGATTTGAACCGATACAAAATGAAAGGGCTCAAATCGCACTGCAAAAGAACCGCATGTGATTTGAACAGGAATGCAGTGCAATTCCTGACCAAATTGCATGCGATTTCCCCCACCTCTCCTGTGTGATCCCAGTATAGAAAGACAGCAAAGTGTCATCTAAAAAGTGCAGCAATGGGCAAACAAACAGTTTATTTTTATTTTTTTATCACAACTCACATGGTAAAAGTACATATTATATCTTGCATGTCAAAATCTAAAACCACAACCGATTGTGGTGCTCACAGGGCTGGAGGAGATGTATAGGCGGTCTGCCGCCAAGCTGACATCACTTCTGACCCCTAGAGACAGGGGTCTCTGAACTTCTTATACAGTGTATCAGAAAACTGATCAATCCTGATGTGCTGACATCTCATTTCTTGATTCCCTAAAATGACAGAACAGTACAAATACCCCCAAAGGACCCATTTTTGGAAAGCAGACAGTCCAAGGTATTTGGTAATAGGCATGGTGAGTTTTTTTAAAATAAGGATTGGATGGAGGGCTACAAGAGCAGCCAGTGGGATGTAAATCATAAACAAAATTTTAAATTTTAAATAATAGAATAAAAATAAATAAATTAATAAATAAGAATAAACAATATAGATATGCCTGATTAAGAAGCACTGACAGGCCTGCTGACATGCCAGCTTTTAGACAATCCAGCCTCGGAGCTACGGAGACCACTGGAGCGGCTGGGGACTGTACCATCACCGCTGCCCAGCTGGACATCTAGAGAGCAACTAGGACACCCCAGAATCACCAAGGATCCATTTACCAATGCTTTTTATTGCTACTCAGTTTGACCATGCTGCACTTAGAGTGGCGCTGCTCTTTCACTCCCCTCTTCTCATGGTGAGTTTTTTGACGTTGTAATTTTTTTGTCACAATGTTTTGGAAAATGTTGTCATTTTAACAAGTCATGTCTCAGACACATCATAGGCATACTTAGAATTACACTCCAAACACATTCTGGAAATTAAGATGAATGGCTGCACATTCTGGGAGGATGTTAATTGCTTTTATTGATACATTTCAAATGATGCAGAGTAAAAACATCACAACACAAGGAGTATAGAGCACAGATTATAATAGATGTTGATGCATTTCACGCTAAACAGCACTTACTCATCACCAAAACCAGTGGCAGCCCGTTATGCAGGGTGTATGGGAGCCGCCCTCTCTATCCATGCGTCCGGCCCCTAATCTACATGCGGGACACCAGGTGCATGGATTTTATTCAGCCTTTTTTTTTTAAGCACGTGATTAGACCCTCTTCTCGGGTCCCTCTCCGGTGCTCCTGGCCCCTCCCTCTTGTTGAGTGCCCCCACAGAAAGCAACTTGCTATGGGGGCCCACAGCTTCCTGTGTCCATTCAGGCAAGGAGCCGTGGCCCAGTCCTGCCCCCTTTCTCTCCTCATTGGCTGACTGACATTGTTAGCAGCGGGAGCCAATGGCACCGCACTGCTGTCTCAGTCAATTAAGAGGGGAGTTCTGGGCAGCCGAGATACTCCTACCCACATCGTTGGATAGAGATGGACACCTCAGGTAGGTATTAAGGGAGCTGAGAGGAGCTTTTGCACACAGAAGGCTTTTTATCTTAATGCATACAATGCATTAAGATAAAAAAAATCTTCTGCCTTTACAACTACTTTAAATAGGAATTATCACTACAACGTAAAAATGGGACCAAGTGCAAATAACAATGTATCCCATTCTGATCCACTCATTGTTTTTACTGTTTGTGCAGGCACAGCTCCATCCCAGGATGAATCCCATTTTGTGGGTGCTCCCATGGGGAACTACTGTAAGCACTAAGCCCATTTATGGACCTTGCTTTGTGCTCTGGTCCAAATCATTTGGTGGAGGGGGGATTATGGTATGGGGTTGTTTTTCAGGGGTTGGGCTTGGCCCCTTAGTTCCAGTGAAGGGAACTCTTAAGGTGTCAGCATACAAAGACATTTTGGACAATTTCATGCTCCCAACTTTGTGGGAACAGTTAGGGGATGGCTCCTTCCTATTCCAACATGACTGCACATCAGTCCACAAAGCAAGGTCCGTAAAAAAAAATGGATGAGCTAGTTTGAGGATGAGGAACTTGACTGGCCTGCACAGAGTCCTGACCTCAACCCTATAGAACACCTTTGGGATGAATTAGAGCGGAGACTGCGAGCCAGACCTTTGCATCTAACATCAGTGCCTGACCTCACAAATGCGCTTCTGGAAGAAAGGTCAAACATTCCCATAGACACACTCCTAACCTTGTGAACAGCCTTCCCAGAAGAGTTGAAGTTGTTATAGCTGTAAAGGGTGGGCCAACTCAATATTGAACCCTACGGACTAAGACTGGGATGCCATTAAAGTTCATGTGCATGTAAAGGCAGGTGTCACCTTTGAAAATATAGTGTATTTACAAATCTGTGTGGTCTTCCTCAGTGTGGTAGATAGGGATGAGCTTCGAGTTCGAGTCGAACCCATGTTTGACTCGAACATCGCCTGTTCAGCTGTTTGCCGAATTTCGAACATTATGGGCCGTTCGTGCCAAATTCGTGCTGGCTGATGATTGGCCAAGCATGCACTATGACCCGTATACTTGGCCAATCACAGCGCACCATGTACAGAGAGCCGTAATTGGCCAAAGCCAGGGTGGCTTTGGCCAATCATGGCTCAGAGGAGTAGGTACACGCCCCACACTATATAAGGCCGCCGGCTTGGCGGCCTTGTGTAGTGTGCTGCGGCGTTGGTTAAAGGAAAGAGACAGAGAGAGAGACAGTGTAATTTGATTTGAGTTAGATAGAGCAGGCATGCGAGTCAGTTAGCTGCAGTTACAGTGTGTAGAGGATAAATATGCATCCTAGGTGTTGTATATATATTTACACACTGTATTCAGTTTAGTTAGATCCTGTTATTCTCTATACTGACAGGCAGGCAGGTGATTGTGCTAGCTGCAGTGTTTCACTTAGTGTACTGTGTCCTTTGCACAGTGTGCACCAAAAGCTTACCTGAATATAATTGCTGGTGTTCTGATACAAATACAGGCAGGGAGCTGCAGTATTTTGCTTTAGTGTCCTTTGCACAGTGTGCACCAAAAGCTTACCTCAATACAATTGCTTGTGTTCTGATACAAATACAGGCAGGGAGCTGCAGTATTTTGCTTTAGTGTCCTTTGCACAGTGTGCACCTAAAGCTTACCTCAATACAATTGCTGGTGTTCTGATACAAATACAGGCAGGAAGCTGCAGTATTTTGCTTTAGTGTCCTTTGCACAGTGTGCACCAAAAGCTTACCTGAATACAATTGCTGGTGTTCTGATACAAATACAGGCAGGGAGCTGCAGTATTTTGCTTTAGTGTCCTTTGCACAGTGTGCACCTTAAGCTTACCTCAATACAATTGCTGGTGTTCTGATACAAACACAGGCAGGGAGCTGCAGTATTTTGCTTTAGTGTCCTTTGCACAGTGTGCACCAAAAGCTTACCTGAATACAATTGCTGGTATTCTGATACAAATACAGGCAGGGAGCTGCAGTATTTTGCTTTAGTGTCCTTTGTACAGTGTGCACCTAAAGCTTACCTCAATACAATTGCTGGTGTTCTGATACAAATACAGGCAGGGAGCTGCAGTATTTTGCATTAGTGTCCTTTGCACAGTGTGCACCTAAAGCTTACCTCAATACAATTGCTGGTGTTCTGATACAAATACAGGCAGGGAGCTGCAGTATTTTGCTTTAGTGTCCTTTGCACAGTGTGCACCTAAAGCTTACCGCAATATAATTGCTGGTGTTATGATACAAATACAGGCAGGGAGCTGCAGTATTTTGCTTTAGTGTCCTTTGCACAGTGTGCACCTAAAGCTTACCTCAATACAATTGCTGGTGTTCTGATACAAACACAGGCAGGGAGCTGCAGTATTTTGCTTTAGTGTCCTTTGCACAGTGTGCACCTAAAGCTTACCTCAATACAACTGCTGGTGTTCTGATACAAATACAGGCAGGGAACTGCAGTATTTTGCTTTAGTGTCCTTTGCACAGTGTGCACCTAAATCCATACAAGACCCAAAGGGGCTGGTAATGGGCTGGGGGGGGGGGTACCCATGCCATTTTTCTCAATGATTTTCATCCATATTGCCGGGACCAGACATTACATTAAAGCCGCAAGTAGTTTTAAATTCCTTTTTTTCCTTTAGAAATGTAATGTTGTGCAGGGACAGTTCTAAACATGGTAAACACGTGCCACTTCACAGGCATACTATAGACACCCCCCAGGTATGATATTTATAGGAATATTTCACTTTTTTTTTCACTTTATGCATCATTAAAATCACTGCTCCCGAAAAAAAACGGCCGTTTTTAAAACTTCTTTTTGTATTGATACATGTCCCCTGGGGCAGGACCCGGGTCCCCAAACCCTTTTTAGGACAATAACTTGTATATTAGCCTTTAAAATTAGCACTTTTGATTTTGAACGTTCCAGTTCCATAGACTTTCATAGGGTTCACGCAAACTTTCGGTCCGTTCGCAGGTTCTGGTGCGAACCGGGGGGTGTTCGGCTCATCCCTAGTGGTAGATAGTTGAGGTCGATTTCACATCCAATGTGGGGGTGAATGTGGTGGGGAAACAGAAGCTAACTGAATGCTGTTGAAGAGAGGAATGTGTGTACCTAGGATCTGAGCTTGGGTTTCAAGCCACCATACTCTTTAGCATGACACAGTGAAGATGAATTTTGTGTGTGTGGGGTGAATGGCGCTCCCAATGGAGGGTGTGTATAGATCAAGATAAAAAATCTGTGTAGACCTGGGTAGTACCCAGAATGAACAGTGCACAAAATCAGATAAATAAATAACAATGAGTGGGTCAGAAATGACCTCTCCGTGCTCCCAAATTGGTATAAGGTAATAGACTGGTGCTAGTGTATAAGTTTCTTAAATGCTAGGTGCATATGTGTATTATTACCACCTGCTAAAAGAGTGAAAAAAAAATTTAAGACAAAAAAATGAAAAGATGGGGGGTAAAAACCTCCGTAGTGGGTGTATGTTAAACCATACCACAAAAAAATGAAAAAGTGTAAGTCAAATTGCAAAGACAATAGTATTCCCGGTGTGGGACAATTAACCAAAACTGTCCACCGTAACTGGTATGCAGGATCCTGGTAATTAGTTCAGCATAGGATTTAATATATACATTTTCCCAATAATGTCCAATCAGGAACAATTAAAGATGGGTGACTTGTGTGAAGTTCCTTGCATCTTAATATAATCCAGGTGACACTTGTGCTCCCCCTTAAGATGTTCTACTCACCAAAAGATGGAACTCCTACAGGGGTACAGGGCGTGTGGGTGAGTGACTTGATGCCTTGGGGTGATGCCGTGGGTCTCTGCTGGTCCCGGTGTTCCTCTGCGTCCCTGGACTAGCCGCTCCAGCACACAACAATGCTCCTCAAGGGAAAAAAGAGGGCACGAGCCACCATAGCGTAATCCAGATTTATTTTAAAAAAAGGATAATCATCCATAAAAACAACATCTATCAAGTAGATATATATTGAACAAAATAAAAATAGAAATAAAATAAAAAAATGAGAATAGAACAGATCTCAGTCCGGATACTGCTCTCACTAAACCTTCACTGCTACAAGTGAGAAGTTTAAAGTTCCCGCACTCGGTCCCTGCTTCTGACAGAACAGCGGCGTGTATACGGCGTGCGTTCCACCGCTCGGAGCCAGGGAACCGGAAGTGACGTATCGGCGTGTAGACGTGAACGGACCAATCCACTGACGCGTTTCGTCATGTGACTTCTTCTGAGGTGATACAGTCCCCTCACGTTCCACGCCTAATATAGCGAGCGGCCGGCGGGTTCCTCCCATAGGTGGGGCTGCAAAGCGTCACTTGAAAAACACAAGGAAACAGGATATCCTGTAATTAGACTAGAGATAACATCTCGTGCTGTGACGCTACCCTCTGTGATATTTTCTCTGCTTCCATGTGGGGCCCTCTTGTGGCCAAATTGTAAAGTGTTCTCCGCGGGCCGCTGGCCATACTTATACTACATTGTCAAAAAATCTGTGATTATACATAAACAGGCATATTCTCCCCAATACATTTTGGTATATAAGAGTGAAGGGATATGAACAATCATATAATTCCATGAACGTAAAATGTTTCCTTAAATTTTCCTCAAAAAATAATAAACAATAAACAAATGGATTGGCACCAGATTTTTAGGTAGCCATTTTTCCTTGATCAGGATGGAAAAATCTATTGAGACAGAATTTAATCAAAACCACAGTGTATGCCTTTGTGTGAAGCTTAGTTGCTATTTTGGGTGGGCGGGTATATAGATCCCCTTAGTTTAACCCTTATAGTATTCTTTACTGAATAACACTCATCCTAGTCAGCTGACTCTGGTCCCAGGAACTCAAATTAGTATTTATATCATCTAATTTAATTATGCTAATCTACGTAGGAATGAATATGACCAATAGTGTAAGGATAGTTACATTTTATATAGAAGATATGTGGGATATTCCAATTAGGAGATGGTTAATGTATTGCAGAAGGTTTATATGACGTACCCCAGTTCCCCCAATAGCTGTCGCAACCGGGAACCATCAAAGACTTGAAGGAGTGGGAATTTCCAATCGATTAAGCCTAATCGCTCCATTTGTGCCTTAGGGATGGCCAAACTTGGGGAAAGGAGGGGAGGGGAGAAAAAGGGAGAACTTAAAAATTGGAAGTAAAACAATTTAGATCAATATCTAAGTTGAGTCCCTTAGGCGCAAGTGTCCCCAAAGTGTGTATCCATTTGGTTTCGTTCTTAGAAACCATAATCCGCTTATTGCCCCCCCTCCAATGATCCTTTATCAGATCTATCCCATAAAAAATGAGCCCTGAGGGGTCTCTCTGGTGTACCTCATCAAAATGTTTGGAAAGATTGTGCTTGGGGAAACCCTTGCGAATATTATTTATGTGTTCCCTAATTCTGATGCGTAGGGGTCTGGTGGTCCGGCCTACATACTGGAGCCGGCAGGGACATTCTACCACGTAGGTGACGTGGGTGCTGTTACAAGTTATTAATTCCCTTATCGGGTATTCCTTATTATCCACCCTAGACTTCAACATGGTTTTCTTTCTGGGTTGTTTGAGACTTTTTCTGCATGGAAGGCACCGTTGGCATTTGTAAAAGCCTTTCAAATCAGGACAGATTTAAATTTTCTTGGGAGGATCAATCACATTATGTACTAGTTGTTGTCTTAAATTCGGGGCTTTCCGATAGATGAATCTTGGTTTTTGGGGGAGGATTTTGGCCAATGTTCTATCCTCTTTCAGAATAGGCCAATATTTCAGGATTATGCGCTCTATATCCCTATATTCGTTATTAAAACCTGTAATAAACGAGATCTCATTCGGTTTATTTTTTGTGGATTTGGGTTTTTGAGCAAGTGTGTCCTTCCTGTCTGTAGATCTTATTGCTTCTTTGGCCTTAGTAAGTTCATACTTAGGGTAACCCTTCTGTTCAAACCTGTTGATCAGAATGTCGGCCTGCTCGTCAAAATCCTCCATTCGTTCACAGTTTCTCCGAACCCTAAGCATTTGTCCTTTGGGGATATTCCCCTTCCACTTAGGGTGATGGCAACTTGATACAGGGATATACCCATTTCTGTCCGTTTTAAAAAAAAAACATTTTTGTCCACAGCACTCCACCTTCTTTTAGGATCTGTAGGTCCAAGTAATCGATCTGATGTTGGTCACACTTGCCTGTGAAGGTGAGACCATATTGGTTGCTGTTTAGCCCGGCCAAGAAATTTTCAAAAGATTCTACTGTGCCCTCCCACAGTAGTACAAGGTCATCTATGTACCTCCTATACATTTTGATCTGTGGTGTATTGGAGTTATATATGTATTCCTCCTCCCACATGTCCATTAGGAGGTTGGCCACACTGGGTGCATAACGTGCCCCCATGGCTACCCCCCTTGTTTGCACGTAGTATTCCCCACCATACCAGAAGTAATTATTCTTCATTGCTAGTTCAAGTCCTTCCAAGACATACGCTATCTGATCGTGTCTCATTTGGGTATTTTCGTTTAGGGCTTTTTCAACTCCCAGTATGCCATCCTTCTGTGCAATACTAGTATACAGGGAGTTTACATCCACCGTAGCTAGAAGGCAATTTTCCACTCCAGCTACTTCCTGCAATTCCCTAATAAGTTGGGCACTATCTTTTAAGTGAGACCTTCCTTTGGGTACCAGGGGCTGCAGAAATTTGTTTTTTTTTCCTATGGTTTAACATACACCCACTACGGAGGTTTTTACCCCCCATCTTTTAATTTTTTTGTCTTAAATTTTTTTTTCACTCTTTTAGCGGGTGGTAATAATACACATATGCACCTAGCATTTAAGAAACTTATACACTAGCACCAGTCTATTACCTTATACCAATTTGGGAGCACAGAGAGGTCATTTCTGACCCACTCATTGTTATTTATTTATCTGATTTTGTGCACTGTTCATTCTGGGTACTACCCAGGTCTACACAGATTTTTTATCTTGATCTATACACACCCTCCATTGGGAGCGCCATTCACCCCACACACACAAAAAAAATTTTTAGTCCCTGGGAACAGGGGCCATATCGGGGGGGCAGCAGACCATCTGTTCTAGTCCTAAGCGCAGGTTTCCCTATATCATTTATCTTACCTACACACCTTAGGGTGTGATATCCTGCAGCTATGGACATTTTTGGCTATATGGGTAGCAGAAATATCAATGTAGGAGGGATCTTCAGCCAGGAACATGTTAGCAACAAGCAAGACATGGAAGGACTATTTAAGCAACTCCGACATACATTAGAGAAGCAACTAAGGGTTTGGTGGGATATAGCCACCCTAGAAATGTATGTTAGTGAGAAAATGACCCCACGGAAATTGAGGTGGGACATACGTCCCAATGATCATATCACTGAACCTGGCTTGATGGAAATATGGTATAAGTTTTTTAATGGGTGTGAAAATTAATTACTAATTAATCTAATCAAACGGAGACAATTTAAACTCCAAGGAATAGAAGCTAGTATTACTGAATTAAGGAGCACATTGTTGCCTTTCTCCAATCAACCTCACTATAAAGAGAAGGAATTGCTACTCCAGGAGATCATCAAAAAATATGATGCAGATATACAAGCTAAAAAACAGAAAAAATTTAAAAGGGATGTTCTTGACTATAAGAGCAATAAAGTCTATAAATGGCAGGTAGAAGAGGAGGAAGAACCCTTTGAATTAGAAGACACCTCTATGGAAGAGGACTCCAGTGATGAGGCAGTAGCCCCCATCAATAGCGGGGTGCAATCGACATCACTCCCAAGATTTAATACCACCTCAGAAAGAGAATTCAGGAACACATCAGGATGGAACAATCAGCAACAGAGACCCAGAAGAAGAACTAATTACTACCAGGAGCAACATTTAGCTAACCCTGAAGGATCAACTACATCAAGATTCAATGTCCCCACTAGGAACAGGTTTTCTCCCCTTGAAGAACAGAGATGGCAGGAACCATCGTATCAGGACAGGGCATACCAGGATAGAAGAAGGGAACCCCAGGAATATAGGGGTTTTCAAAGGGGAGGACAACGAGACAGACCACCAGGAAGATGGAGGCCACGTTTCACTTACAGGAATCAAAGGTGGAGAGGACAAACCCGGAACAGAGGGGGTACAGTAGGATGGGAAGACACCCCCAGAGATCGAGAGAGAGGACAGGGATCCAACGAATACCGCACACATCCCCAGAATCAAGATCCCAGAGAAGGATGGGATTACAACCGGGAGCGGACGATGGGCTACCAACAAGGTTATACAGAAAGAGGCGGACAAGAGGAAAGAGGGGAGGGAGGAAGAAAAAGACGCAGAATAAACTAGGAGAAGGAATATATAACTTGAGCAGTGCGATCCTCACAGAAGCAGAATTGAAAATACTAGATTTAGGCCTCAAATATGCTCCAGATAAGGCCTTGGATAAATTTGAAGCATATATTGATCTGCAAAAATGTATGAGGAAATTGAATTTAAAGAAACACTTCGCTCTTAACGAAGACACTCGAACATTGGAACACTCAAACTATAACAGAACTAATCTTAAAAATAATTCTGTATTTAACCCCCAAACCCCAGGCAATCAATGTCTAGGAGCTTTCAAAAAAATGGTCGAAGGGGATATTAAAAATCTCCAGAGAAAACGTAACAAAAACACAAAAATATGGAAAACCATCAAAGAAATAGGAAAGAAAAATTTGGTTGTGATTCGACCAGCTGATAAGGGGGGGGGGGGGGGTTGTCATCCTTAACAAAGAAGATTATGAGGAAGAAATTAAAAATCTCCTCAGTGTAGAGAACACATATAAGAAACTAAAAGGGAACCCCAGGGTTGGCTATGAAAAATTGCTCAAGGCCTATGTACAAAAAGGCAAGGAGCGAGGAATCTTGAATGAAAAGGAAGCCCAGTACTTGGTACCTGAGTCCAGTAAAACACCAGTACTGTATTATGTACCCAAAATACACAAGAGACTAGAGAAGCCACCGGGGAGGCCTATTATAAGTGGTATTAACTCTATATTTTCAAGGTTAGGCGAATATATAGACAAATTTCTGCAGCCCCTGGTACCCAAAGGAAGGTCTCACTTAAAAGATAGTACCCAACTTATTAGGGAATTGCAGGAAGTAGCTGGAGTGGAAAATTGCCTTCTAGCTACGGTGGATGTAAACTCCCTGTATACTAGTATTGCACAGAAGGATGGCATACTGGGAGTTGAAAAAGCCCTAAACGAAAATACCCAAATGAGACACGATCAGATAGCGTATGTCTTGGAAGGACTTGAACTAGCAATGAAGAATAATTACTTCTGGCATGGTGGGGAATACTACGTGCAAACAAGGGGGGTAGCCATGGGGGCACGTTATGCACCCAGTGTGGCCAACCTCCTAATGGACATGTGGGAGGAGGAATACATATATAACTCCAATACACCACAGATCAAAATGTATAGGAGGTACATAGATGACCTTGTACTACTGTGGGAGGGCACAGTAGAATCTTTTGAAAATTTCTTGGCCGGGCTAAACAGCAACCAATATGGTCTCACCTTCACAGGCAAGTGTGACCAACATCAGATCGATTACTTGGACCTACAGATCCTAAAAGAAGGTGGAGTGCTGTGGACAAAAATGTTTTTTTTTTAAAACGGACAGAAATGGGTATATCCCTGTATCAAGTTGCCATCACCCTAAGTGGAAGGGGAATATCCCCAAAGGACAAATGCTTAGGGTTCGGAGAAACTGTGAACGAATGGAGGATTTTGACGAGCAGGCCGACATTCTGATCAACAGGTTTGAACAGAAGGGTTACCCTAAGTATGAACTTACTAAGGCCAAAGAAGCAATAAGATCTACAGACAGGAAGGACACACTTGCTCAAAAACCCAAATCCACAAAAAATAAACCGAATGAGATCTCGTTTATTACAGGTTTTAATAACCAATATAGGGATATAGAGCGCATAATCCTGAAATATTGGCCTATTCTGAAAGAGGATAGAACATTGGCCAAAATCCTCCCCCAAAAACCAAGATTCATCTATCGGAAAGCCCCGAATTTAAGACAACAACTAGTACATAATGTGATTGATCCTCCCAAGAAAATTGAAATCTGTCCTGATTTGAAAGGCTTTTACAAATGCCAAAGGTGCCTCCCATGCAGAAAAAGTCTCAAACAACCCAGATAGAAAACCATGTTCAAGTCTAGGGTGGATAAGGAATACCCGATAAGGGAATTAATAACTTGTAACAGCACCCACGTCACCTAGGTGGTGGAATGTCCCTGCCGGCTCCAGTATGTAGGCCGGACCACCAGACCCCTACGCATCAGAATTAGGGAACACATAAATAATATTCGCAAGGGTTTCCCCAAGCACAATCTTTCCAAACATTTTGACGAGGTACACCAGAGAGACCCCTCAGGGCTCATTTTTTATGGGATAGATCTGATAAAGGATCATTGGAGGGGGGGCAATAAGTGGATTATGGTTTCTAAGAATGAAACCAAATGGATACACACTTTGGGGACACTTGCGCCTAAGGGACTCAACTTAGATATTGATCTAAATTGTTTTATTTCCAATTTTTAAGTTCTCCCTTTTTCTCCCCTCCCCTCCTTTCCCCAAGTTTGGCCATCCCTATGGCACAAATGTAACGATTAGGCTTGATCGATTGGAAATTCCCACTCCTTCAAGTCTTTGATGGTTCCCGGTTGCGACAGCTATTGGGGGAACTGGGGTACGTCATATAAACCTTCTGCAATACATTAACCATCTCCTAATTGGAATATCCTACATATCTTCTATATAAAATGTAACTATCCTTACACTATTGGTCATATTCATTCCTACGTAGATTAGCATAATTAAATTAGATGATATAAATACTAATTTGAGTTCCTGGGACCAGAGTCAGCTGACTAGGATGAGTGTTATTCAGTAAAGAATACTATAAGGGTTAATTTAAGGGGATCTATATACCCGCCCACCCAAAATAGCAACTAAGCTTCACACAAAGGCATACACTGTGGTTTTGATTAAATTCTGTCTCAATAGATTTTTCCATCCTGATCAAGGAAAAATGGCTACCTAAAAATCTGGTGCCAATCCATATGTTTATTGTTTATTATTTTTTGAGGAAAATTTAAGGAAACATTTTACGTTCATGGAATTATATGATTGTTCATATCCCTTCACTCTTATATACCAAAATGTATTGGGAAGCATATGCCTGTTTATGTATAATCACTGATTTTTTGACAATGTAGTATAAGTATGGCCAGCGGCCCGCGGAGAACACTTTACAATTTGGCCACAAGAGGGCCCCACATGGAAGCGGAGCAAATATCACAGAGGGTAGCGTCACAGCACGAGATGTTATCTCTAGTCTAATTACAGGATATCCTGTTTCCTTGTGTTTTTCAAGTGACGCTTTGCAGCCCCACCTATGGGAGGAACCCGCCGGCCGCTCGCTATATTAGGCGTGGAACGTGAGGGGACTGTATCACCTCAGAAGAAGTCACATGACGAAACGCGTCAGTTGATTGGTCCGTTCACGTCTACACGCCGATACGTCACTTCCGGTTCCCTGGCTCCGAGCGGTGGAACGCACGCCGTATACACACCGCTGTTCTGTCAGAAGCAGGGACCGAGTGCGGGAACTTTAAACTTCTCACTTGTAGCAGTGAAGGTTTAGTGAGAGCAGTATCCGGACTGAGATCTGTTCTATTCTCAATTTTTAATTTTATTTCTATTTTTATCTTGTTCAATATATATCTACTTGATAGATGTTGTTTTTATGGATAATTATCCTTTTTTAAAAATAAATCTGGATTACGCTATGGTGGCTCGTGCCCTCTTTTTTCCCTTGAGGAGCATTGTTGTGTGCTGGAGCGGCTAGTCCAGGGACACAGAGGAACACCGGGACCAGCAGAGACCCACGGCATCACCCCAAGGTATCAAGTCACTCACCCACACGCCCTGTACCCCTGTAGGGGTTCCATCTTTTGGTGAGTAGAACATCTTAAGGGGGAGCACAAGTGTCACCTGGATTATATTAAGATGCAAGGAACTTCACACAAGTCACCCATATTTAATTGTTCCTGATTGGACATTATTGGGAAAATTTATATATTAAATCCTATGCTGAACTAATTACCAGGATCCTGCATACCAGTTACGGTGGACAGTTCTGGTTAATTGTCCCACACCGGGAATACTATTGTCATTGCAATTTGATTTACACTTTTTCAGTTTTTTGTGGTGTGGTTTAACATACACCCACTACGGAGGTTTTTACCCACCATCTTTTCATTTTTTTGTCTTAATTTTTTTTTTCACTCTTTTAGCGGGTGGTAATAATACACATATGCACCTAGCATTTAAGAAACTTATACACTAGCACCAGTCTATTACCTTATACCAATTTGAGAGCACGGAGAGGTCATTTCTGACCCACTCATTGTTATTTATTTATCTGATTTTGTGCACTGTTCATTCTGGGTACTACCCAGGTCTACACAGATTTTTTATCTTGATCTATACACACCCTCCATTGGGAGCGCCATTCACCCCACACAAAAATTTTTTTTTTTAGTCCCTGGGAACAGGGGCCATATCGGGGGGGGGGGGGGCAGCAGACCATCTGTTCTAGTCCTAAGCGCAGGTTTCCCTATATCATTTATCTAGTAAAGATGAATTGCCAACACACCACAAATCCTCAGGTTAAGTGCAAACGTTTTTTATTGAAGAATGATCACACCACAAACAAGAGAGTGAAATGTTTCGGAGTCGCGCAGAACCCTTTCACCAGGCCTGTCGCTCTCTGCAGGAAACGGATCACAGGAGTGCAGAACAAACTGCACTCCTGTGATCTATATAACAAGTATAGCTTTAGCTTTTACCAGTAGGAATCCATTAAATGTATTACCAGAGGAATCAAATGTAACATAAACTGCAAACAAATGCTTAGGAAAGCAGTATTTGTCATATAGCAAGTCCAATATTAGTCTTCCTTTAAAGTGGTTGTAAACCCTTACAGACCACTTTTACCTACAGGTAAGCCTAGATTAAGGCTTACCTGTAGGTGCAAGAAATATCTCCTAAACCTACATGGTTTAGGAGATATTTGCAAAAGAAAGGCACAGATGTCTACGGCGCATAGTTGGTTTCTGGACTGGGCTACGTCAGCCGTTGAGGGCATAGTTTGCTCCAGACACTGGGGACCAGTGTCAAACCACCAGGGGGAGAGTGTAGCGGGTATACACTTTTCTCTCTATTTAAAACTGGCAGAGACACCAGCAGTGTGCAGTTCCTTGCGGCCCAGCAGGTGGCGCTGTCGCCCTGGGCTGGGGTTGAACCATTGCTGTGTGCCGTGCCTCCTTTTTGTCCTCCCTCGGCAGCGGTATGGTGGGGCGGGGAACCCGCCGTGCTTGCTGGGAGAGGGTATAAAGGGGCCGGCCATCTTTGTCACGGGGTCGAAGTCCCAGGCACCTTCAGCCTGAGGGCGGTGGTTCGTGTCGGTCTAGGCCTAGAGGACGTCCGGAGGTCGTGTTCCATCCCAGGCACCTTTAGCCTGGGGTGAGGTACTCGGATGGAGGTCTGGAGCTCAGTGCCCAACATTGAGTTCCGCGAGGGAAGGAGGTCCTAGGGAACCCAGGGATTGGGTACCCGAATCCGGAAGGCGTAATGGACCGAGGGGAGATACTCACTTGAAGACCGGGTGCAGCAGATTGCCAGTGACAGGTGAGCCTCCCATCGGAGACCGCCTGGAAGAAAACCCCCCCCTGCTCGGAGACCTCAGCCCACTTTCATGGAGGAAAGTGGAGAGTTCATTGTGTCTGGGCCTACTCACATCCACACCTCCTTGTTTGTTCTGTTCTTTAAGGGAGTCTATCTGATTGTGCTGTTCACTCGAGAAGAATAAAGGAGTGTTGGACTTTAATGGTGTGGGGTTCTTTTCTGGTGGACATTGTTCAAGGTAACTCCAGGTGCACAACACTGACCCGAAGGTAGAGAAAGAACTTTGCTTACACCGCACAGACATCTGTGGTGAAGGCTTGGCGTGGTGACCCCGCTCTCTCCCCTCTAAGGTACACCTAGACAAGAGAAAGATGAGCTGATGCAAAGAGGGGAGTGAGGAGGCCGCTACACACCTTTAACACCTTTCCAAGTTTTACCATTGTATATTGGTTTTCTAAACATCTAGTAAATCTTAACAGATCCTCTGACAAGCTATTACTGGAATTCTTAAACCTAAACAGGCTTTAAATCTGTGTGGTTCATGTGATTAATGCAAAACTGGTTTTTATACTATTCTTATTGTACATCAGAAACTCCACTGCTTTAAAATGCAGAAATTCTTCCTGGGGAACCCTGAATCTTAACTGAAGGCAAGCTTCAAATTAATCAGGCACATGCAGTCAGGGGAGACAGGTGAGGCTCTGCCATGAACATAAAAAAAAAGATTTGAGGGTCGTAGCCTGAGCCTAAGTCCTAACCCACCACTGGTAACAATTTGGGGCTCCTACGACCTATGGTTTCTGAGATACGGGGCTCCTTACGCAGCTTGTCAGAAGCTACATACAGAACGGCCAGTTTAAATACAAGCTGGCACACTCTTTTTGCAGCAGACTGAGAGGATGAGCTCACAATGCCTCTCCTCACTTCTTGTCAGAGGCACTGAGCTCAATGGACAGCTTGGAGTCTTGGACCAATGGTAAAGCACCATTGGAACAAGCTATCCAATATAAACGCTGCAGTGAAGGCGTGCCTCTCACCGCGGTGTCATAGAAGGGGCATGTGTCTAAAACACAAATGCTCCCTTCCAGCCCAGCCCTCTTAACTACAAGGAAAAAACATGGGTTTATGGGTATAAGATTTACCCATAATCCCATGTTTTTCTCACACAGTTAAGCGGGAGAATGAGAATCTGCTGCTGTTGAAAATGTACTGTTATAATCAAGCTAAATCATATATTATTATGCTATATATTATAAACATAATAACATAATAATTTATTATTTATCTATTTTCTGTGAAATTACTGGTTTGAAGTTATAACTTCATTTGTCCCTTAAGCCATCTGCTTGAGTACAGTTTTTGAAAATATAGTAAATTACCTTAAAAACAATATGTAATAATTATTTGTATATTACTTGCCACCCAGGCCAATTCTGACACTTCCCTCCTACATGTAATAATCATAATTTTTTTGCTAAAAAATTACTCAGAAACCCCAAAACTTTATATATATTGTTTTAGCAGACTCCCTAGGGAATAAAATGGTGGTCGTTGCAACTTTCTATTTTACACAGTATTTGCGCAGCAATTTTTCAAACACATTTTTTTGGGGGAAAAAACGGTTTCATGAATATAAAAAAAAAAAAAAAAACACTAAAGATAACCCTATTTTTTTGTATACTATGAAAGATGATGTTAAGTAAATACATACCTAACATGTCACACTTTAAAATTGCGCACACTGTTGTAATGACGCCAAACTTCAGTACGTAAAAATCTCCATAGGCGACGCTTTAAAGATTTTCACAGATTACATGTTTAGAGTTACAGAGGAGATCTAGTGCTAGAATTATTGCTCTTAGGCCTCGTACACACGACCGATTTTCTCGTCGTAAAAAACACGTCGTTTTTTTCGACGAGATTCTTGTTAAGCTTGTCGATTTTCTCGTCAAGCTTTCTATGCGTACACACTGTCATTTTCCAATTTCCTCGTGGTTCTCTGCGCTCACGTCCAGCACGTACGACGGCACTATAAAGGGGAAGATCTTTTTTCTTGGCGCCACCCCTTGGGCTGCTTTTGCTGATCTCGTGTTACCGCGTGTGAAGTAAAAGTTTGGGAAGAGACGATTCGCGCTTTTCAGTCTTCGTACTTTTCAGATCGTTTTCTGCCGTTCAGTTTGTGCTTGTGGGTTCGTATCTTGACTTTCAGGGCGTCTAGGCAGGTCGTATCTGTTTTACAGTGCGTTCTTGCCTGTTCGTTTCTGAATTTCAGTTCGTTATTCATAGGCCTTGCTGTTCTAAAGTGCGTTCTGTTCTGTACGTTCTGATTAGACAACCGTTTCCTAGCCATGTCGCCTGGACGTTCTCGTCGTCGAGTTCGTGCTGTGCGTGCGCTTGGTGTTGGTCTGCTTGTTTTGGACCAAGACCAGTCCATGAATGGTGTGAGGAGGAGTTCATGGACCAAGAATTGGTTGCTCCAGCGGGACCAATTCTGCCACATGCCTCTGCTGCGGGAGATCGTCGAGAATAATCCTGAGGACTACAGGAATTTTCTGAGGATGTCTGACCCCGTTTTTCAGGAACTGTTGGCTTTGGTGTCCCCCTATATTACCAGGAAGGACACCGTTATGCGGGAAGCCATCAGTGCTGAGCAGAGGCTCATCGCCACGTTGCGTTACCTGGCGACAGGGAGAAGTCTTCAGGACTTGAAGTTCACCACAGGCATCTCCCCCCAGGCTCTGGGCCTCATAATCCCAGACACCTGTTCTGCCATTATACAAGTCCTGCAGGAGGACTATATTAGGGTAAGTTTTCTCCCTTAACATCACATTTTATGTATTACATGTATGCTAATGTATTGTATTTCTTTCATCCTTCCCTAATTACCATGATTGTAATATGCTGAGAATGTCCCCTTTGTCCCCATGCATGTTGGAAGCTTTAGATTGCCCCTTTTTTATCCTCCCTAAATATTTCCCCTCACTAACTTTTCCAGCAGGGGCGCCTGTTGCTCCAAATGTTGGGGGGTTCCAACCCCAATTTCGGAAATAAACTTCCTCCTTTTTTGCTCTGTTGCCTAATAAACGCCCCCAGTTGTCCCCTCCAATGCAGGCATTTTGTTCCCTCAAATGCAGCCATTTAGTCCCCTCTAATGCAGCCAGTTTCCCCCCAGCCCTGCACTTACCTTCTTGTGGTCAGCGCCATCCTTCTTCTGTCCTTGATGTCTTCTCCTTCCCTTCATGTTGCATCAGCCAATCATGTTACCATTAAACAGACTTGGTGAACATGATTGGCAGAGCAGCCTGTCAGTGTTTACACAAGGAATGCCCCCCTCCTTGCGTCCCCGATTTTTCTTTGAGGAAGCCAATTACATCCCTCAGGTTGTAATTTGCAAGACTATTTTAATACCTGTTTCTGCTCTGCAATTTTAACCCCCTAAATGCCGCAATTATTTATATGTCGGTCGCTTTACAAGAGGCCATCCACCTGAATAGTATGCGGCATAGACAATACATAGGTTCATGCAACGCATGAACCTATGTATTGTTCTGAGTGATGGGCACAGGAGAGAGGGGACAGTGCTCCAGCGCCCACTCTGGACGCACCGCCACTGCAATGCTATCCTGTGGCCAAACACATCCCCCCCCCCCAAAATAATTTAGTAATGGCCCATCAGAGGGGGTGATGAATATGATAAATGAGCCTTCCATTATACTTTTTTTACACACCTTAATAAACGTATAATTAGATTGATGTTGGTCTCTAATTTTTTGGGATAGAATTTCCTTGTAATGTATGCCTTTGTTTTTCTAATATTATTTCATCTTGTTTCACTCCACAGCTTCCTTCCACGCCACAGGAATGGCAGACTGTGGCATCGGAGTTTGCCACGCGGTGGGACTTCCCCAACTGCGGTGGTGCCATAGACGGGAAGCACGTCCGCATCATGCCGCCACCCCGTTCTGGGTCCTACTACTACAATTACAAGGGGTTTCATAGCATTGTGCTGATGGCGGTGGTGTCAGCACGGTATGAATTCCTCTATGTTGATGTAGGGAAGAATGGCCGGATGTCCGATGGGGGATCCTTCATCCAGACGGAGTTTGCCCTCCGTCTCCAGAGTGACGACCTTGCATTGCCACCGGATGCAGGGAATATTGAAGGACTCCCCTTTGTTTTCTTGGCTGATGAAGCCTTCGGACTCGGACGGCATCTTATGAGGCCATTTCCACAGAGGACCCTGACCCCAGAGAAGAGTGTGTTCAATTACCGGCTGGCCAGGGCCCGAAGAGTCGTTGAAAATGCCTTCGGCATAATGGCCAGCCGGTTCCGCCTTTTTATGACTTCCATCCACTTGGCGGACTACAAAATAAACTATGTAGTGTTATGCTGCTGTGTGCTACACAACTTTCTGAGCCAAAAATCTAATTCCTATATGGCCTCAGTTTTGCCAGAGGCTGGACTTTCCCCTGCAAATCCCCTTCCGGGCCTGGAATCTGCCCGTCTTGGCTTGCCCCCCCAAAATGCCCGTGTGGTTCGGGACAAATACATGGAGTATTTCACGGGTAGGGGGGCAATTCCTATGCCAGCCTATGTCTAAGTATCCCAATAAAAATCTTGTTTAAACCTTTAATTATTTGTTCTTTCCTGTCTCCTAGTTTGTCTTTGTGCATTTGTAGTGGCAAGTGTATTTTACTTTAGTAAATAACAACCAATTTCACTATGTTACCTTACAAAAGAACCAAATAAGCTTAGAGAGTATTATAAAAAGAAGCTACACGTTGTTTGTGGTCAAATATTTTACTCTCTGCACATTCTCTTTTTTAATTTTTTTTTTTGTTTTACTTTGGGGTTGGCCTGGCCACAACCCGGCAAATTTTGGCTTATGAAAATACAAAAATATCACTTGCATTTCTAAAATTACAACATTGGATACCTCTGAGCAATCTGAGACATTCAGTTACACAAACTATGTCTCTATGTGCCCGTCCTAATATGGGGTCCTGCCACCCCTTGCCCAGCCAAAAATTCAATATGCACACATTTTTACTTTTTTGCAAATAGGAAGTTTACAATCCTGATCCCTATTGTCAACATGTGCTATCTGCCATCAGGGGTGATCAATGGACGTGTTTTGGGGGTGCATCCCCTTCCTCAGTTCACCGACTTTTGATACGAGGAAGGGGTTGCACCCACAAAAGACGTACATGGATATCCCCTGATGGCAGATAGCACATGTTCACACACTGTGTGCATATTCAATTTTTGGCTGGTTTGTTACTCAAAAAATTATAAAAAAATATAAAAACAAACATGTAAAAACAAATGTGTTTGGATGGCTTATTGAATTCTCCCCAAAACATCGAGAATGTCTTTAAATGTTTGTTCCATCACATGGATTCTTTGTTTAATTAGGTCCAGTTCCGTGCTACATTCCATCACTTGCTGGATGAGGCGGAGGGCACTGTCAGCAGAGAACCGTGTGCTATCCTTCACAACATTTCCATCCCCTAAAAACCAAAAAAAAAAATTAATAAAACTCTACAGGCCTACCTCGCTTACCTTAAGCTGTGGTGTCAGATACTGACCTGTTGTGGTGACCAGATCCACAACGTCATCCACCTCTCCTTCCTGCACTTCTCCTTCCTCCACCTCAACTTCCTGCACATCTTTCGGTTGTGGATCTTTGGGAGTTTGGGGTTGCTTGGAAGTTGTGGGGTGCATGTGCTCCCTGGAGTGTCCTCCTCCCAGTCTTCTCTCCCCTATGAGAATAAAACCAAAGGTCTATTTATCACACTGTAAAAATCTCATTGTTAAACTAAAAACAGGCTAAATTGTTTGGAAGTGGGGTACAAGTGTGTGTTTGTGCGGAATTTAAAGAAGAATGCATTATTTATGACCCCAAATATGTTTAGTATTCACATTTGGATGTAATTTTTTGGACATGGAGGCACCACAAATAAACTCTGATGCACCTGTGTGGGACACCCAAAAAAGGCGGGTCTGGTGGCCCACACTATAGTGCTCCAAAGTACAGATGTGGAAGCAGCTGCTGAGTGTCCTCTCCTTTACACTGAAAAAAGTTTGCATTTCATTCTCCTTACAAACACATCATCTAGACTTAAAAATTAACCACAATACTTGATCAAAAATGGCAGATGTCTAATTACTTTTGTGGCTCTTAAATAAGCCAAAACCGCGGATAGTGGCCGAACGAAGTGTCGGTAACGTAACGAATGATTACTGTGCCCAACCTAGTTCAAAATATTACATTTTGGAAGGGAGTCCAATATGATAAAAAAAAAAAAAATGTCAGTTTCTAAAAAGATTAATAGCAGAAAGGTCGTCATTTTACTTACTTTTAGCGAGCATCCTCTTTATGATCCTCAACTGGTCTGGCTCCCTCAGTTTGAGGTCTGACCACCTCTTTCTGAGCTGCTCATTTGAGCGTTTCACCCCGAACTTCGCCCTCAGACTCTTCACAACTTTAGTGAGGATTTTGGCCTTCCTTCTATTTGGTTTGCTATACGGCCCATGCTTGGCATCATAATCAGCCTTGACCAAGATGTCCACCATCTCCGCCATCTCCGCCAAAGACATATTCGATGCCTTGAATCTCCTCCTTGATCGTGACGTGTCCTCGGTCTCCGGGCTTGTCTCCTCGCTAGTTGCGGAATTATCAGACACCTGCTGTAACTCCGCCATATCTGTCTGCGCGCCGAAAGAGAAGGGGCGGGGAAAAGATGTTAGTTAGAACGTCATGGGCGGGCGACGTGTGCGGAGCGACGTGTTCGAATTTTGACGCATGCGTGGTGTGTATATAGCAAACACACATGTGACTATAGTACGTTCGGTGTGCGGAGAGAGGAGTTCAAGTGACGGACGTGCGAACGAAGGTATGTGATTTTGTAAGACTTGTAAAAATTGTTGGCCTATACTGTCTTGAGATTGGTGGAGGATATATATGGTGACTAGGATGTGAAGGAGGTTAGACTGTTTGCCTCACATTATTTAAATATAATTTATTTTACTTGCAGATACAATATGAATGTCTTTATTAGCGACAAAGAGTTCCTGGCGGAATTTATTGACCGGGTAAGGGAGCTGCCGGCTCTGTGGGAGACCAAAAACCCCATCCATAAAAAAAAGGGGTGAGAAAAGCAGCGCTGGAGAAGCTGCTCCCATTTGTGCATACCAAGGTGCCCACAGCCACAGCAAAACAAGTGGACACTAAAATTGGGAGCTTGAGAGGTACCTACAGGACTGAACGCTCTAAGGTGCTGGCTTCTCAGAGGTCAGGAGCAGCAGCAGATGATGTTTATGTCCCGATTTTGTGGTACTACAGCAGGATGTCCTTCCTGGATGACCACATTGAGCCAAGGCCATCACTCTCCACTCTTCCCCCCAGACTTCCCTGCAGCCAACCTGAGCCTTCTCTGGAGCAAGAGGAGGCAGCCATCCTGGATGATCCTGATTTGTCCATCTGGAGCCAGGTATAGTATTAACTGAAAATGTAGTGGGATAAAATTAATGTTTCCCAAATATGTCAGGATGAGAAACATACATTATTTTGTATTCCACAAGTGAAATCATGATCTGTAGACATTATTCTGCACTTAATTGTGTGGTAAATAGTCAAGCTGATGTAGTGGTAAATTTAAAGCAAGGATTTATGCATTTACATTCTAATTGCTTCCATCAGGATTACAAAGTTTGATGCAAAGATTAAACCAACATATTAAACTATGTTCCTTTTTCATACACAGGATGAAATCAGCCAGGAGGAGGGACTGGAAACTGTCAGGCAGGAGGAGGAAGGGCCCAGTGGCAGCCAGGTGGTGGCAGGGCCCAGTGGCAGCCAGGAGGTGGCAGGGCCCAGTGGCAGCCAGGAGGTGGCAGGGCCCAGTGGCAGCCAGGAGGTGGCAGGGCCCAGTGGCAGACAGGAGGTGGCAGGGCAAAGGAGAAACACCAGATCCCAGGTGCCTCCCATCCGGCTTCACAAAAGAGGCAGGAGGGACAGGACCACCAGTGAGGCAGCAATGGCCCTTATTAAAGAGGCCCATGCCACCCTCAAGGAGCCCACATCCCCTGAAGAGGCCATTGCCGGCCTAGTGGAGGCTAAGTTCAAGGTGATGAGCATGGAGCAACGCCTCCTATGCGAGCCCCTGCTCATCACCTTGCTCAACAAGGGGGTGATGGAGCAAATTACCCCCAATACCGCCATATGTGAGGTGGCCCAACTGACCCAACCTCAACCTCCACCTCCACCTTCCTCTTCTGCCCCACCCCCTTCTGCTACACCTCCACCTTCTGCCCCACCCCCTTCTGCTACACCTCCACCTTCTGCCCCACCCCCTTCTGCTACACCTCCACCTTCTGCCCCACCCCCTTCTGCTACACCTCCACCTTCTGCCCCACCCTCTTCTGCTACACCTCCACCTTCTGCCCCACCCTCTTCTGCTACACCTTCTTCTTCTGCCCCACCCCCTTCTGCTACACCTCCACCTTCTTCTTCTGCCCCACCCCCTTCTGCTACACCTCCACCTTCTTCTTCTGCCCCACCCCCTTCTGCTACACCTCCACCTTCTTCTTCTGCCCCACCCCCTTCTGCTACACCTCCACCTCCTCCTCCTGACAGGAGTACCCCTCCAGTGGGCCAGCCTCCAGCCAAACAAAGAAGGAAGGCTGCAGGAAAGGCTGCAGGAAAGGCTTCAGGAAAGGCTTCAGGAAAGGCTGCAGGGAAGGTTGCCAGGAAGAAGAGGAAGTGATGGCCTTGCTTCATTGTGGTCGGACAGAAGGCAGCCTGTTGTAGTACCACACACTTGGGACATATATCTCACCTGCTGCTGTTCCTGACCTCTGGGAGGCCAGCATCAGACTGTGTTCGGAAATGTGGGCCTTCTCAAGCTCCCAATTTTAGTGTCCACACAGGGTTTCTGTGTGCTCTGGGGTCCCTGGGATGCACAAATGGCAGCAGCTTCTCCAGCGCTGCCTTCTCTTTATTTAATTTATAAACATGAATAAATGTGTTTTTTGTTTAAGTTCATACTTGACTATGTGTATTTTTAAATAAAAAAAATCAAGCTTTGGAGTAAGCAGATACATTTGACTGACAATAAAAGGCACAGATATCACCCCCCCAAAAGAATAACTAAATCTGATTAGCACAAAAACATGGTGTGAAATTTTAATAATATAGATTCCAAAATTAAATGGGAGATCGCTATCAAAACATTGAGAAATTATAATTAACATCATTTTGAAAAATCTAACCATTTAAATTATTCCTAAAAACTTGCACGATATAATACACATAAATCTTATAAAGAGCAGCATGAAAAATGTTAAAAATAAGGCAGAACTCTGTGTGAATATCAGCAGCAAAAGAAGGTCACTCGTTTTGATTAATGTAACATTCTAACAAAGATTTCAATGCAGAACATTTAAACTATGAAATATTTATGAGCGTGACGAATGTGCTCTCTTCATTATGAAGGCTTGTTTTACCAGAAGATGCGCTCCCGTCTCATAGTTGCTTGTGAGCATGCGCGCTTTTGGAAGAGTCGTAAAAGCATACACACGAACCATTTTCTCGTCACAAAACAGGCCGACGAGAAACACGACGAGGAAATCTGGAATCCTGACGAGAAAATAGAGAGCAGGTTCTCTATTTTCTCGTCGAGATTCTCGTCAAGTTTCTCGTCATAAAACCATACACACGAACGTTTTTCTAGACAAAAAAACTCTCGCGGCACTTTTCTTGACTGTTTTGGACGAGAAAATCGGTCGTGTGTACGAGGCTTGAATCTAACGATCGCTGCATATGTAACCTGTGTGTATCTGGCTCTGACATCAGCCACTGACCTCACTGCACGTCCCTGAATATATATAATGCAGCTCTTTATCTATTAGCACATCAATAAATTTATTTTAATGCAATCAGTATATCTTAAATTGACTAAAACTGACCATATGTGGATCAAAGTTTGGCTGGTTCAGCATGTACAGACCGATTGATTGTTCAACCACCCTGCCGCTGGTTTAACCACTTTTCCCCCGCCCACTGTCAATTGACGGCGGGCGGAGGACACTCTCGTTCTGGGAGGACGTCATATGACGTCCTCCCTTTAAAGCGAGCTAGGGGGCGCGCGCGCCCGCCGCGTTCCCAAGGCCCCGATGCGTGTGCCCGGCGGCCGCGATTGCCGCCGGGCACCCGCGATTGCCCGGAAAACGAGCAGGAAAGTGGATCTCTGTGTGTAAACACAGAGATCCACGTCCTGTGAGGGAGAGGGGACCGATGGTGTGTCCCTTGTACATAGGGACAACCATCGGTCACCTCCCCCAGTCAGTCCCCTCCCCCCACAGTTAGAACACATTGAGGGAACATATTTAACCCCTTCCCGCCCCCTAGTGGTTAACCCCTTCCCTGCCAATCACATTTATACAGTAATCAATGCATTTTTATAGCAGGGATCGCTGTATAAATGTGCATGGTCCCAAAAATGTGTCAAAAGTGTCCGATGTGTCCGCCGCAATATCGCAATCACAATAAAAATCGCAGATCGCCGCCATTACTAATAAAAATGCTATAAATCTATCCCCTATTTTGTAGACGCTATAACTATTGCGCAAACCAATCAATACGCGCTTATTGCGATTTTTTTTTTTTTTTACCAAAAATATGTAGAAGAATATGTATCGGCCTAAACTGAGGAAAATTTTATTTGAAAAAAAAAATGGGTATTTATTATAGCAAAAAGTAAAAAATAGTGTTTTTTTTCCAAACTGGACGCTCTTCTTTTGTTTATAGCGCAAAAAATAAAAACCGCAGAGGTGATCAAATACCACCAAAATAAAGCTCTATTTGTGGGAAAAAAAGGACGCAAATTTCGTTTGGGAGCCACGTCGCACGACCGCGCAATTGTCATTCAAAGTGTAACAGCGCTGAAAGCTGAAAAATGGCTTGGGCAGGAAGGGGGTTTTCGTGCACAGTAGGGAAGTGGTTAATGAAAAAAAAATGACCCATGTATGGCCAGCTTAAGTATCAGTCTCTTGCAACCCACTATATATATATATATTTATATATATATATATATATTGTGAGGGGGTTAGCTCGGCAGCAGGTGTGTGTGACCCCCGGGATGGGCTCCCCAGACAAAAACAGGCCCAGCAAACGGAGGTTGTGGTTTTCAAAATCAAAAAGGTGCGGTTTATTTTCTATTTACAGTGACAAAACACAGCAAAGCAAAAGAAACATAAATAAAATAAATCCTGGTCAACTTGACCTCTGACTAAACATACAGGTTTCCTAACTAACAACTGGGATCAGCCTAGTGCTGTCCTAGTCCCTAAGTCCCTGGTTTTAAATGTCCAAGCAAATAGCCACACAGGCTTTGTCTCACCGCACAGGGGTTCACTCTCCCTAGACAGTCCACACAGGTCTGGTTCCAGGCATGAGCTAACACCTAATGAATCTGGGAGTTCTTATAGAGGCCTAAATGAGCTGACAAGCTTCAGCTGGCCTCATCAACTCCCTGTCTGTACGACGCCCCACACTCTCCCTAGAGGTATGAGTCATCCATGAGCCCACTAGCCTTATACAACTCTCCACCTAGTTGTATAAGTCGGCGTAAAGCCTGAATCTGGGCGAAATATATCTACCCCCCTGGATGCAACCAGGTGACTTTACCTTCCTGCTGTCACATACCCCCCCCTCTTGTTTTAACCTCGGGGTTGGAACACCAGCAATCAGGCATTCATGTACTCGAGACAAAGCATCCACATTCCCCATTTGAACGCCAGGGCGATGCTTTACTGTGAAGTTGAATTCCTGGAGGGCCAGGAACCACCTATTCACTCTTCTATTTGTTTCCTTGTTTTGAGCCATCCACTTTAACGGAGCGTGATCCGTAACCATGTCAAAGTGCCTACCTAGCAGGTAGTACCGAAGGGAATCTAGAGCCCACTTCACCGCTAAACACTCCTTTTCAACCGTGGCGTAATTTACCTCATGGGACTTCAACTTCCTGCTGAGGTAAATGACTGGGTGCTCTTCCCCGTTCCAGACCTGGGACAATACTGCTCCTAACCCCACATCTGACGCATCACTTTGTACGACAAAGTCTTTAGAGAAGTCGGGTGAGTACAACACTGGCTGGCTACATAAGGCTTGTTTCAAGAATTGGAATGCTGCCTCAGCCTCGGGGGTCCATTTAATCATGACCGACCCTTTCCCCTTCGTCAGGTTGGTTAGGGGCACAGCCTTAGAAGCAAAGTGGGGAATGAATCGCCGATAATACCCAGCGATTCCCAGAAAGGCTCGTACCTGCTTCTTGCTGTTGGGACGTGGCCAACTCTGGATGGCCTCGACTTTGTTGAGTTGGGGTTTTATTACTCCCCTCCCAATGGTGTACCCAAGATATTTGGCCTCCTCCTGCCCAATGGTACACTTCTTGGGGTTAGCCGTAAACCCCGCTTCCCGAACAGAGTCCAGGACTGCTTGCACTTTTGGCAGATGTGAGGCCCAATCTGTGCTATGGACAATTACGTCATCCAGGTAAGCCGCAGCATACTTCCGATGGGGCCTCAGCATCTGGTCCATTTTCCGCTGGAATGTGGCCGGCGCATTCTGTAACCCGAACGGCATTCTTTTATATTGGAACGCCCCGTCTGGGGTTACAAATGCGGTTTTCTCTTTGGCCGACTTGGCCAGGGGGATTTGCCAATACCCTTTTGTGAGGTCAAGAGTCGTCATGTATCGGGCTGTTCCCAGCCGGTCGATCAACTCATCTATACGTGGCATGGGGTAGGTGTCAAATTTTGTAACTTTGTTCAACTGACGAAAATCGTTACAAAATCGCCAGCTCCCATCCGGTTTAGGCACCAACACAATGGGACTAGACCAATCACTTTGGGACTCCTCTATCACCCCTAAGTTCAGCATTTTCTGTACTTCCTCCCGTATTGCCTCCCGTCGGGCCTCTGGGATCCGATAGGGTTTTAACTTCACCCTTTCACCGGGCGGGGTAATGATGTCATGCTCTACCCCAGATGTTTGTCCCAGCAGCTCAGAGAATACCTCCTTGTTGCGAAGCACAAACTCCTTAACCTCCTGTTGTTGGGGTTGTGACAAGGTGGCTGCTATTCCAACCTCAGGAATCACGCAACCAGTTTGAACTGGTGACCAAGTGTCTGCGACTAGGGACTCTCTATCCCTCCAGGCTTTCAACAGATTAACGTGATAGATCTGTTCGGGCTTTCGCCTTCCTGGTTGTCTGACCTTGTAATTCACTTCGCTCACTTTTTCCATTATCTCATAGGGGCCTTGCCATTTGGCAAGGAATTTACTTTCAACCGTAGGGACAAGTACCAGTATCCTATCCCCCGGGGAAAAGGTACGGGTCTTGGCTCCACGGTTGTACACTCTCTGCTGTGCTAACTGCGCTTGGGCCAAATGTTCCTTCACGATGGGCATTACCTGTGCAATTCGGTCTTGCATCAGGGCGACATGCTCAATCACACTCCTGTGGGGAGAACTCTCACTTTCCCAAGTTTCCTTGGCAATATCCAACAGCCCTCTTGGGTGTCTCCCATACAGTAACTCAAAGGGGGAGAATCCCGTAGAGGATTGGGGCACCTCCCTAATAGCAAACATCAGATAAGGAAGTAGACAGTCCCAATCCTTTCCATCTCTATCCACCACTTTCTTCAACATTTGTTTTAGGGTTTTGTTGAATCTTTCAACCAGCCCATCGGTTTGGGGGTGATACACAGATGTACGTAATTGCGTCACTTTGAACAATTTACACAGCTCCTTCATAACCCGGGACATAAAGGGTGTACCTTGGTCCGTAAGCAGTTCTTTACAAATACCCACCCGGCTAAACACAAGAGATAGCTCTTTGGCTATGGTTTTGGCCGAGGTATTTCGGAGAGGGATCGCTTCTGGATAACGGGTGGCATAGTCCATTATAACTAATATGTACTGGTGCCCCCTAGCGGACTTGATTATAGGCCCTACCAAATCCATGGCGATCCTCTCAAACGGGACCTCAATGATGGGTAGAGGGACCAGCGGGCTACGGAAATGTGGCATCGGGGCCGACCTCTGACACACAGGGCAGGAGGAACAATAATTTTCTATGTCCTTCATCACCCCCGGCCAATAGAATCTCTGTAATACCCTCTCTCGGGTTTTCTCTGTCCCCAGATGACCTCCAAGAATGTGCCCATGGGCCAACTCCAACACCAACTTCCTGTAAGGTTTGGGCACCACAAGCTGCTCAACGGTTTCTTCTGCCCTTTTTGCCACCCGATACAGTAGGTCCTTCTCTACGCTGAAGTATGGGTAAGTGCAGGTATTATCTGGGTTCACTAACTCGCCATCTATTTTCACTACGTTTTCCCGTGCCTTTATTAGGGCGGGGTCTTTCAACTGTTCTGTGGCAAAGTTTTCCCTGTGAACCTCAAGATCAGAAAACTCCACAGACGGTAGGTTTTCGTCTGAGGAGGTGGGCTCCTCTCCAGTTTCTTGAGTCTCCCCTGCCAATACTGATAAGGGAAATTCCGGAGAATCCTCACCACTCTCAGGGGAGTTCTGGCTATCACATTCCTGGTACATAGGGGCACCAGTGGGGGGCTCAGGATCATCCCACAGTTCCCAGAACTTCGGAAAATCCCTTCCCACAATGGCGTCATGCGGTAACTGAGATACTAAGCCCACTGGATGAGAGAGGGTACCTTTGGGGGTCTCGAAACACACTGTAGTCACTGGATACTCTCGGGTGTCCCCATGCACACAAATAACAGCTACCTTGCTATTCCCAAAGACCTCTGTTTTAACTAACTCAGCCTTTATCAGGGTCACAAGGCTACCTGAATCCAGCAATACCACAACATTTCTACCATTAACACACATTTTGCATAAATGTTTCTCAGTTCCTCGAATGGCAGTGCATGCGACTGTCGCACACAGCGACTGACGTCTGCCCGTCAGAAAGTCACACTGCATGGGTTCCTCCACAACCGGGCAATTGGCTGCAATATGTCCCGCTTGCCGGCAGCGGTAGCAAACGATCCTTCTTGCCGCCTCTTGAGCCGCTGATTTCCCAGGCTGTTCTCGCCAAACTTGGGGTAGAGCTCCCACCCTCTCACTCTCTCCACCCTCACCCCTTGGAATCCTCTTATCCGCCCCTGGGGATGGTCTGGTCTTAGGGTGGAAAGTCCGAGTGTCTCTGGAAGAGGCCGTCAGGTTCTCTGTAGCCAAGTATTTCTCCACACGATCCACAAGACCATCGGCCATCTCTGGGTCTCCATGGCTTACCCACTTTTGGATGGCAGTAGGAAGAGCTCTCAAAAACCGATCCATTACAACACGTTCCACAATCTTTGGTGCGGACAAAGTCTCTGGCTGTAGCCACTTTCTGCTCAGGTGAATGAGATCATACATTTGAGACCTGGGGGGTTTTCCAAGCTGGAAAGTCCAGTTATGCACACGCTGAGCCCGGACAGCCTGGGTGACACCCAGCCTTGCCAAAATTTCAGCTTTTAGCATCACATAGTCTTTTGCTTGGTTAGGCTCTAGGTCATAGTAAGCTTTCTGCGATTCACCAGTTAACAGAGGAGCCACCAGTCCAGCCCACTGCTCCTCAGGCCACTTTTCTCTTTCAGCGGTCCTTTCAAATGTGGTCAAAAATACCTCTGGATCATCCTCTCCAGTCATTTTTGTCAATAAAAGGACGCGGTATTAGTGGGACGGCTTTCCTCACTGGTCTGCGGACGTTGCTGCATTACTGCTTCCATTTGTTGTAGTCTCTGCTCTTGCTTCTGTAACAGGTCTATGAAGCGGGCCTCAGATTGCTGCTGGGCTTGTTGCTGAGCTTCCAGACTCTGTTGGTGAGCTTGCTGCTGGGCTGCAAGGCTCCTTTGCAAACCTGCATTTGTCTGCTGTTGATTGGCATTTGCTAGAGCCAGCTGTTTCAGTATCTCCTCCATGCTGGCTTAAAAAAAAACTGCCACTGGTTCTCCACCAACTGTGAGGGGGTTAGCTCGGCAGCGGGTGTGTGTGACCCCCGGGATGGGCTCCCCAGACAAAAACAGGCCCAGCAAACGGAGGTTGTGGTTTTCAAAATCAAAAAGGTGCGGTTTATTTTCTATTTACAGTGACAAAACACAGCAAAGCAAAAGAAACATAAATAAAATAAATCCTGGTCAACTTGACCTCTGACTAAACATACAGGTTTCCTAACTAACAACTGGGATCAGCCTAGTGCTGTCCTAGTCCCTAAGTCCCTGGTTTTAAATGTCCAAGCAAATAGCCACACAGGCTTTGTCTCACCGCACAGGGGTTCACTCTCCCTAGACAGTCCACACAGGTCTGGTTCCAGGCATGAGCTAACACCTAATGCATCTGGGAGTTCTTATAGAGGCCTAAATGAGCTGACAAGCTTCAGCTGGCCTCATCAACTCCCTGTCTGTACGACGCCCCACACTCTCCCTAGAGGTATGAGTCATCCATGAGCCCACTAGCCTTATACAACTCTCCACCTAGTTGTATAAGTCGGCGTAAAGCCTGAATCTGGGCGAAATATATCTACCCCCCTGGATGCAACCAGGTGACTTTACCTTCCTGCTGTCACAATATATATATATATATATATATATATATAAATAGAGAACATGAGGATAGAAGCAGAGAGAAGAATGACAGAGAGATGAGCTTGTCAGTCTGCTGCTTCTTTAACTATTCAATCCTAGACTGGGCGAGGGAAAAGACCTGTAAGTTTTATTTTCCAGGGATTTAGCAACTTTGCAAAACGTGCAGGGATGCTATGAATTAGGTCCAAGTAGGTGCATGTCATCTCTGGGACCTATCTCTATTACTTATATGTGACAAGTTTATTTTATTCCCTGGGAGGACACACTAAGGTTGTGAGAGGAGAGAAGCACACACAGCAGCTATGCCTGCCTACCCCCCACCCCCCCATCTGCTGCCCATTCACAGAAGCTTTGTTAATGTGAAACTAAACCCTCTTATCCTTTTCAGTCAAGGAACCTGCCATTTTAGCCTTTTTTAATCTGCAACTGCCATGGTGCATAATGTGTGATCAGTAATGACACCAGCCATTTGATGGTTTGACAGTTTGATTGAGAGCACAAGCAAATGTCACAGTTAGCATTGGTACCAAAAATTTTACTTCTTTGAAACCATTAAATCAATGGGTTCAGTTCCGCTTTAAAGAGTTCACATAATGCAAAGGCTTCTGTGAATGGGCAGGAGTTGAATGGTGGGCATAGTAGTTCCAGCATTGGAGCAGCATTGGAGCACAAAAAACCTGTCTGATGTGAATAATATAGATAAGTCTATGAGGTGGCAGGCACCTTGTTAGACTTAACTCATGGTATGCTTGTGATTTTTTACAAAGTACCTGAATTCCTGAAATTTGGGTTTAATTGACAGAGCTGGGTGACATGAAAAAGATGTGCAAATTTCAAAACGAAATGGCCAGAAATACAAATTCTTTTGGCAGGTAAATCAGATCACATTCATGTATTCCATCTCTGTGTTTAGCTGTCTGCCTGGTGTTCATTTTGAAAATAAATATGTAAACCCATTCATTAAGGCAGGGATGCTCAACCTTTTGAAGAGCATGCGGCCATTTAAGGGATATGGTAACCAGTCGTGGGCCATAGGGAAATGAAATGGGTTAGAATTTTTATTTTTTTAATTTCAAATAGCATAATGAAGATTTTAAACAGCATCCCCATTGGATGTTTACCCACTGTTTACCCACTGTTTAACCACTTAAGGACCCCTCACTGTATATATACGTCGGCAGAATGGCTCATACAGGCACAATCACGTACCTGTACGTGGCCCTTTAACTGCCGACGTCGGGGTTTCGAGCGCACCGCGACCCCCCTGCCTTCCCCGTGAGTCGGACCGCGGAGGCATGGAGCGGGGAGATGTTAGTGTAAACACAACATCTCCCCGCTCCCCTACTGACAATGTCAGCTAATCAGAGCGGAGATCGGTGACGTGTCACTCGTAGCCACGCCCCCCCTCAGTTAGAAACATGCCCCTAGGCACACTTAACCCCTCCAGCGCCCATAGTGGTTAACCCCTTCACTGCCAGTGTCATCTTTACAGTAACCACTGATCGCTGTAAAAATGACAATGGTCCCAAAAATGTGTCAAAAGTGTCCGATGTGTCCGCCATAATGTCGCAGTCACGAAAAAAAACCCTGATCGCCGCCATTACTAGTAAAAAAAATAAAATATAAAAATGCCTTAAAACTATCCCCTATTTTGTAAACGCTATAATTTTTGCGCAAACCAATCAATAAAGGCAGATAGTGATTTTTTTTACCAAAAATATGTAGAAGAATACGTATTAGCCTAAACCATGGATATGCAATTAGCGGACCTCCAGCTGTTGCCAAACTACATGTCCCATCATGCCTCTGCCTCTGGGTGTCATGCTTGCTGCTGTCAGAGTCTCGCTATGCCTCAAGGAACTTGTAGTTTGGCAACAGCTGGAGGTCCGCTAATTGCATATCCCTGGCCTAAACTGAGGAAAAAAAATGTTTTTTTATATAATTTTGGGGATATTTATTATAGCAAAAAGTAAAAAATATGTCATTTTTTTCAAAATTGTCGCTTTATTCTTGTTTATAGCGCAAAAAATAAAAACCGTAGAGGTGATCAAATACCACCAAAAGAAAGTTCTATTTGTGGGAAAAAAAGGACGCCAATTTTGTTTGGGAACCACGTCGCATGACTGTGCAATTGTCAGTTAAAGCGGCGCACTGCTGAATCGCAAAAAGGGGCCTGGTCATTATGCTGCGTATTGGTCCAGTCCTTAAGTGGTTAATCACAGTCACAAAAATCTAATTTTTTATTAACCAGATCACCATTAATCCCAATCCCGCTCTCATGTGTGACCAGCCAAAAAAAGCATTGTTCCAGCCTTCACTATATTAGGGTCTTTGACTCCATCTCTTCTATTGCTAAAACAAAAACTGCGGAAGATCTAAACAAAAATAACAGACTAGGTGAGCGCATGCCCTAGTATTGCAATAAACTTCTTTATTAATCAGAATGATGCCAAGCTCCTTACACAACTGTGAGAATCCACCTTCAGAACCAGTGTATGGATGCCACTCAGTGGCGTGCCGTCCATAGGGGGCGCTCGGGCGCCGCCCCCTGCCCCAAAGCTGTTCATAAAAAAAAAATGTCACTTTAAGAGTGACCAGGCGCCAGACATGCAACGGTCTATGGAAAGCTTCCCAGCCTGCAATCAGCTGATTGCAGGCTGGGAAGCTGATTTGCTCGTGTTTAGGGTGTGGTCAGGGTGCACGTAATACGCTCGCAAACACCCCCACTCTATTCAGATTTTTTAATATGCCAGATTAACTGGCTAGGATTGGAGCAGCGGGGACTGGAGGAGAGGACAGTGGGCAGTGTTTGTTTCCTCACTGACATGTGAGGGTGGAGTCGACTGGGACCAGAGGAGAGGACACTCATCACTTCTGGGTTTCCCCACCACAGTGGGGGTGGAGTCGACTGGTGGATTCAGACAAACGGAGTGGCACCTTTGAAGGTATGTGCTGTTTGTTAATATGTCAGATTAACTGGCTCGGATTGGAGCAGCGGGGACCGGAGGAGAGGACAGTGGGTGGCGTTTGTTTCCTCACTGACATGTGGGGTTGGAGTCGGCTGAGACCGGAGGAGAGGACACTCTTCACAGTGTTGCCAACCGTACGTAGATTTACGTACAGTCCGCGAATTTAACCCCTTTTTCGGGGTGTACGTTAAAGTCCGTTATGGGCACCGGCGCCCATAAAAAAGATGGCCGCGAGCCGGTCATACAACTGCGCATGCGCCGTTCCGAAAGCCGGCCGAGCTCAGGGAAACTTGTTCACGCTCGCCCGGGCGGCGCACGCGCGGTAACGTGATGGCGCCGCTGGCGCCATTTTTGAAAAGGCCACAGCGGCTGGCGCGACACCTGTAGTGAGTGCATGCATGCCATGCACTCATCATAGGTGGAGGAGGACTCGGAGCGAGCGGACTCGGAGGCTCGGAGCACTGACAGGGCCCAGGGGTGAAGAGGACGGACTCAACTCGAGTTTTAAGGTCAGTGAAACTGGGGGGGATACAAGCGAGTGAGAGCCTGGCGTCCTGAGAGCCTGAAGCCGTGCCATGCAGGGGAGAGACTGATGTGCTCTGTCCACCACCATATTACTTCTCAAAATCATCAGTGTGTGCTGTGTCCTCCTCTGGTTCCTGTGCCCCTTTCACCTCTCCACAGGTCAGGGCAGCACAGTGCAGCACTGACCTGTGGAATGGTGAAAGGGGCACAGGAGGAGGACACAGCACACTGATGATGTGGAGAAGTAATATGGTGGTGGACAGAGGAGGAGGCTACTGTGAGGGGGTGAGGAGGGCACCATCATGTCCGCAGAGTGTCTCCACCGGCACCTCCTGTAGTATGTCCGCAGCCTCTGTCCCCCTCCTGTAGTGTGTCCGCAGCCTCTGTCCCCCTCCTGTAGTGTGTCCGCAGCCTCTGTCCACCTCCTGTAGTGGGTCCATAGCCTCTGTCCCCCTCCTGTAGTATGTCCGCAGTCTCTGTCCAGTGTCCACCTCCTGTAGTATGTCCGCAGCCTCTGACCATCTCTTGTCTTTTATCATGTCTACAGTCTCTGAGGGGATCCTAGAAAGGAGTCAAGAGTGGAAGTGCTGCCGGGATGGGGGTTACGGCCCGGGAAGAAACAGACATGTGGACTGGGGAGAGGAGATCAGAGCCACCAAGCTGAAGCCGTCAGACTGAGCCCCACACTGTGCACCTGAGAGGAGGTAAGTGACAGTGCCGCCAGGCCATTCTAAGGGGGGGGGGTCACTGATGTAAGGAGGTGAATGAATACAATAATGTAAGGGGGCACTGATATAAAGGTTTCCCCCTTATATTAATACCCCCCCTTACCTTAGTGTATTCACTCTGCGGAAGGTTAATACACTAAGGTAAGAGCCCCCCTCCACATCAGGGTTCCCCCTTACATCATGATCTGCAGCGTTCCCCTTTACATAAGAGTTCCCTTGCACTGTAAGGGGGCATCCTGCAGACTCTGATGTAAGAGGGAACTCTGTGCTGGCCGGGTTATAGTAACCTGACCTTCATGTAAATTGAGAAAAATGTTTTTTTACTTTTGTTTAACTTAAACACATTGATAAATAGCATTAGCTGTGTGTTTATAGTTCAAATATTGATATTTGCACTGTTTAGCACTAAAAACAGTGATTGTAGGTACTTTTTTGCAGCGTCAGTAAAAAATGCGGCTCTGCCAGCAATTTTCATGATTTTTGCCAGTAAGAAATTGGTGCCGTACAGAAATTTTGGCATCCTTGCCAGTAAATTTCACTTCAGGGGGTTGGCAACACTGACTCTTCAGTAGAGTCGGGCTGTATCTGCTTATCGCCCATCGCCACTGTCTTACTGTCTTCCTAGCTCCTCGGCCGCCTGTCTAATCCGATATTCTTAATCCTCCTCCCATTTGTTTCAGCCCAGGCGCCCAAACAGCCAAACCCCGTTCACACTCCAGCCTTCTGAATGCACTGGGGGGGGGGGGGGGTTGTGCAGACTGGGGGGGTTTGTGCACACCTGTGGGGGTACTTGTGCAGACTGGAGGAAGGGGGATTGCATTTGACGGCCATAAATGGCTGCATTTTGATGAGCACAAGTGGCTGCATTTGATGGTCACAATTGGCTGCATTTGATGGGCACAAGTGGCTGCATTTGATGGGCACAAGTGTCTGAATTTAATGGGCACAAGTGACTGCATATGATGGGCACAAGTGGCTGCATATGATGTGCACACGTGGCTGCATATGATGGGCACAAGTGGCTGCATATGATGGGCACAAGTGGCTGCATATTATGGGCTCAATGGCTGCGTTTGATGGGCACACGTGGCTGCATATGATGGGCACAAGTGGCTGCATATGATGGGCACAATTGGCTGCATATGATGGGCACAATTGGCTGCATTTTGATGGGCACAAGTGGCTGCATTTGATGGGCACAATTGGCTGCATTTGATGGGCACAATTGGCTGCATTTGATGGGCACAATTGGCTGCATTTGATGGGCACACGTGGCTGCATATGATGGGCACAAGTGGCTGCATATGATGGGCACAAGTGGCTGCATATGATGGGCACACGTGGCTGCATATGATGGGCACAAGTGGCTGCATATGATGGGCACAAGTGGCTGCATATGATGGGCACAAGTGGCTGCATATGATGGGCACAATGGCTGCATATGATGGGCACAATGGCTGCATTTGAAGGGCACACGTGGCTGCATATGATGGGGACACGTGGCTGCATATGATGGGCACACGTGGCTGCATATGATGGGCACAAGTGGCTGCATATTATGGGCACAATGGCTGCGTTTGGGCACAAGTGGCTGCATATAATGGGCACAATGGCTGCGTTTGATGGGCACATGTGGCTGCATATGATGGGGACACGTGGCTACATTTGATGGGCACAGTGGCTGCATATGATGGGCACAAGTGGCTGCATATGATGGGTACAAGTGGCTGCAATTGATGGGCACAGTGGCTGCAATTGATGGGCACAGTGGCTGCAATTGATGGGCACAGTGGCTGCAATTGATGGCCACAAGTGGCTGCAATTGATGGCCACAAGTGGCTGCAATTGATGGCCACAAGTGGCTGCATATGATGGCCACAAGTGGCTGCATATGATGGGCACAGTGGCTGCATATGATGGGCACAGTGGCTGCATATGATGGGCACAGTGGCTGCATATGATGGGCACAGTGGCTGCATATGATGGGCACAATTGCTGCGTTTGATGGGCACACGTGGCTGCATATTATGGGCACATGTGGCTGCATATTATGGGCACAGTGGCTGCATATGATGGGCACAAGTGGCTGCATATGATTGGCACAAGTGGCTGCATATGATTGGCACAAGTGGCTGCATATGATGGGCACACGTGGCTGCATATGATGGGCACACGTGGCTGCATATGATGGGCACAGTGGCTGCATATGATGGGCACAGTGGCTGCATATGATGGGCACAGTGGCTGCATATGATGGGCACAGTGGCTGCATTTGATGGGCACAGGTGGCTGCATCTCATGGGCACATGTGGGTGCATATGATGGGCACAATGGCTGTGTTTGATGGGCACATGTGGCTGCATAGGATGGGCACATGTGGCTGCATAGGATGGGCACAGTGGCTGCATTTGATGGACACAATGGCTGCATTTGATGGGGGGGTTCAGTATTTTTCAGTTTGTTTGCGCCCCCCAAAAATTTTGAGCACCAGCCGCATGATGCCACTAGATGTAATCCACTCTCCCTATGTCTGCGTTTTAGAGACAGTGGCGATGGGCGATAAGCAGATACAGCCCGACTCTACTGAAGAGTGTCCTCTCCTCCGGTCTCAGCCGTCTCCAACCCCACATGTCAGTGAGCTCCAAAGTAACCTGCTGGGCTTGCCTTGCATATAAATCACATAGCTGTGAGTCTGCAATGTGCATAACACAGAGTTCAGAAAACTGGGAACCTGGAAAATTATCAATGCCATAGCAACAAATAAATTTATGTGTAGAACTGAGATTTCTGTATCAAAACACAAAATAGGTAACCATCACAAATATATATGAGTATTCACAAAATATACAAATAGAGATTCAGAGACCTACCGTATTTAAATAATGTTAAAGGAGTTGTAAAGTCAGAAGTTTTTTTTTATCTTAATGCATTCTATGCATTACGATAAAAAGCCTTCTATGTGCAGCAGCCCCCCTCAGCCCCCCTAATACTTACCTGAGCCCCATCTCTGTCCAGCAATGTCCACGAGTGTCTCAGCCGTCGGAGACTCTCCCTTCTGATCGGCTGAGACACAGCAGTGGCGCCATTGGCTCCCGCTGCTGTCAATCAAAATCAGTCGGCCAATCAGGAGAGAAAGGGGATGGGTCTGGGCCGCAGCTTCATGTCTAAATAGACACATAGAGCTGTGTCTCAGCTTTGATGCCCACAGAGCAACTGTTTGCTGTGGGGACACTGAACAGGAGGGAGGGGCCAGGAGCACAGAAGAGGGACCCGAGAAGAGGAGGATCCGGGCTCCTCTGTGCAAACCCACTGCAACAGAGCAGGTAAGTATAACGTGTTTTGTTATTTTTATTGAAAAAAAACAGGACTTTACAATCACTTTAACAACAGAAAGCATATGTGCATCCAAGTAAACAGAGGATATACAGTAGTCAGCAATTACTACTTAGAGAGTAAAAGTAATCAAGTAAAATAATTCAGCACTGCGCTAATAACAATATTCAGTTTTATTCAATTAGGGAACATTATGTTGTAAACTCGTGTATGCCTGTTTAAATGTATTATTTTGAATTAGACATAAATTGAAATTCTGGCAATTTTTCTAGAGAGGTGTTCCTTGTGTCATAAATCCGTATTTGTACAACTGCACATATTTCAGCCAATATGAAAGTGTTAATGGCCCAGCAAACCTCTGTGTGTAGAAATGAAAGGGTTTATGATCCTGATCGTTTTTGTTCTAGTGAAAAGTTTTATGGGATAACTTCTATTATATAATTTTAAACTGTTTTACAACATTCATTTTGAGTAAATTGAATGTACTGGCAAAATGAACATTGCAAATTAAAGGTTGAAGGGTGCCTAATTTGCTTTGGAATAAAGGATTTCAGTCTATGTCAATTCAGATTCTGCGTCATTTTAACACGTTTTAACACATATTATAATACAACGATGGAACTATATAATACATAAATTAACATAATGGCTATAATTTGCAAGGAACTCTAGTCTTTACTGTACTGAGATGAGAAATCTGACAAATTCAGTGGCAATAAAGCCTATACCTTCCTCCATTTGTAATATTTAGTTAGAAACTATACTGACATATGAGGGATACAATCTCAATTCTTTTGCCAGTAAAAAAAAATCTAGGGGTTCTATTAAATGAAACAGGATTACCCTATTTATTAAACAGCTATGCACAAAATGATTACAGGGCTTAAGGTATGGTTCTTCAAAAGTGTTACCGATTATAGCTCAGGCTCTGCACTGGTCTATAATAAATAACATAATCCAGATGCATTTGCTCTTGACATCCTCAATTCTCATTTACATATTCAGTGGCCTCGTCAAAAAATTTCTTTGACACTCACCACCTCACCAGGAAGGAACATAACAAAGTTTAAAATATGGTACATATTTTTAAACAGATAAAAAAATGCAATAAGTGCCCTATTTTTTAAAATCAATGATAAATAATTCCATTCAACACATTAAAACAATGAAGACAATCTTAATTAGACTAAAGCCTTGTAAACACGATCGGACTTCCAACCAACTTTCCCGAAGGGCGTTGGCCGTGGACTTGTTTTGTATACACACGGCACAACATTTTCAGCCAACATTCACCAAACCACGTGTTTTTTCAGCTCTTTACCACCACCCTTTGGGAAACTTCTGCTATTGTTGGCTGATGTTTAACATTGGTTCTGAGCATGTGTGTTTGTACATCGGATTTTAGTTGGACCAACTTGCGTACACACGATCGGATAAACCGACGTAACAGGTTTATTGCCCAACAGTTGGTGAACATGAACAGCCAACTTTTGTTGTCGTTAATTCAGCCTACAATTGTCTGATGGAGCATACACACGGTCGGATATTATCAGACACAACACGTCCATCAGACAATTATGGCCATAAAGTTGGATCGTGTGTAAGAGGCTTAAGAAATCACAGCAATGCTTTATATGCTTGGTCTCCCATGCATATTGTGAGTAATTTTCTTATAATAAATATTATTCGTTTAAAAGCGGTATTACACGTAGTGGCTTGTCTTCTTCTATGCTGGCTTTGAGTCTGCTTCGGGTGTTCATGATGGCACTGGCACTGGTGAATCTTTGCTGACCATGGCTGAGAGGTTCGCAGATGCTGCGAATGGTGAGTGTTTCCATTAAACCCACATTTTGGCAGCTACAATTTGGGTGTGTAAAAGGTTAATTGCGGTGTTAACTGACTCGAGTGAGTCATTTAAGTTCATGGGTGAAATGCACCTATTCATCTTGTATTTAGTGTGCTGTTTTACCAATTAATTAACTTTCTATTTACACTAAGTGCAAGATTTCAAATTTTATAAATGTCTTCAAAAGAGTCACAAATTATTTTAGATTAGAGCATCTATAGATTTAACTTAACATTTTCTAAATATAATTTTAATGAAAGAAAAGAAAAAACAGTGCAACAATACAGGAAAAAATATTCTAAAATAGACTATAACAAAAGTAAAATAATTAGCGTTTAAAGTAGGGATGAGATTTATGTTCGGGTCGAACATTATGGGGCGTCAAATTCGAGCGACGCGTCACGCTCCATAATGCACTGCGACATTGCAGTGCATTGCTGTCTGATGATTGGCCAAGCATGCACTATGACCCGCATGCTTTGGCCAATCACAGCGCCATAAGCAAAGAGAGCCATTTGGCCAAAGGCAGGGTTCCTTTGGCCAATTATGGTTCAGGGGTTAAGTCCACGTCCCACACTATATAAGGCCGCCTGCACGTGAGCCCTGTGTAGTGTGTTGCTGGCGTTGACCGAGAGAGAGAGAGTGTCATTTCATTTAGATTGAGCAGGCAGGTGATTCAGTTAGCTGCAGTGTATTTAGTGTGTATATATATATATATATATATATATATATATATATATATATATACATCCAGGCTTGTGTGTGTGTGTGTATATATATATATATATATATATATATATATTCACTGTTCACTATCCAGTTTAGCTAGATTTGACTGCAGGCCGTTCCTGGTGTACTGTTTCTTTATTTTTTTTATAAATCTTTTTATTTCATTTCTTTAACAAACAAAACATAACATGACAACACATAATACACATTAAATCTGAAATATATTAGTAAAATAACACAGTCCAATCACCTTGCATAGCAAAAACAAGAAATAAAGAAGAATTTTAATAATTATCACTATTATTACCATAATGTCTAAGCACAAATATCCCATATAGGGAACATCCCTTCTATCAATCATTACCTCCCTCTATATTAGATGCCGTATATGGCTTATCCAACCTATTTGCCCAAACTTTATCATACTTACTAGGGCGACCCCTATTCCTATAAGTATCTCTATACAGTTGAAGATTATTATTTATAAATTGTTTCCAATATATAAGCTTAGGAGGATGAGGTTTCTTCCAATATAATGCAATAGATTTTCTTGCGTAAAATAATGTTGTATTAATAAATATTAGTTTGGTCTCTATAGGGGTAATATCTTCTACTAAGCCCAGCAGACAGACTGACATTGAAACCGGTAAAGGAGCAGAGGTGATAGAGTTTAATAGATCCACTACCTCCATCCAAAATGTAACTATAAATGGACAGGACCAGAAGATGTGTGTGAAATCCCCTCGAGATGCTCCCCACCTCCAGCACTTAGAGGAACAAACAGGATTTATCTTTTGAAGTCTACATGGCGTAATATATGCTCTGTGTATGAGTTTAAACTGGATAACACAATCCCTCAAGGAAACCAGAGATCTCAAAGGAAAATCCCACAGACAGCTCCAGTCCTCCATACTCAAATCTGGTAGAGTAGGTGCCGCCGATTTTGTGTCAATCTCGCCTCTTCTAGCGGCGAGATTGACACCCTACGAGCCCCGTCGCGAGAGCCAGCGCCGAGCTGTCTCGTCATCGGGAAAGGAAAAATTTTTCCTTTCGCAATGAGCGACACGCATTGCTGACATTAAGGCCGGTGGACGGAGATCCGACGTGGATTCCCGCCAATACCAGGCACTTTGTTTGGTATGAATCCTGAGTGGGAACTCCACGCCAAATTTTAAATAAAAAAAAACGGCGTGGGTTCCCCCTCCAGGAGCATACCAGGCCCGGTCTTCCCCGTTGTCTCGTCCGGCTCTCCGGTTCTTTCTTCCTTCTGCCGGGCCTCCACTATCTTCTTCCAGCTCTTTTGCTAGTGGAGGGGCCCGGTCTTCCCGTCGCCATCTGCGTCTTCTTCCCAATTCTCCTCCTCGATGTTCACTCGTCGCTTCCTACCGCTGTAATGCTGGGTGTTCAGTCCGCAATGATTTATATAGGCTTCTCATGACGTCACAGTCACATGCTCCGGGTGGCCCCGGAGCATGTGACTGTGACGTCATGGGAGCATGTGACTGTGACGTCATGAGAAGCCTATATAAATCGTTGCGGACCAAACACCCAGCATTACAGCGGGAGGAAGCGACGAGTGAACATCGAGGAGGAGAAGAGGGAAAAAGACGGCGACAGGAAGATCGGGCCCCTCCACTAGCAAAAGTGCTGGAAGAAAATAGTGGAGGCCCAGCAGAAGGAAGAAAGAACCGGAGAGCCGGATGAGATGACGGGGAAGACCGGGCCTCTCCGCTAGCAAAAGAGCTGGAATAAGATAGCGGAGGCTCGGCAGAAAAAAGAAAGAACCGGAGAGCGCGGAGACGACACCGGAGACCCCCGAAGTCGGAAGAGACCCCCGGAGTCGGAAGAAGACCCCTGGAGCTGTGTAATAAATTACTTTAAAACCCTGCGTGTGTTTTTTTATTGACATTTTTTTTCCACCAGGTGAATGGGTAGGGGTACGATGTACCCCATACTCATTCACATAGGGTGGGGGCCCCGGGATCTGAGGGCCCCCTTATTAAAGGGGGCTCCCGGATTCCGATAAGCCCCCGCCCTCAGACCCCGACAACCAACGGCCAGGGTTGTCGGGAAGAGGCCCTTGTCCCCATCAACATGGGGACAGGGTGCTTTGGGGTGGGGGGGCCGCAGGTCGCCCCCCTGCCCCAAAGCACCAAACCCCCCATGTTGAGGGCATGTGGCCTGGTACGGATCAGGAGGGAGGGGGGCCACTCTCTCATTCCCACCTCTTTTTCTGCAGCCTGCCAGGTTGCGTGCTCGGATAAGGGTCTGTTCTGGATTTTAAGGGGGACCCCCACGCTGTTTTTTCGGCTGAAAGGGTCTGGTATGCTCCTAAAGGGGGAACCCATGACGGTTTTTTATTTAAAATTTGGCGTGGAGTTCCCACTCAGGATTCATACCAAACGCAGTGCCTGGTATTGGTGGGAATCCATGTCGGATCCCGTTCAATACAGTGTCGCGTCTCCTTCTCCTCCTATTGCAGCGAGCGTGAGATGTCGGCACCCTGTCACTGAGATGTCGGCACCCTGACGCTGAGAATCTTTGCGATGGGATCGCGATGGATATAAAATGTTGGCGGCACCTACTGTTTATCTCGAATCCACCTAGCTCGAAGACTCTCTAATGGTAGGATTGAGGTTAAAGTAAGATGAGAATAGAGTCTCAAGGTAGGCTTATCCAGACACTCAGATCTAAGTACCAACTCCAAAGTTGATTGTATCATCGTTAAGCTACCCTGTGGAAACTGTGCATGAAAAGTATGAAAGCTGGTAATATCTAAATAGATAAGAGCTAGGAAGATTAAAAATTGAGGTTAGTGTAGAGAAGGTAGATAGTCTCTGATCAGTAACCACTTGAGCAAGTAATTTAATATTGTATTTGGTCCATACAATAGGCTCTGGTGTTTTAAAGAATTGAGGGAGGGTAGGGTTTAGCCTTAGACGGGCATTTGGAGAAATCGCTCCCTTTGGATAACCCTCACATCTAAGGCCAGCCTCCCAAGCTTGAATAGTATTAAGCATAGGAATAGTATCCTGATGAAGTGTTCTACAGCCCCTAAATAACAGTACCTTGAGAGCTTCTACGGAACCTACTACTGCTGCTTCTTGCCGGGTAGAAGGGTTGTATAAATCTGGGTTTATCCACCGTGCGACTGTAACCAACTGAGTGGCTAAAAAATATTTCTATAAGTCCGGAAAAGCTAGTCCTCCCTCTTCACAAGTGCGCATCAAGGTACTTAATTTATACCTAGGGGTTTTTATCCCCCATAAAAAAATATGAAAACAACTGATTTAGTCTTTTGAAAAAGGATACAGGGAGCCATTGAGGAGAATGTCTAAGTACATGAATCTTGGTATAATTTTCATTTTTAAAAGATTAATGCGTCCCAGTAGGGACAATGTTAGAGACTTCCATACTTTGGTCTGCTGTTTCTAATATACTTCAGGCAGGCAGGCGATTCAGCTATCTGCAGTTCATTTACTATATATATACTCTCTCGTGTATATATATATATATATATATATATACTGTTTTCAGTGTAGCTAGATTTTACTGCAGGCTGTTCCTGGTGTACTTTTTCTAATATACTGTCAAGCAGGCAGGTGATTCAGTGAGCTGCAGTGCATAAAATATATATACAGTCTCCTACATATATATCCACTGCATTCTAGTCTAGCCAAGCCTATATCTGACTGCAGGCAATTCCTGGTGTACGTTTTCAAATACACTTTCAGGCAGGTGATTCAGTGATATATACAGTCTCCTACATATATATATGCACTGCATTCTAGTCTAGCCAAGCCTATATCTGACTGCAGGCCATTCCTGGTGTACGTTTTCAAATATACTTTCAGGGAGGCAGGTGATTCAGTGAGCTGCAGAGCATAAAATATATATACAGTCTCCTACATGTATATCCACTGCATTCTAGTCTAGCCAAGCCTATATCCGACTGCAGGCAATTCCTGGTGTACGTTTTCAAATACACTTTCAGGCAGGTGATTCAGTGATATATACAGTCTCCTACATATATATATGCACTGCATTCTAGTCTAGCCAAGCCTATATCTGACTGCAGGCCATTCCTGGTGTACGTTTTAAAATATACTTTCAGGGAGGCAGGTGATTCAGTGAGCTGCAGAGCATAAAATATATATACAGTCTCCTACATGTATATCCACTGCATTCTAGTCTAGCCAAGCCTATATCTGACTGCAGGCAATTCCTGGTGTACGTATTCAAATACACTTTCAGGCAGGTGATTCAGTGATATATACAGTCTCCTACATATATATATATGCACTGCATTCTAGTCTAGCCAAGCCTATATTTGACTGCAGGCCATTCCTGGTGTACGTTTTCAAATACACTTTCAGGCAGGCAGGCAAGTGATTCAGTGATCTGCAGTGCATTAAATATATATACAGTCTCCTACATCTTCAGGTGATGTTTTGCTAATCAAATTTTACAGCATGTCTGGAAGGGCAGACGCTCACAGGCCACTAAAAGAGGGCAAGCAGGCTCTGTGTCTACAGCCAACAGTGCTGGTCATGGACACGTGCATCCTCAGCACGTCGACGTGGAGCACGATTGTCCTTTTTTTTCGGCAGCTGGCCGTGTTAAGCCACAACATGCAGAAGAGTTGGTAGAGTGGATAACAAAGCCGTCCTCATTCTCCTCATCCTCTGTCACCCAGGCTCAGAGTAGTTTGCCTGCCAATGCAGCTGCCAAAGTGGCCTATTCCATCAGCTCAATGTCATTATTCACTCCTTCCCTAGCCTCACCATCATGCCCGGGAGGAGTCCCCTGAACTGTTCGACCCCAGTTACATGCTGCAGGAGGATGCGCAGCACTTTGAAGGCTCAGATGATGGTACCCAGGTTCAGGAAGGCAGTAACGTGAGCCCAGAGAGAGGGGGTGCCCAAGAAGGACAAGAAACTGGCAGTCATGTCCCCCCAGCTGCAGCATACTGCCAGGTTTGCTCCAGTGATGAGGAGGGCAGGGATGATGAGGTCACTGACTCTATGTGGGTGCCTGATAGAAGAGAGGAGGAGGAGGAGGCACATCTCCAACAAGGCAGGATGCCCTCCAGGGGCCAGCTTAAGGGCTGCCACCCAACTGCATCACACCACAGAGCTCCGCATGTGCAAGGAGCTGCTGACTCCCCGCGTATTTTCAAAAGTTCTTTGGTGTGGGCCTTTTTTGAGAGGTGTGCAGCAGATTGCACCATTGCTGTTTGCAACATATGTCTGAAGCGTATCAAATGTGGCTAAAACATCAGCTGCTTGGGCACCACATGCTTGACCAGACATATGTCTACCTCCCATGCAGTCCGTTGGCAACAGTACTTAAAAGACCTACACCAAAGAACAAGGCGTACCTCTCCTTGCTCCTCATCAGCTGGGATCTCCAACCCTAATATACCTTCAGTCCTCTCAGAAACCTGCACTGAGAACAATGAAGGTATATAATTAGGTGTGTCAAGTACTTGCGGGCAATCTGCTATCGCTACACAAACATCCAATTGTAGCAGGCAAATTTCCCTACCCCCAGTTGCTAAACCGTCTAAAGAAATTCGGTCCCAGCCATCCACGTGCTCAGCGGCTGAACGCTAGCTTGGTTAAATTGCTAGCACTCAAACTGCTGCCTTTTCAGCTGGTAGACTCTGCCCCCTTTCGTGAGTTTGTGGAATGTGCGGAACCTCAGTGGCAGGTTTCCAAACGCCATTTCTTTTAACGGAAGGCCATTCTGGCTCTCTACCGGCATGTGGAAGGCAATGTTTTGGCCTCGTTGGACAGGGCGGTCAGCGGTAAGGTGCATATTACCGCTGACTCATGGTCCAGCAGGCATGGACAGGGATGTTACCTTTCTTTCACGGCACACTGGGTAACTCTGCTGGCAGCTGGGAAGGATGCAGAATGGGGTGCAGTATTGTTGGAACTTGTTCCGCCACCACGCCTCCAAAATGCTAGTAGTGGTGATTCTGCCACACCTCTCTCCTCCATCCCCCTCCTCTTCTTCTTCCTCTATGGCCTCTTCCTCTGCAGATTTGTCCTCAGAACCAGCGATGCTCCGTAGGCGTTCAAGGGGCTACGCAAGCACTCAGGCAAAAAGATGCCATGCAGTGCTTGAGTTGGTCTGCTTAGGGGTCAGAGCCACACTGGGGCAGAGATTCTGTCAGCTCTGCAGGGGCAGACTCAGAGGTGGTTGACGCCACACCAGCTTCAGCCAGGAATGGTTGTATGCGACAATGGCACCAACCTCCTCTCCGCTCTCCGGCAGGGACACTTGACCCATGTTCCCTGTTTGGCTCACATCCTGAATTTGGTGGTGCAGCGGTTCTTGTGCAGGTACCCGGGCTTACAGGATCTCCTGAGGCAGGCAAGGAAAGTCTGTGGGCATTTCCGCCGGTCATATAATTCCAGTGCTCGGCTGGCTGACCTTCAAAAGGAATGCAACCTTTTGTCTGTAACATGCCCACCAGGTGAAACTCAATGTTGGCAATGCTGCAGCAGTTGCACACGCAGCAGAGGGCCATCAATGAGTACCTGTGTGAGTATGGCACCAGGACAGGGTCAGGGGAGCTTGGCTTTTTTTCGCCACGCCAGTGGCTACTGATCAAGGATGCGTGCACTGTCCTGTCACCATTTGAGGAGGCCACGAGGATGGTGAGCAGTGACATTGCATGCATCAGTGATACTGTCCCTCTTGTCTTCCTGTTGGAGCACACACTGCGTGGAATAATGGACAGGGCACTTCAGGCAGAACAGAGGGAAGAAGAGGAGGACTTCCTTACCTCCCAAGGCCCCCTTTATCCAGACAGTATTCATGCGGGCCCGCCAATCACACAGGAAGAGGAGGAGGAGGAGAAGGATGAGGATTGTGTCAGTATAGAGGTGGTGCCTAGCACTCAGCATCAGCAGCAGTCTTCAAGGGATCGTTTTCAGTTCCCAGAAACCCATGGACTTGTACGTGGCTGGGAGGAGGTGGCTGCGCATCATGTGATCCTTAGTTACCCAGAGAACTCTGGATCGAATGCCTCAGCAAACCTACGCTGCATGGCCTCCCTGAACCTGCAAAGCCTGGGAAAGGATCCTCGTATTTGTGGTATCAAGGAGAGGGATCATTACTGGCTGGCAACGCTTCTTGATCCACGTTACAAGGGTAAGGTTGCGGACTTTATATTGCCGTCGCAGAGGGAGCAGAGGATGAAGCATCTTCGGGAGGCCTTGCAGAAAGGTCTGTGCAACGTGTTCCCAGAGACTGGGAGGTTACAAATTCCTGGTCCTGGACAACGTGTTGCTGAGGCTTCGGTCAGTCAAAGAAGGAGCGGTGGAGAAGGTGGTCGTCTGACAGATGCGTTCAGACAATTCTTTAGTCCGCAGCCCCAAGGTCTGATCGGTTCCAGCAACCATCACCAGTGTCTGATTTACATGGTGCAGGAATACCTAGGGGCAAGATCAGACCTGGAGACCTTTCCAACCGAAAATCCACTGGGTTACTGGGTCTTGAGGATGGATCACTGGCCAGAGCTTGCACAATATGCAATTGAGCTACTGGCCTGTCCTGCATCCAGCGTTCTTTCTGAACGCACATTCAGTGCTGCTGGAGGCTTTGTAACCGATCACAGAGTGCGCCTGTCCACAGACTCAGTTGATCGGCTCACCTTCATAAAAATGAATCAGTCTTGCATCACCAGCTACCAAGCACCTGATGCTGATGTAACCGATAAATTTTTCTATGAATGTGAGATCCCTTGAAGACTGCCTATGCTGATGCTGAGTGACTATCCTGTTATGCTGAGTGACTATCCTATTCCTCCTCAATGTTCATGTTAATAGCTTCTAAGAACATTTTTGTTTCAGGGCACCACCACCACTGCCTAAGGCCCAAATTTAACCACTTCAGCCCCAGACCATTTTGGCTGGTTAAAGTCCAGGCCAATTTTTGCAATTCGGCACTGCGTCACTTTAACTGACATAATTTTTTCCCCCACAAATAGAGCTTTCTTTTGGTGGTATTTGATCACCTCTGCGGTTTTTATTTTTTGCGCTATAAACAAAAATAGAGCGACAATTTTGAAAAAAATTCAATATTTTTTACTTTTTTGCGATAATAAATATCCCCAAAAAATATATAAACATTTTTTTTCCCTCAGTTTAGGCCAATACGTATTCTTCTACATATTTTTGGTATAAAAAATCACAATAAGCGTTTATTGATTGCTTTGCGCAAAAGTTATAGCGTCTACAAAATAGGGGACTCTTTTATGGCATTTTTATTAATAATAATTTTTTTACTAGTAATGGTGGCGATCAGTGATTTTTATTGTGACTGGGACATTATGGCGGACACATCGGAAACTTTTGACACCATTTTGAGACCATTGTCATTTTTACAGCGATCAGTGCTATAAAAATGCACTGTTTACTGTGAAAATGGCACTTGCAGTGAATGGGTTAATCTGTAGGGGGCGCTGAAGGGGTTAAGTGTGACCTAATGAGTGATTCTTACTGTGTGGGGGCGTGGCTTGGCGTGTGACATCACTGATCGTCGTTCCCTATGACAGGGAACAGACAATCAGTGACACTCTCACTAAGAAGAACGGGGAAAGGTTTGTTTACTCTTACCTCTCCTTGTTCTTCAGCTCTGTGACCCGATCGCGGGACACCGGCGGCGATTGGGTCCACGGGTCCCGCGGGCGCGGCCACGGAGTTCAGGACCGGGCGTGCGCGACCCATGGCTGGGCATCTTAAAGGGGACGTATATAAACGTGCTTATGCTCAGCCGTGCCATTCTGCTGATGTATATGTACAGGCGGCGGTCCTTAAGTGGTTAACGGGCGTGTAATTAAAATTTTTGCTGTAATATTTCCCAGCAGAGCTCGTTCTTGCGCTCAACTAGAGTATCTGTGAGGGGTTGCAGTGTTGTGGCACCACCACCAGTGCCTAAGGCCCAATTTTTCTGCCCCTGTTTAACAGGGGAGTGTAATAAAAAATTTTGCTGTAATATTTCACAGCAGGGCTCGTTCCTGCGCTCAACTAGAGTATCTGTGAGGTGTTGCAGTGTTGTGGCACCACCACCAGTGCCTAAGGCCCAATTTTTCTGCAACTGTTTAACAGGGGCGTGTAAATAAAATTTTTGCTGTAATATTTCGCAGCATGGCCCGTTCCTGCGCTCAACAAGAGTATCTGTGAGGCTTTACAGTGTTGTGCCACCACCACCACCAACACCACCAACGCCTAAGGCCCGATTTTTCTGCCCCTGTTTAACAGGGGCATGTAATTACAATATTTGCTCTAATATTTCACATTGGGGCTCGTTCCAGCGCTCAACAACAGAATCTGTGGGGGGTTACAGTGTTGTGGCACCACAACCACTGCCTAAGACCCAATTTTTCTGCCCCTGTATAACAGGGGCGTGTAATTACAATTTTTTTATCTAATATTTCACAGCAGGGCCCATTCCTGGGCCCATTCCTGCGCCCACCAAGAGTAACTATGAGGGCTTACAGTGTTCTGGTACCACCAACATCTACGGCCCAATTTTCTGCAGATTATATAGGGCAGGCCGTATAGTATATACAGGCGGTCCCCTACTTTCAAACATCTGACTTACAAACGACTCCTACTTACAAACGGAGGAAGACAACAGGAAGTGAGAGGAAATCTACCTCTAGGAAGGGAAATTCTCTCCTGTAAAGCCCCATACACACCATCAGATTTTCTGCTGATTTTTGTCATCAGATTTACCAAAACCATCTAATATGAGGTCAAACCTTAAGAGTTTCAATTTGTATGCAATTAGGCAGGCCCTTGTACTACATGGTTTTGGTAAATCTGATGACAAAAATCAGCAGAAAATCTGATGGTGTGTATGGGGCTTTAGAGTTAATATGGGAAAAAGGTGTCTCCACTGATGCTTTATCACTAATCCTTGTTTCCCTAATAACCCCAAATTTTCAAAATCAAATTGTCATTGGGACAGAAAGTGAGCTGAAATCTTCTGAACAGGGGCACAGAGAGCAAAACAAATGTTACAGGGGGGATAACCCTTCCCTATGTTATCCAAAAATCTTAAAAATAGATTTTTTGGCTGGAGCTACACTTAGAAAATGTACCTGTTCCAAATTACAAACAGATTCAACTTAAGAATAAGAACAAACCTACAGTCCCTGTCTTGTTTGGACCACCTGTATACTGCTGTTCAGAGTATATAGGGCCTGGGGGTCCCACGCCTTTTTTATTTTTTCAATTTTGGTGTGGGGTTCCCCTTAATAACTATACAAGGCCCAAAGGGCATGGTAATGGGCTGGGGGGGGGGTATCCATGCCGTTTTTCTCAATAATTTTCATCTATATTGCCGGGACCCGACATTTACATTACAGCCGCAAGCAGTTTTAAATGACTTTTATTCCTTTAGAAATGTCATTTTGTGCAGGGACTGTTCTAAACACGGGACACACGCGCAACTTTACAGGCATACTATAGACATCCACCAGGTACGATATTTAAAGTAATATTTCACTTTTATTTTTTCACTTTAAGCATTATTAAAATCACTGCTCCCGAAAAAAAACGGCCGTTTTAAAAACTTTTTTTTGCATTGATACATGTCCCCTGGGGCAGGACCCGGGTCCCCAAACACTTTTTATGACAATAACTTGCATATTAGCCTTTAAAATTAGCACTTTTTTTGATTTTTCACGTTCGGGTCCCATAGACTTTAATAGTGTTCGAATGTTCGCACAAACTTTCGGTCATTTCAACCGGGGGGTGTTCGGCTCATCCCTAACTATAAGTACAGTGTTTTTTTTTTTCCTCTTCAGTGCCTCCAACCTTACGGTAAAAATGTGAACTTTGTTCAGACATTCAGTAACATACCACAATAATTTCCTGAGTTCATTAATCTATGGGGAATTCTTACCAATGTATAAATATCTCCCAATAAAATGAATAAGTAAATACATTTTATTAATTTACAAGTATAATTATACAACTTCATACAGAATTGGAATTTCTGGTGATTAATATTTCATACACATTACCAAAGACATCAACACGACAAATGAAACTATTTTCCTTAATATTTGACAAATAACTCAAGGGTAGCCCCACTGACTACCGTATATACTTGAGTATAAGTCAACCCGAATATAAGCCGAGGCACCTAATTTTACCACAAAAAACTGGGAAAACTTATTGACTCGAGTATAAGCCTAGGGTGTCCATCTGCATGCCTCACTGTGCCCATGCCTCACTGTGCCCATGCCTCACTGTGTCCATGACTAGACTGATGTTTAACATTGGAGTCTATGGAAGGGGTGCCCAGCTTTGAAAAATCGGTGCTCTCCGGCCGTAGGTCCCCCAGACAACAAACTTTGCACACTTGTAGAGGAAGGGGCTATATGTGTGCCAAGCTTGGCCCTACCGTGTCCCCAAAGTCCGGGAGATCAGACGCAAAAAGGTGACTCGAACATAAGCCGAGGGGGGCATTTTCAGCACAAAAAAAAAGTGCTGAAAAACTCGTCTTATACTCGAGTATATACGGTATGTTAAAAGGTTGTGGTAACTGCGCCTTGAATTCAAAATCACTAGGGATGAGCCGAACACCCCCCTGTTCGGTTCGCACCAGAACCTGCGAACAGACCTAAAGTTCGCGTGAACTTTAGAACCCTATTAAATACAATGGACTCGAAAGTTTGAAATCTAAAGTGCTAATTATAAAGGCTAATATGCAAGTTATTGTCCTAAAAGGGGTTTGAGGACCCGGGTCCTGCCCCAGGGGATATTTATCAATGCAAAAAAAAAGTTTTAAAAACTGCAGTTTTTTGGGAGCAGTGATTTTAATAATGCATAGTGAAACAATAAAAAGTGAAATATTCCTTTAAATTTCTTACCTGGGGGGGGGGGGGGGGTTTATAGTATGCCTGTAAAGCAGCGCTTGTTTCCCTTGCTTAGAACTGTCCCTGCACAAAATGTAATTTCTGAAGGGGAAAAAAAGCCATTTAAAACCACTCGCGGCTATAATGAATTGTCGGCTCCCGGCAATACAGAGAAAAGTCATTGATAAAAAACTAAAATAAATGCATGGGGGTCCCCCCAAATTTAATTACCAGGCTCTTCAGGTCTGGTATGGATATTAAGGGGAACCCTGCATCAAATAAAAAAAAAAATGAATAGACCCGCCCCTTCTCACGTTCCCCATCAGGTCCGCTCCTGATGGGGAACGTGAGAAGGGGCGGGTCTATTCATTTTTTTACACTGAAGAGGAAGTTCCCTATCAGGTCCGTTTAGCCAATGACGTAGGCGGGGTCTGAGATACGAGGGCGCCCCCGCCCCCTCGTACCTCAGCCCCCGTCTACATCATTGGCTGAGCGGACCTGATGGGGAACTTCCTCCGCAGTGTAGGTCCGTTCAGCCAATGACGTTTTGAGTGGAGACTGCAGCGCTGGACATCAGATCACCGCGGGACATTGGATTACATCGCTGGAATGTGTTTTTATTTTTTTATTTTTAATAAAGGACTTTTCCAAGGTGTCTGTGTTTTTTTTTTTTTTTTTACACTTTCTTCATGAAATGGTAGGGGTACAATGTACCCCTTACCAATTCACATAGGGGGGGCGGGATCTGGCGGTCCCCTTTGTTAAAGGGGTCTTCCAGATTCCGATAAGCCCATTGCCCGCAGACCCCCACAACCATGGGCAAGGGTTGTGGAGATGAGGCCCTTGTCCCCATCAACATGGGGACATCCTCCCCATGTTTAGGGCATGTGGCCTGGTACGGTTCAGGAGGGGGGGCGCTCTCTAGTCCCCCCCCTCTTTTCCTGTGGCCTGCCAGGTTGCATGCTCCGATAAAGGGTCTGGTATGGATTTTTGGGGGAACTCCACGCCATTTTTTTTTAAATTTGGGGTGGAGCTCCCCTTAAAATCCATACCAGACCTGAAGGGCCTGGTAATTGAATTTGGGGGGACCCCCACGCATTTTTTTTTTTTTTTTTTTTTTTTTATCAATGACTTTTTTCTGTATTGCCGGGAGCCGACAAATCATTATAGCCACGGGTGCTTTTAATTTACTTTTTTTTTCTTCAGAAATGACATTTTGTTCAGGGACAGTTCTAAGCAAGGGAAACAAGCGCTGCTTTACAGGCATACTATACACCCCCCCCCCCGGTACGAAATTGAACCACTTAAGGACCAGCCACTGTATATATACGTCTGCAGAATGGCTCATACAGGCACAATCACGTACCTGTACGTCCCCTTTAACTGCCGGACATCGGGGTTGCACACAACATCTCCCCGCTCCCCTACTGACAATGTCACCGATCTCCGCTCTGTGTAATCAGAGCGGAGATCGGTCACGTGTCACTCGTAGCCACGCCCCCACACAGTAGTAATCACTCCCCTAGGCACACTTAACCCCTTCAGCGCCCCTAGTGGTTAGCCCCTTCACTGCCAGTGTCATTTTTACAGTAACCACTGCATTTTTATTGCACTGATCGCTGTAAAAATGACAATGGTCCCAAAAATGTGTCAAAAGTTTCCGATGTGTCCGCCATAATGTCGCAGTCACGAAAAAAATTGCTGATCGCCGCCATTACTAGTAAAAAAATTTTTTTATAAAAATGCCATAAAACTACCCCCTATTTTGTAAACGCTATAACTTTTGCGCAAACCAATCAATGAACGCTGATTGCGATTTTTTTAACCAAAAATATGTAGAAGAATACGTATCGGCCTAAACTGAGGAAAAAAAAGTTTTTTTTATATATTTTTGGGGGATATTTATTATATATTTTTGTTTATAGAGCAAAAAATAAAAACCGCAGAGGTGATCAAATACCACCAAAAGAAATCTCTATTTGTGGGAAAAAAAGGACATCAATTTTGTTTGGGAGTCACGTCGCACGACCGTGCAATTGTCAGTTAAAGCGACGCAGTGCCGAATCGCAAAAAGGGGCCTGGTCTTTATGCTGCGTATTGGTCCGGGGCTTAAGTGGTTAAAGGAATATTTCACTTTTATTGTTTCACTTTAAGCATCATTAAAATCACTGCTCCCGAAAAAACGGTAGTTTTTAAGACTTTTTTTTGCATTGATACATGTCCCCTGGGGCAGGACCCGGGTCTCCAAACACTTTTTATGACAATAACTTGCATATAAGCCTTTAAAATTAGCACTTTAGATTTCTCCCATAGACTTTTACAGGGTGTTCCACGGCTTTTCGAATTTGCCGCGAACACCCCAAATTGTTCGCTGTTCGGCGAACATGCGAACAGGCAATGTTCAAGTCGAACATGAGTTTGACTCGAACTCGAAGCTCATCCCTAAAAATCACAAAATCTCTTGTTGCTCGGAAGAACAATCCTCTGAATTTCTCAGTCCGGAAGGAATTCAAAGTATATCTTGTGGAGTCAACAGATAGATATCACCACTGCCTAAGGCCCAAATTTAACCACTTCAGCCCCAGACCATTTTGGCTGGTTAAAGTCCAGGCCAATTTTTGCAATTCGGCACTGCGTCACTTTAACTGACATAATTTTTTCCCCCACAAATAGAGCTTTCTTTTGGTGGTATTTGATCACCTCTGCGGTTTTTATTTTTTGCGCTATAAACAAAAATAGAGCGACAATTTTGAAAAAAATTCAATATTTTTTACTTTTTGCGATAATAAATATCCCCAAAAAATATATAAACATTTTTTTTCCCTCAGTTTAGGCCAATACGTATTCTTCTACATATTTTTGGTAAAAAAATCGAAATAAGCGTTTATTGATTGCTTTGCGCAAAAGTTATAGCGTCTACAAAATAGGGGACTCTTTTATGGCATTTTTATTAATAATAATTTTTTTACTAGTAATGGTGGCGATCAGTGATTTTTATTGTGACTGGGACATTATGGCGGACACATCGGAAACTTTTCACACCATTTTGAGACCATTGTCATTTTTACAGCGATCAGTGCTATAAAAATGCACTGTTTACTGTGAAAATGGCACTTGCAGTGAATGGGTTAATCTGTAGGGGGCGCTGAAGGGGTTAAGTGTGACCTAATGAGTGATTCTTTGTGTGTGGGGGCGTGGCTTGGCGTGTGACGTCACTGATCGTCGTTCCCTATGACAGGGAACAGACGATCAGTGACACTCTCACTAAGAAGAACGGGGAAAGGTTTGTTTACTCCTACCTCTCCTTGTTCTTCAGCTCTGTGACCCGATCGCGGGACACCGGCGGTGATTGGGTCCACGGGTCCCGCGGGCGCGGTCACGGAGTTCAGGACCGGGCGTGCGCGACCCACGGCTGGGCATCTTAAAGGGGATGTATATAAACGTGCTTATGCTCAGCCGTGCCATTCTGCTGATGTATATGTAGAGGCGGCGGTCCTTAAGTGGTTAACGGGCGTGTAATTAAAATTTTTGCTGTAATATTTCCCAGCAGGGCTCGTTCTTGCGCTCAACTAGAGTATCTGTGAGGGGTTGCAGTGTTGTGGCACCACCACCAGTGCCTAAGGCCCAATTTTCTGCCCCTGTTTAACAGGGGCGTGTAATTAAAATTTTTGATCTAATGTTTCACAGCGGTGCCTGTTCCTGCGCTCAACAAGAGTATCTGTGAGGCTTTACAGTGTTGTGCCACCAACACCACCAACGCCTAAGGCCCGATTTTTCTGCCCCTGTTTAACAGGGGCATGTAATTACAATATTTGCTCTAATATTTCACATTGGGGCTCGTTCCAGCGCTCAACAACAGAATCTGTGGGGGGTTACAGTGTTGTGGCACCACAACCACTGCCTAAGACCCAATTTTTCTGCCCCTGTGTAACAGGGGCGTGTAATTACAATTTTTTATCTAATATTTCACAGCAGGGCCCATTCCTGCGCCCACCAAGAGTAACTATGAGGGCTTACAGTGTTCTGGTACCACCAACATCTACGGCCCAATTTTCTGCAGATTATATAGGGCAGGCCGTATAGTATATACAGGCGGTCCCCTACTTTCAAACATCTGACTTACAAACGACTCCTACTTACAAACGGAGGGAGACAACAGGAAGTGAGAGGAAATCTACCTCTAGGAAGGGAAATTCTCTCCTGTAAAGCCCCATACACACCATCAGATTTTCTGCTGATTTTTGTCATCAGATTTACCAAAACCATCTAATATGAGGTCAAACCTTAAGAGTTTCAATTTGTATGCAATTAGGCAGGCCCTTGTACTACATGGTTTTGGTAAATCTGATGACAAAAATCAGCAGAAAATCTGATGGTGTGTATGGGGCTTTAGAGTTAATATGGGAAAAAGGTGTCTCCACTGATGCTCCAGCCAAAAGATACGAGGGCGCCCCCGACCCCTCGTACCTCAGCCCCCGCCTACATCATTGGCTGAGCGGACCTGATGGGGAACTTCCTCCACAGTGTAGGTCCGCTCAGCCAATGACGTTTTGAGTGGAGACTGCAGCGCTGGACATCAGATCACCGCGGGACATTGGATTACATCGCTGGAATGTGTTTTTATTTTTTTATTTTTAATAAAGAACTTTTCCAAGGTGTCTGTGTGTTTTTTTTTTTTTTACACTTTCTTCATGAAATGGTAGGGGTACAATGTACCCCTTACCAATTCACATAGGGGGGGCGGGATCTGGGGGTCCCCTTTGTTAAAGGGGTCTTAAAGGGGTCTTCCAGATTCCGATAAGCCCGTTGCCCGCAGACCCCCACAACCATGGGCAAGGGTTGTGGAGATGAGGCCCTTGTCCCCATCAACATGGGGACATCCTCCCCATGTTTAGGGCATGTGGCCTGGTACGGTTCAGGAGGGGGGGCGCTCTCTCGTCCCCCCCCCTCTTTTCCTGCGGCCTGCCAGGTTGCATGCTCCGATAAAGGGTCTGGTATGGATTTTTGGGGGAACTCCACACCATTTTTTTTTAAATTTGGGGTGGAGCTCCCCTTAAAATCCATACCAGACCTGAAGGGTCTAGTATGGATATTTGGGGGGAACCCCACGTCATATTTTTTTTAAATTTGACGCTGGGTTCCCCTTAAAATCCATACCAGACCTGAAGGGCCTGGTAATTGAATTTGGGGGGACCCCCACGCATTTTTTTTTTTTTTATCAATGACTTTTTTCTGTATTGCCGGGAGCCGACAAATCATTATAGCCACGGGTGCTTTTAAATTACTTTTTTTTCTTCAGAAATGACATTTTGTTCAGGGACAGTTCTAAGCAAGGGAAACAAGCGCTGCTTTACAGGCATACTATACACCCCCCCCCCCCGGTACGAAATTGAACCACTTAAGGACCAGCCACTGTATATATACGTCTGCAGAATGGCTCATACAGGCACAATCACGTACTTGTACGTCCCCTTTAACTGCCCGACGTCGGGGTTGCACACAACATCTCCCCGCTCCCCTACTGACCATGTCACCGATCTCCGCTCTGTGTAATCAGAGTGGAGATCGGTCACGTGTCACTCGTAGCCACGCCCCCACACAGTAGTAATCACTCCCCTAGGCACACTTAACCCCTTCAGCGCCCCTAGTGGTTAGCCCCTTCACTGCCAGTGTCATTTTTACAGTAACCACTGCATTTTTATTGCACTGATCGCTGTAAAAATGACAATGGTCCCAAAAATGTGTCAAAAGTTTCCGATGTGTCCGCCATAATGTCGCAGTCACGAAAAAAATCGCTGATCGCCGCCATTACTAGTAAAAAATTTTTTTTATAAAAATGCCATAAAACTACCCCCTATTTTGTAAACGCTATAACTTTTGCGCAAACCAATCAATAAACGCTGATTGCGATTTTTTTAACCAAAAATATGTAGAAGAATACGTATCGGCCTAAACTGAGGAAAAAAAAGTTTTTTTATATATTTTTGGGGGATATTTATTATATATTTTTGTTTATAGAGCAAAAATTAAAAACCACAGAGGTGATCAAATACCACCAAAATAAATCTCTATTTGTGGGAAAAAAAGGACATCAATTTTGTTTGGGAGTCACGTTGCACGACCGCGCAATTGTCAGTTAAAACGACGCAGTGCCGAATCGCAAAAAGGGGCCTGGTCTTTATGCTGCGTATTGGGCCGGGGCTTAAGTGGTTAAAGGAATATTTCACTTTTATTGTTTAACTTTAAGCATTATTAAAATCACAGCTCCCGAAAAAACGGCAGTTTTTAAAACTTTTTTTTGCATTGATACATGTCCCCTGGGGCAGGACCCGGGTCTCCAAACACTTTTTATGACAATAACTTGCATATAAGCCTTTAAAATTAGCACTTTAGATTTCTCCCATAGACTTTTACAGGGTGTTCCACGGCTTTTCGAATTTGCCGCGAACACCCCAAATTGTTCGCTGTTCGGCGAACATGCAATGTTCAAGTCGAACATGAGTTCGACTCGAACTCGAAGCTCATTCCTAAAAATCACAAAATCTCTTGTTGCTCGGAAGAACAATCCTCTGAATTTCTCAGTCCGGAAGGAATTCAAAGTATATCTTGTGGAGTCAACAGATAGATATCATCAATTTGAAGGAAGTATTAATTTAACAGAGCTACCAGATTGAATGGGGTGATAAATAATTTCCCTGGGACCACAGTAGCCAAATTTGTTGTAATACAGGTTGATCTTAAAGTGGAAGTAAACTCTCCTATCATTTTCAGGCAAGGAAGCTGCCATCTTGGCCTCTGTTTAATCTTCAACTGCCATGATGTTGCACATGTGATCAGTTATGACACCAGCCATTGGATGGTTTGACAGTTTGGTTGAGAGCACAACCATTGTGACAGTTGGCATTCCCGGCATGCCGGAAATGTAACTGCTTTTTGAAACTGTTAAATCGATGGGTTTACTTCCGCTTTAATTTCACCCACAAACGGCTTAGACACACAAGGCCAATAACGTGGGACAATTATTAAATTCTAAACTACCCTTCACACAGTATTGGATAAAATCAAAAGTAAAATACAATTCCTATAATTTTCCCTTCACACAGTAATGGATAAGATAAAATAATCATTTCCTGCCCGTTGGTTCTATATCCAATTAACAGATTTCCTGGTAAACAACAAAATGAAATCAGCCTTCACTCTGCCACTCACCAACCTTGAAACCATTTGTCTAAATGGATCTCAGACACCCAAGACTACCTCTCTGGCGTATTCATGGCTATGCCACGCTTCACACCTAGACAGCAACAAACACAGAGAGAAATGGGAAAATGATCTGAACATAAATATAAGCAAAACTCAGTGGGAGAAGGCTTGCATCCTTGCCCATAAGTGCTCTCTAAGCACTAGATACCAGGAGGTCTCCTATAAATTACTTACCCAGTGGTATATTACACCACAGAAGGCCAGGAGATGGTTCCGTACCGAATCTGAAACTTGCTGGAGATGTAAATCAGAGATAGGTTCCTTCCTACACATATGGTGGGACTGCCTACCAATAAAGAGATACTGGGAACACATTATCACATGGATTAGATTCATCACAGAAACAACAATCTCCCTTGACGCTGCAGCATGTTTGCTACACATCAATGACCTGACCATCGGCAAATATAAAAAAACGCTAACCAAACATCTCCTAGTAGCTGCCAAAACACTCATCCCCCTGCATTGGAAAACAACCCAGACACCAACCATCAGAGACTGGCTGGACAGGGTCCAATACATATTCAAAATGGAGGAAATCATTGCGATGAAAAAAGAAAACAGTACAGACTTCAATGGGGTGTGGCAACCCTGGCTACTGTTCATCCTCTCAGAAGACTACCGAGCCCTTACTACTAAAAAATAAATCAGTCTAGATATACCCTTTCTTTAACACTACCTGTCAACTTTATGCTAATACTCACGATGTACTATGCATATAAACATATATTTGAAATGTATTTACAGATGTCCTGTTACTCCCTACCCTCCCTCCCCCCCAATACCAATTCCCCCCCCCCCCTTGCCCCCTCCTACCCCATTTACCCCTCTATAGTCACATAGTGAATACTATACGACTGATCTATGACCTGTATGTGATTAGCCAAATTGTTATAAATCATTCTATTGTTCCTTTCTCCCAGGCAACACAGTTGTGAATGTAATTACATATTATAAATGCCTGTACGTTACACCTTGCATATTGTAAACCTGAACTACATTTTTCAATAAAAACCTTATTGTGAAAAAAAAAAAAAGATAAAATACATACAGTAAAATATGATTCCTATAATTTTGGTAAGAGAAAATTTTTATCAATAATTATATGGTCAGTATCTCACCACTGTTTAAGGCTGGGTTCACACTTGTGCGGTGCGAATTCCAGCTTTCTTATCTCTGCAAAAAGATAAGAGAACTGTTCAGCAGATCATCTCCGTTTTAGCTGCGAATTTGGTGACCTGGGAGAGAGGAGGGGGAGGGGGGAAGTGTAGTGAGATGAAGGAGAGAAATCCTGATGAGAACTAAACACATCTGCGAATCAGATGCGTGCCCATAGAAGATAATGGACCTGAATTCGCACCTAAGCCGCACCGCAATGCCTAGAAAACGCACACGTTTTTTGGGCAATGCGCAGTGCAAATGCATCGCACATATGTGAACCAGCCTCATTAAAATCAATATATTTTATAATGTTATGCGAATTGGATGCGGTTTAAGCCACAACCAATTTGCATAGGTGTGAATGGGGCCTCAAGGAAAGGATGTAGATTTGATTCGTCCTAACAGCAACGTCCAGCGAGATGGGAAGTGGTCGCTTATTACCAAATTTGTGTTCGTCCAGAGAGTGTATGTCAGCGTGTGGGTCTGTGGTCCTATCTCTATGGCACCTCACATACTTTATACCATCTGGGACAATAAGCTCATGAAATTATAATAAGCTCAGCCAAGAAGGTATGGCTTATTTTCCAGTGGTTGGAAAAATGTAATGATTTACTTTGGTGAATTCAGGTAATATCACCTTCAACCACTAGGCATGTCTGAGGGCAGAAAAACGTGTTCTGAACTATCTGTTAAATAATATGTTCTATTTTCATAATGTGTATCTGTTTGTATATTGGTGTTGATAAATATATACAGTGGAACAGGGAAATGCCTTGTTTACATAGGCATCTCCCCCTTCTGCCATTCCGTGACACGATCGCGGGACACCGGCAAACATCGAGTCCGCGGGTCCCTCGGGCACAGTCACGGAGCTCACGGCGGCGCCCGCTAGGCGGCAGATTCAAAGCAACGTACCTATACGTTGCTTTGCCTGCCCATGCCCTTCTGCCGACGTATATGTACGTGAGGCAGTCAGCAAGTGGTTAAAGTGTTTTGAAATTAACTTTGGACAGACTCAATGAATATTTAGAGTTTAGCTGTATACACTATTCCTAGAGTCTAAACAATGGGTTTCGTTAGAAAAGGGTGATTTCTCTGTGAGAACAATCCAGTTAAGTATCTGTGTAACATTTTATGGCAGTGTTGATTCTCTCCTTTTATCTACCCAACAAAAACAGGTAAATATCTTTTGGTTTCATGAAAAGAGGCACTATTGTTCAAGTGACTTTGTTTCAGCAAAAGGTTTGTATATTGACCTCCACCCTCCACTTGGAGAGGGCGCTCCTCTGGTATGACAACTCCTTAGCTGACTGTTTCATATAACACGCACCCTAACTTTAGGAGGGAAGTTTCAGGAAAAAAACTTTCCACAGCCCCCTGCGTATAACACGCATGCACAGTTTACCCTCTATTTTCAGGGTAAAAAAGTGAGTGTTATATTGCAATAAATACAGTATATACACTAACCCCCATATATTATATATACCCTACCCCCATGTATTATGTATACACTACCTCCATATATTATATACACACTACCCCCCATATATTATATACTGTGAGGGGGTTAGCTCGGTAGCGGGTGTGTGTGACCCCCTGGATGGGCTCCCCACACAAAAACAGGCCCAGCAGACGGAGGTTGTGGTTTTCAAGATCAAAAGGTGCGGTTTATTTCTCTATTTACAGTGACAAAAACACAGCAAAGCAAAAAGAAACATAAACAAAATAAATCCTGGTCAGCTTGACCTCTGACTAAACATGCAGGTTTCCCTAACTAACAACTGGGATCAGCCTGGTGCTGTCCTAGTCCCTAAGTCCCTGGTTTAGTAAATGTCCAAACAAATAGCCACACAGGCTTTGTCTCACCGCACAGGGGTTCACTCTCCCTAGACAGTCCACACAGGTCTGGTTCCAGGCATGAGCAAACACCTAATGAAGCTGGGAGTTTTTATAGAGGCCTTAAACGAGCTGACAAGCTTCAGCTGGTCTCATCAACTCCCTGCCTGCACGACGCCCAGCACTCTCCCTAGAGGTATGAATCATCCATGAGCCCACTAGCCTCAGCTGGGCTTCATCAACTCTCTCCCTAGTTGTATAAGTCGGCATAAAGCCTGAATCTGGGAGAAATATACCTACCCCCCTGGATGCAACCAGGTGACTTTACCTTCCTGCTGTCACATACCCCCCCTCTTGTTTTAACCTTGGGGTTGGAACACCAGCAATCAGGCATTCATGTACTCGAGACAAAGCATCCACATTCCCCATTTGAACGCCAGGGCGATGCTTTACTGTGAAGTTGAATTCCTGTAGGGCCAGGAACCACCTATTTACTCTTCTATTTGTCTCCTTGTTTTGAGCCATCCACTTTAACGGAGCGTGATCCGTAACCATGTCAAAGTGCCTACCTAGCAGATAGTACCGAAGGGAATCTAGAGCCCACTTCACCGCTAAACACTCCTTTTCAACCGTGGCGTAATTTACCTCATGGGACTTCAACTTCCTGCTGAGGTAAATGACTGGGTGCTCTTCCCCGTTCCAGACCTGGGACAATACTGCTCCTAACCCCACATCTGACGCATCACTTTGTACGACAAAGTCTTTAGAGAAGTCGGGTGAGTACAACACTGGCTGGCTACATAAGGCTTGTTTCAAGAATTGGAACGCTGCCTCAGCCTCGGGGGTCCATTTAATCATGACCGACCCTTTCCCTTTCGTCAGGTTGGTTAGGGGCACAGCCTTAGAAGCAAAGTGGGGAATGAAGCGCCGATAATAACCCGCGATTCCCAGAAAGGCTCGTACCTGCTTCTTGCTGTTGGGACGTGGCCAACTCTAGATGGCCTCGACTTTGTTGAGTTGGGGTTTTATTACTCCCCTGCCAATGGTGTACCCAAGATATTTGGCCTCCTCCTGCCCAATGGTACACTTCTTGGGGTTAGCCGTAAACCCCGCTTCCCGGATAGAGTCTAGGACTGCTTGCACTTTTGGCAGATGTGAGGCCCAATCTGTGCTATGGACAATTACGTCATCCAGGTAAGCCGCAGCATACTTCCGATGGGGCCTCAGTATCTGGTCCATTTTCCGCTGGAATGTGGCCGGCGCATTCTGTAACCCGAACGGCATTCTCTTATATTGGAACGCCCCGTCTGGGGTTACAAATGCGGTTTTCTCTTTGGCCGACTTGGCCAGGGGAATTTGCCAATACCCTTTTGTGAGGTCAAGAGTCATCATGTATCGGGCTGTTCCCAGCCGGTCGATCAACTCATCTATACGTGGCATGGGGTAGGTGTCAAATTTTGTAACTTTGTTCAACTGACGAAAATCGTTACAAAATCGCCAGCTCCCATCCGGTTTAGGCACCAACACAATGGGACTAGACCAATCACTTTGGGACTCCTCTATCACCCCTAAGTTCAGCATTTTCTGTACTTCCTCCCGTATTGCCTCCCGTCGGGCCTCTGGGATCCGATAGGGTTTTAACTTCACCCTTTCACCGGGCGGGGTAATAATATCATGCTCTACCCCAGATGTTTGTCCCGGCAGCTCCGAGAACACCTCCTTGTTGCGAAGCACAAACTCCTTAACCTCCTGTTGTTGGGGTTGTGACAAGGTGGCTGCTATTCCAACCTCCGGAATCACGCAACCAGTTTGAGCTGGTGACCAAGTTTCTGCGACTAGGGACTCTCTATCCCTCCAGGCTTTCAACAGATTAACGTGATAGATCTGTTCGGGCTTTCGCCTTCCTGGTTGTCTGACCTTGTAATTCACTTCGCTCACTTTTTCCATTATCTCGTAGGGGCCTTGCCATTTGGCAAGGAATTTACTTTCAACCGTAGGGACAAGTACCAATATCCTATCCCCCGGGGAAAAGGTACGGGTCTTGGCTCCACGGTTGTACACTCTCTGCTGTGCCAACTGCGCTTGGGCCAAATGTTCCTTCACGATGGGCATTACCTGTGCAATTCGATCTTGCATCAGGGCGACATGCTCAATCACACTCCTGTGGGGAGAACTCTCACTTTCCCAAGTTTCCTTGGCAATATCCAACAGCCCTCTTGGGTGTCTCCCATACAGTAACTCAAAGGGGGAGAATCCCGTAGAGGATTGGGGCACCTCCCTAATAGCAAACATCAAATAAGGAAGTAGACAGTCCCAATCCTTTCCATCTCTATCCACCACTTTCTTCAACATTTGTTTTAGGGTTTTGTTGAATCTTTCAACCAGCCCATCGGTTTGGGGGTGATACACAGACGTACGCAATTGCGTCACTTTGAACAATTTACACAGCTCTTTCATAACCCGGGACATAAAGGGTGTACCTTGGTCTGTAAGCAGTTCTTTACAAATACCCACCCGGCTAAAAACAAGAGATAGCTCTTTGGCTATGGTTTTGGCCGAGGTATTTCGGAGAGGGATCGCTTCTGGATAACGGGTGGCATAGTCCATTATAACTAATATGTACTGGTGCCCCCTAGCGGACTTGATTATAGGACCTACCAAATCCATTGCGATCCTCTCAAACGGGACCTCAATGATGGGTAGAGGGACCAGCGGGCTACGGAAATGTGGCATCGGGGCCGACCTCTGACACACAGGGCAGGAGGAACAATAATTTTCTATGTCCTTCATCACCCCAGGCCAATAGAATCTCTGTAATACTCTCTCTCGGGTTTTCTCTGTCCCCAGATGACCTCCAAGAATGTGCCCATGGGCCAACTCCAACACCAACTTCCTGTAAGATTTGGGCACCACAAGCTGCTCAACGGTTTCTTCTGCCCTTTTTGCCACCCGATACAGTAGGTCCTTCTTTACGCTGAAGTATGGGTAAGTGCAGGTATTATCTGGGTTCACTAACTCGCCATCTATTTCCACTACGTTTTCCCGTGCCTTTATTAGGGCGGGGTCTTTTAACTGTTCTGTGGCAAAATTTTCCCTGTGAACCTCAAGATCAGAAAACTCCACAGACGGTAGGTTTTCGTCTGAGGAGGTGGGCTCCTCTCCAGTTTCTTGAGTCTCGCCTGCCAATACTGACAAGGGAAATTCTGGAGAGTCCTCACCACTCTCAGAGGAGTTCTGGCTATCACCTTCCTGGTACATAGGGGCACCAGTGGGGGGCTCAGGATCATCCCACAGTTCCCAGAACTTCGGAAAATCCCTTCCCACAATGGCATCATGCGGTAATTGAGATACTAACCCCACTGGATGAGAGAGGGTACCTTTGGGGGTCTTGAAACACACTGTAGTCACTGGATACTCTCGGGTGTCCCCATGCACACAAATAACAGCTACCTTGCTATTCCCAGAGACCTCTGTTTTAACTAATTCAGCCTTTATCAGGGTCACAAGGCTACCTGAATCCAGTAATACCACAACATTTCTACCATTAATACACATTTTGCATAAATGTTTCTCAGTTCCCCGAATGGCAGTGCATGCGACTGTCGCACACAGCGACTGACGTCTGTCCGTCAGAAAGTCACATTGCATGGGTTCCTCCACAACCGGGCAATTTGCTGCAATATGTCCCGTTTGCCGGCAGCGGTAGCAAACAATCCTTTTGGCTGCCTCTTGAGCCCCCGACTTCCCAGGCTGTTCTCGCCAAACCCTGGGCAGAGCTCCCACCCTCTCACTCTCTCCACCCTCACCCCTTGGAATCATCTTATCCGCCCCTGGGGATGGTCTGGTCTTAGGGTGGAAAGTCCGAGAGTCTCTGGAAGAGGCCGTCAGGTTCTCTGCAGCCAAGTATCTCTCTACACGATCCACAAGTTTACCGGCCGTTTCTGGGTCTCCATGGCTTACCCACTTTTGAATGGCGGTAGGAAGAGCTCTCAAGAAACGATCCATCACAACACGTTCCACAATCTCCGGTGCGGACAAAGTCTCTGGCTGTAGCCACTTCCTGCTCAGGTGAATGAGATCATACATTTGAGACCTGGGGGGTTTTCCAAGCTGGAAAGTCCAGTTATGCACACGCTGAGCCCGGACAGCCAGGGTGACACCCAGCCTTGCCAATATTTCAGCTTTTAGCATCACATAGTCTTTTGCTTGGTCAGGCTCTAGGTCATAGTAAGCTTTCTGCGATTCACCAGTTAACAGAGGAGCCACCAGTCCAGCCCACTGCTCCTCAGGCCACTTTTCTCTTTCAGCAGTCCTTTCAAATGTGGTCAAAAATACCTCTGGATCATCCTCTCCAGTCATTTTTGTCAATAAACGACTCACCCCAAAGGACGCGGTATTAGTGGGACGGCTTTCCTCACTGGTCTGCGGACGTTGCTGCATTACTGCTTCCATCTGTTGTTGTAGTCTCTGCTCTTGCTTCTGCAACAGGTCTATGAAGCGGGCCTCAGATTGCTGCTGGGCTTGTTGCTGGGCTGCGAAGCTCTTTTGCAAACCTGCATTTGTCTGCTGTTGATTGGCATTTGCTAGAGCCAGCTGTTTCAGTATCTCCTCCATGCTGGCTTAAAAAAAAACTGCCACTGGTTCTCCACCAACTGTGAGGGGATTAGCTCGGTAGCGGGTGTGTGTGACCCCCTGGATGGGCTCCCCACACAAAAACAGGCCCAGCAGACGGAGGTTGTGGTTTTCAAGATCAAAAGGTGCGGTTTATTTCTCTATTTACAGTGACAAAAACACAGCAAAGCAAAAAGAAACATAAACAAAATAAATCCTGGTCAGCTTGACCTCTGACTAAACATGCAGGTTTCCCTAACTAACAACTGGGATCAGCCTGGTGCTGTCCTAGTCCCTAAGTCCCTGGTTTAGTAAATGTCCAAACAAATAGCCACACAGGCTTTGTCTCACTCTCCCTAGACAGTCCACACAGGTCTGGTTCCAGGCATGAGCAAACACCTAATGAAGCTGGGAGTTTTTATAGAGGCCTTAAACGAGCTGACAAGCTTCAGCTGGTCTCATCAACTCCCTGCCTGCACGACGCCCAGCACTCTCCCTAGAGGTATGAATCATCCATGAGCCCACTAGCCTCAGCTGGGCTTCATCAACTCTCTCCCTAGTTGTATAAGTCGGCATAAAGCCTGAATCTGGGAGAAATATACCTACCCCCCTGGATGCAACCAGGTGACTTTACCTTCCTGCTGTCACAATACACACTACCCCCATATATTATATACACTATCCCCCATAAATTATATACACTAACCCCCATATATTATATATACACTAACCCCCATATATTGTATACACACTACCCCCCCATATATTATATACACATTACCCCCCATAAATTTTATACACTACCCCCCATAAATTATATACACTAACCCCCATATATTATATATACAGGTCCTTCTCAAAAAATTAGCATATTGTGATAAAGTTCATTATTTTCTGTAATGTACTGATAAACATTAGACTTTCATATATTTTAGATTCATTACACACAACTGAAGTAGTTCAAGCCTTTTCTTGTTTTAATATTGATGATTTTGGCATACAGCTCATGAAAACCCAAAAATCCTATCTCAAAAAATTAGCATATTTCATCCGACCAATAAAAGAAAAGTGTTTTTAATACAAAAAAAGTCAACCTTTAAATAATTATGTTCAGTTATGCACTCAATACTTGGTCGGGAATCCTTTTGCAGAAATGACTGCTTCAATGCGGCGTGGCATGGAGGCAACCAGCCTGTGGCACTGCTGAGGTGTTATGGAGGCCCAGGATGCTTCGATAGCGGCCTTAAGCTCATCCAGAGTGTTGGGTCTTGCGTCTCTCAACTTTCTCTTCCCAATATCCCACAGATTCTCTATGGGGTTCAGGTCAGGAGAGTTGGCAGGCCAATTGAGCACAGTAATACCATGGTCAGTAAACCATTTACCAGTGGTTTTGGCACTGTGAGCAGGTGCCAGGTCGTGCTGAAAAATTAAATCTTCATCTCCATAAAGCTTTTCAGCAGATGGAAGCATGAAGTGCTCCAAAATCTCCTGATAGCTAGCTGCATTGACCCTACCCTTGATAAAACACAGTGGACCAACACCAGCAGCTGACATGGCACCCCAGACCATCACTGACTGTGGGTACTTGACTCTGGACTTCAGGCATTTTGGCATTTCCCTCTCCCCAGTCTTCCTCCAGACTCTGGCACCTTGATTTCCGAATGACATGCAAAATTTGCTTTCATCCGAAAAAAGTACTTTGGACCACTGAGCAACAGTCCAGTGCTGCTTCTCTGTAGCCCAGGTCAGGCGCTTCTGCCGCTGTTTCTGGTTCAAAAGTGGCTTGACCTGGGGAATGCGGCACCTGTAGCCCATTTCCTGCACACGCCTGTTCACGGTGGCTCTGGATTTTTCTACTCCAGACTCAGTCCACTGCTTCCGCAGGTCCTCCAAGGTCTGGAATCGGTCCTTCTCCACAATCTTCTTCAGGGTCCGGTCACCTCTTCTCGTTGTGCAGCGTTTTCTGCCACACTTTTTCCTTCCCACAGACTTCCCACTGAGGTGCCTTGATACAGAACTCTGGGAACAGCCTATTCGTTCAGAAATTTCTTTCTGTGTCTTACCCTCTTGCTTGAGGGTGTCAATGATGGCCTTCTGGACAGCAGTCAGGTCGGCAGTCTTACCCATGATTGCGGTTTTGAGTAATGAACCAGGCTGGGAGTTTTTAAAAGCCTCAGGAATCTTTTGCAGGTGTTTAGAGTTAATTAGTTGAATCAGATGATTAGGTTAATAGCTCGTTTAGAGAACCTTTTCATGATATGCTAATTTTTTGAGATAGGAATTTTGGGTTGTCATGAGCTGTATGCCAAAATCATCAATATTAAAACAAGAAAAGGCTTGAACTACTTCAGTTGTGTGTAATGAATCTAAAATATATGAAAGTCTAATGTTTATCAGTACATTACAGAAAATAATGAACTTTATCACAATATGCTAATTTTTTGAGAAGGACCTGTAGACTAACCCCATATATTTTATATACACTGAATTTTATATATGAACACTGACTCCCCATGTATTATATATACACTGGTCCCATGTATGATATATACTGACCCCCAATGTATTATACACACACATACCCCCCCAATGTATTATACACACAAATACCCCTCCAATGTAATATACACACACATACCTCCCCCCAATGTATTGTACACACACATACCCCCCCCAATGTATTATACACACACATACCCCCCCAATGTATTATACACACACATACCCCCCCAATGTATTATACACACACATACCCCCCAATGTATTATACATACACATACCCCCCAATGTATTATACACACACATACCCCCCCCCAATGTATTATACACACACATACCCCCCCCCAATGTATTATACACACACATACCCCCCAATGTATTATACACACACATACCCCTCCCAATGTATTATACACACACATACCCCCCCCCCCCAATGTATTATACACACACATACCCCCCAATGTATTATACACACACATAGCCACCAATGTATTATACACACACACATACCCCCCAATGTATTATACACATCCCCCCATGTATTATACACACACATACCCCCCAATGTATTATACACACACACATACCCCCCAATGTATTATACACACATACCCCCCAAAGTATTATACACACACATACCTCCCCAATCTTTCAGCACCAACGTCCTTTCTAGCTCTGACCTCTGAGATGTCATGTTGTTTGTGATGCTGGAAGAGTCAGCGTGTGGCTGTGAGGAACGGAGGGCACTGCAGCAAGGTCTCACTCTCATGGCATTGGAAATAGGATGGAACCTGGGACAGGGAGTCACTGTCAGCGTGTGGCTGTGCCGAACGGAGGGGCGTGCAGCAAGGTCACAGAGTGACCGAGAGAAGAGTGTGTCTGGCACGCCAGGCCAGCACATACCTTCAATGGCGCCGCTCCTTTTTTAATCCATCACACGCACACCAATCGACTCCACCCCCACTGTGGCCAGGAAACCGGAAGTGATGAAATAACACCACCCAATGTCCTCTGCTCTGGTCCCAGTGGACTCCACCCCCACAGTGACGATAAGAGTACCGCCCACTGTCCTTTCCTCCGGTCCCCAATCCTAGCCAGTTACTATAGGCATACCGACAAATCACAGTAGAGTGGGGGTGTTTGTGGGTGCATTGCGTGTGCCCCAACCACACCCTAAACACGGGCAAATTGGCTTCCCAGGCTGAAATCAGCTGATTTCAGGCTGGGAAGCTTCCCATAGACCGCCCTGTGTCCGGCGCCTGGTCACGCTTAGGCCCCTTTCACACGTGCCGACCGTTCGTCCGTTTTTTAATACATCCGTTTACGGATTAAAACGGACATCAATGCATGTCTATGGGATAGCGGACATTAGTGGATACTCATCCGCTAACATCCGTTAACAACCGTCTCCGTTAAGCTCCATTTTTAACCCACCTATGAGTCTTCCAGTTCCCAGGCCAGTTCATATAGTCATTCCTCCCAGTCTTCCAATCCGTATTCCACTTCCCCCAGTCCTTATTATCAAGACCTTTAAAGAATCCCCATTTTAAGTTGCCCCGTTGTAGTTGGCCACCAAGTTTGCACTGCACACATCTCAGGAGGTATTTTTCCAAATGCACACGACACATTTTCTGAGCACTATATGTTTTTATATGTGTTATATTTTTATAAAAATATATTTTTTGTAAACTTTAATATTTTTGGTGATATATATGTTGCGGTCAATTTATTGTCTATGACATTAATAAAAATAATTGACTGTATGGAAAAGTTAATTTTATTATTGTACTCTATATAAACCAAAAACAACTGATACAAAAGAATGTGATGGTCATAGGGTCAGTGATGATCGATGTTGGCACTAGGAGAATGAAAAATACAAGCTTTAATCATACACTGATAGAAGTCACAAGACTGCTATACTGCTAACGAGAAAAAGTATTATTGGTAAAACTATTGCATTTCCATTTTCTGTGCGCAAACAAATATAATGCAGGGTACCAAAAGGGGGTCAAACATGGTACTAGCAAGGTGTACCTTATAAGGTGCCTGGAGTGTGTTTTTACACATGTTGATACTGCCATGGAACCTCTCCCTCTGGGGACATGAAATAGTTTGCAAAAGTATCATGCATGGTAACGACTGAATTGTTGGGTCGCAGTCCGGTAAACCGTACAGAAGGTAAATTGATCTTGTCCTCTTCCTTAACAGTAATTCCTTTTTTCTCACGTATAATGTTATGGAGGACACAACATGCTTGGATAACTAGTTCGGCATTCTCCAGGCTCAGTTGAATTGTTGTATGGAATATGCGCCACTCACTGGTCAAAATGCCAAAGCTGCATTCAATAAGGCGCCTTGCACGACTCAACCGATATTTGAATATTTTTTTGGGGGGAGTTAGATTGTGCCTGGCATAAGGCCTTAGGAGATGCCTAGAAAGTGCAAATGCCTCATCAGCTACAAGCACATGTGGCATATCTGGCCCTACAGTTCCTGGAAGAGGTTTGTCTGATGGCAAATGAAAGTGGCCCTCAAGTAGTCTTCTCCCCATTTCCGATGCTGTAAACACTCTTGAGTCTGCAGTACGTCCATACGCCCCAATATCTACAGCTACAAACTTGTAATTACTGTCACAGATTGCCATAAGCACAAGGGAGAAATATTTCTTATAGTTAAAATATTGTGAGCCAGATCCAGGTGGCATCTGAATTCGGATGTGTTTCCCATCCAGGGCTCCAACACAATTAGGGAATTGAGTCTTCTTCCAAAACCCATTTGTAATTTCCTGCCACATGGATGTATCTGGAACAGGCATTGCAGTACACCGAAGCTCCTCCCATATTGCTTGACAGGTGTCGTGCACAATTCCAGAAATTGTAGAGGTTCCCAACAAAAAGTAATGGTTTAGGGACATATAGGATAGTCCAGATGCCAGAAACCTAGGAAGAGTAGAACAAATGATGAAAGGAATCCTACATTACGCTGGACATAATCAAGCAGAAAGGCTGGCTGGCTTACCTCGGGGTAAGTAGAAGTCGCTCATCTGGAGGCACACAACGTCTCATATCCGTGTTCATCCTTTCCAAACGGGGATGCAACTTTTCTAATAAAAATTCAAACGTTGGTACAGACATTCGCGTAAAATTAAAACATTTTTGTGGGAAACGTCGCAGAGCTGCATTGTGCAGAGCAAAAAACCCTTCAGTGGGCCTCTTGAGCAGCATGGGATGTGTCCAGTACCTGCGTCTTCTTGCAGAAATCTTCCTGGTCATGCTTTTTTGTCTCCTCAATTAAGAAAGCATGACAAATAATGTCACATTCTCAAAAAATCGGCCCAAATCCATTGCTCTAAATAAGCACGTACACTACAGCAAGGAATCAGGAAGCACAAAGCTAACTGAAACCACAAAGCAGCATGGGAAGCACAATGCACGGTGGGAAAAAAAAGGAATTATGGGAAAATCATGAATAACTGATTAAATACAGTTCTAAAAAAAAAGAAACAAATAAAAAAAAACGACATAAACGGATTAAAAACGGACACAAATGGATGTAAAACGGATGACAACGGATGTAAAACGGATGACAACGGATGTAAAGCTGATGAAAAACGGACATGAAAATGGATGAAAACTGACAACAACTGATTATAAAAAACGTGACGGAACTAATCTAATGTATGGTCCGCACGTGTGAAAGGGGCCTTAGCCCAGGTTCACACTGGGGCTGCGGGAGTGAAGCCGTGCGAGTTCAGCTGAACTTGCATGATTTCACTCCTGCCTGTCAGTCCCGATCTCAGCTCGATTACAGAGACATCTGACACAGATGTCAATGTAAATCGCGGTTGAAATCGCAAAAAGTAGTACAGAAACTACTTTTTGTAATCGGTGCAGCGCCGCAGATTAGGACGGTGCCATTGCCCGCAATTTGTGGCAAATTTCGCCGATTTGACATGTGATTTGACAAGTCAAATCGCATGTCAAATCGCACCAGTGTGAACCAGGGCTTAAAGTGACAATTTTTTTTTAACAGGTCGGGGGGGGGGGGTTTGGCCCCCGTTCACCCCCTATGGACGGGCCCCCACTGCTAAAAAGATTTTTTAAGCATTGCCACCCAGATGATGCTAAAAAAAACCTCCCAAATCTAAAGTTTTTGAATATTGCCAGTCCCTAGAGGAAATGTTCTCTTCTAGGAAATTACTGTATGTCGCCTGTATTCGTATATCAAAGTTATTCAAAGCTTTAATCACATTTATCTGAGCACAGACTAAATAAAAAACATTTAGATAAAAGACATTTAAAGCTATTTAAAATAGGGCCCATCAGGCATGCTGGATCATAATTTGGCATCAGTTCTCACATATATGTGTATTAAGGCAGATTGCAAATGTGTACTCATAAATAGTTATTGCACTTTTGTTTGATGTTTTATACAACCATTAATAATGCAGAGTTTCATCAATGCTATCAACCAGCTATAAGGCATGTGAAATAACCAGGTGTGCAAATGTGTACTAAATACTAGGTTTTCAATATGATATCACACTAGGCTGGACCTCAAGTAAGGAACAATATTTTGTTACTCTTCTAGTAAGTGTTGTTAGTTTTACTGATTTAAACAGAAACTGATGTATTCTGTAAGTGTGGTAGCTTTTTTCATTGCAGACCGACTTTGTGTCCAATATGAAACGGTCTACATGTATTGTTCTTTTTATCAACAATATACAAATTTTTCTGGGGATAATTACACTAGACTGTAAGTAGCTGAAGTACTGTAACTTTGTGATGAACAATCTAAGTACAAGCAGATAACAGCTTTACCTAATTGAGATTCTCTTAATGATAACAGGCTCCCACATTTAGGGGCGTCTTGTGTCTTGACAGGATCACCTATGCCACGCCAATCCTATATGTGAAACCCACAAGAGATGTACTTGCTTATGACTATGTGGAACTTTACTGCATATAATGAATGATATTAAAGTGGTTGTAAACCCACTCTGACAACTTGCACCTACAGGTAAGCCTAGATTAAGGTTTACCTGTAGGTGCAATAAATGTCTCCTTAACCTACACAGTTAAGGAGATATTTGCAGAAAACACTGCACCGATGTCTACGGCGCGCATAACGGCGCAAGCGCACTGAACGTGCCGGTTTTCTGAATGGGATAATGCCGCAACCTCGCACATGCGCAGGGATCTGCCGGTCCCATGCGCATATGCCGGAGTGACATCATCGCCGCTTCGGCCAGTCACAGCGCCGGAGAGCCGATACACGGAAGACGCTCAGAGGGGACATGGCGGCGGCGGAGGGGAACGAGGAGCGCTTCGGGGGCTTTGATCTCAGGTAAGTGCCACATAATGACCTAGTATGCTATGCATACTAGCTCATTATGTCTTTCTCTTGCAGGTTTTTTTTTGCAGGAAAAACAAAAACGGGTTTACTTCCTCTTTAAGTATACACTGGTCTTACAACTTGCAGAGATTATATATACCTTCATCCATGAAGTGTCACTGTTACTGCTTTGCTCCAAAGTCTTGCAGCCATAGCCACACTCACAATCAGGAGATGTTTCAAACATACTCAGGATGTCTCCCAGTGCTTGATTGTAACTTGATTGTACCATTGTCTATAAAGCTTTTGGCATGTCCAAAGCAAAAGGCACATGTGTGATAAATGGGAGTGATATAATTTCCTAGTAGTAGACATCTCCAGTATGGAATAACAGTATTCAAAAGTATTTCTGTACTTGGGGAATATGTTCTTAGCCTAAAAAAAAGTAAACAAAAGCATCTTGGGTTTAGTTATGGCTTAACCATTACTCTCTACTATCTATTTGTGTAAGCAATAGGCTTACATTCATTTACATTTGTTGTGAGATTATTCAGTAAACAGTATGAGAAGCAAAGCATTAGATGCAATAAACTGTAGCAGCCATTTTGGATTCTTCTTTTTACTAAAGTCAGACTAGATCCAGATTAATTATATATACTTGCTATAAATACTGTTGTTTGGTATTTGCTCCTTTTACTTCCCATTCCCAATACTGATCAATCAATACTGAAATTGATTGGGAGTTACTTAATCACTCAGTGGTGATGAGCAGACTTGACAGTTAAACGCATTTCTAAAATGTCTGGTTTCAAAGCAATAATGGATTTATTATACAAATACATGATTAATGAAATTTTTAGTAGACGCACCATTAAACATGTAGCTGTCAGTCCATTTTTGTCTTAAGTATTTGTATTATTACTGATAATGTTCAGGCTCCTTACCCTTGCAGTCTCTAAAAACCAGCGCTGTGATTTGAGATTAAACACAGTATTCACCTTGAAATACAAGATTATTCTTATAATCAAAACTATATTAACAGCGATCTCAAGCATTTGTTTCAGGGATAATTTTGTTTTATTTAATTGAGCGTGTTTTAAGATTGCTGAAGCACACCCACACACATCCATGAAAATGAACATAATTGCCAAATAACAAAGGCAATTTAGAAAGCCTACCCAGGCTGAAAATGTTGCCATTGGTATCTTTTGTGTTCATTGAGAAACCATTAATGACAACATGAAAGCCAGAGATGCATTTCATGTTCGGCATCGATATAGATCATAACTCTTTGTAGCAATAAACTGCTGAAGTGTTTTTTGATTATTCTTTTGTTCAGGACATTGCTTCACCACCTGTTATAAACTAGCATATTTTATTTTCATTTGTTCTTAACTTCCAACATTTTGCCCAGTGTTGACTTGGATGTCCATTGTCATTAAGGTACAGTGGTAAATTATGCTTAGTCAATAAATTCCATTTTGTTGAGTCAGACATGACTCAGCAGGTTGGTTCAGAAAACTCCTAATTAAAGTTGGGACGAACACCCCCCCCCCCAGGTTTGGTTTGTGCCAGAGCTCTGGAACATTGAAAAAGTTCGGACCCAAACTCAGAACCCTAATAAAGTCTATGGGACGCAAACTTGAAAAATCAGTGCCCATATTTAAGGCTTATATACAAGTGTCAGGAAATGTTTCACCTGCTAGTGGCACTGTCTGTTCTTTGGATCGCAGTACTGGTGTCCGCCAGTGGGTGTCTACTAGCAGTCTGGAGCTGTCAGGAAAGGTTTCACCTGCTGGTGGCACTGTTAGATCTTTGGGCCGCAGTACTGATGTCCACCAGCGGGTGTCTCTTGGCAGTGTGGAGCCGACATCATCTCCTTCAATCAGGTGTCACCTGAGACTGATTGCAGGAGATGTGTACTTATACCCAGAAAGCACTCACACACTTGCCTTAGTATTGTCCTTGAGCCCTGACCTGAACCTGTTCCTGTCCCTCCTGTGATATTGTTATCCTGTACCTCTACCCTGCAGCCTGATCTCTTCTACCTTCTCCCTGTCCTGTCTTGCTCCTTGCCCCCATCTGCTGATCTCCCATGTATGAGCCTGGCCTGGCTACAGTTATGATTCTGGTATTCCCTATCTATTGTACATACTGGTGTAGACTGTTGTTATTTGTGGGTCACTGTTTAGAGGTGCGTTTAAATCTGTATTCACTTATCTTTAATAAACTACATTATTTCACTTTACATGCATTTGGTTCCCTCTGTTGCAGTCCACACAGTTCCACACAGTTCTGGTCACATCTGTTCATGACAGCAAGTTATTGGCCATAAATAGGGTATGGGGCCTCGGGTACTGCCCTGGGGGACATGTATCAATGCAAATATTTTTTTTTAACCACTTAAGCCCCGGACCATTTCGGGCCATTAGGACCAGGCCTGTTTTTGGGATTCGGCACTGCGCTGCTTTAACTGTAAATTGTGCGGACATGCAATGTTGTACCCAAATGAAATTTGCGTCCTTTTCTTCCCACAAATAGAGCTTTCTTTTAATGGTATTTGATTGCCTCTGCGATTTTTATTTTTTGCGATATAAACAGAAAAAGACCGAAAATTTTGAAAAAAAATTATATTTTCTACTTTTTGTTATAAGAAAAATCGAATAAACTCAATTGTAGTCATACATTTAGGCCAAAATGTATTCAGCCACATGTCTTTAGTAAAAAAAATGTCAATAAGCGTATATTTATTGGTTTGCGCAAAAGTTATAGCGTTTACAAACTAGGGTACATTTTCTGAAATTTACACAGCTTTAAATTTATGACTGCCTATCTCATTTCTTGAGGTGCTAAAATGGCAGGGCAGTACAAAACCCCCCCAAATGACCCCATTTTGGAAAGTAGACACCCCAAGGAAATTGCTGAGAGGCATGTTGAGCCCATTGAATATTTTTTTTTTGTCCCAAGTGATTGAATAATGACAAAAAAAATAAATAAAAAAAAAATTACAAAAAGTTGTCACTAAATGATATATTGCTCACACATGCCATGGTTATATGTGGAATTGCACCCCAAAATACATTCTGCTGCTTCTCCTGAGTACAGGGATACCACATGTGTGGGACTTTTTAGGAGCCTAGCCACGTACGGGACCCCGGAAACCAAGCACCGCCTTCAGGATTTCTAATGGCGCAAATTTTTGATTTCACTCCTCACTACCTATCACAGTTTCGAAGGCCATAAAATGCCAAAATAGCACAAAACCCCCCCAAATGACCCCATTTTGGAAAGTAGACACCCCAAGCTATTTACTGAGAGGCATGTTCAGTCCATGGAATATTTTATATTTTGCCACAAGTTGCGGGAATATGACAAACTTTTTTTTTTTGCACAAAGTTGTCACTAAATGATATATTGCTCACACATGCCATGGGCACATGTGAAATTACACCCCAAAATACATTCTGCTGCTTCTCCTGAGTACGGGGATACCACATGTGTGGGACTTTTTGGGAGCCTAGCCGCGTACGGGACCCCAAAAACCAAGCACCGCCTTCAAGGTTTCTAAGGGCATAAATTTTTGATTTCACTCCTCACTACCTATCACAGTTTTGAAGGCCATAAAATGCCAAGATGGCACAAAACCCCCCCAAATGACCCCATTTTGGAAAGTAGACACCCCAAGCTATTTGCTGAGAGGCATGTTGACCCCATTGAATATTTTTTTTTTGTCCCAAATGATTGAATAATGACAAAAAGAAAAAAAAAATGTACAAAAAGTTGTCACTAAATGATATATTGCTCACACATGCCATGGTTATATGTGGAATTGCACCCCAAAATACATTCTGCTGCTTTTCCTGAGTACGGGGATACCACATGTGTGGGACTTTTTGGGAGCCTAGCCGCGTACAGGGCCCCAAAAACCAAGCACCGCCTTCAGGATTTCTAAGGGCGTAAATTTTTGATTTCACTCCTCACTACCTATCACAGTTTCGAAGGCCATAAAATGCCAAAATAGCACAAAACCCCCCCAAATTACCCCATTTTGGAAAGTAGACACCCCAAGCTATTTGCTGAGAGGCATGTTGAGTCCATGGAATATTTTATATTTTGCCACAGGTTGCGGGAATATGACAAACTTTTTTTTTTTTGCACAAAGTTGTCACTAAATGATATATTGCTCACACATGCCATGGGCATATGTGAAATTACACCCCAAAATACATTCTGCTGCTTCTCCTGAGTACGGGGATACCACATGTGTGGGACTTTTTGGGAGCCTAGCCGCGTACGGGACCCCAAAAAAGAAAAGCACCGCCTTCAAGGTTTCTAAGGGCATAAATTTTTGATTTTGCTCCTCACTACCTATCACAGTTTTGAAGGCCATAAAATGCCAAGATGGCACAAAACCCCCCCCCAAATGACCCAATTTTGGAAAGTAGACACCCCAAGCTATTTGCTGAGAGGCATGTTGAGCCCATTGAATATTTTTTTTGTCCCAAATGATTGAATAATGACAAAAAGAAAAAAAAATGTACAAAAAGTTGTCACTAAATGATATATTGCTCACACATGCCATGGTTATATGTGAAATTACACCCCAAAATACATTCTGCTGCTTCTCCTGAGTATGGGGATACCACATGTGTGGGACTTTTTGGGAGCCTAGCCGCGTACGGGACCCCAAAAACCAAGCACCGCCTTCAAGGTTTCTAAGGGCATACATTTTTGATTTCACTCCTCACTACCTATCACAGTTTTGAAGGCCATAAAATGTCAAAATAGCCCAAAACCCCCACAAATGACCCCATTTTGGAAAGTAGACACCCCAAGCTATTTGCTGAGAGGCATGGTGAGTATTTTACAGCTCTCATTTGTTTTTGAAAATTAAGAAAGACATTTTTTTTTCTTTTTTTTTTTCTTTTTTTACATTTTCAAAACTTTGTGACAAAAAGCGAGATCTGCAAAATACTCAACATACCTCTCAGCAAATAGCTTGGGGTGTCTACTTTCCAAAATGGGGTCATTTGGGGGGGGTTTGTGCCATCTGGGCATTCCATGGCCTCCGAAACTGTGATAGGCAGTGAGGAGTGAAATCAAAAATTTACACCCATAGAAATCCTGAAGGCGGTGCTTGGTTTTTGGGGTCCCGTACGCGACTAGGCTCCCAAAAAGTCCCACACATGTGGTATCCCCGTACTCAGGAGAAGCAACAGAATGTATTTTGGGGTGTAATTCCACATATGCCCATGGCATGTTTGAGCAATATATAATTTAGTGACAACTTTTTGTACATTTTTTTTTTTGGTCATTATTCAATCACTTGGGACAAAAAAAAATATTCAATGGGCTCAACATGCCTCTCAGCAAATAGCTTGAGGTGTCTACTTTCCAAAATGGGGTCATTTGGGGGGGTTTTGAACTGTCCTGGCATTTTATGCACAACATTAGGAAGCTTATGTCACACATCATCCACTCTTCTAACCACTTGAAGACAAAGCCCTTTCTGACACTTTTTGTTTACATGAAAAAAAATTTTTTTTTGCAAGAAAATTATGTTGAACCCCCAAACATTATATATTTTTTTAAAGCAAAGGCCCTACAGATTAAAATAGTGGGTGTTGCATTTTTTTTTCCACACAGTATTTGCGCAGCGATTTTTCAAACGCATTTTTTGGGGGAAAAACACACTTTTTTTATTTTTAATGCACTAAAAAACACTATATTGCCCAAATGTTTGATGAAATAAAAAAGATGATCATAGGCCGAGTACATGGATACCAAACACGACATGCTTTAAAATTGCGCACAAACGCGCAGCGGCGACAAACTACATTCATTTTTAAAAGCATTTAAAAGCCTTTACAGGTTACCACGTTAGATTTACAGAGGAGGTCTACTGCTAAAATGACTGCCCTCGATCTGACCTTCGCAGTGATACCTCACATGCATGATGCAATTGCTGTTTACATATGACGCTAGACCGACGCTTGCGTTCGCCTTTGCGCAAGAGCAGGGGGGGACAGCGGTGCTTTTTTTTTTATTTTTTTATTATTTATTTGGCTTTTTTTTTTTTTTTTTAAACTGTGCCTTCCATATTTTATTTTTTTACCATTTTTATCGTTATCTCAGGGAATGTAAATATCCCCTATGATAGCAATAGGTAGTGACAGGTACTCTTTTTTTGAAAAAAATTGGGGGGTTAGACCCTAGATCTTTCCTCTGCCCTCAAAGCATCTGACCACACCAAGATCGGTGTGATAAAATGCTTTCCCAATTTCCCAATGGCGCTTTTTATATCCGGGGGGGGGACATTCCCTCCCACTGCTTGTAAAAGCAGTCTAGAGGCTAATTATCTGCTAGAATTGCTTTTACATGAAAGCCGGCCGCTGGCTGAAAAGAATGATACCAAGATGATACCTAAACCCGCAGGCATCATTCTGGTATAAACATTCAAAGTCCAGCAACATACCAGTACGTTGCTGGTCCTTGTTGGACATGTATTGTAATCTTTTTTTTCATACAGCCTATTGGCTGAACGAAAAAAAGAGATTGATTGGTGGGTATGCCCACCATTAGAATACCTCCCTTCATCCACCCACTTCTAATGATGGGCATATATGCCGAAGCATGGGGGCATCCTCCCGCAAAAAAGTTATGCCGCTTACACACGGTCAAGCCTTCGTCGGAATTTCGACCGTATGTACGCGGCATAAAAGGTTATGCCGCGTACACACGGTCGGACTTTTCCACGGGCAAGCCTCCGTTGGAATTTCGACCGTATATACGTGGCATTAGGAGCAAAATCGCTCCTCCGCCCCTGCTGCCCCCATGCTTCGGCATATATGCTCTTTTTTTTAACTGTGGTGGTGAAATCACCTCCTACAGCGTTGGAGTCACGGCTTTATGTATCGTGGGAGCAAACGCTGTTGCTGTCAAGATAAATAGATCCGCGCTGCAACTGAATGGCGTACCTGCTAAGCAAATGGTGGTTAACATTAAAACAAAGTAACATTACAGTACAACAGTAAGACCTTACCATGCCATACCTGCAAAGCAAATACCAAAACAAAACCTAGTAAAAAATAAAAAAATGTTTTAACGCAACCTGTGCCTAAAATATATATATGCCGAAGCATGGGGGCATCCTCCCGCAAAAAAGTTATGCCGCGTACACACGGTCGGAATTTTCCACGGGCAGGCCTCCGTCGGAATTTCGACCGTATGTACGCGGCATTAGGAGCAAAATCGCTCCTCCGCCCCTGCTGCCCCCATGCTTCGGCATATATGCTCTTTTTTTTAACTGTGGTGGTGAAATCACCTCCTACAGCGTTGGAGTCACGGCTTTATGTATCGTGGGAGCAAGCGCTGTTGCTGTCAAGATAAATAGATCCGCGCTGCAACTGAATGGCGTACCTGCTAAGCAAATGGTGGTTAACATTAAAACAAAGTAACATTACAGTACAACAGTAAGACCTTACCATGCCATACCTGCAAAGCAAATACCAAAACAAAACCTAGTAAAAAATAAAAAAATGTTTTAACGCAACCTGTGCCTAAAATATATATATGCCGAAGCATGGGGGCATCCTCCCGCAAAAAAGTTATGCCGCGTACACACGGTCGGAATTTTCCACGGGCAGGCCTCCGTCGGAATTTTGACCGTATGTACGCGGCATTAGGAGCAAAATCGCTCCTCCGCCCCTGCTGCCCCCATGCTTCGGCATATATGCTCTTTTTTTTAACTGTGGTGGTGAAATCACCTCCTACAGCGTTGGAGTCACGGCTTTATGTATCGTGGGAGCAAACGCTGTTGCTGTCAAGATAAATAGATCCGCGCTGCAACTGAATGGCGTACCTGCTAAGCAAATGGTGGTTAACATTAAAACAAAGTAACATTACAGTACAACAGTAAGACCTTACCATGCCATACCTGCAAAGCAAATACCAAAACAAAACCTAGTAAAAAATAAAAAAATGTTTTAACGCAACCTGTGCCTAAAATATATATATGCCGAAGCATGGGGGCATCCTCCCGCAAAAAAGTTATGCCGCGTACACACGGTCGGAATTTTCCACGGGCAGGCCTCCGTCGGAATTTCGACCGCATGTACGCGGCATTAGGAGCAAAATCGCTCCTCCGCCCCTGCTGCCCCCATGCTTCGGCATATATGCTCTTTTTTTTAACTGTGGTGGTGAAATCACCTCCTACAGCACTGGAGTCACGGCTTTATGTATCGTGGGAGCAAACGCTGTTGCTGTCAAGATAAATAATTCCGCGCTGCAGTTGAATGGCGCACCTGAAAACAAAAAATTACATACCTGAAAAGCAAGCATGATAAAACATTGCAGAATAGAATACAGTAAAAAAGAGCAAAACAATAGAGAGAAAATAGAGAGAGAGAGAACAATAAAACGACAACTATTTTTGGTTTTTTTATTTTATATTTTTTTTTGTGTTTTGTTTTTTACGTTTTTTTTTTCTTTTTTACACTTTTTTTGTAACTTTACAACTGTAATGGTTCGGGTCTCTCAAAATGTAATGGCATCTTGGGAGACCCTGTGTAAGTGTGTCCTTGTCTGTGAAATGCTGTACCCTACGCTAAAACTTCACTTTTGAGTGGTAGCGTTCAAAACATTCACCTTGGCAAAGACCAGGCTTGCAGGACAGAGTGGACAAAAACTACGGGTGTCACGCCTAAATCCGCGCTTGCTACAGACACGACATCTTTTTTGGGGGTGGCTTTGGGTAGGGGTACTCGGGAGGACATACGAATAATGCCTCTCATGCAGCCGGCTTACTGCATTTGGTTGGGGATGGTGAGGTGCAGAACCGCCTGGATACAGGAGTTCTGTGACTATCTCATTCTGGAATTTTAGAAGAGATAACGTCCCGCCTGAAGCTCTGTATAGCACATGAGCGTTCAGCAAAGCCAATTGGAATAATGATAGAGACACTTTTTTGTACCAGCGTCTCGCCTTACGGTCAATTAGATACGGCGCCATCAACTGGTCGTTGAGGTCCACCCCTCCCATATTTTGGTTATATTCGTGGACACAGAGGGGTTTCTCCACAACACCAGTCGCCGTACGAATTTGGACTGTCGTGTCTGCATGAAGGGAGGTAAGAAGGAAAACATTCTTATTGTCCCTCCACTTCATAGCGAGCAAGTTATTACACTTCAAGCAGGCTCTCTCCCCCAGCCTAAGACGGGCATCTACAAGCCGCTGGGGAAAGCCCCGGCGATTAGGTCGCACGGTGCCAAATGCTCCAATCTGATGATCAAACAAGTGACTAAACAGTGGCACGCTCGTGTAATAATTGTCCACATACAAGTGGTACCCCTTTCCGAATAAGGGTGACACCAAGTTACACACTATCTTGCCAGCGCTCCCTATGTAATCCGGGCAGTTGACCGACTCAATCTGACTGTCTTTTCCCTCATAAACCGTAAAGTTCACTACATAGCCTGTTGCCCTGTCACAGAACTTGTAGAGCTTGACCCCGTATCTGGCACGCTTGCTGGGAAGGTACTGCTTGAAAGACAAGCGGCCAGAAAATTTAATCAGGGACTCATCAACGCAGACAACTTGATCGGGAGTAAACAAGGCTGCAAAACGTTCGTTGAAGTGGTTTATGAGGGGCCGAATTTTATAGAGCCGGTCGTATTCAGGGTCCCCACGTGGACGACAAAGTTCATTGTCGTTGAAGTGCATGAACCGCAAAATCTGCTCGTATCGTGCCCTGGACATGGAGGCAGAGAACACGGGCATGTGGTCAATTGGGTGCGTGGACCAATAAGCACGCAATGACGGAAATTTATGTGTGCCCATGTTGAGGGAAAGGCCCAGAAAGGTCTTAAATTCGGAAACCGTAATTGGTTTCCAATTTCTGGCAATTTTAGGCAACTGGGGGTTAGCGGCGATAAATTGACCAGCATATAAATTACTCTGGTCCACAATAGATCTATAGAGATCTTCCGTGAAAAACAGCGAATAAAAATCAATTGGAATAAAATCAGCTGTTTCCACCTGAATACCGGGTTGGGCAGTGAATGGGGGAAGTACGGGTTCTGCAGAAGTGGTGGGGACCCAATCAGGATAGGCGAATTCTGCAGGAAGGGCAGTATGGGCACGACGGGCCTGCCTTTGTCTTCTTGGTGGCAGCGGGACACTACTTGTGCTTGCCACCTCGCCAGCTTGAACTGCACTTATGGGACTCGCCACGTCACCAAGTGTTACTGCAGTGCTGGATGTACGTCCAGGCTGTACTAGGCCGCTGGTGCTTGCCAGTTCACCAGAAGGAATAGCGGCGCTAGTACTACTCTGCTCCATGATACGAGAGACCTGCGGTTCTTGCTCCTCAACAACCTCAGAAGATCGGGATCGGGTACACCTGACCTTAGCAGGGACCTCAACTTCGTCGTCAGAGCTATCTGACGTGGGGCCGCTGACGTCACTGTCTTCTACGGGAAGATATTCTGAGCCTGAATCTGACAGATACGTGACCTCCTCTTCACTATCTGTCATGCTCAGAATCTCGTAGGCCTCTTTACTAGTGTACCTTCGTCTTGCCATTTTGGGCTCTAAATTTAGGGGTACACTAGTAAGATTCACAGGAAAAAAAGCACCTGACTGTCGTCAGCAAATATATCAAACGCTACAAAAAAACTGTTAGCGATCGCAGGGATCAGGCCTGTCTCTGCGAACGCTGCAGTTATGTGTGTTGTGTTTGGTAAGTGATAGTGATCGATCGATACTGCACTTGGGTGGGCTGGGCTGGGCTGGGCGGAGGGGCTAAACGCAGGCGCTAGCAGGTATCTGGGCTGATCCCGCTAACACTGCGTTTTTGGGAACCCTAAACCGCTGGGGATGCTAGTATAGATCTGATCAGATACTATACCACTAAGGGGGGTGTATGCTTTGCGCATGGGTGTTAGCGTTACTGGCACTAACCTAACACTGCCTGGGGCGACGCAGACCCTCTCTGGCGCTAAAACCTAATTGATCTCACCCGCCGGGCGATCAGGGGGGTTAAACCTGTATTGGGTTATATACGGCGGGTGCCCTGATGCTATAAAAAGCAAACTAATCAACCAGCGTCACCTGTAACCTTTATATGGTGATCACTGGTGAAAGGGTTAACTAGGGGCAATCAGGGGGTTAAAACCTTAATTAGGTTAAATATGGGGGTACCCGACGCTATATAAAAACCTGACGGGTTACCTAAATAACTAGATAACTTACTGGCTAACCAGTGACACCAGTGACGCTTATACGGCGATCACTGGTGAAAGGGTTAACTCTAGGGGCAATCAGGTGGTTAAAATAATATATGGGGGTACCTGACACTAATAAAAACCTGCGGCGAACCTAAAAAAAAATAACTGCCTATCTAAAACACCAGCGACACGAATACAGCGATCGGAAAAACAATCGCTTAGTGACGCTGAAGTTAGGGGGTGAAAGGGTTACCTGGGGGGTGATCAAGGGGTTAAACCTTTATTAGGGGGGTTAGGGGGCTACCCTGGACCTAAAGGGGCCTAATCCTAACTGCCCTGCAACTTTTTACAATCACAGATGACACTAAATGCAGTGATCAGTAAAATAAATGATCACTGCAATCAGTGACACTGTGATTGGGGGCTTTGGGGTGACCTGGGGGGTGATCTGGGGGTGACTGGGGGGTGATTTGTGTGCCTATGTGTACCTACGTGTCAGTGGACTGTTGGAGCACTGACCTCTGTCTTCTCTCCTCGGCGCCGGGAACGAAAAGACCGCGGCGAGGGAGATGACATCACTTCCTCCAGCCTGTGTTTACATCACATGGCGGAGGAAGCATTTTCATTGGCCGGGAGCGATCGCGAGGGGGGGGGGGCGGAATCGAGCGGCCGCCCCCTCATGCCTGAGCGCTCCCGAACACTTAACGGCCGCTCACTGCAGTGAAGGGGGGTCCGGATGGACCCCCAACTGCACAAAGGCGATCACGTAGATCTACGTGATTCTGCCTGTCCGTGCCATTCTGCCGACGTAAATTGGCGGTGGGCGGTCGTTAAGTGGTTAAAGATTGTTTTTAAAGGAGCAGTAATTTTAATGATGTTTAAAGTTGAACAAAAAAAAGAAACATTCCTTAAAATATAGTGCCTCAGGGTCCCCGTAGTCTTCCTGGAAAGTAGCACATCTGTACTGTGTATAGAACCTACCGCAGCATAACTGATATATAAAGAAAAAAAAACATTTAAATTGATCTTCCATGCCAGCTTTCTTTATTTTGTAAACAACGGCTTGGGGAGCCAGTCAGTATGATGAGTTCACATTTTAGTGCACTTGGATCAAGATTAGAGATTTTTTGATAAATTTTGGCAGACTTTGGATGGAAATAACAACGTTTTGCACCACAGTGAGCAAGCCTTATGTGAAAAAGCCAAATTATAGTACACTCAGGCAAAGATTAACCTTTTTTTTTAACATAAAGTCTGGTTTCTCTTTTGCAGACTTTGGATAGAAGTAACAGGTGCATAAAAATTGGGCCTTGGGTGTTGGTGGTGCCTTCACACCATAACCCTTCACAGTTATCCTTGGTAAATGCATGATTGGATTCTGCTTTTTAAAATGTTACACAGGTGTGGATAGATTGGGCCTTGGGTGTTGGTGGTGCCTGCACCCTGTAACTCCCCACAGTTACTCTTGGAGGGTGTAGGACTGACACTGTGTTCAAATAATTCAGCTGACTTCTCAGTGCTTGATGATGAGGCAATGTCAGGAGTATCTGTGGACAAGGAGGAAGAATAGGCCACTCTGGCAGCTGCGTCACAGTCAGAAAAACAGCAGCTGACAATTTAAAAAAAGGGAGCAGGCTCGGGACAAAAGAAAGGAGTATACATCACTGTATACAGCACTAATTGTTATATAATGATGTGTTAAACACTGCACTAAACTTACAGACAAGAGTGATACTACACTATACTTAGCCTTAGCTCCACTCACAACCCTGTAGATTGACAGCACTTTCCTCCACTGCAGGAGCTTACAGGAGTGATCTAAAAGCCTTTGCTCTGTCCTTTTGAATCCCATCCAGCACTAAAAATAAAGGCAAAGTACAATTCTTTTGAGAAATTTAAAATCCAGACTTGCATTGAAAATGTAAGAGGAGTAAAAAAAAAAAAAAAAAAACTAGGGACCTAAAATGGCTTGGCATGAAAGAAATACAGGAGTTTTCGTTTTTGTAAGCCTGAATATGCCAGTCATCTGGCTGTTGTGCTGGCCTACACTTTGCCAAAACAAGCATACAGGTGAGAAAAGTCATAGCTAAGTCAGCAAGAAATGTTCACTTTGCAATAAACATTCCATCATCTAATCATTTGTGAGAAAAGTTACTTTTTCCTTCTTGTGAATTTTTTTTTTTTAATCAGGTATTCTTTATTTCTTTTATATAAACATACTTATACATATATACTTCTTTCCACTTACAACATTATAGATATCCTTTACCACATATAGTGAAACATTAGACCCATTCTCCCTTTCCACACCCCACACATTTCCCTTTCTCTCCCCTCCCTTTCATTCCTCCCTCCCGCCCTCCCCTCTACCATACCTCCACCTCTATCCATTGTTGCGGTGTCATCTATTACTTTCCTCCATTCTGTTCCTGTTGGGGGATCTTTTGCTTGCCACCTTTGTGCTATGAGTTTCCTGCCTTGAAACAGACATCTTAATATTGCCGTTTGCGTATCTCCAGGTATTCCCCTTTCTTCCATCAAACCTAGCACACATAGCCTGGCCTCTAGCTGTAAGGATGTCCTGAATACATAATTTATTCTATCTATTATTTCTTTCCAATACCTATACAGCTTGGGGCACCTCCAGACCATATGTATCAGGTCTCCTTGCTCATTTCCACATCTCTGGCACTTTGCGTCTTGTCTCCTACCAAACTGTAACATTCTTTGGGGTGTGTAATATGCTCTGTGTATTAAATATAGTTGGGAGATCATTTGGGAGGGGGAGAGTGAGACTTTGGGGCCTGCTTCCAATATCTTTTTCCACTGTTCCTGTGTTATTGGACCCACATCTCTTTCCCATTTCCCTTTATTCTTAGTGTCAGATCTCTCTTCCTGGTCTGCCTCGCTTATACACTTGTACATCTCTGAAATTGTCCCTTTAGATGTATCCACGTTTACTAATCTGCGAAGCTGGGGCATTTCATTCCATACTGGTGTCTCCTGCCCAAATTGCGAGTTCAGGGCGTGCCTAACCTGTAAATATCTGTAGAATGATTTATTGGGAACTGAGTACTCCTCCCTTATCTTATGGTCAGTGTAGATGGAGATAGGGTGAAGGGATCCTTCCAGGAGATGTCTCCACTCTTCTAATGCCAGCTTGATGGCCAACAGTTCACGGTCACCTATGGAATAGTTTTTTTCAGGAGGGGAGAAGGTTTTAGAGAAAAAAACACACGTGACGTTTCCTCCTTTAGCGTTTTTTTGAAGAAGAACAGCTCCGGCTCCTACCGAGGAGGCGTCAACTTCAAGGAAGAACGGCTTTATGGGGTCTGGTCGAGACAGGACAGGTGCAGAGGAGAAGGCGGTCTTAAGGCGAGTAAAGGCTTCTTCCGCTTGAGGCGGCCAGGACCTTGGATTTGCGTTTTTCTTAGTCAGTGCCCCTATAGGAGCAACGATGGTGGAGAAGTGGGGTATGAACTGACGATAGTAGTTGGCGAATCCAAGGAAGCGTTGGATAGCACGGAGTCCAGAGGGGCGTGGCAAATCCAAGACTGCGGAGAGCTTGTCAGGGTTCATTTGAAGGCCTTGTCCTGAGACCATATAACCTAGGAAAGGAAGGCTGCTGCGCTCAAAAAGGCATTTTTCAAATTTAGCGTAAAGATGATTTACGCGGAGGCGCTGGAGCACTTGACGGACATGGAGCCGATGTTCCTCAAGGTTGGTAGAGAAGATTAGGATGTCGTCAAGATAGACAACCACACAGGTATACAGTACGTCCCGAAAGATTTCATTGACAAAATCCTGAAAGACTGCAGGAGCGTTGCAAAGTCCAAATGGCATGACGAGATATTCAAAGTGACCATCTCTGGTGTTAAATGCAGTTTTCCATTCATCTCCTTCACGGATTCTGATGAGGTTATAGGCACCCCTGAAGTCCAATTTCGAAAAAACTTTTGCTCCGCGCAGACGGTCAAAGAGCTCCGAGATGAGAGGCAGAGGGTAGCGATTTTTAATAGTGATTTTATTGAGACCACGATAGTCTATGCAAGGGCGTAGTGATCCGTCCTTCTTGGCAACGAAGAAGAACCCCGCTCCGGCTGGAGAAGATGATTTCCTAATAAAACCTCTCTTGAGGTTCTCCTGTATGTAATCAGTCATGGCCTTGGTTTCAGGAGAGGAGAGAGGGTAAATTCTGCCACGGGGTGGTGTAGTACCTGGGAGCAAGTCAATGGGGCAGTCGTAGGGTCTATGTGGTGGTAAGACCTCCGCCTGTTTTTTGCAAAAGACATCAGAAAAGTCCTGATAGGCCTTGGGAAGGCCGGGCAAAGGAGTAGCGATGGGAACTTGACTGGTGGGTACAGACTTAAGACAATGCTTGTGGCAGGAGTAGCCCCAGGATTTGATGTCCCCAGTGGTCCAGTCGAGGGTAGGAGAATGGCGCTGGAGCCAGGGTAGGCCAAGAAGGATGTCAGAAGTACAGTTCGGCAAAACAAAGAATTCAATTTTTTCTTGGTGAAGAACACCAACGGACATGAGCAGGGGTTCGGTGCGGTAACGCACGGTACAATCCAGATTCTCTCCATTTACAGAGGAAATGAAGAAGGGTTTGATGAGAGGGATAACAGGAACGTTGAACCTGTTGATGAAAGAGGCTTCAATAAAGTTTCCTGCAGAACCAGGGTCCAGGAAGGCCACCGCAGAGAAGGGGGGGCCAGCAGAAGGGGAAATCCACACAGGAATAGTCAGACGTAGAGAGGAAGAATTCACACCTAGTAACGCCTCTCCCATGTTCACTAGGTGCGGGCGTTTCCCTGACGTAGAGGACAAATAGGGCAGTCCTTTAGGAAATGTTCAGAGCTCGCACAATAAAGACATAAGTTCTCATTCCTACGGCGAGTCCTCTCTTGTAGGGTCAGGCGAGATCGGTCCACCTGCATGGCCTCCTCGACGGAAGGCATAGTATCAGGATGCGTTGGATTCAGGAAGAGAGGAGCCAGGCGCGGATAACGCCTGGTGCGAACAAGATCTTTCTCCTGGCGAAGCTCTTGGCATCTTTCAACGGAGCGTATGTCAATGCGGGTAGCTAAGTGGATGAGCTCCGTCAGGGAGGAGGGTATCTCTCGTGCGGCCAGACAATCCTTGATGTGGCTGGATAAACCTTTCTTGAAGGTCGCGCAGAGAGCCTCATTATTCCAGGCTAGCTCTGAGGCCAGTGTGCGGAACTGTATGGCATATTCGCCCACAGAGGAGTTTCCTTGGACAAGGTTAAGCAGGGCGGTTTCAGCGGATGAGGCTCGGGCTGGTTCCTCAAAAACGCTACGAACCTCAGCAAGGAAGGACTGAACGGTGGCTGTAGCAGGGTCATTGCGGTCCCAGAGTGGCGTGGCCCAGGCCAAGGCCTTCCCAGACAACAGACAGACCACGAATGCCACCTTAGACCGTTCTGTGGAAAACTGGTCTGACATCATCTCAAGATGCAGGGAACATTGGGACAAGAATCCCTGGCACATCCTAGGATCCCCGTCAAATTTCTCCGGAAGAGACAAGCGGATCCTCGAGGTAGTAGCGGCAGCTCGGAGAGGGGAAGATGCTGGAGCTTGTGGCGGCAGACGCTGCTGGATCATGGCGGTCAACTGCGACAGCTGCTGTCCTTGTTGGGCAATCAATTGCGACTGCTGGGCAACCACGGTAGTGAGATCAGCGAGACTAGGCAGCGGCACGTCAGCGGTATCCATGGCCGGATCTACTGTCACGCGCCGGACTGACGGCTAGTGGGGATACAGGAGGTGGATCCTCTGTACCAGAGAGGGGATGGCACGGGTCGTACTGAAGGACCGGTTCTAAGCAGCTACCGGTTTTCACCAGAGCCCGCCGCAAAGCGGGATGGACTTGCTGCGGCGGTAGCAACCAGGTCGTGTCCTCCAGTAGCGACTCCACCTCTCTGGCGGCTGAGATAGGCGCGGTACAAAAGGACTAGGCAGAGGCAAGGTCAGACGTAGCAGCGGGTCAGGGCAGGCGGCAATGGTTCGTAGTCTGAGACAATGGCAGCAGGTCAGATACATAGGCAAGGCAACTCACAAAACCTTCCACAGGGTACTAAGACAACAAGATCCGGCAAGGACAGGAAGGGGAAGTGGGTTTATATCAGATTTGGGTGTGCACACAGTAATTGGGCCAGGCACCAATCAATGGTGCGCTGGCCCTTTAAATCTCAGAAGGCCGGCGCGCGCGCGCCCTAGAGCGCAGCTGGGCCGCGCGCGCCGGGAAGGAGCAGGAGGGGGATGGTGAGTAAGATGGGATGCGATCCGCGGACGGAGATGTGCCGCCGTGTGGATCGCATCCCCGCCGGTAACAGAGCAGCGCCTACAGCCAGGGGGGCTGACCGGAGCGCTGCAGGGGGACCGACGCCGCGAGCGCTCCGGGAAGGATGGGACACCCGGAGCGCTCGGTGTTACAACTGTCATGTCCTCTTTTATATCTTTTAGTTGACCAAATATTTCAATTAGTGAAGACTTACAGTTGTTGACTGCTTGGAGAATCTCTCTCATAGATGGTTCATCACCTGGGGGGTGATCTGGGGGTGACTGGGGGGTGATTTGTGTGCCTATGTGTACCTACGTGTCAGTGGACTGTTGGAGCACTGACCTCTGTCTTCTCTCCTCGGCGCCGGGAACGAAAAGACCGCGGCGAGGGAGATGACATCACTTCCTCCAGCCTGTGTTTACATCACATGGCGGAGGAAGCATTTTCATTGGCCGGGAGCGATCGCGAGGGGGGGGGGGGGCGGAATCGAGCGGCCGCCCCCTCATGCCTGAGCGCTCCCGAACACTTAACGGCCGCTCACTGCAGTGAAGGGGGGTCCGGATGGACCCCCAACTGCACAAAGGCGATCACGTAGATCTACGTGATTCTGCCTGACCGTGCCATTCTGCCGACGTAAATCGGCGGTGGGCGGTCGTTAAGTGGTTAAAGATTGTTTTTAAAGGAGCAGTAATTTTAATGATGTTTAAAGTTGAACAAAAAAAAGAAACATTCCTTAAAATATAGTGCCTCAGGGTCCCCGTAGTCTTCCTGGAAAGTAGCACATCTGTACTGTGTATAGAACCTACCGCAGCATAACTGATATATAAAGAAAAAAAAAACATTTAAATTGATCTTCCATGCCAGCTTTCTTTATTTTGTAAACAACGGCTTGGGGAGCCAGTCAGTATGATGAGTTCACATTTTAGTGCACTTGGATCAAGATTAGAGATTTTTTGATAAATTTTGGCAGACTTTGGATGGAAATAACAACGTTTTGCACCACAGTGAGCAAGCCTTATGTGAAAAAGCCAAATTATAGTACACTCAGGCAAAGATTAACCTTTTTTTTTAACATAAAGTCTGGTTTCTCTTTTGCAGACTTTGGATAGAAGTAACAGGTGCATAAAAATTGGGCCTTGGGTGTTGGTGGTGCCTTCACACCATAACCCTTCACAGTTATCCTTGGTAAATGCATGATTGGATTCTGCTTTTTAAAATGTTACACAGGTGTGGATAGATTGGGCCTTGGGTGTTGGTGGTGCCTGCACCCTGTAACTCCCCACAGTTACTCTTGGAGGGTGTAGGACTGACACTGTGTTCAAATAATTCAGCTGACTTCTCAGTGCTTGATGATGAGGCAATGTCAGGAGTATCTGTGGACAAGGAGGAAGAATAGGCCACTCTGGCAGCTGCGTCACAGTCAGAAAAACAGCAGCTGACAATTTAAAAAAAGGGAGCAGGCTCGGGACAAAAGAAAGGAGTATACATCACTGTATACAGCACTAATTGTTATATAATGATGTGTTAAACACTGCACTAAACTTACAGACAAGAGTGATACTACACTATACTTAGCCTTAGCTCCACTCACAACCCTGTAGATTGACAGCACTTTCCTCCACTGCAGGAGCTTACAGGAGTGATCTAAAAGCCTTTGCTCTGTCCTTTTGAATCCCATCCAGCACTAAAAATAAAGGCAAAGTACAATTCTTTTGAGAAATTTAAAATCCAGACTTGCATTGAAAATGTAAGAGGAGTAAAAAAAAAAAAAAAAAAACTAGGGACCTAAAATGGCTTGGCATGAAAGAAATACAGGAGTTTTCGTTTTTGTAAGCCTGAATATGCCAGTCATCTGGCTGTTGTGCTGGCCTACACTTTGCCAAAACAAGCATACAGGTGAGAAAAGTCATAGCTAAGTCAGCAAGAAATGTTCACTTTGCAATAAACATTCCATCATCTAATCATTTGTGAGAAAAGTTACTTTTTCCTTCTTGTGAATTTTTTTTTTTTAATCAGGTATTCTTTATTTCTTTTATATAAACATACTTATACATATATACTTCTTTCCACTTACAACATTATAGATATCCTTTACCACATATAGTGAAACATTAGACCCATTCTCCCTTTCCACACCCCACACATTTCCCTTTCTCTCCCCTCCCTTTCATTCCTCCCTCCCGCCCTCCCCTCTACCATACCTCCACCTCTATCCATTGTTGCGGTGTCATCTATTACTATCCTCCATTCTGTTCCTGTTGGGGGATCTTTTGCTTGCCACCTTTGTGCTATGAGTTTCCTGCCTTGAAACAGACATCTTAATATTGCCGTTTGCGTATCTCCAGGTATTCCCCTTTCTTCCATCAAACCTAGCACACATAGCCTGGCCTCTAGCTGTAAGGATGTCCTGAATACATAATTTATTCTATCTATTATTTCTTTCCAATACCTATACAGCTTGGGGCACCTCCAGACCATATGTATCAGGTCTCCTTGCTCATTTCCACATCTCTGGCACTTTGCGTCTTGTCTCCTACCAAACTGTAACATTCTTTGGGGTGTGTAATATGCTCTGTGTATTAAATATAGTTGGGAGATCATTTGGGAGGGGGAGAGTGAGACTTTGGGGCCTGCTTCCAATATCTTTTTCCACTGTTCCTGTGTTATTGGACCCACATCTCTTTCCCATTTCCCTTTATTCTTAGTGTCAGATCTCTCTTCCTGGTCTGCCTCGCTTATACACTTGTACATCTCTGAAATTGTCCCTTTAGATGTATCCACGTTTACTAATCTGCGAAGCTGGGGCATTTCATTCCATACTGGTGTCTCCTGCCCAAATTGCGAGTTCAGGGTGTGCCTAACCTGTAAATATCTGTAGAATGATTTATTGGGAACTGAGTACTCCTCCCTTATCTTATGGTCAGTGTAGATGGAGATAGGGTGAAGGGATCCTTCCAGGAGATGTCTCCACTCTTCTAATGCCAGCTTGATGGCCAACAGTTCACGGTCACCTATGGAATAGTTTTTTTCAGGAGGGGAGAAGGTTTTAGAGAAAAAAACACACGTGACGTTTCCTCCTTTAGCGTTTTTTTGAAGAAGAACAGCTCCGGCTCCTACCGAGGAGGCGTCAACTTCAAGGAAGAACGGCTTTATGGGGTCTGGTCGAGACAGGACAGGTGCAGAGGAGAAGGCGGTCTTAAGGCGAGTAAAGGCTTCTTCCGCTTGAGGCGGCCAGGACCTTGGATTTGCGTTTTTCTTAGTCAGTGCCCCTATAGGAGCAACGATGGTGGAGAAGTGGGGTATGAACTGACGATAGTAGTTGGCGAATCCAAGGAAGCGTTGGATAGCACGGAGTCCAGAGGGGCGTGGCAAATCCAAGACTGCGGAGAGCTTGTCAGGGTTCATTTGAAGGCCTTGTCCTGAGACCAGATAACCTAGGAAAGGAAGGCTGCTGCGCTCAAAAAGGCATTTTTCAAATTTAGCGTAAAGATGATTTACGCGGAGGCGCTGGAGCACTTGACGGACATGGAGCCGATGTTCCTCAAGGTTGGTAGAGAAGATTAGGATGTCGTCAAGATAGACAACCACACAGGTATACAGTACGTCCCGAAAGATTTCATTGACAAAATCCTGAAAGACTGCAGGAGCGTTGCAAAGTCCAAATGGCATGACGAGATATTCAAAGTGACCATCTCTGGTGTTAAATGCAGTTTTCCATTCATCTCCTTCACGGATTCTGATGAGGTTATAGGCGCCCCTGAAGTCCAATTTCGAAAAAACTTTTGCTCCGCGCAGACGGTCAAAGAGCTCCGAGATGAGAGGCAGAGGGTAGCGATTTTTAATAGTGATTTTATTGAGACCACGATAGTCTATGCAAGGGCGTAGTGATCCGTCCTTCTTGGCAACGAAGAAGAACCCCGCTCCGGCTGGAGAAGATGATTTCCTAATAAAACCTCTCTTGAGGTTCTCCTGTATGTAATCAGTCATGGCCTTGGTTTCAGGAGAGGAGAGAGGGTAAATTCTGCCACGGGGTGGTGTAGTACCTGGGAGCAAGTCAATGGGGCAGTCGTAGGGTCTATGTGGTGGTAAGACCTCCGCCTGTTTTTTGCAAAAGACATCAGAAAAGTCCTGATAGGCCTTGGGAAGGCCGGGCAAAGGAGTAGCGATGGGAACTTGACTGGTGGGTACAGACTTAAGACAATGCTTGTGGCAGGAGTAGCCCCAGGATTTGATGTCCCCAGTGGTCCAGTCGAGGGTAGGAGAATGGCGCTGGAGCCAGGGTAGGCCAAGAAGGATGTCAGAAGTACAGTTCGGCAAAACAAAGAATTCAATTTTTTCTTGGTGAAGAACACCAACGGACATGAGCAGGGGTTCGGTGCGGTAACGCACGGTACAATCCAGATTCTCTCCATTTACAGAGGAAATGAAGAAGGGTTTGATGAGAGGGATAACAGGAACGTTGAACCTGTTGATGAAAGAGGCTTCAATAAAGTTTCCTGCAGAACCAGGGTCCAGGAAGGCCACCGCAGAGAAGGGGGGGCCAGCAGAAGGGGAAATCCACACAGGAATAGTCAGACGTAGAGAGGAAGAATTCACACCTAGTAACGCCTCTCCCACGTTCACTAGGTGCGGGCGTTTCCCTGACGTAGAGGACAAATAGGGCAGTCCTTTAGGAAATGTTCAGAGCTCGCACAATAAAGACATAAGTTCTCATTCCTACGGCGAGTCCTCTCTTGTAGGGTCAGGCGAGATCGGTCCACCTGCATGGCCTCCTCGACGGAAGGCATAGTATCAGGATGCGTTGGATTCAGGAAGAGAGGAGCCAGGCGCGGATAACGCCTGGTGCGAACAAGATCTTTCTCCTGGCGAAGCTCTTGGCATCTTTCAACGGAGCGTATGTCAATGCGGGTAGCTAAGTGGATGAGCTCCGTCAGGGAGGAGGGTATCTCTCGTGCGGCCAGACAATCCTTGATGTGGCTGGATAAACCTTTCTTGAAGGTCGCGCAGAGAGCCTCATTATTCCAGGCTAGCTCTGAGGCCAGTGTGCGGAACTGTATGGCATATTCGCCCACAGAGGAGTTTCCTTGGACAAGGTTAAGCAGGGCGGTTTCAGCGGATGAGGCTCGGGCTGGTTCCTCAAAAACGCTACGAACCTCAGCAAGGAAGGACTGAACGGTGGCTGTAGCAGGGTCATTGCGGTCCCAGAGTGGCGTGGCCCAGGCCAAGGCCTTCCCAGACAACAGACAGACCACGAATGCCACCTTAGACCGTTCTGTGGAAAACTGGTCTGACATCATCTCAAGATGCAGGGAACATTGGGACAAGAATCCCTGGCACATCCTAGGATCCCCGTCAAATTTCTCCGGAAGAGACAAGCGGATCCTCGAGGTAGTAGCGGCAGCTCGGAGAGGGGAAGATGCTGGAGCTTGTGGCGGCAGACGCTGCTGGATCATGGCGGTCAACTGCGACAGCTGCTGTCCTTGTTGGGCAATCAATTGCGACTGCTGGGCAACCACGGTAGTGAGATCAGCGAGACTAGGCAGCGGCACGTCAGCGGTATCCATGGCCGGATCTACTGTCACGCGCCGGACTGACGGCTAGTGGGGATACAGGAGGTGGATCCTCTGTACCAGAGAGGGGATGGCACGGGTCGTACTGAAGGACCGGTTCTAAGCAGCTACCGGTTTTCACCAGAGCCCGCCGCAAAGCGGGATGGACTTGCTGCGGCGGTAGCAACCAGGTCGTGTCCTCCAGTAGCGACTCCACCTCTCTGGCGGCTGAGATAGGCGCGGTACAAAAAGACTAGGCAGAGGCAAGGTCAGACGTAGCAGCGGGTCAGGGCAGGCGGCAATGGTTCGTAGTCTGAGACAATGGCAGCAGGTCAGATACATAGGCAAGGCAACTCACAAAACCTTCCACAGGGTACTAAGACAACAAGATCCGGCAAGGACAGGAAGGGGAAGTGGGTTTATATCAGATTTGGGTGTGCACACAGTAATTGGGCCAGGCACCAATCAATGGTGCGCTGGCCCTTTAAATCTCAGAAGGCCGGCGCGCGCGCGCCCTAGAGCGCAGCTGGGCCGCGCGCGCCGGGAAGGAGCAGGAGGGGGATGGTGAGTAAGATGGGATGCGATCCGCGGACGGAGATGTGCCGCCGTGTGGATCGCATCCCCGCCGGTAACAGAGCAGCGCCCACAGCCAGGGGGGCTGACCGGAGCGCTGCAGGGGGACCGACGCCGCGAGCGCTCCGGGAAGGATGGGACACCCGGAGCGCTCGGTGTTACAACTGTCATGTCCTCTTTTATATCTTTTAGTTGACCAAATATTTCAATTAGTGAAGACTTACAGTTGTTGACTGCTTGGAGAATCTCTCTCATAGATGGTTCATCCTCTTTCGCCTGTTCTGTAATCGACTCTACATTTTCTTTCTGTGTTTTTTTCCCTGTCCCCGTATTACTGGCCGTAGCTGCTGATGTATCCATTGTTAGTACCTTTCCCTGGCTTCTCCTCTGAGTAGTGGATTGCTGCTCCCCCTGTGCTTTTTTAGGTGTCTGGCCCACTGTATTGCCTGCCGTATGTGCAAAGTTTTCCAGTTTAGCCGCCGCAGCTGCCGCCGCGGCCTGACTTGCCTTAGTTCCTCGTGTTGCTTGTATTTGTGCCTGTGGCTGTGACTGTATATGCATCTGTTCCCCACCACCTGTACTGGTTCTCTCTTGAGAGGCGACTTCCTCTCCTTTTTTCCCCCTTGTCATTACCGACAGGGTGCCCGGCATTGTCCTCCAGTTATTAAGGCTGTGGGCTGTGATGCTGTATAGCTTTTTGCTTCCTCCGTAACTTTCAGATCAGATGCTCTTGTTTCTGCAATTTCCCGGCAACCGGGTTATATAGCTTTACCCCCAAATCTCACTATCGCATGCCTCTGGAGACTGGGTATAGAGCTTTACAATGTAAAATTCCAATATCACAGATCCCTATGGGGGCTCTAAATACTAAATGCTAAACCAGAGCAGCTTCAGGGTAGGGACAGCAAGTATAACAAGCACAGCAAGTATAGCAGTCTTTCCTATACAGGATTGTAGTGCATCTAAAAGACATTTACATCGCTCCTTCCTGTCTCAGTTTCAATAGTCCCCGGCACCTGTTGGTATACAAAGTGTCTCTGAGTACAGGGTTTGCACTGACTCCAACAACTTGCTCCCAGTACTTCTTTCAGTGTCCCAAATGCCTGACCCCGCTCTGGCTCCAGCTGATAAGAGGGGACAGTCAGACGGCCAAACACAACAAAAAAAAAAAAGGAAAAAAGAGATCCCAAGCAAAAAAAAAAAAGGGAATCTACCAGCAGGAGAAGCCATATCATGCCCTTTCCTTCCTCCACAGTCCTCAACCATCCGCTCCTCCGTAAGAACAGTGGCACAATCAGTCTATCAGGTTTTGATAAGATGTTTTATAAAAAGCATACATTCCCCAGCATGAACTGTCTGTCTTACCGCTGTGTTGCTAAGTTGCTGCGTTGCAGCGTCTGGATGTCCGGTATCTCCACCTCAGGGCCCCTCCTCCTCCATACAGGGCGGTTCAGACAGCGCAGACAGCGTGAGGTAGTTGCAGCGGTAGTTGCAGCGGCCAAGTATCCGATTTGTCCACCTTATGGCCCCCCCTCCTCCTCCACACAGGGCAGTCCAGGCGGCTCAGATAACTGTAATAGTTGCCACTCTACAGTAGCTGGATATTCGGTATGCTTACGGCCCCCCCCTCCTCCTCCATGCAGGGTAGTTCAAACGGCTCAAACAGCGTATAGCATGGGAGCGGGTGTGTGGTCCGTGCTGCTACGGCCTCTCACCTCGCACCTCTACATCCGGTCACGCCCCCCCCTAGGTGCCTTCATGTGAATTTTTACCACATTCCACATTCACCAAGCTAGGGGAAAATTTTCTTGCAATGTAAAAAATCCCATGCAAAGTGGACAGCATGTTCGCCTTTAGTAAATCAATCCCAAAGTATTGAAGTCAGTGGGTCAGTTAAAATCTACAGTAAAAAATAATTTTTGTACAAAGGTCCAAAAACCCATTTTCTGCAGCATGACAAATTAAAATATTATTTAAAGTACTGAATTGTAAAACTAAAAGTTGCTATACACATGTTATATTTTTATCAATAACTTCACGCCTCTCATGTGGACAAACTATAATACCGTCAGGGGTCCCTAAGCAGTTGCAGCAATGTGTGCAAAATATACAGTTATACTTTACATTTAACGCTGTAGTCATCATTCATCGTATTACTTGCACATTTGCTAATTAATTGAGAGTGTACATTTCAAGCACTTGCTTGTTCATATTGCTTCTCTTTTCATCTGTGGATTGATGGCATTGCCATTTTCACATAGAGACAGCAAGTATTCTACAAAGCAATTTTTTAGGATCTGGTAGTGATCGAAAGTCAAAGTTTGGGAGAAAAATGGGATTTTATAGGGATGGGGTTAGGGCTACTCAGGGTTACTCGGGGGTAGTTTGCTCTTTGTTTTACAATTATGAACACCTACCAGGCTATCATCCAAAGAGTTATGCTCCCTCAAAAAGTGATTCCAGCACAGGTAATATTGTTATTTTTCTGGTGTGTTTATGTGTGCACATCAGGGGAAATTCTCTTACAAAGTAAAACCAAAATAATTCATCCCTGTCAGATGACTGACCTGGTTGACTTAATAGCTTATTTATCCATGAGGCAAGAGGCGTATGATGAATCTAATATCTGACCCAGGAGAAAACTTTATCTTCCAACTCCTCATGCGTTTAAGAACTTTTCTTCTGGGCGCAAGTTATCTTCATCTTACTCTTCACTAATCATGCTGCTTTGATGTTAGTGATGGTCATGGCAAACCATGGGATGTGAGATTATACAACGGGAAAGGAGCAGATTATTCCAAAGCATCTGTTATTTTTGCTAGTTTTTATACTTCTGGCATGTCAAATTCAGCTGATAATGATGAAGAAATATTGGACAAATAGGCATAGCACTGCATTGAGAGGCGCCACGCTGGCCGCGGCTCTCTCCTCTTCCTCCTTCCCCTGCGCCCGGCGCCCGCATGTCCTCCGGGAACAGGCACTGCGATCTACAACGGCACTTGTGACAGGCAGGTGGGGAGAGGTCACGGTGCCAGTGTCCTATCACAATTGCAGTCCTCAGACCGACGTCGATGCCTAGGCTCCTCCTCCACTCCACACTGACAGTATATCCACAACAGGAGGAGGAGCCTAGGAAGAGGGACATTTGTGTGCACAGAGCAGCGCTGATCTGAGGTCTGTAAATGTAGGGAGGGGAGGTAGACAGGGGGGGCGTTATATTAGCGGGATTACAGGGGGGTTAACATTAGGAGGATTACACAGGGGGGTGTTACTTTAGGGGGATTGCAGGGGGGTAGCATTAGGGGCATTACACAGGGGGGTTACATTGGGGGGATTGCAGGGGGGGTAACATTAGGGGGATTACACAGGGGGGGCTTACTTTACGGGGATTGCAGGGGGTAGCATTAGGGGGATTACACAGGGGGGTTACATTAGGGGGGATTGCCGGGGGGGTAACATTAGGGGGATTCCACAGGGGGCGCGTTACTTTAGGGGGATTGCAGGGGGGAGCATTAGGGGGATTACACAGGGGGGTTACATTAGGGGGATTGCAGGGGGGGTTACATTGGGGGGATTGCAGGGGGGGTAACATTACAGGGATTACACAGGGGGCACGTTTCTTTAGGGGGATTGCAGGGGGGTAGCATTAGGGGGATTACACAGGGTGAGTTACATTAGTGGGTTGCAGGGGGGTAGCATAAGGGGATTACACAGGGGGGGTAACATTAGGGGGATTGCACAGGGGGATTACATTAGGGGATTACACAGGGGGGGGCGTTACATTAGAGGGATTACACAGGGGGGCATTACATTAGGGGAATTGCACAGGGGGGGGCGTTACATTAGGGGGATTGCAGGGGGGTAACATTAGGGGGATTGCACAGGGGGGGTTACATTAGGTAGACTGCAAGAGGCGGTAACATTAGGGGATTACACAGGGGGCAGAGCTGTGCTGATGCGCTAGCCTGCTCAGTGCCCTGGATTGCTCATGCTCAGTGACCGGGGGGGGGTGTGACACCATATTTTACAGCACCAGGTGACACCAACCCTAGTGACGCAACTGACTATGATCCATCGATACAATGGACAGAGTCCTCTTGTTTGGACTCCTGCTCAAGACCCGTGAGTGCCTCTTTTACTTTCTATTTATATACTGATGTTACTTTGCTGCAGTGCAACGAGGCAGAGTGTGAAATTACTTCAAATGGATTTAAGATGATGTAAGTTTGGATAGGATGTGAACACTGGTTTTTGAATTTTTGGGGAACAGACATCAGAGGACAAGGGTGGTGTTGTAGAATATGAGCCACTGCATGTATCACATTCACTAACACTTTCTGGAGGCAGGGATACTTTTCAAGTGGGTAGCGTTGTAACCGGCAGCCTATTTCTCTTAGATTGTCGTGCTGAAGGAAAGTTCTGGAAGTGGGAGTCTTTCAGTGAGGTCCAGCCAGTGCATCTAAGGACCCATTCACAAGGGTGCTGTAGCCTGTAGACCGTGAATGAGTCATTTGTTTATGCGGCTGGGAGCTGCATGCAGGCAGCTGATGCTAGTCTATGGGGATGCAGCATCTGTACAGATACAGCCACACATCCTACTTTAGCAGGTGTGCATTGAAAGGAGGGTGGTCCTAAGCAGAGACAGTTTTGCATCTAGGGCCACCCCTGCACAACTGTGAGATAAATATATGCTTCTGTTTCCATACAGCGTGTTATTATAGAGTAACTTAGGTTGCCTGCACACAGCTCCCGGAGGCTTCAGATGCATAAAAAAAAGCTGTATGGATGTATACATATCAATGTGAATGAGACCTTAATTGTACAGGCACACAACTGGGAAATCAGTTTTCTTGCAGAATATGGCATAATTACACACTGTCCTGTAGCCAAGGCGAGCAAGGCAAGTCTGTTCTCCTTTTCCTCATCCTATTCAGCTAATTTCTCAATCAAAAACCTAAACGAAATAATGATCTTCACTTGCCATCCTTAATGCTGTTTTTTAAAGTGCCAAATCCTTGTCTGACCAAGAAGTTTTGTCAGTTGTACTTCATAATGTTCCATTCCCACTTCAGCTGTGGATGGTGCTATCCCTGCACTGTACCGTCTTTTTCATAATTACATGGTTGTACCACTAAAGCTGGTGCTGGACCACAGAGTAGTATGTATAGGCAGTGCTGGAGTGTGGAGAGGGTGAGTAAGTTTTTTTTTTTTGGTTTTTGGTTTTTTTACACAGGAAGAGATTGGGGACCCATTTATTTTTCAATGGAGCTAAAGTTTTGCTTTAAACACAGAGAAATATTAACAAAAATTATTAGTACAGTTTGCTCTTTTCACTGTCTCCAATATCTGCCATCTGCTATGTCTTCAAGCTGTTGCCGCACAGAAAACATGGTTGGTGAATGTGCATTTTCTCATGACAAGCATAGTGGCTCATAGATCTTTTAGTGGCATAATGGGTCAAATAATATTAACCGAATTCTGGAGCTATTTTTTGGATACTTTATTAAATAAGTGAAATGCAAATAACTGTAATGTGATGACTCCAGCATAGTAATGAATTTCATACATAACCAGTATGACCGTGAATGTTTTAATAAATCTGTCTGTGAACTAAAATATGTGTTATTCTGATATATGCTTATTATTTATTTTATATATTCATGACATAATATGGGATACACTTTAATGTGGCACATTAACCGGTTAACGATCGGCTCCTGTACATATACGTCGGCAGAATGGCATGACTGGGCAGAGTAACGTATATATAACGTATATTTATATCACTTTGAAATTCCTGCCGTGCGGGGGCACGTGCGCCCCCCTGTCGCAAGCTCCGTGACCGTGCCCGCAGGACCCGCGGACTCGATGTCCGCCGGTGTCCCGCGATCGGGTCACAGAGTTGCAGAACGGGGAAAGGCAAGTGTAAACAAGCATCTCCCCGTTCTGCCTAGTGACACTGTCACTGATCGTCTGCTCCATCTCATCAGGAGCAGCGATCAGTGATGTGTCACTTGTAGCCACACCCCCTAACAGTTAGAATCACCCCCTAGGACACACATAACCCCTTCCCCGCCCCCTAGTGGTTAACCCCTTCACTGCCAGTGTAATTTTTACAATAATCAGTGCATTTTTATTGCACTGATCGCTGTAAAAATTACAATGGTCCCAAAAATGTGTAAAAAGTGTCTGATGTGTCCGCCATAATCTCCCTGCTATTACTAGTAAAAAAAAAAAAAAAATTATAAAAATGCCATAAAACTATCCCCTATTTTGTAGATGCTATAACTTTTGCGCAAACCAATCAATAAACGCTCATTGCGTTTTTTTTTACAAAAAATATGTAGAAGAATACGTATCGGCCTAAACTGAGGGAAAAATTTGTTTTTTTAATATATTTTTTGGGGATATTTATTATAGCAAAAAGTAAAAAATATTGTTTTTTTTTTCAAAATTTACGCTTTCATTTTGTTTATAGCGCAAAAAATAAAAACCGCAGAGGTGATCAAATACCACCAAAAAAAACCTCTTTGTGGGGAAAAAAGGATGTCAATTTTGTTTGGGAGCCATGTCGCACGACTGCGCAATAGTCAGTTAAAGCGACGCAGTGCCGAATCGCAAAAAGTGGTCTGGTCTTTAGCCAGCCAAATGGTCCGGGGCTTAAGTGGTTAAAGAGCCATGATCTGCTAAAACCATCCATTTTCTGTCAAGTTTGTTTAGGCTTGGAATGATTGCATTTGCGATATATATTACTCAGTTGTAACCACTGGAGTTGATTTACTAAACGCAAATTAAACCCAAAAATTTAATATATTGAGCTTACCAGTCATTAAATGTGGTCGTCGCATTGTATTTATTTTAGTTTTTTTTTCACTTTTTTCCAAATGGTAATCCTACTATTACACATTTCCTTTTCTAGTGTGGTAATCCTCACTCATTGTACTGCATCTATTGAGTGTTGTCACCCTAAGACAGAACTACAACAACCCCCCACTCCCCCTTATCTTTTCCATAACATAGAAGGTTTTGTAGTCCTCAAATAAAAAGAGAAGGGCGTACCGACCTAGCGCATTACCTCAATCAAGTTTATTACAAGATAGAAACAGCAATAAGTATACTCACAAACGCATATAGTGTAAACGCATATCATAGCAAGTAAATTTGACTGCCTGATGGTCTAGTCAAGTCCATCGGTACTGCCGAAAGACCAGGAGGACATAACCAGGGTAATGAATCGTAGTGAAAAGACCATCAGCATTAAGAAGGAAAATTACACTGTATACCTCTGGGTTAACCATTACGAGCACAGGAGAATATTTGCTTGTTAAATATCAATGTATTGAAAGATAGCATGAGATGTTATGAGCTGACAAGATTTCTGGAAGGAGTGACAGATATTTTTTTTTGTACTTATTAAATAGATATAACAAAAAACTTTCAATACTATATTTCAATGATAACAGTATAAAGCTGCAAAACCTTGCCCCACACATACACAGGGTAATTAGGCCTTTGTAAATACATTGAGCAAAATTATAAACGCAACACTTTTGTGTTTGCCCCTATTTATCATGAGCTGAATTCAAAGATCTATGACTTTTTCTATGTACACAAAATGCCTCAAATATTGTTCACAAATCTGTCTAAATCAATCACTTTTTTCCTTTGCCGAGATAATCCATCCACCTCACAGGTGTGGCATATCACGATGCCCATTAGACAGCATGATTATTGCACAATTGTGCCTTAGGCTGGCCACAATAAAAGGCCACCCTAAAATGTGCAGTTTTATCCCACAGCACAATGCCACAGATGTCGCAAGTTTTGAGGGAGCGTGCAATTGGCATGCTGACTGCAGGAATGTCCACCAGAGCTGTTGCCCTTGAATTGAATGTTAATTTCTCTACCATAAGCCGTCTCCAAAGGCGTTTCAGAGAATTTGGCATTACATCCAACCGGCCTCACAACCGCAGACCACGTGTAACCACACCAGCCCAGGACCTCCACATACAGCATCTTCACCTCCAAGATCATCTGAGACCAACCGATCGGCGTATAAGACAGCGTGTTCCCGTTCCTGCCAATATCCAGCAACTTTGCACAGCCATTGAAGAGTAATGGACCAACATTCCACAGGCCACAATCAACAACCTGATCAACTCTATGCGAAGGAGATGTGCTGCACTGCGTGAGGAAAATGGTGGTCACACCAGATACTGACTGGTTTTCGGACCCCCCCAACCCCCCCCAATACATTAACACTGCACATTTTAGAGTGGCCTTTTATTGTGGCCAGCCTAAGGCACACCTGTAAAGTAATCATGCTGTCTAATCAGTATCTTGATATCCCACACCTGTGAAGTGGATGAATTATCTTGGCAAAGGAGAAGTGCTCACTAACTGATTTAGACAGATTTGTGAACCATATTTGAGAGGCCTTTTGTGTATATAGAGAAAGTCATAGATCTTTGAGTTCAGCTCATGATAAATAGTGGCAAACATAATTTTGCTCAGTGTATATTTGTTAAACTTTGACAGACTCTATACAATGAAAAGTCCAAGTGACTGATATAATCGCATTATGAAAGCATTTATATTTATATGTGGTCCTTCTATGATGTGTCTGCTTTTGTTGGTAGCTTATGTATTCCATATGTTAAGCTTTACCAGTTGGTGTCCAAAGGATCTCAGGAAGTAGCGGTCTTACTTAAATGCCCTCCTTGCAATGACAATTTTTTTGCCCTGATAGCATACATGTGCCTATCTCCCCTAACGCACAAAATAAAATGTAGATCCACTTCAAGCAACAAGGTACCATATTTTGGTGGCGGCAGTAGGAAAAAATCAACCCGCATTTTCATTGCACACTGTATTGGAATCTTCCTTGATGCAAGTGCTGTAATGTCCGTCACCTAGTTTTGTCGATAATATTCATGCAATATGTTGTTTGCAAACCATTAGGTAATGCAAAAAGTTTCATCTTTATTGTATATGAAAACCACAATATAAAGTATGTTTTAGGGCCACAAAAGACATGCTTTTATGTAGGCGTCATATGTGAAACCGAAATGTTGTCACTTTATGATGTGATAAGAAAAAAAAATGTCCTGCATTACTTAATGATGTGCTGACAACATATCATGTGCAGTGGTACTAAGACACAGCCAACGTTATTTATCATAATACTCCCCTGCTGATATTCAGCTTGCCAAGAATGGCTGCCTTGGCACTGTTGGCCATGTTTGTTATGTGGAAGGCACCACCACTTTTTGCAAAAAAAATTATTGAGTTAGCGGGTTATAAAAATACTACACGATCATCTCAAAACATTCTCTCTGAATTTTATAAATGTGGCATTTTCTAAGATAAAGCTCTACACTGAGCACACACAACCAATTGGATTGCAGTTTGCTGAGGTTAGGATAATCAAAGATGAATTCCACTACACACTGACACACACAACTTACACATCAACCTTTACCTTTTTTTTAAGTTGGACAGAGGATATCTAACAATTTTTATAATACAAACAGGCTTCATTGCATCAGATCAATAATCTTTGACAGTAGGGGACCAGTTTACTAAAAGGAGCAGTAACTTTGAAGGCCCTACACATGTTTAATTAAGAATCAAACCTAGATTAAAGAATATGAATAAACCCAACTGATACAGAAAACAACCATTAATGCTTAATGACCCATTAGTAATTATGCATGTTACATAAAACAAAATCACAAACTCCCAACATATCTCTAAACATATACTCCTTTTCTTTATTGATAAACTTTTATTTCCTTAAATATCCCTTTTAGTAGATCAGCACAATTTCTGTTAATTTCATTACGTTCTTTAAATTAAAATTAATGAGGCTGACACCCACAATTAACAATGAAAAATGTAGATTGCTATAATTACTATAGCAGTAACATTGCTCTACATAAAAGATATAAGGTGCTCCACGTATTATTTAAAAGTCGTACATAAAACATAAAAAATGACATTTTCAATTTATTTTGTCAGTGTAAAAAACAAAATTCCTTACTAAAACCTTTGTCTATTGGGAATCTCTTGCCATGCATAATTAAGCAAATTTGATTGCAATTAAACTGAGCTTCTATGGTGGAGCTTTAATTAATGCAAATAAGGCATCTACATCTAAGATTAATTTCAGTGAATTAAAAGAAAACAACAAAGAAAATTTAAAAGTGTGATTTTATTGTGCAAAGGCTTGACTGTAAAATGAGAATATTTTAAAGCTCTTTTGGTAAGCTTTTGATATTTATATTTTTTTCTGTAAGCGGGCAACTTAAAATGCAATTCTTCTTTGAACATTGTATTAAATCACAACATCAAATACAACAGTGAATATGTTTTAAAAACTATAAAATCCTTGTGAAAACAATAAAAGTCCTATTTGAAAAAAAGTAAATTGCTTGTTACAATTATTATTTCCCAATGAAAGTAAATTTGATTCAAATAAATAATTTTTTTTATCATATAAAAATGCAGAAACAATATATTTCATTAAATGTATGAAAATAAGTGTCTTGATAATAAGATTGGTACATTGCATATATTCTTATGCAGTATTTTTACTGAAAACTATATGGTTTTATTGATTTATTGCTCACCTGCTTTTGAAAATGCTAGTTGCCTTGTCATTATGTTAACCCTCTGACTTTATTCTTTTCTGAGTCAAAACATTTCTAAAGTTGGCTCATAAAAAGTTGTAGTCTTTGTCTGCATACTTGTTCAGCATCAGTGACTCAAAATAAAGCAAAAGCATGACAGCCAAGCAATCAGCATTTCCAATATAAAAATAGAGTTGCGGCAACCTCTGTGTTTCTTCCTTTACAGGTTTTTGTTGAAAGCAAAAATTCCTTAGCAATTGATTTAGCTAGGTTTCCCTGTGGTGTCAGAGGGGGGCAGGGTCACCCATTTATTTCACCGAGTGGCCCTGCCCTCAGCTATATAACAGCTGTCACAGCCGGAGAAGCGTCACTCGGCGGCCACTTCCCATCGCTGCCCATTTTATTTTATTTTTTTAATAAAGGACTTGCCCCAAGCTGTCTCTTGTCTTTTTTATAATTTTTTACACTTTTTTTTTGTGAAATGATAGGGGTACAATGAACCCGTTACCAATTTACATAGGGGGGTGGGATCTGGGGGTCCCCTTGTTAAAGGGGGCTTCCAGATTCCGATAAGCCCCCTGCCCGCAGACCCCCACAACTACTGGGCAAGGGTTGTGGGGATGAGGCCCTTGTCCCCATTAACATGGGGACAACGTGCTTTTGGAGTCAGACCCCAAAGCATCCTCCTCTTGTTGAGGGCATGTGGCCTGGTACAGTTCAGGAGGGGGGGGCTGCTCTATCACCCCCTCTTTTCCTGCAGCCTGCCAGGTTGCATGCTCGGATAAGGGTCTGGTATGGATTTTTGGGGGGACCCCTACGTAATTTTTTTGACATTTTGGCGCAGGGTTCTCCTTAAAATCCATACCAGACCTGAAGGGTCTGGTATGGATTTTGAGGGGGACCCCTACGCCATTTAAAAAAAAAATTGGAGCAGGGTCCCCCTTAATATCCATACCAGACCTGAAGGGCCTGGTATGGAATTTGGGGGGACCCCCACGCAATTTTTTTTTAATTTTGGTTTGGGGAACCCATGCCGTTTTTTTCAATGAGTTTTATCTGTATTGCCGAGACCCAACAATTCATTACAGCCGTGAGTAGTTTTAAATTACTTTTTTTCCTTTAGAAATGTCATTTTGCTGCGGGACTGTTCTAAGCACGGGAAACATGTGCCACTTTGCAGGCATACTATAGACACCACCCAGGCACGAAATTTAAAGGAATATTTCACTTTTATTGTTTCACTTTAAGCATTATTAAAATCACTGCTCCCGAAAAAACTGCAGTTTTTAAAAAACTTTTGTTTTTGCATTGATACATATTCCCTGGGGCAGAGCCCGGGTCCCCAAACACTTTTTATGACAATACCATGCATATAAGCCTTTAAAATGAGCACTTTTGGTTTTTCATGTTCGTGTCCCATAGACTTTAATGGTGGTCGCGTGTTCGAACAAATTTTTTGCCTGTTCGCATGTTCTGGTGCGAACCGTACTGGGGGGGGGGGTTCAGCTCATCCTTAGTCAGTAACACATGCAATAATGATTGGCAACACATGTTATATGTGTTGCTGAGGTGCAGTGCCTTTCATTTTGAATTGCACCCCAACACCCCTTTCTGACAGATATGCGTTGCAGCCTATTTGTTTTCTTTTTTCAGGCTACGAACATTTTCAGGAAGGACAGAAACTACTTGTTGATCTTGTGTCAGAGAATGACTGAACTGTGAAAGCACAAAGAATTGTCAATAGAAATGCGCATGCACTCAGAATTCTTGGCAGAATGGTGATTGGAGCGTGCCCACGAGCACGGGCGCGTGTGCACAAAACAAGTACATACCCGCACGAGCTCGGACATGCGCGAACGCATGCATGTTGTCGCCAGACTGACTATTTAAAGGGGCTCCTGTTCACACTCCAGTGCTGACTGGTCTTTCAGCTGTTCCCTGTGTCCCGCTATTACTATGCTTGTTCCCCTGTTGCTGACTCGTTTTGCCTCTGACCTGAACATGGATCTTCCTTCTGCTCTGTCACCAGTTCCCGACCCGACTCCATTCTTGACCACGTCTCTGTCTTATGTCTCGGTACCTTGCTGCCCACCTGCTGCTGACTTCGGCTATCCCTGCTGTTTCCAGGTCTGCTCTCACATCTGGTTTAAGTGCCTATCCAACTGTCATCTGTATCATCTCTGCTCATCACAGCGAGTGCCCCTTTAACTTCAGCTGTATCAGCTACTATTCCTGACCTGATGTTCTGCCAGCCTGCCAGGTTCTGCATCTCTTGCTGCAAGTTCTCTTATCAATACCTGCCAGCACCCGTATTCCTCCTGTCTCTTGGTACCCTCTTTTTCACCTTCAGTGGGACCTGGGCTGAAGATACAAGAGAGGTCAACCTCATAATTTCAATCTCCGATCAGGTACGTGACATCTTGCCAGAAATGCTGTGTCCTTGTCACTTCTTGTGATCTGAAAAGAAAGCTCAAATTCCCTTCCCCCATGAAATAGAAATAAAATGAGGAAGGCATTTTTATAGTCCATATCGGAAGATGGACCTGAGTGACAACCATGGCCCCCTTTATAGATACAGTTAAACAATGAGCATAGCCACCCATGACAGGAATTTTGATATTGGCAGGATTATAAGATAAAAGTTATAGAAAAAAAGCCTGAAGAAAGTAAACTCGAGCAGCAACTACATTTAAGGACTGGTAATCTGCAATAATTTACATTTTTGCGGGCTTAGATTCACTTTAAAATTACTAATTGACACGTAATCTTGCTCCAGTACCAAGTAGTTGTCAAGATTTTTTTTATTGAGTTTGAATATTTGAAGATTTAGTAAGCTAAGGAAACAGACATATGGGGTTTTTATTTTAAACACTAAAATGTGAAAGAAAAATTAATGGGTGGTGCACCCATGTAACTACACTGATATGGCTGGCTACAGGGAACCTGTGGCTAAGATATGAACATGTTTACATATTCTTAACAAGCAGTAGAGACATCACTGACCTCTATTGCTGCAGACACTGTGGGATAATCTATCCTTAAGTTTAGAGTTGAACCACTACAGTGATACAAGTGTTTTCTCAGAAGCTTGGTTCACCTTTTTCACCCTTCCCAATGCATTAGAGATTAGAAGGCTTAAAGCAGGGGTCTCAAACTAGCCGACCTCCAGCTGTTGCGAAACTACAAGTCCCATCATGCCTCTGCCTGTGGGATTCATGCTTGTAATTGTCAGCCTTGCAATGCCTCATGGGACTTGTAGTTTCGCAACAGCTGGAGGGCCGCCAGTTTGAGATCCCTGGCTTAAAGACTACCAAGTCATTGCTGTGAGGGTGTAGCAGGGTAAACTCACTTTCTGAAAGAACAATTTGAAAAACTTCTGTGCCTTTGCTATGAAGTTTGAGAATAAATTGTTCCAGAGTGCTTGAAGCTAAAAGTGGTCAGTTAGGACTGATCTACTGTAAATCAAATTTTCTGCTTGTTAAAAATATGTAAATATTTGAATGTCCATAGTCTGAGCACGGGTTTACTTTGGGCTCCGAATGCCTTGTGGCCAATAATCATTAGGGGGGAAAGAAGACCATAGGCTATTCTCTTTCTCTGTCTCTCTCCACTTTGCTAAACTATGGATCACTTCAATGTTTACCTGGTTAATTACTTTTTATATGATTTATTGGGACCCCAATGAATTTTTTTTTTTTTTTTTTAAAGAAGATGATCACTGAAGGCAAAAATAAATAGATGATTAGTACTTATTCTGCATGACATGCATTCCCAAGGGCCCCAATTAATCTCATAAAGAATTAGTAACCTGGCAAGCTGAAAGGTTTGGAACAATCACATTTTCTCAGCTGCAGATAATATTAACTACATAAGGACCAGGCCTATTTTTCAGACTTAATGTTTACAAGTTAAAATCTAATTTTTTTCCAGAAAATTACTTAGAACGCCCAAACTTTATATATATAATTTTTCAGACACCCTAGAGAATAAAATGGTGGTCGTTGCAATACTTTATATCACATCGTATTTGCGCAGCGGTCTTACAAGCTAATTTTTTTGGGGAAAAAATACACTTTTTTGAATTAAAAAATAAGACAACAGTAAAGTTAGCCCAATTTTTTATATTCTGAATGATAATGTTACACCGAGTAAATTGATACCCAACATGTCACGCTTCAAAATTGCGCCCGCTCGTGGAATGGTGACAAATTTTGACCCTTAATTTCCATAGGCGACGTTTAATTATTTCTACAGGTTACCAGTTTTGAGTTACAGAAGAGGTCTAGTGCTAGAATTATTGCCCTCGCTCTAAAGATTGTGGCGATACCTCACATGTGTGATTTGAACACCGTTTTCATATATGGGCACGGCTTACGTATGCGTTCGCTTCTGCGCGCAAACTCTCAGGACATGGTGCTTTACATGTTTTTTTATTTTTTTTTTATTTTGACACTGTCCTTTAATAGAAAAAAAAGCATGACAGGACCTTCTAAATGTGAGATCTGGGGTTAAAAGACCTCATATCTAACTTTCACACTAAAATGCAATAAAAAAAACAATTTTCCCATTAAGACCATTGGGCGGAAGTGACGTTGGCCATCCAATGGTGTGGAGCTGAGTGGGGGCCATCTTTCCCTTGCTTGGCATCCAGCCTGTGAGGGGAGAGGACCCGATCGCCTCCCCCGCTACTGACAGCTCCGGTAAGCAGCGGAGACGACCGGAGCGCGGCGGAAGGGGGGCCTCTCCCACCCCCGATAAAAGTGATCTTGCGGTGAATCCACCTCGGAGACCACTTTTATCTGAAAGCGGACCGCCCACTGTTGAAGAGAATACGAGGGTTATGGCAGGGTTATAGCCACTTCAAACAGCGGACATACAACTGTGGCAGGCGGTCTGTAAGTAGATAAAAAGCACAGTTTATTTCCTTTCTCTCCTGGATTTCTCCTGGATGGCTTCATCAGTGTTTTACTTCTGCTCAGAGTTCTGCAGCTGGTATGCATAAAGAAAGTCCGCTTTTACTTTATGTTTGAAATGGCCCCGAGAAAGGCAAGGAAAGAGGGTGGGGTTTAGCAGGAAGGAATCCAATCACATTTATATCACATAACATTTAATGTGTACCTATCACCACTACAAAAGTTAGGAACTGTTGTAGTGGAGAAGTGCAGTAGTGTTCTGTTTCTGCTGCAACCATGTGAATTGACAATTTGGTTTGAAAGACCCATCAATGTCATACATACTGTACATTTTTTTTCTGTTTACATTGTTTTGAACAGTATTCTTTGTGACAGTGTTCAAGGTTGACACTCTGGTCCAGAAGAAAATTGCTTTGAAACATAGTGTGATATAAGCAGTAGGCTTGTGTAGATCTCATTTCAATATTTAACCCCCCAAAAAAGAAAAACTGAAAACATGTTTTATTTTTTTTGTTTAATTCGTTGTTATTTGAGAAAAGGCGGTACATCTTTATACAATACAGCCAATCGCCTCCAGTAACATCGTTGGGTATTAACATACATACAAATCACAAACCTCCACATTCCTGTGTAGGGATGCTACATCGCGGAGTGGAAGAGAGTGGCTTCTTCATCATAAAAGTCAACGGTCAAAGTGTACCCCCTTAACACTATAACATTATAGGATAAAGGAAGAACAGAGAAATAAAGGACACAGGGGGGTAAAAGATATGAAAAGTGTGGAAGGAAAAAAGGGAGGGGTGGGGATAGGGGGACCTGCCCCGGTCCAAACACATCCGAACAAATATAGTATCTGATATAGTTAGTACAATGTACAAAGCGCCGTTACACCGGTTGAGACATAATTTCCGCATATGCGGCGGTATATTTAAAAGCAATCCAGCAGGACAATATCTTTTTTGCGAGGTCAGATTTACCCCTGAGAGAGAGGGTCATGTCCTCCATGTGATAGATTTCGTCTACTTTCACCAGCCAAAGGCGTAGTGAAGGGATGTTTTTTTTTCTTCCAAAAGCGTGGAATAAGAGCCTTTGCAGCGTTAAGAAGGTATGGCGTTATTGATCTTTTATATGGTCCTACTGGCCCGCCTGTACAGTGGAACAAAACAACCCAAGGATCATTAGGGATCTCCCATCCCTGGATCTCTCCGATCCAGTGAAGTACCGCCAACCAGAATGGGCGTATGCGAGGGCATAGCCACCAGATATGGGCATGAGTCGCCCTCTCCCCGCAGTCCCTCCAACACAGGGAGGACATGTGAGAGAAGGTCTTGTGTAAAATTACGGGTGAGTAATGCCATCTCGTAAGGAGCTTGTAATTCACCTCTGCCATATGTGAAGCTCCAGAGGAGATGTGGGCTAGTGATAGGATGTCGCTCTTTTGGGAGCTGGTTAAGTCTTTTTGTAGGTCTAGCTCCCAGTTATGGATAAACGAAGGGTCTTTGGTGGAGGACAGATCCACTAGAGTACGGTAAAAGTAGGAAGTAGGTTTCTCCACCGGCCGGTCCTCGGAGAATGCTAATTCCAGAGGGGTCAGCTCAGTAAATGATCTCAAGGGCTTCGGTAGAGAATGAACAAATGCTGTTAGTTGCCGATACCTCCAATGATCCATGTTGGTTACGAGTGTAGTAGGGAGAAGTGTAGACAAGGGTAAAATGTTCCCGGAGAAAGTGACCTGCTGTAGGAGAGTCCCAATTCCTAGGTTCCAGGGGCAAACCCCCGGTGTAATGTTTCCAGGGGGAAAATAATTGTGTCCGCTCAAAGGGAGTAAGGGTGAGTTGTATTCCCATTTGTGAGCTTTACATATATAGTCCCAAGCCATTAGAGAAGAGTGAGTCAGTGGAGATGTAGTAGCCGAGAGGCTTCTAAACTTCCTCGGGATCCACATTTGTGAGGAGATATCCGAGCCACTGAGCTCTGTCTCCAGGGCTGCCCAAAGTTTAGTAGATTTGTGGTATTTCAGATCCGAGAGCCTGGTCAGGATTATTGCACGAAAATATAATCTGAAGTCTGGTAGGGCTAAACCACCCCTTCCCTTTTGCCTAACCATAAGAGATCTAGCAAGTCTGGGCCGCCTCCTGTTCCACACATATCTACCGACAATGGAGGTAAGTTTAGCAAAGAAGCCGACCGGAATGCCAAACGGAATCATCTGAAACATGAATAGCACCCTGGGCAGTATATTCATCTTGATCACCCCTATTCTCCCCAGCCAGGAATGAGCGAGTTGTGACCATCTCTGTATGTCAGTTCTAATGGTGTTTAGCAATGGGATGTAGTTTGCTCTGAATAAGGCTCTCAGATTTGGCGTTAGATAGATACCTAAATATTTCATTTTCTTCGGTTGCCAATTAAAGTGGAACGCTTGTGAGAGGTGCGAGGCTGTATGTGTCGGGACGGATATATTCAGTATTTCAGACTTTGTCATGTTAATCTTGAAATTGGAGATGACACTATATTGGGAGAACTCCGACAGAAGGTTCGGGAGGGAAATCAGGGGTTGCTGAATATAAAATAAGATATCATCCGCATAAGCAGCGTATTTATGTTCTACGGGACCTGTGACTATTCCATGTATGTTCGGGTTATGTCTTACAATAGAGAGGAATGGTTCCAAGGAAAGGGCAAATAGAATAGGAGAAAGGGGGCAGCCCTGGCGTGTGCCATTGTGTAAGGTGAAAGGGTCGCCCAATGTGCCATTAATGCGTAGTTGAGCCATGGGGTTGTTGTACAGCGCCGAAATTTGAGACAAAAGGGGAGTGTTAATACCCAAATAGGCCAAAGTTGCCATTAGAAACTCCCAGTCCACCCTATCAAACGCCTTCTCAGCATCCGTGGACAGCAGAAGGGTGAGCCGGGAGGTTCCCCGTGCGTGCGCGATCAGAGAGAGGGTGCAAAGGGAGTTATCCCTCGCCTCTCTACCGGGGATAAAGCCCGTCTGGTCTCTGGATATCCACTTCGGGATCAGGGGGAGAAGTCTGTTCGCAATGGCCTTGGCATAAATTTTCGCGTCGATATTCAACAGGGAAATGGGGCGGTAGCTACCACATAAACTAGGGTCCTTTTCAGGCTTTGGGATAACTGTAATGTGGGCATGGATAGTCTCGGGTCGGAGCTCACCACCGGTAGAGGTCACATTGGCATAGGTGGCTAAGCGAGGCATGAGTAAACCTGCATAGGCGCGGTAATATGCTACCGTGAATCCGTCCGGTCCCGGGGCCTTGCCACCTGTCATGCTTTTTAAAGCTGAGTGCAGCTCTCCGGTGGTAAGCTCACCCTCCAAGGAAGCCAAGACCTCAGGCGCTAACTTGGGGAGGTTTGCCCGCTCTAGGTACTCCTTGATAAGGTCCCTTTTCCTATCCAAGTCTGTAATAGAATGTGGTACATGATACAATTGCTGGTAAAACTCCCGAAACTCTTTGGCAATGGAGGGAGTATCGTGTATCATAATATTTGAAGGGGTTTTGATTTTTGCAATAAAGGAAGCAGATTTCCTCTGCTGCAAGGAGCGGGCTAATAATTTACTCGGTTTGTTTCCCCATTCATAGTAACCTCGGCAACTAAACGAGCGCGTTGTTTTTGCTCTAAGTGCATAACGGACTTCAACTCCTCTCTTTTTTCCGTTAAGGCATGGAATGAGTCTTGTGAGTGTCTGATTTTGTGGCTCTGTTCGAGGTGTTTAATTTCAGTGAGCAATTTAGTTTGCTGGAGTGTGCGTTCCCTTTTCTTTCTGGATCCTAATTCTATCAGCCTGCCACGTATGTGAGCCTTATGGGCTTCCCACAATGTACCCGGGGAAATGTCTGGATGAGAGTTTTCTTTAAAATATAAGGAGATAGCCTCCTCTATCGCTTTTCTATCAATCTCATCTGCAATGAGTTCCTCGTTCAACTTCCAGTTGGTGGATTTGAGGGGGAGGGATAAGACCTTGATAGTGAGTGTAATGGGCATATGGTCGGAGATAGGCGAAGACTCAATGGACGACCTCACCAGTAACGGTAGGTGTCGATGATCAATAAAACAAAGGTCAATTCTAGAATAGGTTAGGTGAACCTGTGAAAAGTGGGTAAAGTCCCGTTCTCGCGGGTGCATGGTTCTCCAGGTGTCAATAAGTTGCGCTTCGTGAAGCTTCTTGCGAACATAATGCAATTGTTTATGTGGAATACTAGAGCTCCTCCTGGAAGTGTCAATGACTGGTTCCAGGGGGGTGTTAAAATCACCCGCTAGGAGAATGCAGCCTCGAGAGAAGTCTTGTAATTTCCCGAGTGTGGAAGCAATAAAGCTCGCCTGGTTGTGATTAGGAGCATATAGGGTCGCCAGAGTGCATGGCATACTGCCCAGGGTGCCCCTCAGAAACAGAAAACGTCCCAACGGGTCACTTAACATGGAATCTAATGTAAACGCGGCTCCCCTGCGGAACCCAATGGCCACCCCCTTGGCTTTGTGTATATCCGAGAGGCTATAATACCACGTGGGGTATTGTTGTGAAAATAACTTTACCGAGGTCGTATGAGTAAGGTGGGTCTCCTGCAGGAAGATCACTTCCCCCCGCAGGCGACCCAGCTCCCTATAAAGGTCGTGTCTCTTACCGGGGGAATGTAAGCCCCGTACATTAAATGAGAGTAGGTTTACCGTAGCCATGGAGAGCTGAAGAGGGGAGCCGCGATCACATTCCTCACAGGTGTTCGGATCCGAGGCAGGAGATATCGAGTACAGGGGAGGGGTGGGGATAGATAGGTACGAGAAAAGGTGAGAAATGAAAAAGGAAGAAAAGAAGAGAAGTTAGTAACATAAAACAAACATAAGAAAGACCAACCCATCAGGCTGGTTAAAGATGCAAGCATAGAACTGCCGTGCTCAAGCGGGTCGCGCATGAGGCCCAACACACCCGCCCACCCGCCCCACAAGGGGACAGGCGCGTGGAGGCGCAGGGCACCACAGCTCCCACCAAGGAGGGGGCGGAGGGGCCCGGGCATCCGGACACCGGTCCCAATAGGGGTCTTAGCAGTGTCCCGAGGCCCCGGCGCCGACCCCAGCAAACATGTAAAATAACCAATATATCCTAATGAAAAATCAAAAAGTAGTATAAAGTACAATAAAATAAAATAGAACCGAACTGCGTCATCAGGCTATAGCCCGAGAAGAGAGAACCAGGTCCCATCATTGCCTCACCCTGCCCGTCCACCTAGAGGCTATACGTTAGGTAGGCAGGTCTGGGCGAACTGTTCCTTTTTGAAGGTAAAACAAACAGGTGGGTGAACAGCCAAAACGAGGCAAACCATTCTCATCCGAGAATGTGGACACGATCGAGAGGGCACTCAGCACAGGGCTCAGCCAGTGTGTGGCGAGGAGCCCGGAACAGACAAGCGAAGCTTGCGGTCCGCCTTCTGCCACATTGGCCCCGCGTTGCCAGTTAAAGGGGAATGACATCCTGCCATCCAGGAAGCTCTGGGGGAGGGATGTTCATGTCCGCACAAAACTTTTCCAGATCCTCTGGGAAACGAAGCACCACCGTTTTACCTTCCTTGTTGGCTATTAGAGCAGCAGGAAAGCCCCATCTATAGTTGATGTTTGCAGCCCTGAGGATTTCCGTAAGTGGCCGTAGGGCCCTGCGCCTCTCCAGTGTTTCCCTGGCAAGGTCCGGGTAGAGGGAGAGCATGGCGCCATCAAAGTCTATTGGGGTGGCCACTCTAGCCTTTTTCATAATCAGCTCTTTTTCCGGGTAGTGGTGGACCCTGCAGATTACGTCCCGTGGGGTGTCGGTGGATAAGTTGCGAGGCCTCAGGGCCCTGTGCACTCTATCGATTTTCAGCGGGTTATCCGGCGGTAGGCCCAGGAGACTATTAAAGATGCCGCGGACGGAGGGCAGAAGGTCATCATCCCCGGTAGCCTCGGGGAGACCTCTGATTCTAATTATTATTGTGTCTGCTGCGGTTTTCCTGGTCCTCCATCTTGTATAGAGCCAGTCTGTGGGCTATGGCGAGTTGGCGGGAGGATGCCTGTAAGGCCCTAATGGCGGTCGTGTGGTGGTCTAAGCGTTGCTCAGTCTCCTCCACCCGTTCAAGTACATGGGAGAGGTCCGCGCGCACAGCGGAGACCTCCTTTTTAATGACCTTCTCTATGCTCAGTAGCAGGGAGGCCAGGTCCGTCTTAGTGGGGAGATCGCTTACCAGAGCGGCAACTCCCGAGTGTCTGGGGGAGCTCTCTTCACCCTCCGATCAGGCCAACAAGTCAGGGGAACAACGTCTGAGTTGAGGCCTGTTGCGGGAGGCGGAGCTTGTTCCCGAGTGCGCGCCATGCGGTGATCGGCCCAGGCCATCCAGGTCTTCCATGGCGTCCGGTTCGGATGCTAAATAGTGCTTTATCGAGCCCGCCGAGGTGCCTTTTTTGGGTGTGGGCTTGCCCAGTTTCCTCCGCATCCTTGTTCCGGGTGTTAACGATGTCGCAGTGTCGGTTCAGGTGCTTTTAGCTGGGTCGGCGCCGGAGCTCAGGAGAAGTGCGACCGCTCTACAGCATGCCGAAACCACGCCCCCCACATGTTTTATTTTGCAGAGGCTTGGTACATGGGTGTGAAGTGAATAAAAAAAAAAGGACAGCTTGCTCACCTTAGCACAGGGGTAGGCAACCTGGGGCCCTCCAGCTGTTGCAGAACTACAAGTCCCATCATGCCTCTGGGAGTAACTGTAACTGCCAGCCTTGCAATGCCTCATGGGAAATGTGGTTCCACAACAGTTGGAGGGCCCCAGGTTGCCTACCCCTGCCTTAGCACATGCAAGATAGCATGATTGCTCTGCGTTGAAGGAAAATGATTATACACACAACACAAGGTAGTGTTTTAACATACTTTAGGGCAGTATTTCTCAACTCCAGTCCTCAAGGCACACCAACAGGTCATGTTTTCAGGATTTCCCTCAGATGAAATGGCTGTGGTAATTACTAAGGCAGTGAAACTGATTAAATCACCTGTGCAAAATAATGGAAAGCCTGAAAACATGACCTGTTGGGGCGCCTTGAGGACTGGAGTTGAGAAACACTGCTTTAGGGCACACAAGGATGGACCTCTATGTCGTTTTGTAATGTTTTGCAGTGTTGTGACCTGTGCTATCTGTTACTTTGAACATTTGAGCTGTTAAATGTTTAGGAAATTAAGCTGTGCTCTTTATAACATGCTTTGACAGCCATGCACAGATATTAAATCTCATCTAAATATTGATATTCACTGAAACAGTTGTCTTTTTTGATAACGCTGCTTAGTCTGGTGCATCTGATGATTCCTTAAAGGAGAACTCCATGTAGCGCCTAAAACTCAACAAAACTAGGCAAAGTGCAAAACTATCTTTGTCCATTTTTGGAGGTGTAATCTGAAAGACATAACAAATAATGTTCCATGATATTTTCCACCAGTAGCAGGAAATTCAGCTTGTCTCTGAGAATGTCCTGCTTCTGTACACTCTGGATAGAAAAGTTTCCCATTACACACAATGCAGTTTGTTTCAACTCCGAGACCTCCTCTATCCTATGATTAAAATAAATTGCTTATGAAAAACAGACTTTTTTTTATCATTAAAGAATTTGTATTGAAATTTCCATACAAATAACAGAAAAATTAAGGGCAGCTGGTTCTGGTGAAAAACAGACTTTTTTGGTTACCTTTTTTTTTTTGTTGTTATGTAAAGTGACCTCTATGCATCTCAAGTAATCACAGAGCCCCTTGTTTGTGCTGTATGCTGACATTTGGATAAATTAGTTCCTCACTACTATTAAAGGTTAAACAAAAACACAAGAGAGAATGTTAAAAAAATGCAGCTCTGTAACATTAACTGCAACATTCCAGAAAGATTTTTAAGTGATTAATAAAATGTAATCAAAACCCTTTTTCTTTTGGATACCACAATTAAATATAAATATTAATCCCAATGTGATAAAAGAGCAATTCCCCCAACTCAAATCTGTTTATGTTTTGCATGCATTAATTATATATACGCAGCCTGAGAGTGGAAGCAGATAAATAAACAAATGACAAAGTCGTGCGGCCTTTCTGCATACAAATCGTATCTTACATCTGCAAGCAAAAGCTCCATAAATCGATTTGCTCTTTCACATCACAAGACAAACAGTGATGCAAGTCAGCAGTTCCTTTGTCAAAGTCACAGAGATAGGCCACTCTTTACAAATGCATCCTTACAGAGCAGAGATTCAACCATTTGATGATTAGCATTATTGGCAGCTCTTCAAAGCGAATTCATCAAGTGATTTGCAATTGGACTGGCTACCATTCTTTTTTATGTTATTCCTTAAAATTGAGCTCAAATTGATTGATATTTGAATTTTGACTTAGAGGACAAAGGCGTCTGAAGAGTTTGAAAAAAATGTAATTACTTAAAAAGGTCCTTGTACTAGTTTTATACCAACATTCCCCAATGGATTACCTTTGAAAAGTTTGACATGGAAATGGTTTCAGGGAAGCTTCAGACTATAGATTAAATATAAAGTTTTAAGGCATTAAAACTGTTTACTCTTCAGACGTATTGCTAAATGAAAATCAATTACATTCTTTAATGAGTAACTTTTGAGTGGCACACGGAGGCAGATTTTTTACATCTGTTTTATCATCGCCTGTGCTGGGGTTCAAGGAATACTTGAAGCAGTATATATAAATCAAATAGTGTTGCCATAAATAAAATGTGCAATTTTTATCCTATATTTTTTTCTGATTACAGTGAGACCAACTTTAAGATTCTAATACAAAGCATAGCAAAGCTATTTAAAAATTAAATAAAGGTAATTTTTTCAAATTTTTGCAGTTTTATAAATATTAATGCTTAAAGATTAGAAAAATACGATCATTAAAAAATAAATAAATTGCTAAGTGGAGAAGGGGAGGAAGAAGTTAATTAAGCCTAATTAGGGTTAACTTATGGTAAATAAATAGGTGCAAATTTTTATCAAACAATATTATATACTGTAAGACGGCTTTAACTGATGTCATATGTTCATCAGAAGTAATACCTTTAAAGGGGTTGTAAAGGTTTGTTTTTTATTTTCTAAATAGTTTCCTTTAAGCAAGTGCATTGTTGGTTCACTTACCTTTTCCTTTGATTTCCCTTTCAAATATTTTTTTTCTTTGTTTTCTTTGTCTGAATTTATCACTTCCTGTTCCTCCTCAGTAAGCTGTTCAGTAAGCTGTTCTGGGTGACTCCACACCACTCAGATGATGGTGTGAAGTTTAGTGAGGAGAAACAGGAAGTCAGAAATTCAGACAAAGAAAACAAACCTTCAGAAGGCAAATCGAAGGAAACAATGCACTAGCTTAACCACTTGACCACTGGGCACTTAAACCCCCTTAATAACCAGACCAATTTTCAGCTTTCGGTGCTCTCACATTTTGAATGACAATTACTCAGTCATACAACACTGTACCCATATGAATTTTTTGTCCTTTTTTTCACACAAATAGAGCTTTCTTTTGGTGGTATTTAATCACTGTTGGGTTTTTTATTTTTTGCGCTATAAGAGAAAAAAGACTGAAAATTTTGTAAAAAAATGTTTTTTTTTTTAGTTTCTGTTATAAAATTTTGCAAATTACTATTTTTTCTTCATAAATTTTGGCCAAAATTTATACTGCTACATATCTTTGGTAAAAATAAGTACAAATTGGTGGATATTATTTGGTCTTTGTGAAAGTTATAGAGTCCACAAGCTATGGTGCCAATATCTGAAAATTGATCACACCTGAAGTACTGACGGCCAATCTCATTTCTTGAGACCCTAACATGCCAGAAAAGTACAAATACCCCCCAAATGACCCCTTTTTGGAAAGAAGACATTCCAAGGTATTCAGAAAGAGGCATTGTGAGTTTTTTGAAGTTGTCATTTTTTCCCACAATTCTTTGCAAAATCAAGATTTTTTTTTTCTCTTTTTTTTTTCTCACAAAATTGTCATATTAGCAGGTTATTTCTCACACACAGCATATGCATTCCACAAATTACACCCCAAAACACATTCTGCTATTACTCCAGAGTATGACGATACCACATGTGTGAGACTTTTACACAGCGTGGCCACATACAGAGGCCCAACATGCAGGGAGCACTTTCAGGCGTTCTGGAGCACCCAGGCCATTTCTGCCATTTCTCTCCTACATGTAAAAATCATCATTTGTTTGCTCGAAAATTACATAGAACCCCAAAACATTATATATGTTTTTTTTAGCAAAGACCTTAGAGAATATAATGGTGGTTGTTGCAACTTTTTATCTCGCACGATATTTGCGCAGCAATTTTTTTAACGCGTTTTTTACGGAAAAAAAATGTTTTGTGCTTAAAAAAAAACCCAGTAAAGTTAGCCCAATGTTTTTGCATAATGTGAAAGATGAAGTTACGCCGAGTAAATAGATACCTAACATGTCACCCTTAAAAATTGCACACACTCGTGGAATGGCGCCAAACTTCGCTACTTAAAAAATCCCCATAGGCGACGCTTTAAATATTTTTACTGGTTACATGTTTTGAGTTACAGAGGAGGTCTAGGGCCAAAATGATTGCTCTCGCTCTAACGTTCACAGAGATACCTCACATGTGTGGTTTGAAAAACGTTTTCATATGTGGGCGGGACTTACGTATGCGTTCGCTTCTGTATGCGAGCTCACGGGGACAGGGGCGCTTTAAAAAAATATATATTTTTTTATTGTTCATTTTGCTTTATTTATTTTAGTTTGACATGTTTTTCCGCCCCAAAATTTTTTTTGAGCACTTTTATACCTATCGTAAACATCCCTTGTAATAGGAATATGGCATGACAGGTCCTCTTTACAGTGAGATATGGGGTCAATAAGACCCCACATCTCACCTCTAGGCTGGGAAGCCTGAAAAAAAAACAAAAAAGAACAACAATCCTGGCTTTGATCGTAGCGGTGAGTCGGTAGAAGCACCGGAGGGCAGCGGGAGGGGGGGCATCCCCTCTCACCTCCCGTAAGAATGATCAAGCGGTGGAACAGCCGTTATGATTGTTGTTATGGTGTAGGGAATCGCCGGCTGAAAAAACTAATATCTGAATGATGCCTGTAGCTGCACCCATCATTCAGATATCTCCGCACAAAGTCAAGGACGTCATATGACGGCCGGCGGGCGGGAAGTGGTTATTGCAGAGTATTGCCGGGCATTGCGGAGTATTGCCAGGCATTGCAGAGTATTGCCAGGCATTGCGGAGTATTGCGGAGTATTGCAGGGCATTGCAGAGTATTGCGGACTATGGCAGGGTATTGCGGAGTATGGCAGGGTATTGCACGGGGTATTGCACAGGGGGTATTGCACAGGATATTGCAGGGTATTGCAGAGTATTGTGCAGGGTATTGCAGAGTATTGTGCAGGGTATTGCACAGGGTATTGCAGAGTATTGCGCAGGGTATTGCAGAGTATTGCGCAGGGTATTGCAGAGTATTTTGCAGGGTATTGCGCAGGGTATTGCAGGGTATTGCGCAGGGTATTGCAGAGTATTGCGCAGGGTATTGCAGAGTATTGCGCAGGGTATTGCAGAGTATTGCGCAGGGTATTGCAGAGTATTTTGCAGGGTATTGCGCAGGGTATTGCAGAGTATTTTGCAGGGTATTGTGCAGGGTATTGCAGAGTATTGCGCAGGGTATTGCGCAGAGTATTGCAGGGTATTGCGCAGGGTATTGCAGAGTATTGCGCAGGGTATTGCGCAGGGTATTGCAGAGTATTTTGCAGGGTATTGCGCAGGGTATTGCAGAGTATTGCGCAGGGTATTGCAGAGTATTGCGCAGGGTATTGCAGAGTATTGCGCAGGGTATTGCAGAGTATTTTGCACGGTATTGCAGAGTATTTTGCAGGGTATTGCAGAGTATTGCGCAGGGTATTGCAGGGTATTGCGCAGGGTATTGCAGAGTATTGCGCAGGGTATTGCAGAGTATTGCGCCAGGGTATTGCAGAGTATTGCACCAGGGTATTGCAGAGTATTTTGCAGAGTATTGCACCAGGGTATTGCAGAGTATTTTGCAGAGTATTGCGCAGGGTATTTTGCAGAGTATTGCGCAGGGTATTTTGCAGAGTATTGGCAGGGTGTATTGCAGGGTATTGCACCAGGGATGGCTGAGCAGGGATGGATGGATGGCTGGATCTGTGACTGCAATTATCACAGATCCAGCCCACAGAGCTGCTGCTGCCATCCGCTCCCTCCCCTCTCCTCTCACACTGTACCGATCGGTACAGAGAGGGGAGAGAGGAACCGGCGTCATCACATGACGCCGGTCTGTTTACAAGTGATTGCTCCGTCATTTGACGGAGCGATCACGTGGTAAACGGCCGCTATCAGCGGTGATTTACCGCGATTCGTGATCCGCCGGGTCCTCTGGACCCGGCGGTCACGGAGTTTCCCGTGTGCGTGCCCCAGGGTGCGCGCGGGAGCGTGATTCTGGGAGGACGTTATATAACGTCCTCCCAGAGTTAAGCAACCACCTTGTCAAGGTTATTTGTCGGCAGGTGGTTGTTAACTGGTTAAAGGAACCTATTTAGAAAATAAAAAACAAACCTTTACAACCCCTTTAATCTGCACATGAATGAAATAGAGTAAATACAATGTAACAATTTCTCAATGACACTCCCGCATTGTCTGGAAGTATAGTTATGCACATGAGCTGCTGCAGCCACTCTTGAGATGAAGAGCAAGTCCAGGCTGAGGTGTATGGGATCCATACATCCTGGGAGTTTTTAGAGAATCATTCCTATGCCCAGTTCTAGAATTGGTTACAATAATTATCATACACAATATCCATTGTTATCCTTGTATCTGGAAGCATAGGAGCTGATTTAATAGAGGAAAATAGGCTATTTATTTGTTAAAGTGAACCTTCCCTTAGCTTAGTGAATGCGATAAATCTCTGCTGACTTCCATAACTCAATCAAGACTAAGCAAAATACATATTTTTAAATTTTCCCTGCATATGATTGCAAAGTGAATTGTCTCATATTCACTAAGCTGAAATCCCCTGTCAAAGTGAGCAGCCTATTTGTCTTTAGTAAATGAACCCCATTATATCAATATTATCTGCTATAATACCCTCCTTAAATATAAAATAACATTTTCAAGAAGCATACAACTGCTAATCATGAGCCAAACATATTTGGGTTGAGTTTGGTGCAGGTTCGTTGAACATTACTAAAGTTTGGGCACTGAATTTGAAGCCCATTAACATCAATGGGAGCTTAATGTTAAAAAAAACAGTCATGGTCATTTTTTTAGGCTAATAGGCAGGGCATTGTCAATCAAATGGCATGTACCCATAAAAAAAAAAAAAAAAACTGCCATTTAACGGGGAGCAGCAATTTTAGTAATGCCTAAAGTAATGCAAAAATGCAAAATTCCTTTAGCTACTTACAGACCGCCCACCGCACATATACTGCGGTAGGGCGGCCCGGCTGCACGAAACAACGTACCTGTACTTTGTTCGCTTCTTCCGGGTCTGGGGTGCGCACGCACCGCTGACGACCTGCTCCTGCTGTGATTGGACACGGCGGAAGCCAATCAGCAGATCTGGCTGCCGCGATAGGTAGAACAGCGGTCTGCCTATGTAAACAAGGCAGACCACGTTCTGTTCAAGAGGAAGAGCGAGATCTTGTGTTCCTGCTAATCAGAAACAGCGCCAGCACTCCCCCCCGCGGTTAGAAAGCACTCCCTAGGAGAAAATTTAACACTTTGATCACCCCTGTTAGCCCCTTCCCTGTCAGTGTCATGTATACAGTGACAGTGCATTTTTGTAGCACTGATAGTATTAGTGTCACTGGTCCCCAAAAAGTGTCACTTAGTGTCCAATGTTAGAATCCTGCTAAAAATCGCAGATCGCCGCCATTACTAGTATAAATAAAAATAAAAATGCCATAAAAATATCCCTTAGTTTTTAGACGCGATAACTTTTGCGCAAACCAATCAATATACGCTTATTGTGATTTATTTTATTTTTTTTTACCAAAAACATGTAGCTGAATGCATATTGGTCTAAATTGATGAATAAATAAGATTTTTTTTTTTTTTTTGATTGGGTATGTTTTATAGAAAAAAATAAAAAATATTGTTTTTTTTCAAAATTGTCGCTCTTTTTTTGTTGATAGCGCAAAAATAAAAACCGCAGAAGTGATCAAATACCACCAAAAGATGTGTGGAAAAAAATGGACATACATTTTGTTTGGGTACAACGTTGCATGAAAACTCAATTGTCAGTTAAAGCAACGCAGTGCCGTATCGCAAAAAAATGGCCTAGTCATGAAGAGGGTAAAACCTTCTGGGGCTGAAGTGGTTAATTAACACTGAGCCTGTAAAGTGACACAAATTTACAATATGTACAACATACTAAAGCTAACTGACATTTACAAAGAAAAAAGTGTGTTTTTTTAAGGTTTTACCCCATTCATGACCAATGTTTGCTATTCAGCACTGCACAACTTTAACCACTTGCCGACCAGCCGCCGCAGTTTTACTGCGGCAGCATGTCACGGCTGTGCGAAACTACGTTATGTTACGTCGCTTTGCCCTGTGGCCACTAGGTGATGACCGCCGGGCACTGATCGCTGTAAAATTGTCAATGGTCCCAAAAATGTGTCAAAAGTGTCCGATCTGTCTGCCATAATGTCGCAGTCCCGATAAAAATCGCAGATCGCCGCCATTACTAGTAAAACATTTTTTTATATAATATAATAATAATGCCATAATTCTATCCCCTATTTTGTAGATGCTATAACTTTGGCGCAAAGCAATCAATATACGCTTATTGCGATTTTTTTTACCAAAAATATGTAGAAGAATACATATCAGCCTAAACAAAGGGATTTTTTTTTTTTTTAAATGTGGGATATTTATTATAGCAAAAAGTAAAAGATATTGTGTTTTTTTCCAAATTGTCGCTGTTCTTTTGTTTATAGCGCAAAAAAAATAAAACCACAGAGGTGATCAAATACCACCAAAAGAAAGCTCTATTTGTGGGGAAAAAAGGACGCAAATTTAGTTTGGTTACAGCGCCGCACGACCGCGCAATTGTTAGTTAAAGCGACGCAGTGCCAAATTGTAAAAAGTGCTCTGGTCAGGAAGAGGGTCTTCCAGGGTTGAAGAGGTTAACTTTCATATGCGCAGTCATGCAATACTGTATGCAAATAATTTTTTTCACACAAATAGAGCTTTCTTTTGGTGGCATTTGATCACTACCGGGTTTAATTTTTGTGATATAAATGAAAAAAGACTGAAAATTTTGAAAAAAAAAATATTCAATTTTTTTTTAAATGTTTTCTTTTTTTAACATTGTTTTAATTGTTTACGATTTTTTTTCTTTTACATACTTTCATCAGAGTAGTTCAATGTAGTAGTTCAATGACACCATAGTAACACTGTATTACTCTGAGGGGGTGGTCAAGGAATTTTTGTTTTTTTCTACACTTTGTTTGCTGTTACAATGATGATCATTGTAACAGCCAAGATTTCAACTGTCATGAAGAGGGTTATATTCATGACAGCTGTTATTACTAAAGCCAATCACATGGTACAGGGTGCTGTAATTGGCCCTGGTACCATGTGATAGCTGTGGGCCAATTACAGCACAGGAAACACAGCTGTTATGAATGAATTCATTCATAACAGCTTTGTTGACATTGGGGTTGATTTACTAAAGGGGACATGCAAGGAAAATAAAAACAGTATTTTTGCTTGCACATGATTGGATGATAAAATCAGCAGAGCTTCCCCTCATTTCAGAGCTTCCATTCAGATCTACAGCAATCTACAGCGACTGCACTTCCAAGTATCGAGTGTACTTGCAGTGCACTTGTAGTGCAAAGTGGATTTGCCTTTAGTAAATCAACCTCATTGTGTTCATGAAATCACATATGTCCCTAATGCTGCATACACACGATCAAATTTTCCGCCAGTAAAAATCCAATGAGAGCTTTTGGTCGGAAATTCCAACCATGTGTATGCTCCATTGGACTTTTGCTGGCGGAATTTCGGCCAGCAAAAATTTGAGAGCAGGTTCTCTATTTTTCCGCCGGAAAAAAATCTGATCGGAATTTCCGACCGTGTGTACAAATTCCGACGCACTAAATTCAGACGCATGCTCGGAAACAAATCGATGCATGCTCGGAAGCATAGAACTTAATTTTCTTGGCTCGTCGTAGTCTTTTACGTCACCGCGTTCTTGGCAGTCAAAAGTTCACCGAACTTTTGTGTGACCATGTGTAAGCAAGGCAGGCTTGAGCGGAATTCCGTCGGAAAAACATCCAAGTTTTTTCCGACGGGATTTCCGCTCGTGTGTACAGGGCATAACCCGGAGCCTACTGCCCGAAGTAAAACTAATGTGGGCGGTCGGAAAGTGGTTAAATTACTGGTTCTAATTTTGTTTGTAAACAAAGTGGATGGGGATTCCACATATGAAAAAAATGCAGGGGATTCCCCCCAATTCACACCAGGCCCTTCAAATATGGTATGAACTTTGAGTTGTTGGACTCCACAAAAAAAACAACAAAAAAAGGTGTGAGATCTTCTCCAAATTCAATATCAGATGCTTTAGGTCTGGTATGGGTTTTAAAAGGAAAGCCCCATGGAAAAACCAAGAGAAAAAAGTGTGACGTGTCTCTCCAACAATCAACACCACACTATTATCAGAACTTGCAGCCTGGCAGGCCTTGAAGAGAGTGGGGAAGGAGAGTGCCCTCCATTTGAACCATACCAGGCCACATTTTGATTAGGACAAGGTCCTCTTCCCCACAACCCTGGTCCAGTGGGTGTGAGGATCTGTAAGAGGAGGATTATTGGAGTCTGGAGGACCCCTTCACATAGTACCCCTATTCATTCACAAAATGTAAAGTGTAAATAAACACACAGAAACAATTTTGACAAGTCCTTTAATAAAAAGAAACCCCACTTACCGGTCAATTGGAGGTCCAAATTGCCCCCTTCAATGAAAGAATGGGCATCACGTGTCAACCATATAGCAGCGATGGAGGAGCTGATATACACCACCCAGGATAGAATTTCCAGTATTTCGGCTACATGGGCAGCCTGGTTCTAATATCGAAACTCTCAGCGGTATCAACAACTGATACGAGGTAAAATTTGACTTGAGTTATACGGTTCTTTACTCCTGGCGACATGAGTGTATAGGGGACTATATGTATCATACGTAGCAGCCGGAGGTGGATGTAGAGCAGAGGTCGTCAACCCCTGGGCCGCGGCCCAAAGCCGGGCCGTACCGCCTCTCTAGCCGGGCCGCGACGTGAAGGACACTGTCCAGGCCGTACCGTTTCTATAGCCGGGCCACGGAGTAGACTGTCAGCGTTGCAGCTGCCCGAGCTACGCAGAGGCGCGCCGCTGTTCTGCCCTAACATACGGGGCTGCAAGGCTACGCTACATAGAGGCGTGGCTGGCCGCTGAGAGAGAGAGAGAATGACCTCATCCTTCTCCGCCCACCCTCACTATGTGTATGCTATGTCTATGCTCAATACTTTCCCGCAATCTGTAACGGCTCCCCCCCTCACTTTCGTGCTGAGACCGTAAGTACAGTGCACTGCAGACTCGGGACTTGTATAATTTTAATACTATTTTTATAATGGGACATTTAATACTATTTTTATAATGGGACATTTAATAATATTTTTATACTGGGACATGTAATAATATTTTTATACTGGGACATGTAATAATATTTTTATACTGGGACTTTGATAATACTTTTATACTAGGACATGTAATAATATTTTTATACTGGGACATGTAATAATATTTTTATACTGGGACATGTAATAATATTTTTATACTGGGACTTTGATAATACTTTTATACTGGGACTTTAATACTGGGACTTTAATACTTTTATACTGGGACTTTAATACTTTTATACTGGGACTTTTATACTTTTAATAATACTTTTATACTGGGACTTTTATAATAAAATCAATTAGTGACAATCTGTTACGCTTTGGTGGCAGGTGACAGTGACAATCCACATCTGGTGACAGGCCGTAGCAGTGGCAATCCACATCTGGTGACAAGCCGCAGCAGTGGCAATCCACATCTGGTGACAGGCCACAGCAGTGGCAATCCACATCTGGTGACAGGCCGCAGCTTTGTGAAGCTGGGTTTTCTGCAGTGACAGCAACCAAAAAGAGATTACAGAGTAGATTGGACATAAGCAACACACTTTGAGTGTCACTGTCTCCTATCACCCCAAGATGGGACCGCCTAATTGCAGTAAAACAAGCTCAGAGCTCCCACTGATTCAGCATTATGGTGAGTTGAACTATTTCATTTTATATTCCAATGTAATAAAAATAACGTGCTTCAGTCATCCTGACACCATAACACTGTCTAGTTGCAGGGAAACAAGCTCGGGGCTCCCACTGATTCTACATTACGGTGAGTTGAACTATATAATCATTGTATTATATTGTAATAATATAAATAATGTGCTTCAATCGTCCTGATATTATGGTATCAGTATGATTGAACCGCTAACGCAGCGCATTGCGATTCCTCCCCCCCCCTCCTACCGGGCCTTGGAAAAATATTCTTCCACAAAACCGGTCCTTGGTGCCAAAAAGGTTGGAGACCACTGATGTAGAGGGTAGCAGGTAGTCATCCCATCACCTCCCACCTCCTCTCCATACATTCCCCTGGTGTTCACCCCCCCTCCCCCTCTTCTCTACTCCTTTTCTTCTAGATCTTTGCATAAGGATGGTATGGAGTAGCGAGCTGACCTAGGTGGTCGGACCTTATTCCCACTCCTCTCATGACTTGCAGTACAATCAGAAACTGGATTTAGTACATGTTTTGAAGGCCCTACATTCTTAGTAACTCTGACAGGTTTTAAACCACTAGATTATCATTTCTCTAAATGGCTATGTATTGACAGTTCCTGGAAGAATCTATGTATCTTCATGTCGGGTTTACTATTTGCAAGCTGTATAGGGCAGCAACTGTTGGCTTCGTCAATTATAAGTATTTGTGTTATGTTTCTTCATTGGGACCATGTCCTTTTATATCGGTAATGCTTATATTGGTACTTTCTGTATTGTCTGTATTGTATGTATTGTCTGTATTGTCTGTATTGTCTGTTAAAAAAAAATAAAAAATAAAGAAACCCCCTCAAAGGTCCAAGAATGTGCATCCATCATCAATCCTGTCATCCAGCAATATGAATCCATGTCATTCATAATGCCCAACACCCGCAGAACCCCCATGCCATTTTTTTAATAACTGTTTCTTGCTCCTTTGCATACACAGTCAAGGAATTTGCGCCAGTGAATGTGCATAATGTCTGATACAAACAGGAAGAGGAGTTTATATGGAATACAAATGGTTAGAGTAGCTAGTTTGGCTTCAAAGATGCAAATAAAAATGGTCTCTACTTTGTAAGTTATGTTATCTCTGGAAGATCTGGCACTTTTGTATTATTTAAAACCAAGACCCCTTTCACACGGAGGGCATATTGCAGGCGCTATAGCATTAAAAATAGCGCCTGCAATCCACACTCAAACAGCTGCTCCATTGTCTCCAGTGTGAAAGCCTGAGGGCTTTCACACTGGAGCGTTGCGCTAGCAGGACGGTAAAAAAAGTCCTGCTAGCTGCATCTTTGGAGCGGTGTGTTTACTGCTCCTTCACCTGCCCATTGAAATCAATGGGACAGCACGGCTATACCACCCGCAATGCGCTGCTTCAGCAGCACATTGCGGGCGGTTTTAACCCTTTCTCGGCCGCAAGCGGGGGTTAAAAGCGTCCCGCTAGCACCGCAAATCCGCCCATAGCGTCGGCGGTAAAAATAGTGTCGTTTTACCGCCGACGCTATGGGTGGCTCAGTGTGAAAGGGGTCTAAAGGCGACAAATATACATGTTTTGATATACATTTGTATCGTTATCTGTTCTACTTTTTCTCGTAATACCCAACTGTATTCAGTGTCTAAGGATGCTTAAAGCTTCTACTGTCAGAATAAAAAAACAGCGTTATTCCCAGCCACATTAGTATATTTTAAATTGCTTTGAGATCATCTTGTTTGACATTTGAGTGACAAGTAAATTGTTATGTCATTTTACTATGTCATGGAATAATATTACAATACTTATAGTTGGTTTTGTATTTTTGAATTCATAATAACATATTTCACTAAAGAATCACTTTTCAAGGAAATACAATTATCATTCATCCATGATAAAAACTTAAATAGTTTTGCCTACCATACATATGCAAGTTCTTTATGGCTTTATGATATTATCCTGGCAAGTACAGTACATTATGAAACATGACTAAATTACCAAACTCTCACAACACCAAGAAAATGGGATCAATTAAGAGTTCAGAAACAAATCCATTTAAAGCAAAATTATAGATTTGCTTGAAAAAAAAAAAAGCAAAGTCTTCTACATATGGCTTGCAAAGGATTTTAGCATTTTTATGTAAGATTAATACCTGCTTTCCTCCTGCAGGTGTGGAAGGTCAGTGCAGAATCCGTCAATCAGCGTAGCAAAGCAGTCATAGTCTGACCAAGCCAAGTCTCTTGAGTGAGAATTTTTTGCCTAGCAGGGAAAGAGGATTTATTTATTGAGACTCAACAGAGATATATCTTCACAGATCTGAATGCTATGATTGTTTTGGTTTATTTTGATTTCCTGAGGTGAGAATCCAATCATAAAAGAGATTTTATATCTAAAGGCAGCAGGAGAACCTGCTTTTGTTTTGGCTATCAAAGGAACACAGTGACAGAATGTTCTGCTAAGTGGTGTGAGAAGAAACATCTATGCACCCACAAACACCTAAATAAAACACCTGAAAGATTAAATGAAAGCAGAGAATATGAGGTCAATTTTCTATAACATCATTATTTTAACTGACAATAATTTTCCCATTTAAATATTTAAAGCTACTAATTTCCATTGATCTTCTTTTAGTATGTTAAAGGGGTTGTAAAGGTTAGTTTTTTATTTTCTAAATAGGTTCCTTTCAGCTAGTGCAATGTTGGTTCACTTAACTTTTCCTTCGATTTCCCTTCTAAATGTTTTTTTTCTTTGTCTGAATTTCTCACTTCCTGTTCCTCCTCAGTAATCTTGCCCCCATCATCCGAGCCATTCTGGCTGGGGGTTAGTCAGCGTGCTCACCCCTCCCTTGGGACTACATCCCTGAATGTTCAAAGCGTCTCCCTGCAGGGATGTAGTCCCCGTTCTGCAGCTCTGTAACCCGATCGCAGGAAACCGGCAGACATCGAGTCCGCAGGGTTCCCCTTAAAGTGGTTGTAAACCCTGTTTCGAATTATTATTTTTTTACTAACCTGCATGACAAAGCTATAATGAGCTAGTATGACTAGCATACTAGCTCATTATGTACCACTTACCTTCGATCGGGGCCCCCGAAGTCGTCCGTGTCCCTCCTCTAGCCGCATCCATCGCTGCGGCGATAGCCGGAATGTTACTTCCGGGTATCGCCGCTGCAGCCAATCACAGCGCCGCTCCGGCGCTGTGATTGGCCGGAGCGGCGAAGACGTGACTCCGCGCATGCGCGCGTGAGCCGTCGAATTCGGCTACGTCGTCGAATTTGTGAATGGGGTTAACCCCATGCGCATGCGCGTGACGTCAGCGTCGCCGCATTTAAATGCAAATATCTCCTTAACCGTGTAGGTTAAGGAGATATTTCATGCACCTACAGGTAAGCCTTAATATAGGCTTACCTGTAGGTCTTTGTTTATAAAGTGGGTTTACAACCACTTTAATATCCATACCAGACCTGAAGGGCCTGGTAAATAAATTTGGGGGGGCCCCCAAGCATATTTTTTTTTTTTATCAATGACTTTCAATGACTTTTCACTGTACTGCCGGGAGCCGACAATTCATTACAGCTGCGAGTACTTTTAAATGACTGTTTTTTCCTTTAGAGATTACACTTTGTGCAGGGACAGTTCTAAGCATGGGAAACACGCGCTGCTTTACAGGCATACTATACACACCCCCTAGGTACGAAATTTAAAGGAATATTTCACTTTTATTGTTTCACTTTAAGCATTATTGAAATCACTGCTCCCGAAAAAATTGCAGTTTTTAAGACTTTTTTTGCATTGATACATGTCCCCTGGGGCAGGACCCGGGTCCCCAAACGCTTTTTATGACAATAACTTGCATATAAGCCTTTAAAATTAGCACTTTAGATTTCTCCTATAGACTTTTACAGGGTGTTCTGCGGCTTTTCGAATTTGCCACGAACACCCCAAATTGTTTGCTGTTCGGCGAACGGGCGAACAGGCAATGTTCGAGTCGAACATGAGTTCGACTCGAACTAGAAGCTCATCCCTAGTAAGTATTGACATGCTTTTTACTTTAAAAAAAATAGCTTTAAGGTAATTCAAGAAGGGAAAGTGTTAGAACATTTGCTGTCAGTGTCACCATAGGGGAAATATACAGTACCTTCACTTCCTTTGCTGGTTGACGTATGTCACATGAAAGTGATGAGATATTTTTCTGATGTGGACAGAAGAACTAAACTTGACAGTACCATCGAAAACAAAAAATTGTTTTTGCTGGAGTATGGCTTTATAAATCTTTAATGAACAACACTTTGGGGGTTATTTACGAAAGGCAAATCCACTTTGCACTACAAGTGCACTTGGAAGTGCAGTCGCTGTAAATCTGAGGGGTAGATCTGAAATGAGGGGAAGCTCTGCTGATTTTATCATCCAATCATGTGCAAGCTAAAGCTTTTTATTTTTCTTGCATGTCCCCCTTTAGATCTACAGCCACTGCACTTCCAATGCACTTGCAGTGCACTTGTAGTGCAAAGTGGATTTGCCTTTAGTAAATAACACCCTATAAATGCATTTTTATGTATTTAGATACTGTACATATATTTCTGTGTGACAGATATTGTCTATGAACCTTTTTCTTAAAGAAAAAAGTTAGCTAAGTGCAATCCAACTATAGGATTGAATGCCATGAAAGGGTCTCTTATATGAGACATACAGTGCCTTGAAAAAGTATTCACACCCCCTGAAATTTTCCACATGTGTCATGTTACATCCAAAAATCCAAAAAACTTAAATGTATTTTATTGGGATTTATTTGGGACACAAAGTGGCACATAATTGTGAAGTGGAAGGAAAATGATAAATGGTTTTCAAACTTTTTTACAAATAAATATGTGAAAGGTGTGGTGTGCATATGTATTCAGCACCCCTGAGTCAATACTTTTAGAACCACCTTTTGCTGCAATTACAGCTGCAAGTCTTTTTTGGTATGTCTCTACCAGCTTTGCACATCTAGAGAGTGAAATTTTTGCCTATTCTTCTTTGTAAAATAGCTCAAGCTCTGATTGGTTGGATGGAGAGCGTCTGTGAACTGAACAGCAATTTTCATGTCTTGCCAGAGATTCTCAATTGGATTTAGGTCTGGACTTTGACTGGGCCATTTTAATAAATGAAAATTATTTGATCTAAACCATTCCATTGTAGTTCTGGCTGTATGTTTTGGGTCCTTGTCCTCCTGGAAGTTGAACCTCCACCCCAGTCACATGTCTTTTGCAGACTCTAACAGGTTTCCTTCTAAGATTGCTCTGTATTTGGCTCCTTCCATCTTCCCATTAACACTGACCAGCTTCCCTTTACCTGCTGAAGAAAAGGATCCCAAAACATGATGCTGCCATCACCATGTTTCACGGTGGGGATGGTGTGTTCAGGGTGATGTGCTGTGTTGGTTTTCCGCCACACATAGCGTTTTGCTTTTAGGCCAAAAATTTAAATTTTGGTCTCATCTGACCAGAGCACCTTTTTCTACATGTTTTCTGTGCCCCCCACATTGCTTCTCGCAAACTGCAAACAGGACTTTTTATGGCTTTCTTTCAACTTTCTTCTTGCCATTCTTCCATAAAGGCCAGATTTGTGGAGTGCACGACTAATAGTTGTCCTGTGGACAGATTCTCCCACCTGAGCTGTGGATCTCTACAGCTCCTCCAGAGTTACCATGGGCCTCTTAGCTGCTATTCTGATTACTGCTCTCCTTGCCAGTTTAGGTGAAGGGCCCCGTCGTTATAGGTTTGCAGTTGTGCCATACTCTTTCCATTTTTGGATGATGAATTGAACAGTGCTCTGTAAAATGTTCAAAGCTTGGGATATTTTTTTATAACCTTACCCTGCTTTATACTTCTCCACGACTTCATCCTTGACCTGTCTGGTGTGTTCCTTGGACTTCATGATGCTTTTTGTTCACTAAGATTCCTTAACAAACCTCTGAGGGCTTCACAGAACAGCTATATTTATACTGAAATTAAATTACACACATGTGGACGCTATTTACTTATTAGGTGACTTCCGAAGGCAATTGGTTCTGCTAGATTTTAGTTAGGGATATCAAAGTAAAGGGGTCTGAATACAAATGCACGCCACACTTTTCAGATATTTATTTGTAAACAATTCTGAAAACCTTTTGTCCTTTTCCTTCCACTTCACAATTATGTGCCACTTTGTATTGGTCTATCACAGGGATATGCAATTAGCGGACCTCCAGCTGTTGCCAAACTACAAGTCCCATCATGCCTCTGCCTTTGGGTGTCATGCTTGATGCTGTCAGAGTCTCGCTATGCCTCATGGGACTTGTAGTTTGGCAACAGCTGGAGGTCCGCTAATTGCATATCCCTGGTCTATCACATAAAATCCCAATAAAATACATTTACGTCTTTGGTTGTAACATTACAAAATGTGGAAAATTTCAAGGGGTATGAATACTTTTTTCAAGGCACTGTAAGATACAACATGTGTAAAGAAAATATTGCATCTGCACAGGTATCTTATGACTTCTTGGAAGTGTTTATTGTAGCTTGTTTTTATTGAGTCTAAAATCCAGTTGCAAAGACTACCATCTATACAAGTTAATATAGACATATAGGAAAGGGACCCCTGCTTAGAGGAGAGAGATGGGGAGGATCATGAAAGGTAAGGCTAGGTTCACATCTCCACATTTTGTGTGGGTGTGTTTGAGCAGGCACAGCAGTCCATTTATTTGCAAAACACACCCACAGGGCAGCTGCATGGTACCACATGGTGCTATGGCACCATGCAGTTCTACACTGCTTTTTCTGATTGCAAAGGGGTGCCATTAAGAATTGATGAAAATTGATGGCACCCTGCACGTCTGCTAAAGAGCAACATGTTTTGTCTGCAGGTGCGGGAAGGCGTGTGATTTACATACATTCCCACACCCTAATATGTGTGAACCTAGGCAAAAGGGGACTTATTTAGTGCTTTATAGAGATATCCTGTGGCGGTAGCCTCGTTGTTGCCACTTCATGTCTATATGCATGCACCCTAACAATAGCTGCATTTGTCAGAGCGGGTTTCCTGATGGTGATTACAATATTTGAAGACAGGGACAGAGCACTGTCACTGCATAAAAGCAAGGATCTTTACAGCAGGATCATCCGGTATTTAAAAATATTGAAAATTACTTTTAAAATTAATGTAAGTGCTGGTTCCACACTAC